>LR990105.1:24150000-25400000 GCA_905147225.2 Euproctis similis | reverse complement strand
CTGTACATAAACTTCACATAAAAATTTATTCATACACTAGCTGATCCGGCGAACTTTGTTCCGCTTTAGAAGCTAAAAATACACAACAGCGACAGTACATTTGGAAGCACGAAAATTATCAGCGTTTCTCTAATATATTATAAATATAATAAGCACGCAAACCATTCTCTTGAATGAACCTATCTATTAAAAACATCGCGTCAAAATCCTCTCAAGTCAAGCGACTTTGTTTATAGCATATAGTGATACAGATACTTTGATTAGGACAAGAAGCTCCGATCCTGACACACTTATTTCGCCTCCATAGTTATACATTTCATCATGCATACACGTCGGTTGCGGGTGGTAAGCATTTTCCTTTTAAAAAATGACCATTGATTTGTTGAGGGTTGTTCCGCCTTGGTAACTTTATCAATATATGCTACTCAAGATGCATGTTCAAACAAATCGACACGTAGTGGAAACTATAACGTTTTCACAGATTTTTCTAATTTACGTGGCAATACTGCCAGTCTGCCGAGATACAGAGAAATTTGGTTACACATTTACACCTAGTCTACAGGACTTGGTGAAATCAATTGCTTCAGTTGTAAAATATGTAACGTTTCTTTTTTTTTAAAGCAATAATATGTATTATTACTATAAGTTTAGATATCAAAAAAAAATTATTTTTATGAAATAATATTAAAGTGCACCTATCAACATAATTCTCTTATATTAACAACAAAAACCTGAAATTGGGTAAACCGTTGAGAAAACAAGTAGTGAATTAAATCGATTACACAACTGAAAATAGATCGAGTAATCAGTCAGTCCTTTTATTAAGCATCATTGATACAACTCTACTTAGTCTTTGAGAAGGTGGCAAGTGTGGCAACATCAATTTTTTAATTTCCTTTTCCTTGTGGCATGGTGACAGCGTAGGTGAGTTTGTCTGTTTTGTAAAATTAATTGCATTTAATTGTGAAATATTTCATTTTATCGATCTTTTTATTGTACATACTGCTGATATAATATACGTTTGTTAAAATTATCTATTTCACATAAGCTTATATCAATCAAATCTGAAATAAACGTGCACGTGTATTTTGCTGTTCAGTCGTTTGTGTTTCTACAAATATATGGAGTGATATTACTTGAAGAGTTATTATAACAGTCTAGTAAACCGAGTTTTCTTGGTTAGTTATCATTTGTGGTTTGTAGGAATTATTCCTCGTTGTTTTTTTTTAAAAAGACTATTTGGAGGTTAGCTTCGATTGACGTCGCGAAATTATTTGATATTGAAATCTTGTTGTAGTTGCCGAATAAGCAACCACAATGCCGCAGAACGAATACATTGAACGCCATCAAAAGCTTTACGGCAGGCGCCTTGATTATGAGGAAAGAAAACGTAAGCGTGAAGCCCGAGAGCCTCACAAGCGTGCCGAGAAGGCGCGTAAATTGCGTGGTATCAAGGCTAAGATCTACAACAAAGAACGACGTAATGAGAAAATACAGATGAAAAAGAAAATCAAAGCCCACGAAGAGAAAAATGTCAAACAAAACACAGAGAAAGTATCAGAGGGTGCTCTGCCCGTATACCTTTTGGATCGAGATGTACAATCTCGAGCGAAAGTACTGTCCAACATGATAAAACAGAAACGCAAGGAGAAAGCTGGTAAATGGGATGTACCAATACCCAAAGTAAGAGCTCAGGCAGATGCAGAAGTGTTTAAAGTGTTGAAAACTGGAAAGTCTAAACGTAAAGCATGGAAACGCATGGTTACCAAAGTTACATATGTAGGTGAAAATTTCACACGTAAACCTCCAAAGTTTGAAAGATTCATAAGGCCAATGGCTCTGCGTTTCAAAAAAGCTCATGTCACCCATCCAGAGTTAAAAGCTACATTCTGTTTACCTATCATTGGTGTGAAGAAAAATCCTAGTTCTCAGATGTACACTAGTTTAGGTGTTATAACCAAGGGTACTGTTTTGGAAGTAAACATTTCCGAACTTGGATTGGTGACACAAGCAGGCAAAGTAGTTTGGGGAAAATATGCACAAGTGACAAACAACCCAGAGAATGATGGGTGTATTAATGCTGTACTTTTAGTGTGAAGTGAAGTGATTCAGGTTAAAATGTGAATTGAAATGGGACTGAATCATCAGTTAATAATTGATACTATTTCTGTATTATTTAAAAAATAAATGATGTGGAGCTTACTTTGTTTTGATTTTATTATATATTTGAATAGCTCAGTCTTCAATTAGGGTGTTTGTGGATATTATAATAACCTAGCTTATCTATAAAATTTCTCATGAATGACACTTTCTGAATGATAAATTTGAAAGCCGTAAATTTAGTCTTGATTAAGATGGATGCTATGGACAAAATCAAACATATTGTCATCAAATCAATCAATCAAATATATAAGTAAATTATATATTGCAGTTTAGAGATTTTAGGATTTACAAATGTGTCATTCTCTATTCAGGTGAGACAGGATGCAGATTTTCGTTAAGACCCTAACGGGCAAGACCATCACTCTTGAGGTCGAGCCTTCAGACACCATCGAAAATGTGAAAGCCAAGATCCAAGACAAAGAGGGAATACCCCCAGACCAGCAGAGGTGAGCACCTTCTTTATTTATTGATAATGTAAACTGGCTCAAATAAACTGCTCTACGGTGTCAAAAATATATAATTGATTGGATCTATAAATTTCAAACAATCTCGATCACTTTCTTGACAGAAATTATATTAGTTTCATGCTTACTAGCCCACAGTTTGATTTGCCCATTGAATATATGGCAGTTTTTTAAACATGTGCTTAATCAAGCCACTGTTTTGTCCAGATTAATCTTCGCTGGTAAACAACTGGAAGATGGTCGTACTTTATCAGACTACAACATCCAGAAGGAATCAACACTTCACTTGGTGCTCCGTCTGCGTGGTGGAGCCAAGAAACGCAAGAAGAAGAATTACTCCACCCCCAAGAAGATCAAGCACAAGAAGAAGAAGGTCAAACTACCTGTACTCAGATTTTACAAGGTGAATAATTAAGATTTTTATTTTCTTGCTATCAAGGATATGCATTTATACCCAATACCCAGGGTTAAGTAAGTATTTTTGTTTTCCTGCCACCATACACAATAAAAAATTGGACATTAAAACAAATAGGTTCTCTCTTTTGTAAATACACACATATTTTGTACATAGATAATATCTAAACCAATTAAGATAAATATTTTTTTTTATCTTTAACTTGAAATTATTGTCATAAAATTTATGTTAATGATTGAAATGTGTGAGTAACCATCTGCAACAGACACTGCCATAAAGAAAAATGTGCCTACACAAGTAATGCAAACAATAAATATCAAATACACTTTTGTTGTTAGACCTATTTTTGAAAAAGTTCACTTATTTTCACTTTTATGCTCTTAGTAGCCCATGTTGGTAAATATTGTCTTGGCATGTTTATTTTTTAGTTATAAATCTGTATTTGCGTGCAACATATCGTAACACGAGTTTATTCGTATGATTCATTGTGAATGATTAATTTGACATTATCATGTTGTTTGTTAGTTGTGTATTTCTGAATGTGATGTTTTATTTCGATGTTATGTTTCCACTTTAAACAACAATAGTATTGTGTTGATCATTTGGTGAAAATGGGAAAAATAATCTGCAGTTTAATATAACTCTGTCACCTAACATTAGGTCTCAGGTCTGAACCATGGTGTACATTGTACATTAATCTATTTTTGGAAGTAGAGTGTGATAAAAATAATTAATCCTTCAAGTATTTAATTAAATGTGCTTTGTTTTAATTTTAGGTTGACGAGAATGGCAAGATCCACCGTCTGAGACGCGAGTGCACCGGCGAGCAGTGCGGCGCCGGAGTGTTCATGGCCGTGATGGAAGATCGCCATTACTGTGGCAAGTGTCACAGCACGATGGTGTTCAAGGATGACGACAAATAGACATAAGTATAGCTGTACACAACACCTCAGACTGCTGTGTATGATGGATTTTGAATAAAAATCTTGACACAGTGTCAGAGTATTTGCTTTGTTTTATTTGTGATTGTAGTTCTCCTGTAACTGCTTAGATTTATGGGGTGTAAACGTTAATAAGACAAGCATAGCCGCTACGCGTACTGCCAACTGCTTGGTGAAGAAGTACCTATCATTAGACACAATATTCGTGCACAAGCAATAATAAATCGCGTTTCAGCTACACGCGGTTACGCTTATCTTAGATTTTTAGACTTGAAACAAATTTATTTTGGGGTTGCTCATACATACATACATACATAACTTCACACATTTCAATATTTTGGGGTTGCTCATTCATTGCATTTTACGTTAGTTGTGGACTCCATGGATCCTTGTGGTGGTTAGTGTCCGACCGAAGGCCTATTTTAGGCCGAAGCCGATTAATCGGCAATCTTCCACTATTACTATTAGAAATTTAATAATTTTCTTCAATATTATCCACAGCTATAAAAGAAAATCGGCGTAAAGTCGCTTATGCCAGTTTTTTGTCGGTGATAGGACGGACTGTTAGATAAGGATAGGAGAGATCGGACTGAACTAAGTGCAGTCCGATCCGTCAGACACTTTCGTAACAGTTCGTTTAATTCCGACTGTTAACGGACCTTCGGCGGGACCTTCGGCTTCGGCCTAGAATCCGGCCGAAGCCGAGCCGAAGATCTCGCCGAAGATGGATTTTTGGCTGAAGGTGGCCGAAGCTTCGGTCAGACACTAGTGGTGGTGTTGTTTGGAGACTTGCATTTTTATAGGTATTCGTGGTATCTGCTATCATGTTTCTCAGGTCTAGCTGTGCCTGTTCTGTGTATATTAGACAGCCTGGAATTTGACTATAAAAAATAAATATAAAAGTTACCCACTTTACCTCTTACAGACCCTCTTTTAAGAGTCTTTGGTCTGATTATACAGACTGACGAAAATGGAATCATCAATGGAAAATGGTTCGAATCCTGACACTGGCACCAATGACTTTTCGAAATTGTTTTGGAAAGTTATGTGTGATAAATACCGATGACTGAAAACTTTGTGCCCGGTATGGCAATAGGTTCGCCACCTATTCCATTTGGGACGTAAACATAACGGCGAGACGAGGCTTAACAGCCGCTGCCTACACCTTCGGGTAACAAAAGGCGTGAAGTTATGTTTTTATTATTATGTTTATTAAAATGGAAAAAATAGAATTTGGTAAATTAAAAACTTTAGGTACATGTTTTAAATAAATGGTGAGTTTTGAATCAGCACATTAACTCTGCTGGTAAGTCTATCCAAAACGTACCTATAAAGAGTATGCCTGCATTCTGTGCAATGGGCTACACTTTTTTTATTTCTCAATTATTTGTAGCAATTAAAATGGTTAGGTTTATAGCCTTATAAAAAATATATTGTATTGTAATGTGGAAGCTGTATAGCTTCCACATTACAATACAATATATTTTTTAGTAAGTAGTATTACCACAGAAATAGATTAAGATAGAACGGCGAATAGGCGTGGCAAGCGTGCCAAAACCATGCACTATATTGCATGCTTTTCGAAACTCGCTCTCATTACGCAACGAGCGTTCCTGCCATGCGTTCAGGACGTAAAAAAATAGATAAAACGTCACATATATGCCTTATTATGCTGTGGCAAATTGTAAAAACAAAAGTAGTGAATCAAATATGAAAAAGGAAATATTTCGTATGATCAGTAAGTACAGAAAATCAGTAGAAAGTTTTTTTTTGAGATTATAAATTATTGTTTTACTTTTATTAAGTTCAATAATTACGATCACAAGTTGTATATTTTTTCGTTATGATAAATATCCATTGCTGCCCGCATTCAACGCTCGTATACAAAAACCATTGCGCGCGTTAATTATACGCGTAATGTACGTCGAATCGAACGAAATACACAATACACCTGCCAGTTGATCGCTGTGTCTGTTAATAGCTGTGATTGGTCTTCGAATGTTAGAGATGGGCACTCCATGTATCGTTGAGTCTTAGGACGTATCGATAAATTAATTCAATAATAATTTGAGTATCAGCTCATGTCTTGCTTTGTCCCTACTTTATTCTAACAACACAAATTTCAACCAAAGTGTTTCGTAATTACATCGGCAGCAGTTTATTTGACAGTATAAGTTTTCACCAATTTGACTAATCGCCGATGGAAAATCATCTCGTTGTTCTCAAACGGGCAGTAACCGAGGTATATGTAGACGTTCGGCTTCGTTATTTAACTAGGCCTGTGAGGCCAACCCTTACAAAAAGAAAATATTTAATAAATATGTATAGTTTCAAGGACAGTAAAATATTTATAATTAAATTTTATATACTGTTGGAAAAATATGTTTTAGGTTTTAATATGTCGGATTAAAGTATTTAACATGTTTTACTTTCTATGATTATCGTTACACAAAATCAATAAAGTTGGTAAAATATAAAAATAATAAAATTAACACACGTTGCCGATATTAACATCGATAATCTAATGTGTGTGTCTCCTAACTAGTCGCCCCGCTCACAATGAAAATGACGTCACGCTGTGGGCGTGGTTTTTCAAAAAAGTGACACGCATCGCGGCCGTTCTATCTTGATCTATTTCTGTGAGTATTACTAATAATTTTCACGATGCATAAGACTTTCGAAGGGAAAACAGTGCAAAAGTTGAACGACTCAGGATTTGTAGGGCCCGAATAGGCCGGTTGATACAACAATCAATTATGAGAATGCTTTCTAAGATGAGGTAAGACTAAATTGTACTCTCATAGACTTAGTCGAGCATGGCGAAGTACCCACTCAGGATTTTATTTGCATGAGTAGATCGCTTATTGGTAAGTATGCTTATATTATACACTGAATATCAAATAAAGAAATCGAATGCTTTTTTTAACATGAAATGGACAGACCACACAGGCAAGTGAATACTAGTGAGTATCCTAATTCCATTGTGACTAATGAAATAAGTGTTGCCAAAAATATAGCGCCTGGATAACTCCCTGTACTGCTCTCGTCGTATTATCTATGGTAAGGTGTAGGTGCACGTCTCAAACTGTCCTCTATGGTCGAGAGGTTCAGTAGGTACTTTGTAATCACAACGGAAGTATATATCTACTTGGCACGTAACTGTGTTACCAACAAAGGTATGTCTATGGCGGCTGTGTCATTATGTACAGGATACCAAAGAATAAAGGTATTATAAATATTTAAGATGTTTTATTTAAAAAGTCACTAATAATTTAAAATATTTATACAAATATGAGAATAAATAAAATTACGCATGTAAGTTGTCCGATATGTGCGCACACTACATCAGATGGCTATGTATGTAGTTTTGTGTTTTCTTGGGCTCCTTAAAAACCAATTCCACATCTACCTTTTTTTTGGAAATGTAAATGTTTACCTATGCACTCACCCGCCTGGAGACGGCAGGGGGAAGAGTGGGACTCCCAAAGCAGCATACAAGTATACTGCATTCCAAACTCCGCGGTGGTCCTGCTAGCGTATTATGAACTCTTAATTCCTGCCAGTTTACGCTGCTTTGCAAATTCGTATTTTCAACGAGTAATCACTGTCAAATTCACTCTAAATTCGATTTATCAATGACTAATTCCATTTAGGCAGTCATGAGTAGTTTAGACTAGCTGAAATTAGTTAGGAAATATGAGTTTGCTGGGCAGGGCGTAGGCTAACTGGAATTAAGTGCTCATAATAGGCCCCCAGGAGGCGTTACGAGGGGCGCCGCCTTCGAGTGGAATCGGCTCTCTCCCGATCTCTCACTTCGTTTCCCCGCGCGGCCGGTTTAGCTTTAATGTACCACCGGGGCTGCAGTGTCACCCACCTGGATCCGCGAGGTTGGTGGTTTCCGGCCTCAGGAGAGGCGGTGGAATCACATCCATCGGCGCAAATCCATCGACGACGATTGCCACCTCCAGCTCGGCGAACCTGAGCGTACGCCCTTAGTTGAAGCACGTGGCGACCACCAGAGTGTCGTCTGCGTAGCACACGACACTTACGCCATGGGGCAATTCCTTACTAGAGATTTGAATTAATCACCAGGCACAAATATTCATAGAAATTTCTCACACATTATTTCCGAAAATAAATCATTGGCGTGAGCCCGGAATTAATTCCACGACTTCTTAATCAGAATCAGCAGGGAATTAGACCACCAAGACTATAATAATTAGGTACTTATACATACCTATATTGAAGTAAATGCCTTCGTTAAAACTGCCTATAAAATAAAATAAAGTGACCGTCAGTCGGCCGCATAAAATGGTGGTTTTAGTGCTGCCCAGAAGATTTTTATTTATCGATCAGCGTACTTGGCTAATTTTATACTAAATATTGTTTCTAGAATCAAAACTTTCATAGGAATTAAGTTTATTGATAGGCTAGTTATCTGTTTTGGATATCAAAAAAAAAAAAAGGTACCTACGCACTAAAATACTGTTATGTTTCCACGCGACTGACGGTGCTGAGTAACAATGAGAAAGATTTATCTTTGTTACCGCCGTTAAAACGGCCCTTATTTATTTATGCAATTTCTATATAACATATTTCTATATGTACAACATGACTCGTCCATAATATACAAGTCAACGGGTACATAACTACGGATAAGTGGAAAATGGAAAACTACAATAATTATTGCACATTTTTTTGGCTACTATATATTTATATCATTATATATATTCAGATCATTTATATATAGGTAGGTACATACATCTGGAATGCACTATATAATTCAATACTATTGCTGAAGCAATTGTCTATTTCCACTCATTACATATTTAGTAGGTAAACCACAGTTTACAGGTGGGTACATACAGAAACTTGGCTCATGTTTTATAAATATAGAATATATAAATAAGTACACACGCTTACAATAAATAAAATATAATTGACATATTTATACATAGTTCAGTTTACGTAGGAGTGATCCCAGGATATCTGAAAATACCTACTTAGCACTTATGATTTCGTATGTTGTAGTCATTCTGACGAAATTATACCGTGGCCATTTTTCTTTGAAACGTAAACGTATGAACAGTTACGACAGAAAAAAATCTTAATTAACAAAATATTAATTCTAAATAATAGAAAAAAACTACAGCACCAAAATGTAATGAAATATTTTTACAATAAGAGATCATTGTCACAACTGAAAATAAAGAAGTGACATTTTGTATTAAATTTTCTAAACACCGACATTAATCCAGTCAGTGTCCATTACTTATTATTAAGTATATCTAAATATAATATAACTTTAATATTTACCTAGTAGTATAACATTTACGTAAGAAATCTACAGAATCATACATTCGAAAATAATATTTAAAGTATTAAATCGTAATATTTTGAACATGTATCGATTACACTAATACAACTTTACGACGATATATAAGAAATTAAGTCGTGCATCACTAATAATATTGTGCTAAGTATCTAAACAATTCAATAACTACCTACCTAAATAATTCATTGGAATGAACATAAGACAAAATATGATTAAAACGGAAATGCATCGTGGATCATGAAAATAATGATTTTATTAACTTACAAATACATTACGCCGCCTTACGATATCTGGCGGTAGGTACTAAAAGCCATGTTTTTTTAGTTCTTTTATATAAAATGTTATGCAACAACTATATGGTGAATAAATCGCGTTATTAAATTTAATTTTGGTGTTGAACACTAGTAGTGATCTAAACACGATATAAATGTATCTGTGTCATGCAACGCGAAAATACAATCATTAGAAATTATGCCCAACCATAACTAATATTTTTAGGAAGAGCTGTCGTTTAATTTCATTCAATAAATTATTAATTTTTAAATTGATAGCTCGTTGTTACATTTTAAAATTTTGTTTGATTAATATATAATGATCAATAATTTACTAAATACTACTCACTGCCCACTCTTTTTCTAGAGGAAATTTAAGTTAGGTACACGCATTCGCCTAGTCTTTCAAAATACATATTCTCGAAGCGGGCGCAAATAATGTTCAATTTAAATATTTTGGTCTCATGTTTTTATTCAATATAATAATATAACTATTGAACGACTTACACTAATTATTAAATTGCACAAGAATTACTTTATAAATAATTTAAATATTAAAAAAGCCAATCCTTTTAATATTTACCTCAAGAATAATATAATGACGGATATTTTTTACAATATTGTACATATTAAGTATATTAAATTTCACATAAGTATCTATAAATAAGTTTACGTTTTGAACGCAAAGCCTCCTTGTTTGTACTACTAGATTACAAAGAAATTAAAGACGATCGAATAATAATAATCCATTAAAATCAAAGGGTCTCTTAAGTTTTGATGGAGGTAGTAGTATACAAGCTGCATAGCTGAATAAGGCCCGAAGTAGCCCAACTGGCTATATTTTTCAAAGCCGCTTCTAAGTTCTATTAAGTTTTCAATTCAGTTTTCTTGTGAGTTAACTTACATAAAATGGAACCAATCCTTATTTGGTTATGGAAGTTATTAAAGTTAAACGTCTAATGCATGGGACAAAATTCAATAATCTTGTCCTTTGTGTGTTGGAATCGAACGATCGAACGGGGCATGCTGCTGATGCTTATAATGGCTTTTAAAATAGGTATAGAATGGCCATCTTCTTTATTTTAGATTCTTCCACAAATGATATAGATTGTTAATAGTTTGGATTAATCATTTTATAATGAAGTAATGTACGATAGACAGATAGGTATAAACAAATATACTATTATCAGATTAATAATCAAGGCATATTAAGCATTTTATTTAGAAAATTGTCTCTTTCAGTCATATCTAACCACAAGTGCCACTAACCACTTATTTCTGTTTTTATTTTCATTTTATTTGTATCGACAGTCATGTTGGTTAGTGTTGCTAACCATCTCGTTCCTGGAAAGCCTTAGAAGCTAGATTTTTCTTGTTTTATGGAATAATTTAATAAGAAAAACAAATGTTTAAAAAATAATAATATGAAAGCGTGACGTGAAGCAATTGTTTAGGAATCAATTAATGTTGCTTGCCTACTATTATCTTTTGTCTATAAGGAAATTTCCAAACACCGACGTTAGAAAAGAATACACATGTTTACTGTAAAATATAGGTTTTTAATATAGTTTGGCCTCACTCAACAATGCAACAGGCCCAAATTGGTGGTATTCAGAAGTTTGTATTACAGATGTCTATTAATAATTTTATAGTTTTATTTAATTCTAAATGGAAAATAAAAATATATAGATATATATTAAATTAGTAAAAAATAATGGACAGCGAAAGAAAAAACTTCATGTTACCTAATCTTCTCTAATATTACGTACTACCTTATTGTAAGGGAAACTGGGATCAGTAACCACCATATAGGAAGCTCTCAGAAGGCCAGCTGCAGACGCACACCATGCTATTTCTATGTCAATTAAATTATAGTAATATATGACACGACTGACTGACTTTTTTCCTGATAACATGTCCATGGTGTAATAAATGCCATGCAAGTATAATAACATTTGGATGCTGACCGTCTGAGCGTGTTTATTTGGTGTAACAACGCTACGCGTGTCTACAAATTATTACAAATAAACTAATCACTAAAAGGAATTACGAAATACAATTGTATCTACACTTATCACAGTAAGTATCTGCAAGGTTTTCCGTTCACATAACTATTGTTGGGAAATAATATTATGTCGTAGATAACAGGGCATCCATAATAAAAAATATATAACTGCATAAACATATGGAGGCCGAAAGATAAAACAAACTAATAATACTGAAGTTACATTACAATACTTTTTGTTTTTTTTTTTTTATTAAGTACATCTGAACTATGTGTTCATTGGCGTTAATTAAACATGGACAATAATATTGGATAAATTCTTATATTATGGATGCTGTTAATTAGTTAATAGGATATTGTCTAAAGAGCATTTTGCTATTAGAGACATTTTTAAATGCAAATATTCCGCAAGTAGATATTATTGCACGTTTTAATTAATACTAATAAAACAAAACTAACCTTTGTAACAGATTTAAATCAATGAAATATATAAAATCTTACTTATGGATTTTATAGCGTTTATTTTACTTATTTATTACGACTCCTTCAGCTTCCACTTTGTCTAATAATTCCTAGACACCTTTATTGATAGGTGCCTATATAAGAATATTGATTAATAGTAAAATATAACTAATGGTTGTTCTACCATAGTTTTCTATTACTCGTGAAAATGCAAGGATGGTTTAGGATAATAATCCTGATGTTGGAATAAGTAGGTACCTAAATAAGTTTTAGTAATATAATCGCGATCCTTAAGCGAGTGTTTCTTTATTGTGAATGTTGTTCGCTAAAACTAAGTCTCCAAGTCTCCTAATAAATTATTATTCTGTACTCAAAAAGTAAGAAAACCTCAAGCAGATATATTTAGGATAAAATGTTTCACACTGAATCATGCACACGCATATCTGAATCTTTTGTAATTGAATTGAATCATAAATTAGGAAAGATTAAAGAATATTTTTCGGTTAAATTTTCATGCAAATTCGTTCAGCCATTTTGAGGAACGTCAATCAAAATAAGGAATTAATTAAAAAAAGAATGAAGAATAAAACCAAAGGCTAACCTAATACCGTCGTACTTAAATTATATATTTTATACTTAAAAATATATCGAAACCAATAAAATGAAATTTATTATCACAGGCAAATGTTTTACTTTCTAATTATCATACTAGAAATAAAAATTACATATATATATATATAAATATATATAAAACCATTTTCTGAATTTCACATTCAAATAAATAACAACGCCATCTCATGGAATTTTTAAATATAAACAAAATAGATATAAAAAGATTTCACTAATCTATAAAAATGCGATGTTTAAATTTAATTTGATTCCCTACCATAGTAAAATTTGTGGGTAATTTAACTGTCAAACACTTATATTGATAATTATATTAATGTAACATTTATTAATAAGGTCTGGGAACAATTTACACGTTGTGATCTAGTCCCTAACAAGGCATAGGATTCTATTTAGGACTCGTATTTTCAATACACCGCTGAACTGAGAAAATGAATACTTTCGAGTCGTAAAATATACGACAAATATTATTTGCTAAAAGAATCGGGACCCCATTACAAATGTATAAGTTGTGGATGTAACTATAATATACTAATCAAACAAATCGCTTAATTAGTCCTAGAACCCATTTGCAAGCTGTTAGTTAGTCACTAGCCACAATAATAAAAATAATCCCGATGTATGGCCATACATCCGCCACCTTTTCTTTCGACGAATACGAGACAACACCGTCTACGCCTTCCGGTATCGGCTTGAAGGTATACAAAATAATACGTGTGCATGATGCGCTTTAGCAAAGTGCAGCGGCTCACAGTTCGTCCGGAGGCTCCTCGCTCGGCGCTCTCGCTCTCTCCAGAGATGGCTTTATCGTGTCCAGCAGCTTCGTCAGCGCTTGCTCTGTCTGTAAAAAATAATCAGTTATTTTAATACCTGCGCCAAATACTAATGTTTTCTTTTCGGATCCTTTTTGTAATTCTCATTAACTATTCTAATAAACGTTTCGTTTGTTTGAGTGCGTGCATGCATGCGCGCGCGTGTGTATGTGTGCGCGCGCGTGTGTATGTGTGCGCGCGCGCTAACATAACTTCAGGCCATTGTTACCCGAAGGTGTAGGCAGCGCGCGCACGTGTGTGTGTGTGTGTGTGTGTGTGTGCGTGTGAACGTGTGTATTTTTTGCCAGTGGTTAGGTTAGGTTTCGTTTGTTTCGGGGCGTCAGGGTAGAATGCTAACCGCGACCCCCTGGCGCCCCAACTATGACGGAGAAGTGCGCCGCAGTGGTTTAGTGGGTATTCCGGCCTTGCACACCAGCCGGTGAGTCCCACATAACCCCGAAGCCGCCACGGGGCCGTCCGTGGGGACGTCGGGGTATGCGTAAATGCATTCCACTGCGTCAAAAAAAAAGGTTTCATTTGCTTGAGTGCGTGCACTGAAGGTGTAGGCAGCGCGCGCACGTGTGTGTGTGTGTGTGTGTATGTGTGTGCGCGCGTGTGTATGTGTGTGTGCGTGTGCGTGCGTGTGAACATGTGTGTATTTTTTTGCCAGTGGTTAGGCATTATTTCGTGGGGGGAGGTACACTAGCTATTGCTCTTCCTTCATTCTGTTCGTCATTGTCACGGGTTTGGTTTTTCCGACCGCTGTCTTTCTAAGCGCCGGAGTTCCCGAAGAACTTCTGTCGCAAAAGTACTCGTCGCCTCCCTGTGTGTGTGAACGTGTGTGTGTGACCACTCCGACATGTGCGAGTGTCTCTCTCTCTCTATCTCTCTCTCTCTGTGCGTGTTACCTGCGCGAGGTGCGCGCGCGTGCGGTCGAGCGCGTCGCGCCAGGCGAGCAGCTGCGCGCGCTGGCGCCGCGAGTGCTGCTCCAGCAGCGCGGACCACTCCGACATGTGCGAGCCGCTCGCCGAGCTCATCCTGCAACCACACAACATACAGCTGTACTGCTCCACTGTCTCCACCACCCACCTACTGCACACAAGTAGCCGTTTAAACTCGACGCTAAGAAAAATGTGGGGTAAAATATCGCGGCCATAATTTTGCATACCCTCCCTTCCCATCCTTTCTTATCTCTTAAAGGTCGGCCACGCGACAGTAACACTATATGTGTTGCTGTGTCCATGGGCGACAAGCCGCCGTCAACACGCACAGACGCTGTGCAGCCCTCATAAGTGGATTGCACGGCGCGCAGCAGTACGCCGCTCGCCCCGTAGCCCGGGAGTATGTCCCACAGATCCTTTCGTAACTCCCTGTCAAACGCTTTTTTTCAGATCCACAAAACCGCAGAAAATCTTACGAGTGTGTCGACAAGGGTAGCGTACCTTATACTCAGAATATCCAAGCGATATTCGTTAAAGGTCATACAGGTTTACGCACCGACCTCGACACACCCAGACGAAGAGGTGGAGGTTTTATACGAGGATATCTCGAAGGCCATCCACTCCTTCAAAACCGACTTCACGGTGGTTATAGGAGATTTTAACGCAAAACTAGGCAGACGGAAAGACGATGAGCTGAGGGTAGGGCAATATGGAATTGGACAGAGAAACCAAAGAGGGCAGAAACTGGCTGATTTCCTGGAGAAGGAAGACCTTTACATGATGAATTCGTTCTTCAGGAAACCGCCTCAAAGGAAACGGACCTGGATAAGCCCCGATGGTTCTACAAGGAACGAAATAGATTTCATCTTAACGAACAATAACATATATTTAGTGATGTCACAGTGATCAACAGAGTTAAAACTGGGAGCGATCACCGACTCGTCCGTGGCATGCTGAATATTTGTATTAAAGTCGAACGTTCGCGACGGATGTGATCTATACTCCGACCTTCACCTGTCCAGTACCAGAACCCGGAAAACTTTCAGCTTGAACTTCACTATCGCTTCGAAAGCCTAGACCAATGCAAAACAGTGAACGATATGAACAACAGGTTCGTGGAAGCAGTCCACACCGTTGGTACCAAATATTTCAAGAAGCAACGTGCTCATAGAACAAAAAACTTTCTGAACACACTCTCGGGCTCACGGAAAAAAGACAGAAATTGTCGGTGCAGTCTTCAGCTGATTGGTCCGACCTCAGGCTACTGAATAGGCAGATCGCCAAGAGTATTCGACGCGATACTCGCCAGTACAATGTAGTACGCATCAAAGAGACCATTGAGCGTAATCAAGGCACCAAAGTATTTGCAAGAGATCTGTCTATTGGGCAGAGTCAATTGACCAAGCTGAAGACAGAAAACGGCATCGTCATTTCTTCTAAAGATGAGATCCTGAGAGAGGTTCAAAGGTTCTATGGACAGCGATCCTCGAAGTTGTCGATCACTATGTTTACCTACCTAGGACAAACTATTCAACTAGGTAGAGCGAACTTCGAGAAAGAGATTAACCGACGGATCCAACTCGGCTGGGCAGCGTTCGGCAAGCTTAGGCATATCTTCTCGTCCAAAATTCCTCAGTGCCTAAAATTCAAGGTCTATGACCAGTGTGTGTTACCAGCGATGATATATGGTTCTGAGACATGGTCTCTTAATGCTGGCCGTATTAAGAAGCTCAAAGTCGCTCGGCGTGCTATGGAGCGGGTTATGCTCGGTATATCTCTACGGGATAAGATCCGAAATACGGAGATCCGTAGACGTACGAGAATAACTGACATAGCCCGTAAAGTTAGCACGCTGAAGTGGAAGTGGGCAGACCACATCACTCGAAGAACTGACGACCGCTGGAAAAAAAAAGTGGCGACCACGGGTTGGTATGCGTAGCGTAGGCCGTCCCCCCACTAGATGGACAGACGACCTTATAAAAACAGCTGGAAGTCGCTGGATGCAGCTGACACAGGATCGGGAGTTATGGCGCCCTAAGGGGGAGGCCTACGTTCAGCAGTGGAGTAATTTGGGCTCATGATGACGATAATTTCAAATATAATAATAATAAATCGATTTATTTCCAGGCAATAATTACACCCATAGCATATACAAACAAATAAATAATTAAAATACAATCACAAAAATAAATACCAATAAAATTAATATACAGGGTGCTTCACAGACCCTATTCTAACCACTTATATCTAGAATCTAGACATGCTTTGAAATCTAGATATCCTATAGAAAGTAAAAAAAGGCAAAAAAAATTTTTTTTTACTTTTTTTACAAAAATTATCCCGCAGAAATATGAACCATGATCACCCTACTTATGACCTACGACAACTGAGTTCATTGTGACTACTCGCCTAAAGTATTTCATTCATTTTTCCATTTCGATCATCAATAGGGTTGTCATCTCTAATTTTTAATAATTATGTGAAGTTACAAAAAAAATTTAAGCTGACTACATTCTGATCTTCTTTCTAATCATTCTTTAAGAAACCACATGGAATTACCATAAAACATAATCAGTAAATAGTTTTCCCGGTCTACACTCTCATGTATTTGAGGCGTGAAGTTACACAAAAAAGCTACCTGTATTCGGTTCGCATTAAGAAATCTTATAAAATTACTATGAAACATAATCAATAAGTAATTTTCGCTGCCTACACCCGCATGTATTTGGGGCGTGAAGTTACAAAAAAATTTAAGCTGACTACATTCTGATCTGTTTAAGAAATCATATGGAATTACCATGAAACATAATCAGTAAATAGTTTTCCCTGCCTACACTCTCATGTATTTGAGGCGTGAAGTTACACAAAAAAAGGCTATCTGTATTCGGTTCGCAATAAGAAATCATATAAAATTACCATGAAACATAATCAATAAGTAATTTTCGCTGCCTACACCCGCATGTATTTGGGGCGTGAAGTTACAAAAAAATATTAAGCTGACTACATTCTGATCTGTTTAAGAAACCACATGGAATTACCATGAAACATAATCAGTAAATAGTTTTCACCGCTTACACTCTCATGTATTTGAGGCGTGAAGTTACACAAAAAAAGCTATCTGTATTCGGTTCGCAATAAGAAATCATATAAAATTACCATGAAACATAATCAATAAGTAATTTTCGCTGCCTACACCCGCATGTATTTGGGGCGTGAAGCTACAAAAAAATATTAAGCTGACTACATTCTGATCTGTTTAAGAAACCACATGGAATTACCATGAAACATAATCAGTAAATAGTTTTCACTGCTTACACTCTCATGTATTTGAGGCGTGAAGTTACACAAAAAAAGCTATCTGTATTCGGTTCGCAATAAGAAATCATATAAAATTACCATGAAACATAATCAATAAGTAATTTTCGCTGCCTACACCCGCATGTATTTGGGGCGTGAAGTTACAAAAAAATATTAAGCTGACTACATTCTGATCTGTTTAAGAAACCACATGGAATTACCATGAAACATAATCAGTAAATAGTTTTCACTGCTTACACTCTCATGTATTTGAGGCGTGAAGTTACACAAAAAAAGCTATCTGTATTCGGTTCGCAATAAGAAATCATATAAAATTACCATGAAACATAATCAGTAAATAGTATTCGCTGCCTACACTCTCATGTATTTGAGGCGTGAAGTTACACAAAAAACTGTGAACCCTACTTAATGATTCATTTGTAGGTCATGTGTATATGTGCTGTGTATATGTGTGCACCTCTTACACGTGCTGTGACCTGTTACACGCGCCCGAAACTTCCTTTGAGAATTGCCGCCTGCCTTTCGGCTCGCACAAGGTAACCTTGAACTCATCAGGCGGCATTTATAAAAAGAATTTGTCGGCATTTCTAAATTTACAGTGAAATATTTTAAAATATTAATATTATTTATTATGGGTCCGTATAATTTTAATGTACCAACGCAAATTAATAAAGTATATTATTATTATCATTATGTTGCATAACACGTGAAAGCTTAAAAAGTATTACGTAGGTAAATCCTATGAGTCTCGGTGGTCCAATAGGAGAGCACAAGGCTTCTGATCCAGAGGTCTGGGTTCGAATCCTGACACTGGCTCACACCAATGACTTTTCAAAATCGTTTGCGGAAGTTAAGTGTGATAAATATCGATGTCTGAAAACTTTGTGCCCGGTATGGCAATAGGTTCGCCACCTATTCCATTTGGGACGTAAACATAAGGGCGAGACAGGGCTTAACGGCCGCTGCCTACACCATCGGGTAAGGTGTGAAGTTATGTTATGTTAAATCCGGTATTCGGTATTGTGCGTATTATTACTTAAAATTTAGAGATTTTCTAAAATACTATTCCAATTTGCTTTGGATGAGATTTGAGTGAAATTAAAATATCTAGTAGACTCTGTAGTACAGCGACTAGTATTTTTAAAGTTATTATAAAAAAATAAGTTATCGTATAAAGGTTCCGTATTTTGGTATAACGGTACCCTAAGAAATTAAAAATGGCAGAGACACTAGTATTTAGGAATGTGACATTAAACATAAGAAAACGATTTTTGATTAAACGATTAATTTATTACAATGAAAAAATCGATAATTAATAATCGTATTTATTTAAGAAAATAATCGATTTATTTAAATTAATGGATTTTTAAATTTTTGGGCAATATGTACAATTAGTTTTAGGGGGTCATGTCAAGAGCGTGCACGTCGCGACCCCTGCCGTCCCAGTGGGACGCAAACTGAGCCGGCCGGAACTCTTGATCGAAGCAAACTGAGCCGGACGGGCTGCTCCGGCGTGCCCCAGAAGCGACGGGCACCGATTAGCCCCCGTCGGTGCGGCTGCATGCGCATGCGGCGAAGGGGGACGCCACCCTTCACGCAGCGCCAATCCTGGTGGGACGAGGAGAGGGGAGTGCCGTATAGGCACGTGGAATGTTAGAGGTAGTATGATCAGAAAGATGAATGAGATGATGAATGTAATAAATGAGAGATGCCTGGATGCCTTATGTTTGACGGAGACAAAGCGGAGGGGGAGTGAGACCGAGGACCTCCCCGGTGGCATGGTAGCCCTATGGTCCGGAGTGGACCAGGACGTCCGTCCTAGTGGGGGTGTTGGAGTCGTTCTCTCCTCCCACTTTGCTTCCGGAGTGAAAGATTATGAGTTGGTAGGCCCAAGACATCTTTGGGGTCGAATAAAACTGGGGATCACGCGAGTTTTCCTGGTCGCAGCTTATGCTCCCGTAAGCTCCGCGGATCCCCGCGAACTCGAGGAGTCTTGGGAATCTGTTAGGGATATTCTGAATCTGGCTGAGGGACATGAAAGGATAATTCTGTGTGGTGATCTTAATGGATGGGTCGGAACCAAGAGAGATGGCCTGGAGGCTGTACTTGTTCCGAATGGTGACAAGAGAGTCAATGATGCTGGTAAGCCCATCTTGGACGTATGCCTGGAACGGAACCTCGATGTGTCTAACACATTATTCCGTCATAAAGATATTCACACGTATACGTGGAGACGGAATGAACATGATGATTTTGGTAGATAGTCGTCTCCGAAATACTCTAAAGGGATACACGAGCCTACAGAGGCCCCACTCTTGATACGGACCACTACCTGGTAGTAAGCCGTTTCGTGGGCCTTTCAAGAAGTGGAGACACTGGCGAGTGCGTACCCATTTCGGAGAGCTTGAAAAGATAAAATGTGAGAAATTAGAAGGTGAAAGTGTACGGCGTATGTATGTAGACCTAGTCAGTAAAAGACTCAATGAGACGAGTCTTTCTGACTTAGGTGTTGAAGAATGCTGAGAAAGAATGAAAGAAAGTATAGTGGATATTGCAAAAGAAGTATGTGGTAGTGCAAAGAGGCATAAGCATAGGATTCTGAGAGGTGATGCCTGGTGGGACGAGGATGTGAAATCCAGCGTCGAAAGAAAGAAAAAAGCATGGTTGGATTATGTCTCAAGTTTGAATCAGAATGTTAGTATGACAGAGAAAAAGTATGAGAGCTACCGCCGCTGCAGGAATGTTACCAAAGCCTTAGTGAAAGCGAAGCGTGAAAGACTAGTTGCGAATGAAGAAGTGAGGTTGACGGAGAACTTCGAGGCGAATAACAAACTCTTCTGGAGGGAAGTTAGAAAGTCTCGGGGTTCTTCGTCTACATCCAGAATGGACAAAATTATGTCTAAGGCTGGTGACATTCTTGCAAACCCAAGCGATGTATTAGGCAGGTGGAGTGAGTATTTTGGGGAAATGTACGAGTATGTTCCTGGTATGTTTCTATGTTTCTGGCAAGGTAGCTGGAATTGATATGATGTCTGCTTAATGATCAAATACGGTGGAACCTGTGCCCGGGACTCTTTCCTGACTTTGAGCAATCTGTGCTGGAGGTCAGGTTAGGTTCCCACGGACTGGAGGCGCACTGCATACGTGCCGGGATCACGTATGCAGTGCGCCAGTTACAGGGACATCAGTTTGATCAGTTTAGCAGCAAAAGTGTATGGGAAAATTATTGAAAGGAGAATGAGGGTGATATCTGATGGAGTGTTGTGGGAGGCTCAGGGTGGTTTTAGAAGCGGACGAGGGTGCATGGATCAGATTTTTTCTCTCCGCGACATCGTGGAGAAACAACTGGCTGTTAACCGGAAGGTTTTCTGCGGTTTTGTGTATCTGGAAAAAGCGTTTGACAGAGTGTTACGAAAGGATCTGTGGGATATACTCCCGGGCTACGGGGTGAGCGGAGCACTGCTGCGCGCTGTGCAGTCCACTTACGAGGACTGCACAGTGTGTGTGCGTGCTGACGGCGGCTTGTCCCCCTGGTTTGACGTCAATATCTGCGTCAAACAGGGTTGCGTGCTGTCCGCTCGACTGTTCATCCTATACCTGGACAGTTGTCTCCAGAGAGTGAGATCGATGGATGTAGTGATGCAAATGGGTGACCTAGTTGTGAGCTGCCTGCTTTACGCAGATGACGCCGTGCTTCTGGCCGAATTGCCGTCGGACCTGCAAATACTAGTCACTACTATGAAAGATGATTGCATGATTAAAGGCTTGCAGTTGAATGCGACGAAAACGAAAGTTATGGTGTTTGAAAGGGAGGAATCCAGAACAGATGCAAGGATAATGGTTGATGATGTAGTGCTGGAACAGGTGAATGAAATAGTATATCTTGGATGCGCTTTTAGCAGGGATGGAAGGTACACCACGGATGAGACGAGTGGCGATAGGAAATAGCGTAAATGGAGCGTTGGCCAGATTCCTGGGCGCAAAAAACGTCAGCAGAAAGCCCAGCTAGCAATCCACAATGCAGTCCTAATCCCAACGCTAACTTATGGAAACGAGAGCTGGGTATGGTAGAGTGTGCATGAAAGTAGAATAAACGCGGTAGAAATGAGGTCACTGCGCAAAATCTGCGGAGTGACTCTCGCTGACCGCGTAGGAAGGAAACAAGGTTGTAAGGAAGGAAGTTGGTTTGAAAGAGAGTGTCGGTGTAAAAGTAAGAAAGGGCATGGTTGGTTCGATGGTTCGGACATGTAGAAAGGATGGATGATGCAAGACTGACCGAGCATTTGACACGATTGACCAGATATACAATGCAAAAGCGGATGGATGTAGGAGTCGAGGACGGCCAAGACACACATTACATGACCAAATAGAACGTGTTATGGAGGAAGGTGATGTTAGGAGCCTCAAAAACCGACGCGCGTGCATGAAAAGAGTTATGAAAGTCAACGAAGCGCGTGAGTATCCATGTAACATAACATAACATAACTTCACGCCTTTTGTACCCGAAGGTGTAAGCAGCGGCTGTTAAGCCTCGTCTCGCCGTTATTTTTACGTCCCAAATGGAATAGGTGGCGAACCTATTGCCATACCGGGCACAAAGTTTGTCAGTCATCGGTATTTATCACACATAACTTCCGAAAACAATTTCGAAAAGTCATTGGTGTGAGCCAGTGTCTGGAATCGAACCCCGGACCTCTGGATCAGAGGCCGTGCGCTCGCCCACTGCGCCACCGAGACTTTTAAAAAGTATCCATGTAATATTTAGTAATTTGGAAATATACAATAAAAGAGAACATATCAACCAAATGTCGGCTGATAAAATTGAATTATTCATCGACTCCATCTAGTGAATATTGGAATAAATAAATAACTAAACTGTTTCAAAGGTATAGAAGGAATGCGGTCATTGATGGCGTTAAAAATAACATTATGGAAAAAAGTATTCTTTAGTAGTTTTCGTTCCGGGCCAAACTTAATATCGGGGCGTTGCAGATGAAATAAAGTCGGTAATATGTAATTGAATGATTAATAAAATAATCGGTTATTAATCGATTAGTCATATAAAAATAATTACTAAATTTAATAGATTTTTTTACTTTTAGATGTTGATTTTTAATCGATTATTTCAATAATCAATTATTTTTTCACATCCTTACTAATGTTCGTTAGTGATTATTTTTTTAGACGCTCTTCATTATTGTTCGCTTGTTCTATCGGTCAGTATCATATATCGGTGTCAAGTTAGTGAAAGTGCTTTCGTTATTTCGTAATTTTATAATGGCGGAGTATTCAAATGCAGAGTACTATGATATGATTATGTGTGTGGGTGCATCGGAGGGAATCCTTACTGCAGCGCGCGAACTTTATCGACAACGTCACATTGATGGAAGAGAGCTGGAGAATCAGCGAAGACTTCCTTCTTATGCATGCTTCAGGAGGCTGGTCAACCGTTTGCACTCAAACGGTTCTTTCCACAGTCCAAACTCTGAAGGACGATCGAGTGACCGTGCGGATGCTCGTGTGGAACAGAATATTTTGGATCACTTTGCTGAAGATCCAACAAGAAGTACTAGAAAAGCCTCTGTCGTATTAGGTGTGTCTAGAATGAAAGTATGGAGAACTTTAAAAAAAGATAATCAGCATGCTTACCATTACCAGCGCACACAACAGCTGGCAGAAGCAGATTTTTTATTGAGACTGCGATTCTGTGAGTGGTATCGTAGTCAGGTTACTGCTGACCCTATGTTTTCGTCTCGGGTTCTATGGTCTGATGAGGCTACCTTTACTCGTTTTGGACTATCCAATAGCCACAACGAGCACTACTGGTCCCATGAAAATCCACATGCTTTTCGTCAAAGCCATTTTCAGCACAGGTGGAAAATTAATGTGTGGGCCGGTATCATCGGTGACAAATTGATAGGCCCTGTATTTTTGCCGGACCGGTTGAACGGTGAAATCTACTTGGAAATGTTGAGGACCACCTTGGAGGAAGAACTTGAAGGCCTTCCTTTGTTAGTTTACCGCGACATGATTTTCCAGCAAGACGGCGCGCCAGCGCATTACACTCGTTCTGTACGCGAATATCTGGACGATCGCTTTCATGCGTGGATTGGACGTTCTGGAACTGTTCCATGGCCACCACGGTCGCCCGATTTAACGCCAATGGACTTTTTTTTGTGGGGATATTTGAAAAGTGTGGTGTATGCTACGCAGTGTGAAACTGTGAATGATATGCGTCAAAAATTGTGGAAGCTTGTGGTACTCTAACACCGGAGTATCTGAGCCGCGCCACACAATCTGTATCGCGGCGTGTAAACCTATGTGTTACGAGAGGAGGACAGCACATTGAACCTTTTTTGTAGTCACACTGAGAAATGGTAAGTGTTCACCATAAATCTTAAACGAAAAATCTGGTTAGATATGTATTAAACTATGAATGAATTTTATTTAATCAGAATGAAATACAAAATTTTTATTTTATATCTCACCATAACTTAGCAATATCGGCTCTACTACTACAGAATAAGGTCTAAATTTTTATATCCGTGTTGTAGGTACACAAGAAATTGTACCATATGTTACGATTTCTTGTGTATGTGTGTATGTGATATCAATGAAAGTCTTTATAGTAGGGTGAACATGTCAAATATTATTATTTGCGGACTCAGTAGGAATTATTTTTTTTTTTCAGATCTAAAATTTCGACTTATCACATTTTAAATATAGCCATCCGATAGGCAATTCCATCCTGTATCCACCCATCGCGGCTTGATATACCCATTGTGGGACACGCTGTATAACATTTAATTTTACAAAATAAAATTGAAATGTCAATAAATAATTAATTAAAATAGTCAAAATAATAATAATAATAAGATAGTGTTAGTCTTCGCCAGGTGTTGTTTTATGAGAACCTCAATACATATACATTTTTGAACACAGCTCGAATGATCGCGTTCTCGCAGCCATAAAGACGTATCAAAAAGGATTTTCTGATTTTATCTATAAGTGAAGTAAAATCAGTGACCCTATATTCTGTGAACATACCGGTGGCACTACACCGCCACGGTAGGCGGAGCATAACCCTAAACGCGTTGTTGTATTGCACACGAAGAGTGTTGTACGCACCCTTCGTGTACCTATACCATAGTTGACTAGTGTACAACGTATTTATCTCTAAGACTTTCGCGAATCACGTTCATGACATTAAAACAACTTTTAGGATTATATCGCGTTTATTTATTACTAATTTTATTTATTCCCCGACGTTTCGAACTCTTTACTCGTAAAAATGATCTTTGTAAAGAGTTCGAAACGTCGGGAAATAAATAAAATTAGTAATAAATAAACGCGATATAATCCTAAAAGTTGTTTTAATGTAGTGTAGTGCATGGATCAGATTTTTTCTCTCCGCAACATCGTGGAGAAACGACTGGCTGTTAACCGGAAGGTTTTTTGCGGTTTTGTGGATCTGGAAAAAGCGTTTGACAGGGTGTTACGGAAGGATCTATGGGACATACTCCCGGGCTACGGGGTGAGCGGCGCACTGCTGCGCGCTGTGCAGTCCAATTATGAGGGCTGCACAGCGTGTGTGCGTGTGGACGGCGGCTTGTCCCCCTGGTTTGACGTCAATATCGGCGTCAGTCAGGGTTGCGTGCTGTCCGCTCGACTGTTCATCCTGTACCTGGACAGTTGTCTCCAGAGAGTGAGATCGATGGATGTAGGGATGCGAATGGGTGACCCTAGTTGTGAGCTGCCTGCTTTACGCAGATGACGCCGTGCTTCTAGCCGAATCGCCGTCGGACCTAGGACTAGTCACTACTATGAAAGATGATTGTATGATTAGAGGCTTGCAGTTGAATGTGGCGAAAATGAAAGTTATGGTGTTTGAAAGGGAGGAATCCAGAACTGATGCAAGGATAATGGTTGATGATGTAGTGCTGGAACAGGTGAATGAAATTGTAAATCTTGAATGTGCTTTTAGCAGGGATAGAAGGTACACCGCGGATGTAGAAAGACGAGTGGCGATAGGAAATAGCGTAAACGGAGCGTTGGGCAGATTCCTGGGCGCAAAAAACATTAGCAGAAAAGCCCAGCTAGCAATCCACAATGCAGTCCTGATCCCAACGCTAACTTATGGAAGCGAGAGCTGGGTATGGCAGAGTGTGCATGAAAGTAGAATAAACGCGGTAGAAATGAGGGCTCTACGCAAAATCTGCGGAGTGACTCTCGCTGACCGCGTAGAAAACAAGGTTGTAAGGAAGGAAGTTGGTTTGAAAGAGAGTGTCGGTGTAAAAGTAAGAAAGGGCATGCTCCGATGGTTCGGACATGTAGAAAGAATGGTTGATGCAAGACTGACTAAGCAGATATACAATGCAAAAGCGGATGGATGTAGGAGTCGAGGACGGCCAAGACACACATTCCATGACCAAATAGAACGTGTTCTGGACGAAGGTGATGTTAGGAGCCTCAAAAACCGACGCGCGTGCATGAAAAGAGTTATGAAAGTCAACGAAGCGAGTGAGGCGTGTAAGAATCGTGCCTTATGGCGCTCTGTTCTCTCTGCCTACCCCGCAAGGGATTTGGCGTGAAGTTATGTATGTGTGTGTATGTAATGTAGTGTACAACGAACGATTGACAGTAGGCCTGAAACAGTGTAATCTTTACTTGGTCAGAACAATAGTGGGATCGGCGGCCAACGTGTTACTTTTACAAGCGATACTACGTCTCTGCCTTTCCAAATCACTATCATCTGTCAGGGTGTCGGTTAATATATGACCCAGATATTTGAAGGTTTTTACAACTTTCAGGGGTGTGCCGCACAAGCTGACTGGGAGGATACGATCAAGGTTGCTCTTTGACTTAAAAATCATAATTTCAGATTTATTTACATTGTATTTCAACTAGTGATCATCTGCATATCTCTCACAAATTTTGATAAGTTTTCTTATACCATTGATTGAGGGACTTAAATTGTTTAAACATTCACCATCTATCAAGCAGCCTGCTCTGGTGCCGCGTAGCTCCTCAATAAGGTCGTTTATGTATAAGTTGAACAGAATAGGGGACGTAAGTCCATCCTGTCTCACCCCGCCCGCCAGCCTATAGGGCTCAGATAAGACATTGTTCCATCCTACTTGATTCAGTTGATTTGAATACCAATATTCTAGTATATTTATGATACTGGGGGGGGGGGGGGGGCGGGGGGTGACCCTTCAGTTTTTCTCAATTTATTCCACAACATTGTATAGTTTAAAGTTTCAAAGGCACGGCTAAGGTCCAGAAAGCAAGCAAAGACTGATGTACGCCTTGATACATATTTATGTACCGTATTTTTTAGTGAAAATATCGTTAAATCAGTTGATAAGACCCTGCGGAAACCAAATTGACCGTCACTCATATAGAAGATAGTGTTTTGTTATTTTTCTTTGTGTTGTCTCTAATATACGCATTTATTTATTTATTTATTTAATAAGATTCACCAGCAACATAATCTTTACTCATTTACAATAAGATGTAGTTACAATAGCCTGTGCTAAAAGATATGTCCTTATAGGTAAATACAGCTTATGCTTACAACTAAACGTCAACTCAGATTATTGTTATGATACAGTTTATCCTATACACATTATAGCTCGTACATATATAAAGAGTAGTCAAGAGACAAAATGAACATGAAATGAATCATATCAATACCCGCGAGTGTTCAAGTTCAGCCACACACAATTTCCTAAACGAACAGCCAGGCAAGTGGAAAATGTCGATATCGCAGTTCCCTAATTCGTTGTAGGCACTCATGCACCTGCGTAAGGGCGCGCTTCTACCAAGATTGGTTCTACAGTGAGGCAAACCAAAGATCCTTGACACCGGATGTCTAGGGACATGATAAGGTACAGAGAGGCTAACTTGCCGGAGAAGCCCCGGACAAGTCAACCTACCATGGATAAGCTTATGTAATGTAACAAGGTCCAGAAGTTTTCGTCGGTTGGTCAGAGACATTATTCCGAAATGTTTAAGGCGAGCATCATAATCAGCGTCACGTGGACAATCACGACAACGATAGACAAGATAGCGGGTAAAATTCCTTTGGATGCGTTCTATTCTGTCAGCATGATTTTGGTATATAGGATTCCATATGCTTGACGCGTACTCAAGGTGACTGCGAATAAGTGCGTTAAATAGTATTAAAAATGTATCTATTTTTTTAAATTGTTTGCCCAATCGTTTGACCAAACCCAAGATCCTCCAGGAACAAGTTACGATCTTATCAATATGGTCAATAAACTTTAATTTATTGTCAATTAATACACCGAGATCACGAGTAACGGATGATTCTACCAAATCTTGACCAGCAATACTGTACTTAGATGGAAAAGAGTTAATCTTTCTTGTAATCCTCATATAAGTACATTTTTGGGGATTGAGTGTCATTTTATTAAGAAAGCACCATTTATCGATAGCTTCTAAATCCTTTTGCAATAGAGAAGCATCAGATTCATTAGACACAGACCTATAAAGTTTCAAGTCATCAGCGAAAATTGAGAAGTTACTGTATTGAATAGAATCAGAGATGTCGTTGATAAACGTCAAGAAGAGAATAGGTCCAAGGTGGGAGCCCTGAGGTACACCAGAGAGAGATATATAATCATCCGACTTGAACCCATGCACAATCACACTCTGAATTCGATTCCTTAGATATGAGCTCAGCCATCGCAAAAGATCCCCGTGAATCCCATAAGCTTTTAGTTTCGAAATGAGTATAACATGGTCCACCCTATCAAATGCACTAGAGAAATCGGTATATATGGAATCTACCTGTAACCGATTGTCTACACGCCTCACCAGGTCAGTGACATATTCCATCAAATTGCTCAAAGTGGATTTACCTTTACAGAATCCGTGCTGTGCCCCAACCATTACTTTGCTTAAATAATTCGACAATATCGGACAGACGACACCTTCAAATATCTTCGCGAACTGGCTCAAAATCGATACCGGACGATAATTTTTGACATCATCTTTTTCACCTTTTTTAAAAATTGGAATAACGTTGGAACGTTTCCATACAGAAGGAAAAGTATGTGACTTTAGAGACTTATCAAATATTATCTTCATAGGAAGCGTCAAGAACTTACATGTCTTTTGAATAAAAAGAGGTGGTATTCCATCAGGTCCGGCTCCTTTACTAGCATCAATAGATGTGATTGTTTTTCTAATCTGGTGCTCGGTGAATAAAACTCTACTTAAGCAATCCTGTGGGTAACGATCATCAAGGTCCGGTGCTACAGAACCTTCCGACCGAGAGAAAACCGCTGAAAAATGCGCAGCGAAAAGGCCACATATCGATTCACCGCTATCTGCTTTTAAATCGTTCAAGTGCATCTGCTTAGGGATGTCAGAGGAGCCACCCCGGTTATTTCGGAGAAAAGCCCAGAATTTTTTCGGGTGATGTTGTATTGACATCTCTGTACCCGTGATGTAATTAGAGTAACATGTCGAAATCATAGATTTGATGCGGTTATTCAATAGTTTGAGCTCCAAGGCATCTCTAGGATTTCTATAAATTCTGTGTTTTCGACGAACTCGATCTTTTTCATTGATCGTTTTTATTAAACAACGACTGAACCATACTGGATGTTTAAAATTACGTGCCTTTGCTCTGGGTATAGTTTTATCAATGACGGAACCAATGATCTCATAAAATCTCGCTACTGCAATATCGACATCCTGTAAGTGATTAAGTTCGGAAAGCCAATCAATTTTACTAAGTTCTAAATTAACTTTTGAATAGTCAGCTTTTTTGAAACTGTGTGAGGAAAACATTTTTTTCTTTAAATAATTTTGGGAAGGTATATCTAAACTTATCTCTAGGGCATTATGATGTTGATCAAGCCCACTGAGTGGGCTCTGACATTCTGTGACAATTATGTTGCAAAAATTACACAAAACTAAGTCGAGAATTTTGCTATTTTGATTTTTTACACTGTTGAATTGCGAAAGGTCGTTTAGAGATAGGAAGTCTATCAAACAGTAACCCAAATTACAAGAGTAATTAGAAGGAATTAACTTCATGTTATCTGCATCACTGACCCAATCAATAAAGCCTAAATTAAAATCACCAAGAATCATAGTATTACAAGTACAGGATTGCATAACAAAACTGCAATTTTCAAGAAACACATCCAACTCGCTAGTCTTTACCGGCGGAGGCAAGTAAACAGCACAAAACATATACTCAACTGGTTTACTATTGATTACTAATTTTACCGATAGCCATAAATCTTCGATGGTCGATTCGAAGTGATGCATTCGTTTAGAATTTAAATTCTTTGAAACAGCTATGAGTACACCTCCGCCTCGTTTACCCGTCAAATAGGATGAGTCTCGATCACGTCTATAAACTTGATAGTTAGTGCCAAATAGTTCATTATCCTGTATGTTATCATCCAGCCAAGTCTCAGTTCCCACGATTATATCAAAATTATTAGTTAAACTAGCTAGTTTTATATTGGTTGTTTTGGTCTTGATACTTCCAAAATTTTGGTAATATATAGTGAATTTTATATAAATATCTTACGGACTAAGGACAGGAAATTCACAAGGTAATTACAAACTAGACAAGGTATCATGACTGTTTATAATCCTTGCGGGAGCCTGATCATCTTTTCGAACGAATATTCTTCCGTTGCGTATCCAGACGTACTTATAAGCCTTTTCGTGGGCTATTTTCCTAGTACTAGCATGCAAAGCCTTGTTATGAGGCGAGAGGTGTTCTGATACATAAACTGGTAATTTTTTTCCTCCGTATCCAAGGTTTGTAGTGTTAAGTTTATCATTTCTGTCCCTCCTATTAAATCTGGACACCGCAGCCAATATCTCATCCCGTTTTCTCATGTTTTGTAACTTCACGATTATGGACCTGGGTCTATCACTCTTCTCGTTCAACTTCCTTACTCTGGTACTACAAAGGACATCAGCATCCTGAACCGGGACGCAAACCACGGAGCATAGTTGATTAAACACAGAAAGTAAATTCTCTGTTTTATTTTCAGGGATGCCGTTAATCTCTATATTCGATTCGCGGGAATGTTGTTCCATTAAGTTTAATCTGTTGTTAAGATCATTTAGTTTGTTTGACATAACTAAATTCTCCTTACTTATCGTAGTAACTTTTTCCTGAGTAGCTGCTAAGTCAGTCTTAATGCGGTCGTAGTCAGAGCTGAGAAATTCTATACTGTTTTGCAAATCATGTAAAACAGCCAACTCCTTTTTAATTTCGTTAAATTCTTTCAAAAAGTATGTCTTTACCGCTGACTCCACTGACTCCGCAACACAACGCTGAATCTCATGCCGGATTGTAGCAAGCAACGCTTCGTCACAAGTTGGAGAAGACGCAAGCGACTGCACGGATGTATCGCATGGCTTATTATTTGAAGGCTTTCTTACAGTTATATTATTATCATCAGAAGGGCTTGTATTCTGGTAACGGCAACCATGCACAGGGGTATTTGTATTATCTATCTTCCTTTGTTTGCTTCTGCAGGCCGGACATAGCCAATTATCTCGTTTTTCTTTGGTCATATTTGTAAACAGTTTGTAGGAATAATTGACGCATTCAATGTCATAAACGCCATCGCATAAACAGCATCCCAAAAACTCGCGTTTTGTTATTTTCTTCGAACAGGCGGCACATATATTTGGTTTATTTGGTGCCATTATAATAGCCAAGTAAAAGTAAACTCTAAGGTCGTAGGCACAGACAAGCTATTCAATTTCAAGAACAGCAAGACACAACACCGTCCAAGCAGGTACTTTTATTTCAACTCGAAGATATGCAGTAATATGCACGAAGAAGCCGCGAGAAAAAGGTCACAAGCGCCGTGAAATACGCGTCACTTACGCGTTAACCCCACCGCGACCCACTGCTGTATTTTATTTTGCACTAACTGTTCCCACAATTAGGAAATTTACACGTAACTCAGTTTACACATATCACTGTAATATATTGATGTTTCACAGTTATCACTTGTAATCCCACAAGCATATAGTGACTATCCTTTCAACTAAAATTTGAAAAAATACTGGTAAACAAATTTAATTTCCGCGGAGCAATTCAAATGTGCTTGTTATCAGTTGACATTCATTTACGTCTATGATATCATTACGTCCACATTTATATTCCCTATTGTAATATTTTATTTTATTTTCAATATATTTGCGTTATTTTTTAACATCTCGGCTGTTTCTCCTGCGTGCCGCCTACAATGATTTAGCTATCGTTTCCGCTGTCTTTATATCTATTATCGGAATCGCTTCCCACCCGACTATACCCATACCCATCACTCATCGTAGGTAAAGTACCTACGATGTCTGTGTATATGTTCGAACCTATCACAGGAGGAAAAGGACTCCAATGGTGAGTTAGTGTGCCTAACTACCTTCGACCGTTGGCATGCCACGCATGTTTTTGCCCATAAATTCGGTCTTAACTTATCGCCTGTTATTACACCAAATATTGTTTGTTTAGTTTGCTAATTGGCATAACAATTTTTTTAATCGTAAATGGTCATTTTCCAATAGATGAGTAAGCATTTCGTCTTTAGCTTGCGCGTCGGCTACTGCATCGTAATTAATAACCGAGGGACAAAATACTGTTTGTACGCGCAATAAGGTGTCCGCCACAGAAATAGATCAAGATAGAACGGCGAATAGGCGTGGCAAGCGTGCCAAAACCCTGCACTATATTGCATGCTTTTCGAAACTCGCTCTCATTACGCAACGAACGTTCCTGCCATGCGTTCAGGACGTAAAAAAATAGATAAAACGTCACATATATGCCATATTATGCTGTGAAAAATTGTAAAAACAAAAGTAGTGAATCAAATATGAAAAAAGGAAATATTTCGTATGATCAGTAAGTACAGAAAATCAGTAGAAAGTATTTTTTTGAGATTATAAATTATTGTTTTACTTTTACTATGTTCAATAATTACGATCACAAGTTGTATATTTTTTCGTTATGATAAATATCCATTGCTGTCCGCATTCAACACTCGTATACAAAAACATTGCGCGTATAATTTATACGCGTAATGTACTTCGAATCGAACGAAATACACAATACACCTGCCAGTTGATCGCTGTGTCTGTTAATCGCTGTGATTCGAATGTTAGAGATGGGCACTCCATGTATCGTTGAGTCTTAGGACTTATCGATAAATTAATTCAATAATAATTTGAGTATCAGCTCATATCTTGCTTTGTCCCTACTTTATTCTAACACCACAAATTTCAACCAAAGTGTTTCGTAATTACATTGGCAGCAGTTTAATTGACAGTATAAGTTTTCACCAATTTGACCAATCGCCGATGGAAAATCATCTCGTTCTTCTCAAATGGGCAGTAACCGAGGTATATGTAGACGTTCATCTTCGTTATTTAACCAGGACCGTGAGGCCAACCCTTACAAAAAGGCAAATATTTAATAAATATGTATAGTTTCAAGGACAGTAAAATATTTATAATTAAATTTTATATACTGTTGGAAAAATATGTTTTAGGTTTTAATATGTCGGATTGAAGTATTTAACATGTTTTACTTTCTATGATTATCGTTACAGAAAATCAATAAAGTTAGTAAAATATAAAAATAATAAAATTAACACACGTTGCCGATATTAACATCGATAATCTAATGTGAGTGTCTCCTAACTAGTCACCTCGCTCACAATGAAAATGACGTCACGCTGAGGGCGTGGTTTTTCAAAAAAGTGACACGCTCGAAATGTATGGAAATTATACGCAATAATACGCATTATAAATTATTGTAAAACTGCCCCTACGCATATATTTGACGCGTCCGTCCACATCCCGATTGGTACAAAGTGAATGGTGCATTTTGCAAGCTCAACTTAAATTCCTCGAACGCCTTGTCAGTGTCGAGTGTCAAGCTGATAACTGTATTGTCGCTCTTTTTAGCGTTATGTAAATAACTGTTTAAGACCGATTGTTTGATTTTTCTAAAGTTATTTATTGGTTTTGGATATTCTTGAATTGCCTTGATTTTCGTATCTACCGGTCGAATACCATTCGTAGACTAAAACATACGGCACGTACCGTGGGCTGACATCTATAATATCCCTTACATGTTCAATGAAAGTACTTTTTTTTCTTTCTTCATCAGAATTTTTAAAAACTATATACAAATTAAGTCATAAAAATGTCATGATAGTGATAATTTTTCAACTGAAGATGACTATAAAAGATATATGTAATAAGCGGTGTTTTTTTTTTTCATTACCTACCTATAATTGTTATATTACACATCTATAGTTTCAATTACATGATGTATTGAAAATGGGAAAATCTTACAAGTTTCCGAACCACGTTAGATTAACTATTCCCTTGCTAAGCAATCGCGGCAATTTTAATTTCATTCATTCACTTTGCTACAACACAATTTTTTTAATCAAAAACTGACAACACAGTAAACGTCAGTGGTTGTTGTTTAATTAAAAATCCGACTACAGTTCTGTACAGTAACAGCCAAGTACTTTCGCGCCGGCGCTACTGACGAAATATTAAAATAATTAGTAATATAACCACAACATCGATTAAACATTTTTTTTTTGTTTTATTTAAAAACAAATAAACGACAGTTAATAAAAACATGTATTCGATACATACATATCTAACCTGTGCTGTAGATCGTCCAGGCCGAAAGTTTGCTTTTCGGTATAGTATAATTTCCAGTAGAGCAAGGCATTGAGTGCCAGGAGCAGCACCAAGGCCACCAGAAGAAATGAGCCCCCCCGTCCCCCGGGGGGGCTAACTCGCGGAGCCCCCGTGGGACGTACCCCCGACACCACACTGGTGGGAGGCAACTTTGGACTCGCGACATTTTCGACGGGTGATGCTAGAAAATAATACGAAAACAGAGTATTATTGTCATTAAATATTTCTTTATATATTATGACAAATGTTTGTAATCACTATACATAGTGCAGTACTAACCAGCGACCCTGCGATGTCTCCTGGTCTTTCTGGTTGCAGGCACCGAGCACTCAGCCTCCAGGCCAAGGCGCGACTCCAGCAGACGGCAGAACTCCTCCAAACCCGACATGGTATTTTTTTCTAGGAACGCTGGTCAGGTAAAGAGTCAGAGTCAGTTAGGTAGAAAAATTGAATAAAGTATCAATATCGTATAAATTTAATAACCTGTCAACCAACTCGCACTGAGCCTGATATATGGCCAGAGTACAAACCTTTAACCATGGGCCACATGGTCTTCTTGTACTTAACCTTCGCGTAGAAGGAGAGGTCCGTGGAGTTATCCGTGACCCTCTGCAGACAGTAGTGCACCTGGACGCTGAAGTAGTCCGCGTATGGAATGCCGGCATTGTCTGATGTCGAGTCTATGGAGTACAGCTGGCCAGGCTTTGAGCATTTGTTCATAACCTGCAGAGCAAGCTCCATAATGATTATTATTACCTATTTTGGCCGCAAGACTCTTCTTCCGTCAATGGTAAATTTGTGAGTTAAAATGACAGACCCTTTCCACTAAAGCATACTATTAATTGCATATTCATTCATTTGCTTATTTTACACAAAAATATTAAGAAATAATTATTAGGGACAATTGACGAGTTTAATTTATTAATATAGATTATAGAGGTACTTGTATTCGCGGCAGTACTCCTGTGCCAGATACTGTACCTGAGTTTCTGTGACGTTGACCTCCTTGGGCCCGATGGGTCCCGACGTGAGGCCCAGTGTGTAGCTGATTTGCCTACACTTGAGGCCACCCTGCGCCTGCCAAGGGGCCTGCAAATGAACTACATTATCAGATTCTGGCAGACACTCATCGGAGAGTTTTCAAACTTCTATATATACGAAATATATGCTGTGATAAAGGAGACTATACTGATTGATAGGTGTCAAGTAAGAGGCGAGTGTACCTGTACATAATCAGTGGTACCCCTGGCGGCCAGCAGTTCCAGGTTGAATTTGGAATTGGTAAAGATCATAGTGAAGATCTGGTCTACGTTGAAGGGAAATTCCTGGCGCAGCAGGAGCTTGCCCTCGTGGCTATCCGTGCATTTCTCCACCCCGGCTCCACTGTACATATTATGTATATGTGTTATAGTAAATAGTTGATTCAGTAAATTTATTATTCTCGCTAATCACTTTCGAAAATTAACTTCATCGAATGCAAAATAAGAATTTATGAAGACCTTGTTATCTGTGTTATTTCACTTCATATTTTACGAATCTTTTCAAATAAGCTGGTTAACTTTTCAGATTTCTGACATCTTACATTGGAAAAGAACACAAAAAGATAAATGTCGAAAGCAACATATTTGAATTCAATTGAAAAACAATGTTGTGTTAGTCCTCGTGAGAAAGGATGTGTGAGAATAGTGCCACCTCATCTCTTCTTCTAGTAGATGCTGTAAAGTTCGACCAAGGAAGCTGATGTGGACCTATGGTATCATATTTCTTTCTAAGCTAGTAGTTCAGTACTTCGACTTCTAATTCAGAGATTCTGAGTACAAATGATGGTTTACACTAGTGAACTGTAGAAGTTATGTAATGAATATCGTGTGTGTGTGTCCGTGCGTGCACTAACTCGTGGTGCTTCTCGGGCTCGCTGTCGGACGTGTCGGACACGTCGGTGGGCAGCGCGTCCCCCGCGTCCTCGTCGCGCCGCCCCGCGCCCCCCGGCCCCCCCGGCCCCCCCAGCCCGCCGTCCCCGTTGCTCACTGCGCACACATAACACCACATACAACTCTCAATAGCCACATGTCACTTGTCAACCAGGTATCTATGGCAATAGAGTTTGCCACCTATTGCCTGACCAGAAGTAATTCATGCGGCGTGTGGAATTAAGAACTGTAAATTATACTTTCAACCGTTCAAGCCGTAAAAGTACGTTTCATGTTATCACGAGCGTACAACGAATACGACAACGACATGTGATAATTAATATTTTTATCACAAATCAACAGTTATTTATTGATTTCGTACATAACAACAACAAAAGTAAATTCAATCAGCCTAATGTAGCTCAGGGTTTACGGGTTGAGAAGATGTGAGAATTTATTGTCCTTTTTTATTTTGAGTGAAGGAATGTGATCATACCCCATTCTGAGGCCCTGATCGAGTACACTCATCGGGCGGTGTAATCATGAAGATACAATGATATATGGGCTGACAATAACAACTGTCCACTTGGTTATCATATTCGTATTTTGATGGATGGAAGGAAGATGTTAGTTGTATAATGACCGAGTGGCGGGTCGGAGTCCCTCGGGCCCGAGCGCGGACCCTGAGTGCCGTCACCGGCCCCACCGCTGGCCTCCATGCACGTGGAGTCCACCTGCTCCTGAAATCATTGACACTTTCTTGAATTATCTATTACTAGCTGACTCGTCGAACTTTGTTCCGCATCAAAAATAATAGATGAGTAAAATTAAGATATTAAAAAGTTCAATTTGTGCTATTTATTGGCACGCGTTTTGGCGCGCAACGCGACTACTATGTTCCGCTATGTTAATACTGTAATATCTTCGTAAATATTCGTTTAAATTACATACTGTAAAAGGCAATATTGATCTATATTAAATGCATAATCTATTTAATACACTTAACTGGATGAAAATTAATGCTGTAATGTTTCAAATCGCTTCGTATATAAGCCCTTATTTCTCGTAAAAAGTAAAAAAATAAAAATGGTCATTGTGGGTTATCCCTAAGAGACATATGCCATCGCGGACGTTTTTGTAGATCTTTTGAAGGTGTTTAACAATATATTATAGTACATTATTTTGTTTCATCACTTAGGATTCAGGCAGCGTTTGCGATTAAAGATCTAAATCTTGAAAAATATCACTTTTTTTGCTACACTATACATGAATTATAGATCAAAACCACCCCGTTGACACCCTCTAACCTCTAAAAACCGCATCAAAATCCGTTGTGTAGTTTTAAAGATATACGCATATAAGGGGACAGACAGCGGAAAAGTGACTTTGTTTTATACTATGTAAAGACTAAGACTATACTATGCCTTATGGCACACAAATATGTTTAAGATAATGGATGATGATAGAATCCATATGATATGATTGATTGAATTATTACATTAGATTAGTTTTTGAATAAGTATCCGAATCTAAAGCAAATATCTTAAAAAAAGTCTATTGTTTATACTCTCAAGCATGTAACACTCGTAGGTGTAGGCAGTTATCTGGTAAACCCATATGGAAAATATTGCAGTTCTATTCCGACATGTTGGACGCAAAACAATCCATTCTCGACAATTATCACAGACTAAGTTCTACTCGCAGTTTTGCAAGCGCAAAAGTTACAAATAAAAATATCCTCATGGAAATAAAATAAAGGCGTTAAAAATTACTTTCAGGTTTTATCGATTATAAACAAAAACATTCCTTCGCATATGTACTTTAATTCATAAAACAAATTAGCCCAAAAATTAAGCCTGCGACCTGGCATCACATAAACATTATCTGGAAGAGAAAGCCTATGAGTTTAAACTTTTCTAATTAGAAAAAAATATCTAAGAAATGCAAATAATGTTTAATCCATTTTCCAAGATCGCATACTGCAATAAATACAAGCTGTTTGATTATTTCTAGCAATTTAGTCTAGATATAAAAACGACAACAAACGATTTAATTAATTAATTATAAACGAGACTTTTGAAAATGTGTTTAATTTTTCAAAATGTTCATTGAAGCAAGGTAATCAAATGTCATTTGTGGAAGAATGTAATCAGTCCGGACTTGTCGTAGAGAGACATGGAACAACAATGTTCTCCACAACTTCCAATAGTGCTACTATTGGAGGCAACTACACTGCAGGTGTACAGACCTGCAGTCCAGCACACAACAACTCACTTTTTTCTTATTTTTCTTTCGGTTCACTTTGAGCATCGTGATGCGCGCGTCACTCCGCGTCCGTCCGTCGCTATATCTGAGCGCACACTGATAACCACCACTGATATTTTGATTGTACACATTTTGAATTATATTTCAATATGTTTTCAATATTTGTGCACCTTCCTTGTATTATGGTATAACTCATAAATGTGATTTTTCTTTTGTAATAATACGAATATTCACTAGTTCTTTACAACTAAATAAGTGTGTGCCGACATTATTTTGGTTAGTATTAATTTTAAGGCAAATCATAAAAAAGAAAAGAATTGGGCTTCTGATTTAATTTACACAGCCCGAGACAAACCCTGATTAATTCTAATAGTCTGATTTAGTGTTGGGATATTAAATTTTCAATATTTACCAATCATTTGCCATATCCACACCAACACTGTTATGTTTATTTATGTTAAGATGCTATCTATAACTATACCAGGTGTACCGGTATGAAATGAGCGTTAAGATACAAATGTGTAGGGGTTATTTGTTGTGAATAAGCCTTAATTTTTTTCTGTTTTGTTGCCATGACAACTGACAAACATTCAATTAACCTAACAGTTAGTAAACAAACGACATCATATTTTTTATTGTGTTAAAAATGACAAATTTTATGCCGGAAAGTGATGATTTTCGGAAAGCATTAATTTTTTGTTTCCATTTGAAAAAAAATGCTGCAGAATCACATCGAATGCTTGTCGAAGCATCTGGTGATCATGCTTTATCAGAAGCAACATGCAAGAGATGGTTTCAACGATTCAAATGTAATGATTTTGATGTGAGAAATGAAGAACGTGGAAGACCACCAAAAAAATTAGAAGACGCCAAACTGCAAGCCATATTGGATGAAGATGATACTTTGAGTCAGAAGCAAATGGCAGCTATGTTAAATGTTGCACAACAAACAATTTCAGACCGTTTGAAAGCTATGGCAAAAATTCAAGTGTGGAAAATGGGTGCCACATGAATTGAATGAAAGATAAATGGAAAACCGGAAAAACACTTGAGAAATTTTGCTTCAAAGACACGAGAGAACGGAGAAACGGAGAAAATCATGGGTTGATCCGGGACAACCATCAGCATCGACTGCAAAACCAGATCGTTTCGGGAAGAAGGCAATGCTCTGTGTTTGGTGGGATCAGAAGGGTGTGGTGTATTATGAACTCCTAAAACCTGGTGAAACTGTTAATACTAGTCGCTACAAACAACAACTGATCGATTTGAACAACGCATTGATCGAAAAACGACCAGAATGAGTCAGAAGACACGGCAAAGTAATTTTGTTACACGACAATGCACCTGCACACAAAGCAAAATCGGTTGAGGATACAATCAAAGTACTTGGCTGGGAGTTGCTACCCCACCCGCCGTATTCACCAGACTTGGCTCCTTCCGAGTACCATTTATTTTTAGCGATGGGACACGCATTGGCTGAGCAGCGGTTCGATTCCTACGCGGAAGTGGAAAATTGGGTGTCTGATTGGTTTGCTTAAAAGAAGAACATTTCTATTGGCATGGCATCCACAAATTACCAAAAAGGTGGACAAAATGTGTAGAAAGTGATGGACAATATTTTGAATAATTTTTGTTTTATCTAATCAAAATTTATATTTTATTTTCACAAAAAACGCTCATTTCATACCGGTACACTTATTATATATCGCGTCGCTGTGCCAGCCGGTCACATGTTCTATTTCACTTCAGCTTCCAGCCGCACAATACTGTTACATTGCCACACACGTCTTTCATTTATCGAAACCCAGTGCAAACAAAAGTAAACCTTATCACCCCAACAAATACTCTTCCCTAAATCATATCGTCCTTCGCACAATCCGTGCAATTTATTTAGTTCTTCATCTTTACCTATATCCTGCCATGCTTATCATACCAGCTCACCACATGCGCATACCACGTTAGGCGATTTATTTTATTCTTCTCTTCTTTTTACATGTTCATAATAATCGTAAATCATCTCAAGTATAATAAGTAGAAAGGATGAAAGTAAAACTGAACACAATTGAAGTTTTAATTGAAAAAAAAAGAGTATATTTTCCATAAAATGCATCAAATGTAACCAAAATTAAAAATGAGAAATTCTAAGTTGTATTATATTTGCAGGCGGCATGCGTAAAATTTATCTATATAAAATTATCTACTTTTATCTGCAGGTGTTATATAGGTATGATTATTGATAATAAGATTGGTTGTAACGTGAATCACCGTTGCGCATAGCATCCCACTGCTGGACAAGCGACTCCGCATGTATTGACGAGCGCTTTTGCAAAGACTTTTATTAGGATTATAATGTATTGGTGTTTTTAGATGAACTCTAAAATATTGGCCTCTCCTAGGAAATATGTATTTAACAAGAAAACTTTGGGTTTGTCTCCTCACTATTATTCAGTTACTCACGTCTGTAGTCGTGTCAGGCAATAGTGGTGGCACGTCTTCTGGCGGGTCCCGGTTGTATCCCTCCTCGTCAGAGTTGAACCCCAACTCCTCGCCGTAACAACTGTGCACCTGGACACAATGTATACATATTGGCAGAAAATACTCACAACACTTAAATAAGGTAGGTATTTGTGTATAGGGAAGTTATCGATAGGGGTGTTATAGATAATGACACATTCTGTCATCTTTGGGTATTAAGTAATTTATTGTACAAACCTCAAAGCTCACAATTTCATAATTCAAGGTTCATAATTAGGATTTTTCCATTCGATGACACACCCAAAAGAACTTATTTTAAACACCTTTAGAGCGAACGAGAATTGGTTAAATGGACACAGTGAAATAAATATTAAGCGTCTTGCAATTGAATATGGTATTTTTAAAAGAAATTATGTGCGCGAAATTCCCAACACGACCTAATGGCTATTAGTATACTTCGTGTCCTCACATATGGTCGTAAAATTAACTTGTCTCAAGTTTAATTTTAAGTTATTAATTAGTGCGGCTCAATATTTATGTATATCTTAAACACAATAATTATAGTTTAGTTTACAAATGCACTGTTCACAAACAACTAACGACGCGACGTGCGTTACCAACGTCACACGATACACTTAAAATAATTTCATAATACAAACAGAAGGACAGATACAGCATCCGCATTAGATATTCGTAGTAAAGGGTGCTGATAAATTTAAAATTATACTTTAACACCAAACCGTTAATTAAATTTATTTTTGTAACTTTAAGCCCTCAATAATCGACCGTGTAGGCAGCGGCACCGATTTTAATCTATATACAAAATAATCACAAGATGCAGTCATATGATAATAAAAACAAACAAACAATATTTAGTGAGAAAACATAATACGAAGTAGTACTTAATGAGATGTTCTGGCCTCGTTCCAGCTGCTATATAGGTCACGTGGATACAAAGTACTTCATTGTTATGTGAATTATATTCAATGGCATACACAGATGAGTTTACGGAAATATTGTCATAGGTGACAATTATATGTAACAATCATCGATGACTGACAACTTCGTGCCCAAAGTGTGGCAAGACGCTCAGCCAAAGGACCAATATCTGTAATAGTGTCGGTTATCGGACTCCTGACTTCTAAAGTTCGAAAGACAGGTGATGGTAGTGAAGGTAGTACGAGAAATTCAACCCAAAACTAGATGTGAAGAACTAAAATGATTGAAATAAACAGTTAAGTGTTATGTGAATATGGAGACATAAAATGTGTACGGTTTTGAGCACATTTCTAATTTGGACTCAAATACAAGTATTTTTTAAACAACTTACTGTGCAATTTATTAAATTATTTGTGCCCACCTCAGCGGCCTCAACTCATAAACTTTATAATGTAACATGTGACATATTCTTATTCAATTTTATACAATAAAAGCGAACACTGGTGGCGTGGCGAAAATTTTAAATTCTAAGTATTCTATTTCGCTAGAAGAATTCAATATCTATTAGCGAACAAAAAAATATAAGAATAGCGCGAGTTAAGCTCGCGTGTATCGGGTTCCTTATGTTGATTAACTAATTATCTAAGAAAAAATTCAACGTCGACTAACAATCAGCGCACAATAGCCATCCGGTTAGAACGTTCGACAAAATTTAATGTCTTTCTGCACCATACAGGGAAGGCTTGAAATATAAATAGTGAGTGGAGTCCTTCCACGCTAAAGAAGTGAAACTTTACACATTTATAGCACACTAAATGTAAAAAGTCATAGTCTCGGTCCACTGGTCGAGCACCCCACTTCTAAATCCGGAAGTTGCGGGTCCGAATCCTGGCACTGGCTTGCACCAATAACTTGTCGAAATTGTTTTCGGTAGTTATGTGTGATAAATATCGATGACTGAAAACTTTGTGCCCGGTATGGCAATAAGTTCGTCACCTATTCCATTTGGAACGTAAACATAACGGTGAGACGAGGCTTGACAGCCCCTGCCTACACCTTCGGGTAACAAAGGCGTGAAGTTTTGTTAAATATCTATTCCGCAATATTGGATTTACAATGACGTCACATTATTTTTCAAGTTACTATCGAAAAATCCGAAAATCGTTACTACTTTTCATTTGATACCCATATTTTAGAAATGCATTAAAAATATTAATTCCTTGGAATTATTGGACTTAGAGTGCCATTGTAAAAGCATTAATCTTGGTACTAGATGGCACTGTAATAATTGCATTATTAGAGATGGATTGTATCAAATTGCGATATATGTATTGCCGCTTTAGCTGTGACATTTGCTTGTTGTATAATATGTAAATTAAAAAAATATTCCATCGGAGACTAAAAATAAAAATATTCACATATATTATGATAATACTATGTTAAAATAGAGAATGCATCACAGACCGGACCGATTACTACAGATTCTGTTATTTTATAACTTCTCGCCTTTTCCCAACCGAAGATGGTAACTACAAATGGATCACCTGGTGGTTAACGACAGGGGTCACAGTTGCGCTACCGGCCTTCAAGATGGGATATGCGTGTGGGTCTTCTAATATCTCTTTCACCCAACCAAACGCAGTATAAGCCACCAAGGGGGCGGTTTAGCAATTAGATCATTTGCTAGTTTATTGATGACGACAGTCAGTCAGGAGCTGATTAATTACATACTGTTGAGACAGGAGACAGTACCCTAAAATTATGACAAGACCAAAATTGAAAATTCATCAAATTCCACCGATCACGCGCGTCTTATAATATGCGCATGTATTTATGAGAAATTGACGTGTGTGTCATTTGAATTGCCAATAATGGTACTGTATGTTATTGTGAAATGCTTGTTTATTCTCACTTAATATATTCTTCACAACTTAAACGAAAAATAGAACCTTTTTCGCGGTGATGATACGCCTTTAATGGGCATCGAACTTGCAACACACACAGAATGTTTGCTAGGTTTACGAAGAGCATATTCACTTCTTCACAACAAAAAAGTATTACAAGGTATAAACTCACCCATTGCCATATATCCTGACTGCTCATCGGCTGGTCCATGAGCGCGTTCTGCCATATCCTGAACAGCATCAGGTACGCCTTGTCTCTGCCAGAGAACGATGTGAGGAAGTTCTTCTCGCCCTCGGTGCACACCAGTATGGCGTTGGGTATTACCTAATAATATAATATATTTTAACTTCAAACCTTTCGCTGATGACTCTCTTTTAAAATATTTCTCTTACTAGTAATATAGTAAATGCGAAAGTTTACAAAGATTATTTTGACAAGATTTTGGTATCAATGTTCTTACATGATTTTGAGATGGACGATGGATGGAGTTAATGTGGGTATAGATTGGCATTAGCCGCTCTATCTACTAAACCATATATGTGAGCGAAGCGGCTGGTAAAATCTCATTAATAACCAACTCTTGTTTAGCCCCCGACAGAAGGGGCGAGAAGACAAGAGGGGCGTAAGTTTGACAACAATGTGCATATATGACATCGCAGGTTTCTTAGGTACGGACCGATTTTGATGCGGTTTTTATATCAAAGTTAATTTCCTTGCCTATCTAAATAGATTATAGATACATCGATTAATATTAACTCTTTATAATGATCAGTGTTTTCGTTTGTTTTAATTTTGAAGTTATGGCGTCACTGATATCTCTAGCAGATACTAAACGAAATATTGGGATTGAGTAAACAGATTCAGGTATGTGTGTGTAAAATGTGATCGACTCACAAGTGCGGTCTTCTCTTTGGTGATGGCAGTAACGTCCTTCCAGCGCAGCGTCATGCTGGTCTCCCAGCCAAAGATGGAGGCGTAGAAGCACAGGTAGTTCTGCGACGCGTACAGCCGCCCGTGTGCCAGGATGTCCTTCTGCAGCGCGCACGAGTAGTCTGCACAACACACATACACTCAACAAGGGCGTTTGTAATGAATTCCTTTAGTCCACTTACGAATTCACTTCAATACTTAAGTGATATTAGAAGTGACTCTTCATGAGGTTATTACACCTCATGAAAAGCAACTTCTAATATTATTAGACTCTTAAGTATTGAAGCTTAGTTAGTTAAATTTGGCCTCAACAAATATTATTAATGTGAAAATAGCTCTAATATATCAGAACCACTAGATCTATTAAGGTGATTTTTTTCTGTAGTGTTCATTAATCGAGACAATCGCAAACAGGACAAGGTCAAACTGAAGAGTAACAGAGATTTTAACAGTGATAGAGTCTTGCAGTTCGCTGCATGAACAGGCCAGCTCGACCGGTGAAATACCACGACCTCTCAGAATACCGGCGAAGTGGGTCGTGCTGCGTTTCATTCGGTGAGAGAGGTATCCGGAGGCCCGATTTTCCCTTCCTTTCCCCTCCTACTCTCTTAAAGGACGGCATCGCACAACGGTGTTCATGGGCGGTGAGTAGTTGCTTACCATCAGGTGATCCACTTGTTCGTTTGCCCTCCTATCCGATAAAAAAGAAATATATTAAATATTGGTCGCTAAAGTGAATTTTCTGTTTACAAATACATATTATAAAAGAGCTCAATAAGTATTTAGTGCAGTTAAAAGGACTGACCAACAATAAGTCTCTCATCGTCGGGCAGATCTTTGAACAGTCTCTTGAAGTCGTCCGACTTGCTCTTGTAGGTGGGGTACAGAGAGTTGTACCAGGACTTCTTCTTGGTGCGCGCTCCCGGGGGGAAGCCTGGGGCTGCGCCCTCGGGGAGCTTCGCCGACGCCGACGATAGCTGCGACGTCAATAATCATACGCAAACATAAACATGGGTCTGCCCAACTGTTCCACTAGTAAGGCTATGTTTGTAACCTACACGCACTGTATTTGGTTGACAGTGTCCATCGCAAACGAGAGCATGACATGCGTTGCATTACTTCCTAGACTTCGCACGAGAACAAAAAATACGCGTTTTCTTACTGCGTAATCGGGTCAGCGTAATGTATTACGCGTACTTATGAAAAAAAAGTTAAATTACCATCATTTATCTTCATGGATATCGGATTATTATAATTATAATAAATGCACATAATAGTGTTGTTGCTTGAGCAATGGGCATGTAATGAGGAGGAATGATACGCAGTAGCTAGAACAATAATAAAGCTGAATGTGACGGGAAATGAGATAAGAGGAAGACCTAAGAAAATATGGATGGATTGTGTGAACTGTGTGAAGGACGACATGATTGAGAAGGGTGGGAGGTGTGAATGATAGGGAAGTGTGGAAAAGAAAACCCTGTTGACACCTGACACCAAGAAATGAGATTAACGTGCCTGAATTTTATAACGATTTTCATTTCAGTCATGTCTAATAATGTCTAATAATGATCTAAATATCGCGCTTAAATCAATTAATGTTAAGAGAACGGCTGATTTATGGGGCATTTCTGTACACATTATAAAATCCTTATTTAGCACTAGCGCTCCCGCTTTAATTGTGATTTTTAATGGAAGTATTGATTGTGGTGTGTTTCCTGATTTGATGAAATTAAGCAAGATTATTCCGTTGCATAAATTTTTTTGGGTGCTAGGGTCTCCCTCAGAGAACGTTTTAAGGAAATTGGTATTTTAACAGTTATCTCCCAGTTTATATATGATAACATGTTCGTGAGGAGCAACTTAGATAAATATACAAAACATAGCGATGTACACAATTTTAATACTAGAGGCAAGCATAAGCTTCAATTACAGTATCATCGCCTGCACAAGGTACACAAGTCTTTTTTGGGAATGGGTGTACAGTTTTATAATAGGATACCTGCGCATATTCTGGATTTGTCTTATGATCGCTTTAGGCGGGCTGTGAAGGGTCGTTTCATTGGTCGTGCATACTACACCATCAACGACTTCATGACTGACAAGTCGGAGTGGGACCGTCAAATTGCTTGCTCAACGCGGATTTTGTAGTTTGTGTATTGGAATTTGTTCGCTTTTTCGGAGTGGAGGCGTTCTGTAATAATTTCTGAAAGCTTTTTAATTGTAAATTTGCCTTGATGTTGTGTGATACTTAAATTTTATTATTCGCCACAATTTTTGCACGTTACCACTCTAATTAAAAGATGTCGCGTCAGTTGTGCTCGACTACTGTGATCGCATAGAATTTCTTGTTAACATGTAGGACGTTGATTTTAATTTGGTTGGATCTTATTTGTGATTGTCGAGTATTCTGTTTGCTACACCTTTTATTCACCAACCTACTGATTTGTTTTCAGTAGTTATAATAATACATACATACATAACTTCACGCCAAAACCCTTGCGGGGTAGGCAGAGAGAGCAGAGCGCCATAGGGCACGATTCTTACACGCCTCACTCGCTTCGTTGACATTCATGACTCTTTTCATGCACGCGCGTCGGTTTTTGAGGCTCTTAACATCACCTTCCTCCAGAACACGTTCTATTTGGTCATGGAATGTGTGTCTAGGCCGTCCTCGACTCCTACATCCATCCGCTTTTGCATTGTATATCTGCTTAGTCAGTCTTGCATCAACCATTCTTTCTACATGTCCGAACCATCGGAGCATGCCCTTTCTTACTTTTACACCGACACTCTCTTTCAAACCAACTTCCTTCCGTACAACCTTGTTTTCTACGCGGTCAGCGAGAGTCACTCCGCAGATTTTGCGTAGTGCCCTCTTTTCCACCGCGTTTATTCTACTTTCATGCACACTCTGCCATACCCAGCTCTCACTTCCATAAGTTAGCGTTGGGATTAGGACTGCATTGTGGATTGCTAGCTGGGCTTTTCTGCTAATATTTTATGCTTCATTCGCTCTAGTAGTCTCATAGTGGTCAGACGCGTGCACATTTTATCCGATACCTACGACACGTGCAAACTAGGTAGGGGGGCCTTAGTGTTGACAACTAACGATACTATGGCCTTGCAGCAAACAATCGACAAGTTTTTACCACGAGCTTCATCTGACTCTAATCTCAGTACCAAGCGACCTGCAGACGTACAAGCTGATGAGTGGCGCCAGCCAAAGCGAATTGCCCAGCGCAGACAGCCAGGTACAAATTCTTTATTAACTTCAAATAAATTTGCTGATCTACCTGTTGACCAGCCTGATGATCCCAAGATAGCATCTCTTCGTGAAGCTAGTTCTAAAAAGAAGACTGGAAACATACCGCCAATTATACTTGATATAATGAAAGATTGGACGCATGCCACCATTACCAATCTTATAAGTAAATACCATAAATGTTTTCATCTGTCTTATAAAGGACGAAATAAAGTTACTATTTTATGCCATACTCTTGAAGCTCACCGACTTATAAAAGAAGGACTCGTTAATGATGATGCTGCATTTGTAACTTATTCCCGAAAAGATGAAATAAAGCCTAAAGTTGTTATACGAGGATTACCCTCGTCTGTTGAACCCCTAATTCAAGTTGAACTCGCTAAGCTAGGCTTTGAGTGCCACAGTGTAATAAAATTGAAGTCTAGAGATGATATCAATAATCCAGTTTTTCTGATCCAATTACCAGCAGGCACGAATATAGCTAAGTTTCGGAAAATCAAGTACCTCTGTCATTGTGTGATTGAAATTCACAAATATAACCCAAAAACATTTTTTGGCACGCAGTGCTATAGATGTCAGAGATTTGGTCATTCTTCGAGAAATTGTAACATGCCTCCTCGTTGTGTCAAATGCACTGAAGCACACCCTACATCCGAATGTCTCAAAAAAGATGCAACTGAACCTGCAAGCTGTTGTAACTGCAACGATATGCATACGGCTAACTATAGCAAGTGCCCTGTGAGGCTAAAATACTTGGAGAATATAAAAATAAAAAGAGAGGGACAGTTACTTAAGTCTAAATCTAATGAAGTACCCACTCTTTTTGAAAATAAACCTAAAGCTCTTTCATGGGCTTCTATCGTAAAATCTAAATACAAACCAGAGCCTGCAAATATTGTTAAAAACACGGACAATATACCGAATTGTAATGAACCTGATTTCCTAGCTCCAGACTTTACTATTCAGGACAACACCACTCAAGAAGTACTAAAGATTCTTTTCACGATCAAATCGCTCAAGGAGGAACTTCACGCATGTAATAATATGGTGGACAAAGCCATTCTGGTTCTGACTCATCTTGGTAAATATGTTTAATGATAATAATAGCCTTCATTTCCTGTCTTGGAATTCAGATGGTATCCATAAAAAACTTCATGAACTATCAGACCTCATTCATGATGAGTTTCCTGTCGATATTATAGCATTGTGTGAAACCAGAGTGAATAACAATATTCTCCTAGAGGTTCCTGGTTTCATTTGTCATCGCCAAGATAAACATCCCAGCGGACGTGGCCAAGGAGTTGCTTTACTGGTGAAAGAAGATCTAGATCATTCCCGTATTTGTATACCTAATACTAAGCATATGGAAGCTGTTGGAGTGCAGATGATTATATCGGGCCAGCAATATATTATTATTTCCATGTACCAATCTCCTAATTTAAAGCTTTTAACTCATGATCTAGACATTTTACTAAACTTAGGTTCAAATGTAATCATCATGGGCGATTTCAATGCCAAACACTCATATTGGCACTGTGATGTAAATGATACCAATAGCCGCGGTAGAACATTGTTCCAGCATATGATTAATCACGATTTTGTTATTCACGCACCGGACTCTCCAACACTTGTTCATTATCGGACTAACCTCAAACCGCCAACCCCTGATTTAGTTATTACATCTAACATTAATTCAGTTAGTGATATTAATACAATAACGGCACTATCTTCTAATCACCTACCAATTTATTTCAGTGTAGGAGGACACATCAAGCGTAAAACATTTAAGCTGCATTTATTTCATAAGACTAACTGGCCTTTATATCGTTCTTTACTAAATCATAATGTTGCATTATCTTCTCATGTATATAGAACTACAAATGAGATTGACGAAGCCATATCTGACTTCACGGAAACTCTGTTAAAAATAAGAGACAAGTGTGTGCCCACTGTGTCAACTACTTGTTCATATAGCAAACTTCCACATGACATTAAAAATCTCATAAGATATAAAAATAAGTTACGTAAAAAATCTCAGCGTGAACTAAATATGAATACAAAAAGTGAACTTCGAGCTGAAATAAATAAATTGCAAAGGCAGATAAGTTTTGTTTTAAAAAAATATAACGATTCTGTGTGGCAAGCCAAATTATCTAAAATTAATAATCCTGGTCCAGACTTGTGGCGTATTACTAAGCAGTTAAAAAATAAATCTTTGTCGATCCCACCACTCATAAAATCAGACAACTCAATCACCTTAAATATTCATGAGCAATGCGAAGTATTAGCTGATACTTTTGCCAGCAATATGTCCCTTACTATTGATTGGTCACATGATGAGGTCGAAAGGGAAGTCGAATCGTCTTTAGAATTGCTCTCTTGTCCCACCGTCGACCTACCCTTAGCACCTATACGTCCAAAAGAAATTCGTAAGCATTTACGTACATTTAAAGCACGCAAAAGTCCGGCAGCTGACGGTGTGCACAACTGGCTCTTGAAGAATTTGCCTCACAAATGTTTGGTTCTGCTAACAAAAATTTACAATGCTTGCTTACATTTATCACATTTTCCTAAAATTTGGAAAATAGCCAAAGTGATTGCACTGCATAAGCCAGGTAAAGACAAGAACCTGCCGACAAGCTATAGACCGATAAGTCTTTTGCCTGCCTTGGGCAAGTTATTTGAGTCATTACTATATTCTAGATTAGCGTCCTATACCAGAGAACGCCTCAAGCAGGAGCAATTTGGTTTTCAGCCCTCACTTTCGACTACGCAGCAGCTTGGAAGAGTAACGGAACATGTTGCTCACAACTTAAATCTCAACCGCTCTACTGGCATGTTTCTCCTTGATATTGAGAAGGCTTTTGATACTGTTTGGCATAAGGGCCTTATACATAAATTATTACAAAATTACAGTATACCTCGATCCTTAATTAGACTAATATGGTCATATCTCTCTAACCGTAGTTTCGCTGTGCATATCAGCGAAAACACTTCTTCATCCCGCTGTATATGCGCAGGTGTACCTCAAGGTTCTCTGCTAGGGCCATATTTCTTTTTGTTATATCTCAATGATATACCTATTCAAACACGAACACATTTGGCTTGTTTTGCTGATGATACAGCATCTTTCACTTCTGATGACGATTTAAACATTATAATAGGGCGACTCCAGATTTCTTTAGATATATTACTCACATATTTTACTAAATGGAAACTCAAGCTTAATGAGGGCAAAACTGAAGCCATAATGTTTACGCGTCAGCGTTCTCTGCCAAAGAGGTGCTTAATCATCAATGATCACCGCATCCCTTGGTCCAAAAATGTAAAGTACCTCGGTGTTTGGCTTGATAGTAAGGTTAATTAGTCCAAGCATGTCAACGATTTAAAAGTAAAAGGTGTAAAAGCGATGTATGCGTTATATCCAGTTTTTAATCGCCGTAGCAAGTTAAGTCCATACATTAAATTAAGCATATATGCCATCCTAATACGACCCTGTCTCACATACGCCGCGCCTGTATGGAGCAGCACATGTAACTCCAACTATAAAAGTCTGCAGGTCATACAAAACAAAGCCTTAAAAATCTCTTTTAATACATCATTTAAAACAAATCTCAAAAAATTACATGATAAAGTTAAGTTTCCCCTGATTAAGAATTTTATTTTAAAACAAACACGTAAATTTTATCTCTTAAAAACACCAAATAATACTAACACATTAGTTTCGTCAATAGGTAGAACCCGTCTTAAATACTTGCCATATATCGATAAATATAAGACTTACAGATTGCCCCATCACCACGTATTACATTGCGACGTCATTAGGTAGTTTACGCCAGTGATGAAAGGATATGTACTTGTAACTTTCGATATATTTTTTTTTTTTTTGTCTACCGCCGCTTATTGATATTTATGATATATTACAGTTATTAAAATTATGTATTCGTGAGGTAGGCAGGTACCTCAAACTATTAAATAATTTAAATTGTACTGAGTAACAAATGTAACTACTAACAATAGTGCATAAAATGATCCTTGGATTCTGTGTTTATTTTTCAACTTGAAGGTAATTTAATATATTATTATAATTTTAATTCGTGCAGTAAATTTTTTAGAGGCGCTTTATTGTTGGCCTGGTAAAAATGTATTAGCTTTTAAGATAAAGTTTGTATTAAACTGTGTAACATTTATTGAATAAAGATATTTTTAAAAGTAAAAAAGTAAGTTTTCTGCTAATGTTTTTTGCGCCCAGGATTCTGCCCAACGCTCCGTTTACGCTATTTCCTATCGCCACTCGTCTTTCTACATCCGCGGTGTACCTTCCATCTCTGCTAAAAGCGCATCCAAGATATACAATTTCATTCACCTGTTCCAGCACTACATCATCAACCATTATCCTTGCATCAGTTCTGGATTCCTCCCTTTCAAACACCATAACTTTCGTTTTCTTTGCATTCAACTGCAAGCCTTTAATCATGCAATCATCTTTCATAATAGTGACTAGTGTTTGCAGGTCCGACGGCGATTAGGCTAGAAGCACGGCGTCATCTGCGTAAAGCAGGCAGCTCACAACTAGGTCATCCATTCGCATCCCTACATCCATCGATCTCACTCTCTGGAGACAACTGTCCAGGTACAGGATGAACAGTCGAGCGGACAGCACGCAACCCTGTCTGACGCCGATATTGACGTCAAATCAGGGGGACAAGCCGCCGTCAACACGCACACACGCCGTGCAGCCCTCATAAGTGGACTGCACAGCGCGCAGCAGTGCCCCGCTCACCCCGTAGCCCGGGAGTATGCCCCACAGATCCTTTCGTAACACTCTGTCTAACGCTTTTTCCAGATCCACAAAACCGCAGAAAACCTTCCGGTTAACAGCCAGTTGTTTCTCCACGATGTTGCGGAGAGAAAAAATCTGATCCATGCACACTCGTCCGCTTCTAAAACCACCCTGAGCCTCCCACAACACTCCATTAGATATCACCCTCATTCTCCTTTCAATGATTTTCCCATACACTTTTGCTGCTAAACTGATCAAACTGATGGCCCTGTAACTGGCGCACTGCATACGTGATCCCTTACCTTTATACAAGGGCACTATGACAGCGCGCCTCCAGTCCATGGGAACCCTACCCGACCTCCAGCACAGATTGCTCAAGGTCAGGAAAGCGTCCCGGACACAAGTTCCACCGTGTTTGATCATTTCAGCAGACATCATATCAATTCCAGCTGCCTTACCATTTTTCATACTTCGTATCGACCATTCAATCTCTTCCATAGTAATGTCCTCATCAGATGTTGGCGCAGCAGTGTCAGCCGTAGGCTCACTCGCGGCGCCCACATCCGGAACATACTCGTACATTTCTCGCATTTTATCCTTTCAAGTTCTCCGAAATGGGTACGCACTCGCCAGTGTCTCCACTTCTTGAAAAGGCCCACGAAACGGCTTACCACCAGGAAGTGGTCCGTATCAAGAGTGGGGCCTCTGTAGGCTCTTGTATCTCTTAGAGTATTTCGGAGACGACTATCTACCAAAATCAAATCAATCATACTCTTTTGTTCACTCCGTCTCCACGTATACATGTGAATATCTTTATGACGGAATAATGTGTTAGACACAAGGAGGTTCCGTTCCAGGCATACATCCAATATCGGCTTACCAGCATCATTCACTCTCTTGTCACCATTCGGACCAAGGACAGCCTCCAGGCCATCTCTCTTGGTTCCGACCCATCCATTAAGATCACCACACAGAATTATCCTTTCATTTCCCTCAACCAGATCCAGAGTATCCCTAACAGTTTCCCAAAACTCCTCGAGTTCGCGGGGATCCGCGGAGCTGACGGGAGCATAAGCTGCGACCAGGAAAACTCGCGTGATCCCCAGTTTTATACGAACCCAAAGATGTCTCGGGCCTACCAAGTCATAATCTTTCAGCTTCAGTTTCTTGAAGGTTCCTAGGTCGTAGCGGTCCGGAAATACCGTCGCCGGCAACTGGTTCCACGAAGGAACAGTGCGAGGCAAGAAGTGCCTGTTGAAACGCACTGTTGTCGATCGCCAACCATTCAGCCAATGCGGGTGGTAGCGTTGGCGCGTCGAACGGTGGCGGAAATAAGCTGGCGGTATTAATCCGAACAGTTCCTCAGAGCACTCCCCGTGGTATATGCGGTAGAGGATGCATAGAGATGCCACCTCTCTCCGCAACGCCAGAGGATCAAGCCGATCAGTAAGAGCTTGGTTGTCGACAAGCCGAACCGCGCGTCGTTGGATGCGGTCAAATGGAGTAAGCTGGTACTGGGGTGCCCCCGCCCAAAGATGTGAACAGTATTCCACGTGAGGACGGACCTGCGCCTTGTAAATTTGCAGGCGATGACCTGACGTGAAATACTGTTCCGCTCTATTGAGCACACCAAGCATTTTGGAGGCCAATTTGGCCTTGCCCTCCAGATGACCGCGGAACTGGACGTCACTCGACAAGTCGACACCAAGAATTCCGATAGCGGCTGAGGCCGGTAAGGGAGTACTCTCAAAACAGGGAGCTACGACAAAGGGTGTCTTTTTAGCGGTAAACGCGCAAACCTGTGTCTTCTTAGGGTTGAATTGGACTAAGTTTAGTCGGCCCCAGTCCGAAACCTGACTAAGCAGAGTTTCGATTTCAGACACAAGTTTATTCCGGTGCTCGTCGACGTTTTCCCGAGAAATACGCGGGTGGCCGGTATATAAGGCATCCCCGGTACTGTCATCTGCATAACAATGAAGATTGCTGCTAAGCAGCATGTCACTGATATGCAGAAGAAACAGCGTAGGGGATAGCACACAGCCCTGGGGGACTCCAGCATTCACAGGTCACAACAACTTTAATGCTCCGAGCCGTGAGAAAGCTGGAAACCCAATCGCATAATTTCTCGGGAAGCCCATAACATGGAAGCTTCGAAAGAAGTGCTTTGTGCCAAACCCGATCAAAGGCCTTCGCTACGTCCAAACTAACGGCCAGCGCCTCTCTTTTACTCTCAACCGCTTCCGCCCACCGATGGGTTAAGTACGCTAAAAGATCACCAGCTGAGCGACCTTGACGGAATCCGTACTGACGGTCACTTATCAACTGGTGCTCTTCTAGATACTTAAGGAGCTGGCGGTGGATGAGTGTTTCCATTATTTTGGAGAATAGGGAGGTGATGGCGATAGGTCTGTAGTTGGACGGATCTGAGCGGTCACCTTTTTTAGGGATCGGGTGGACTAAAGCAACCTTCCATGATGCTGGCACAGCGCCGAGAGAGTAGGAGTACCGGAAAAGACGCGTTAGAACCGGTGCCAACTCTGGAGCACACGTCTTTAGCACTATTGCTGGGATTCCGTCAGGCCCACTCGACTTGTGGACATCCAGGGATAAAAGTATGCGTCGCACAGTACTTTGCCGGAAACGAACCTCCGGCATGGCGTGACCGCAGTGTGGAATAGTCGGTGCGATGTTACCCATATCGTCCAAAGTCGAGTTGGACGCAAAAAGAGTGCCAAGAAGGTCGGCTTTCTCTTTTGCGTCGTGGGCTGGTGACTGGTCCTCCCGGTGCAACGGTGGAAGAGACGGCTTACAAAAATTCCCAAGCCTTGGCGAGCGACTAGAACGCACGGGTTCCCGAGGGAAGGCGAACTAGTTTCTCGCCAATTTTGCCTATGTACTGAGACTTTGCTACGGCAATAACTCTTTTGAAGGACCTGGAGGCAAGGTTGTACCTCTTCTTAAGAGAGCCGGTGTCAGAGTCCTGGGACGCCACTGCTTTTGCCCAGGCTTGATAGCACTCATACTTAAAACGTAATGCCGTTTTGCATGAGCGATCAAACCAGGGCTGGGATCTGCCGCCGATTGGCACCACTGAGGATGGAACAAAGAGCTCCATTCCCTGCAGCACCACATCAGCAACAGAGTCGGCAACGACGTCAGGATCATCCGGCGAGAAGCAAACTTGCCCCCATGGGTAAGATGCGAAGAAATTTCGCATCCCATCCCAGTCCGCTGACCTATAGAGCCACACACGGCGGCGGCTCGCAATGTGCGGTCGAAGTGGGCACGTGAGTGGCACCGTACTCCTTATCAGACAGTGGTCCGAAGAATCCAAAGGGGCGTCTACAGAAACCATATATCCGTCCGGATGGGAGGTCAGCAGAAGATCCAACAGGGAAGGTATATGATTATCAACATCTGGGATTCGCGTGGGTGCGGTAACCAGTTGTGTTAGATCATATGCTAGAGCAAAGTCATGAACAGATCTACCCGCGTGGTCGGTGGTGCGAGATCCAAGCCAATCGACGTGGTGGGCATTGAAATCGCCGAGGAGTCTTTTGTACACTAATTATCTACCTTATCTTGTAAAGGACAATCATGAAATAGTTTTGTTTGCAGATGACACTTCTTTAGTTTTTAAGGTAAAGAGACAACAATCAGTAATTGACGATGTTAACAATGCTCTTTCAAAGATAGTAAACTGGTTTAGTGTTAATAATTTACATTTTAAATGGTAGCAAAACCAAATATGTTAGATTTTTTACAAAAAAATGTTAAACAAGTAAAAACCAGTGTCGTGATGGACAATAGGAGACTGGAATTGGTCAAAAAGGTTGTCTTCCTTGGTATAACATTAGACTCTAAACTACAGTGGGGGCCACATATAAAGACGTTATCTGGTAGACTTAGCTCAGCCGCTGACGCTGTAAAGAAAATACGTCAACTGACCGACGTTGATACTGCACGTTTAGTTTATTTTAGTTATTTTCAGAGCATTATGCCATATGGTTTATTGCTTTGGGGTAGTGCTGCGGATGTAGACTCGTTTTTGTGCTCCAGAAACGAGTTGTTCGTGCTATCTATATGATGAGTCCCAGGGATACACTGAGAAGTAAATTTAAAGAGATACGAATAATGACGTTACATTCACAATATATTTATAAAAATTTAATCTATGTTCATAAAAATATACTGGTCTAGACTACTAGTAGACTGGTCTGTTCAAGCGTCCCAAGAATATTAACGTACTGTGTCCTAAGTTTGACCTGCGGGACCTCATTTTGCTCTATAAATTATTCTAATAATTTGTGATTTAGTTTACTGATAATTATGTAAAAAAAAGACCCCTGAGTTTCTTGCCAATTCTTCTCAGGGCGTGAGTAATCGAGTTGGCGGATTGTAAATATTGACCTTGATAAGTGTCTTTAAAGATCTAAATTGAATAAATGAGATTTTGATTTGATTTTGATTTTGAGAACAGGACACGAAGATGATGAGTAAAAGAGTAACAAATTGTGTTAGCATTTTATCACTGTGACTTTAAATAAACATTTCGTAAGTTATGTGTGATTCATCTCGATGAGGGACTAGATATTGTGCGATGTATGACAAATAAGTACGGCCACCTCTTCATTTTAAATGTATATGCATTATGCCGCTGAGAACATGTTTGAGTATTGAGGGCGTATGTAAATTAACTTGGACAACACACTGTCTTACCCTGGGGTTGTCAGTTTTGTGTTGTGCAGCGCTAATCACCGTGATGGGCAGCTCCCCACTAGATATGGATGCCGAATCACCACCGCCACTCTGGAGCGCCGCTTGTATTGACGATTCACTTGTCTGTAATACAAAAAATAAAAAATCTATTTAATACGCTGACAATCAAAGTGTTAAGATAGCCTTTATAATTCGTCGTTACAATTTAAAGTCATTATATCACTGCAGTGTATTATTCTATAGCTACGTAAATATAGCAGTGCTTTATTGAATTGACGTGTATGTCTCACACTGGCTGTTCGGAAGCTATGCGTGATAATAACAAAATTTGAATGAACTAATTGTGACCAAATATTTCTGTCTTTAAGCGGAGTCGTCCATTAATTATGTGATATTTATTTAAGCAATTTTTAGCCCCGCCAAGCCTTACGTGATTAATGAATGGCCCCTAAGGGTGTGAACTGGTGAAAGTGTGAAGGTACACGAACATGTAGCTATATATTCAGGTATATATATATGTCACCTTATCATTGTCTAAACTGTCTAGTGCGCCGTCGGTGGTGCGCAGTGAAGCCGACGGTGATGGTGACGGTGAACGGGACACGCTCCTGGAACATCACCAATAACTACATGCATGATCCATAATAGTTAGTTTGTTTGTGACTCTATCACAACTATTTAGCCAACCGATGACTTATAAATGATAATTGGATGAAAGGTCTCCCTGTCTAATCGACTAAGGTTAATCTCCTAAACGGCTCGACTAACTTTTATTAAGAGGTAGCTTAATAACTACAAAAGCTAATTCGTTTGGAGTATTTGTGACGGTAGGAATCAGCACCCGTGGCGCGAAAAGATACTTATTTTTCAAAATCACAATTTATTGTTTGGATTACCTATGAATTTATATGAAAACCATAGAAATATTAGAAGTCATAAAAACACAATTAAAATAACACTGATGGAGTCCCTAATCACAACAACTAAATATATATATGTATATATATATTTGCGACACAATTAATATCATTTTATCAGCGGCCACAGCAGATTACTTTGTGACGTCGCACAGTTTGTTTAGACACAAATAACAAGTGTTCGACATCAAAACGTCACAAGTGGAATGAGTTAATGAACACGAGTGGGTAATCATTGTCTGTCTAATTTTAAGTATCCTGTATTAAATTGTAATTGTAAATATTATTATTTGAAAGGAAGCTGGGTACCAAAAATCCATTTTTCAGTTCTATAATAAATGGACGACTGTGAAACCTATTGGCTCAGCGAATAGAGCACTTTCATAGTTCAGAGAGGTTGCGCGCTCATTGTATTCTTTTCCATTTGTAAATTTCTATTTAAAATATGTAAATATAATGTGCTAAAATCAGCGGTCGAGCACCCCATTTCTGAATCAAAAAGTCGTGGGTTCGTATCGACCAATGACTTTTCGGAATTATTTTCAAAAGTTACGAGTGAAATATCAATGACTATTAACTAATATCTAAACATTGATTGCCCGCTTAATGGCAATGGGTGCCGCCACATATACGATTCGATTCGGCGCTTAATAGTCACCGCCCACACCTTTGGGTAGAAAAAGGCTTGAAAATATCATGCTGAGTTGAGATATAGCGTTTCAAGCGAGCCATGGGCCACGATAACCGTGTTAGGCGTAGACTGTATCAGTAGATTAACAACTTTGAATTTTAAATGGCCACTATGTGGAAAGATTCAATGTAAGTAGTTTGTATGAAGTGAAACCATGTTATCACTAAGTATACTTATTTAATAATTAAAACAAACACGTGTATTAAGTGATTATAAACAGGAGGTACCAGGTACATATCAGACGTACAAAGGCAAAATACATTTATCACAACGATAATTTGTACAACTAGCAATATAACAAAAAACAAAGATTCTGTACATTGACAAATCCAATAAAATGATACAGATTAGTTCTATCTATTCTGCAAGGGCGTCGGCGTGAAGTTATGGTGTGTATTTATTAGCTAGTCTATTTTGTAGGTTCCGTATATGCAAAACTGTAAATCTATCTATAATAGCCTAGTGGTTTGCCACGCGGAGCTCTATTTAGAACTTCTCCGGATTTTTTTTTATGCGATAGGAGGGCAAACGAGCAGGCGTGACACCTGATGGTAAGCAACCAACGCCGCCCATGGACGCCAACAACACATATAGTGTTACTGTTGCGTTGCCGACCTTTCAGGGATAGGAGATAGGGAAGGATGGGGAAAGGTGTGGGCCTCCAGGTACCTCTCTCACCGAACGAAACGCGGCATGAACCACTTCACGTCGATCTTTTGAGAGGTCGTGGATTTCGATTCCTTCTAGATCACAACGAGGTCTTGGAAGTTATGAGTGACCAGATCATCCCCAATCGCCATAGACACTCTACATATTCTGCGGAATCAGTACGAGAAGATGATGCCCACGACCTCTGGTAATAAAAATGGTGCAAAAATAACCCAAACAATATTCCACTTTTCTCATCGCATCATTCATGTCAAACGGTACAATAAATAAAAAAAAACCACTTTCTAGTAGCCAATTACACAATCTCGTTACATGTAATGTTATATACTAATTAAAACTAATTATTGTTACCGGAACAATGTCACTGGCCATCACCAAAACAGCTGGCGTATAAACTCTTAATTCCAGCCAGCTTACGCGCTGTCTTGCAAATTCGTATGTTCAACGCCTAACTTCACGACTAGCTGTCAAATTCACTCTAAATTCGATTTATCAACGACTAATTCCATTTAGTCAGTCATGAGTAGTCTAGACTAGCCGAAATTAGTCGTTGGAAATGCGAATTCGCTAGGCAGCGAGCAAGCTGGCTGGAATTAAGAGCTCATAATAGGCCCCCAGTACATTGTACGAACGTGAATCGAGCATAATTGTGCAAATGTTGATCAAAATGTTATACAGAAACGAAGAGACAAATAAATATTTTTTTTACTTTTACATACATACACTCCCACATAACCCTTTTTGTCACTAAGTCGGTTAACAAAAATTAAGTCAGAAGTATATGATCTGCAATACCTACTATCCAATAACACGGGCATTGTCGAGCCTTTGTAAGACCATATAAAAGCTTTTTAAGGGAATTGTGGGACAGAAAAACAGAAAGATAACGAATGGCCATATGGAGCCCAGGATCCTTATTTGCAGTCATCTTTACTTGGCTTTTGGTTTTGTGTAAAGCATGTTCATTAACAGACCGCCGTATCACTACCTCGATATTGCTTTAAACATGGATTATTTTCTTACTATTATTTTCATACTATCTAGACAGTTTTTGTCTATTAATTACGATTTATTGGCAACCACGAAAAAAAGAAATAAAAATAATCCACAACCACGCAATCACTACCACAGTGCAGAAAAGAAGAAAAAAAAATTCGACTCACATTTTCGTGCCATAAATATTACACACAAATGAATCTGAACATAGCACAGTTTCACTGTAAACAATGCACTAAATAAGTAATAAAAATGACTCAGCCGGGCGTCGAACCGTTCACGGTCCGTTGCGAAACTGGTGAAAAAAAAAAATAGCCAGTGCCACTTGCGACATTCTGTCAGTACGTTCACTATTCTTACAAATATTTGGCAGTTCACAAACACTAGAAGACAACCACACAGCAGACATTCTCAGCGCTCACGCCAATAATGTTATAAAAATATTAGCTTATATTTTGACTCCATGTCTGCCTGTGTGTCTACTCGTTTGTGCAGTAATCAGATCCGTCATCGCGTCAGTAGATTGCTACCGTGGCTACTAGAAAAATGTCTGCGGAAAATAACAAAGACAATATTTGTTATTCTCCCCTCTCATAGGTAAAAAGCCTATTTATGCAGCCATTCCGAATGCTGGATAAGTAGCTGTAAGCATGGTTATATAATTATTTTTCTTACTAATAATATAAACCCGTAAGTTTGCGAGTGAGAATGTATGATGTTACTCTTAAACATAAAAAAATATAAAATAAATAATAGTTTAAAAAAACTAAAAAACACGCTTTTTATAGAAAACCGAACTAAAAAATAGAAAAATAAAAAAATATATATTTTATTTTAAATAAAGCGTGGGGTGCTTTTTAAGATATTATCGAAATGATAATCACTCTACTCATATCTGTCAATAAAATATTTATAACTATTGACACCATGCACCCCACGCTTTTTTTAAAATAAAATATATATTTTTTTATTTTTCTATTTTTTAGTTCGGTTTTCTATAAAAAGCGTGTTTTTTAGTTTTTTTAAACTATTATTTATTTTATATTTTTTAGTTCGGTTTTCTATAACAAGCGCGTTAATAGCGCCATCTGTGACTTATACAAGGAACTCGTTTCAAGTTGATAACGTAGACTTTCCGCTGATTGCCACTAGATGTTTGTGCGAGAAGTGAACTATAAACACTAAAAATCATATTTTGCAAATTGAAAAATGGAATAATTTTATCAAATTAGTGTATTGTCATCGGTCCTCAATAAATCTACAAAGTTTGAACGAAATCTGGCCGTTTAAAGTGGGTCAAAATCGCGCCCAAAGAAGTCGGTTACAAACAAACATACATACAGGTGAAGCTAATAAAAAATAATTAATGTTTTTTTAACTTTACTATAATATAGCTTGTACATCAGAATAACAAAATATAGGCTACAATTCATAAAGATATTATGTGTATTGTTTCAAAATAAGGCGATGTTTTTTTGTATCATCCATATTTTACTTGACACTTGTCAAGTAAAATATGGATGATACAAAAAAACATTTCTACAATATTATAGGCCATAATATATTATTCTTTACAAAAAAGTTTGCGAGATCATACGTCCAACTATCGTAGACACGCTTCTACTTTTCACACTTTGAAATTTAGCTAAAGTGGCAATCATAATCAGACCACTATATCTATGTCTATCGTGTGGATTTTAAAAAAATAACATAACATAACTTCACGCCTTTGTTACCCGAAGGTGTAGGCAGCGGCTGTTAAGCCTCGTCTCGCCGTTATGTTTACGTCCCAAATGGAATAGGTGGCGAACCTATTGCCATACCAGGCACAAAACTTTCAGTCATCGATATTTATCACACTTAACTTCCGAAAACAATTTCCGAAAAGTCATTGGTGTGAGCCAGTGTCAGGATTCGAACCCGGACCTCTGGATCAGAAGCCGTGTGCTCGACCACTGGACCACCGAGACTAAAAAAATACTTTGTAAGTATAACTGATGACTACTTTTTAAATTACTACGAATATACCAACTACTACTACTACTACACTGCCAAATATACTACGATATTAAAAATTAACTATGTACATATATAAAAAATACTTTGTTCCGCATATTTGACTGACTGATCAACGAAGAGCTAAACCGCGGATCGTTGACATCGGCACCTTACAAGGTGTGTAAATTGTATATGTAGAAATCTAATAAGAAAGAAATTTTCCGAAATTTTATCTCAAAGAAAGTGAAAATAGGGGCAAAGTTGATACGTAAATGTGAGGTAATTACTTGGCCTAATCGTCTTAATTTTTTTGTTACAATTAAGCTCATTTATGTATCATCACGCTACTATTAATATGAGAAAAACAGACCTTTTATGGTTGTTAACATATAATAAAAAGGCGGTACGAAGTTCGCGGGATTTGCTAGGAGGCGTTTATTTATTTACGTGAGAATTTTAAGGGGTGGAGGAGGGGGTCGAGTCAAATAACACCCATTTTTTTTTCTGATTGAACAATAAATAATATACTATTTTCAATTAATGTGCGCAACTGCCAGCGGCTTGGAGTGACTAGATCAGAACGAAGTTGAAGGAGCAGATGATTTAACTGGAAATAATATGGACATCTTGGTTCCTATAGTCTCTCTTCAGATCGCGCATGATTCTCCATGGGCTGAATTAAAGTAGACATTTTTTTAATGTCAGTACTTGCGATTTAAGTAGTTATTAAACTCTCAGTAATATTGATTACTAGACTCCACAAAATGCACGAAGCACTTTATTTTTCTTTTTACAATAACAACAATCCAACGCGTTTACTTATGCAACTCACATTTTGAAAAATCTCACGTGTGGTTTTTGTGGTGAAAATAATATCGCACCACGACTCACTAGGGGGACCGAAGCTAATTTGATAGATATATACTTTATTTATTTAAAAAAAAGGGGTGTTTCTTGTTATATATAGCTGGGGCAATTTTACTTTAGCCTAGCTCAGCGTCCATAACGTTCCGCTTTAGCAAAAGCACTTTTGTTAAAAACAAAATATTAATTATATTAGAAGTTCGTTCGTGTGACGTTTTAAGTTATCAATCCGTGTAGTGCTCACTGCTTGCGTGGGTTTATCTTAGTTTATCAACACCCCCGACATCGTGATGTCACAAGTCACATCACACATGTAAACATAAGATCAACAACAATAACACGACGTCTTTCTGAATATCCAAAAATAAACTTCTTTAATATGCCTACTACTTGAGTAGTATTACAATGTGGATGTCGATTACTGTGTGCGATTGTAACGTCATAACGCCTAAACTACTCGCCCGTCATGAAGTTTAGCAAATAGGTTTTATCTCATCGATACAGGAATTCGCAAGCGCTGAGTATCCACTGTGATGCAATTCTGACAATATATATCTTATACAATATTTTGAAAAAAAAAAGAATACAGTGGTAGAGCCAAGCAGTTCGCTGCATGAATGGGTCGGCTCGACCGGTGAAATACCACGACCTCTCAGAAGACCGACGTAAAGTGGCGCATGCCGCGTTTTGTTCGGTGAGAGAGGTACCCGGAGGCCCACCCCTTCCCCATCCTTTCCTATCCCCTATCCCTTAAAGGTCGGCAACGCAACAGTAATACTATATGTGTTGCTGGTGTCCATGGGCGGCGTTGGTTGCTTACCATCAGGTGACACGTCTGCTCGTTTGCCCTCCTATTCCATAAAAAAAAAGGAATATCTTTGTAAAGTGGCTCATGCCGCGTTTTCCTCACCAAGGAAAACAATCCCAAGTAGGGTTGTCGTCAGGCAGGTGGCCGGTCGTAAAACCACAGCGAAATATTTTGAGAACATGGATAGTTTTTAGATTAAATACTTTCCTAAAACAAAACAATCTCCTAAATCCTTTCCAATCAGGTTTTCGTGCTGGACATAGTACTGTCTCCGCATTAGTGTATATAACTGACAACATTCGGCTGGGCATGGACAATGGAAAACTTACATTACTATCATTACTTGATTTCAATAATGCCTTCAATACTGTAGATTTTCATGTCCTGTTGGGTATACTTCACTCACTTAACATATCTCCAACTGCAATTGCTTGGTTTCGTAATTACCTGTTCGGACGCCGGCAGCGTGTGGACGTTGAAGAGAGATATTCTTCTTGGACTAGCACTACTGCTGGGGTTCCGCAGGGTGGCGTTCTTTCACCTCTTCTCTTCGCAATTTTTATTAACTCAATCTCTAAAAATATTACGTCCACCTTCCTTTATGCCGATGATCTTCAGTTATATACGCAAGCTTATATACGGCAGGCATTCACGAGTGTGAATATGGATTTGGAAAGAATCTGCGAGTGACGCAACAACTATGGTCATATTGTCAATCCATCGAAAACTCAAGTTATAGTTGTCGGCAGCTCCAGGACAATAGCTAAATTGGACTTTTCACTTTTACCACAGGTTCATTTTAATGGTATTAAGTATTCTAATTTACCAATCAGTACAAAAGTAAGGATCTTAGGTCTTTATATTGACAGTACTTTGTCCTGGGGTCCCCAATTGCAGGAAGTAAGCCGTAAACTTTTTGTTTCTGCGGGGTCTTTGCGTAGATTGCAAAATGTCTTGCCCATTGCCACCAAAATCGCGCTTGCTCAATCTCTTCTTCTTCCAATACTCGATTATGCCGATGTCAGCTATCTAAATCTCAACGAAGCACAACTGGATAAACTTGAGCGACTTCAAAATGTCTGTATACGATTCATATTTGGTATTCGCAAATATGATCACATCTCAGAGTTTCATAAAAAACTCAAGTGGCTTCCTGTTCGTTTTCGCCGGAATACTCATATTCTCACTTTGTTATATAACATTTTATTCAGTCCGAAATCACCCCATTATCTCAAAGAGCGGTTCGTGTTCTTAAATGACACACATTTAAGGTGTCTGAGGTCGTCTGAAAATCTGAGATTATCTGTTCCTAGGCATTCCACAAACTTTTTTGGACAGTCATTCACTGTTCAAGCTGTACTTCTGTGGAACAAGTTTCCCGTTGATATAAGAAAAGCCAAGTCTGTTGCTATCTTCAAATCACGGTTAAAACATCATTATTTATCACTAGATTGGCATTATTATGTTTGTATTCATGAGTATGTGTTATAGTATATTGTTATTTGTTTTGGTATGTATCTTTATGTATATATTTAAATATATATTTGTGTATATGTATATTTATATCATATTATATTTTATTAATAATAATTCAACAGCGATCATAATTTGTATACCGCCGACAACCTGTATTGTCTCTCTCTCTTTCTTTCCGTCCAGTGGTTGTCCGGAAGAAATTGCCTTGTGCGATAGGACCGCCAATTGTACAAATTTAATGTAATCTATATTTCTGTAAATTCTTTAATTCGGTGTACAGTAAAGAGTATTTATTATTATTATTATAGTTCAAAAGGACTGTTGTGCCGACACCACTTAAAGTGGGCCAAGGGTAGGAAAATTCTGAAAATGGATTGTTTATAGATATTTGAAAGTTTTTATTATTAACCATGATATCCGCCTGGTCCTCTAATGTACATCCCACAGCTTGTATTGTCTGAGAATGGAAGGTTTAAGCTCCGAATGAGTAATCCTACTACTAACTTTATTATTACACCATAGAGCCGGTTAGTTATGAAAATATCTACGAGAGCACTAATGACGTTAAAATATTAAAAATATCCCGAATATAAGTCCAAAATATAAAAGAACTATAAAATGATTATAAAATATATTTACCATGAAATATAAACTTTTGATTCCCACTGCGTATATAACACTTGTAGGATTCTCTCTGTATCCATTGTTCAAATAAGTTATAATAATATTTGGCCGATACATCGAACAATGTATGATAATTTCTGATTACTAATCTTTGCAGCGGTGCTAAGTTAGATAACACACCTGTCTAGTTCTACGTGAAGCATTCGTTACGACTATTTAAAATAACAAATTATTACTTTTTCATATTCATTATTACGGGTGCGTTCTTAAATATTAACAAGGTCGAGATTCGCATGTCTGACATATCACTATTCTTTGTTCGAGTAGTGTTCCTTTACCTGACTATGCCAGTAGAGGTTCTTTTTGTAATTGTAGCCAAAGCACTATGTAAAAACTCGATATATTATCACTTGTGTTAGACCTAACATATTTACCTTAATTTTAAACAGAGAAAAAAATATGTTTTATTTATTTTCCTCGCTATGATTCTCACTACCCACTAGGAATTGTTCCGCATCCATTATTAGGATATTTCTAAAGAGAGGCTCTTTAAATTAGAGATGTGACGTATAGTAGTTTGGCCGGATACCGGATATTCGGCCAACCATGTGGCCGAATAGCCGGATATTCGGCGGAACTTAGCCGTTTGGTGCATTGCACATTTGCGTAGGCGGCGCGCGAACAATCGGGTGGACTCGGTTAGATTCGGGTCTTTTCGTGAAGAAAGAAACGCGATAACCTGTGAGCTGGATTTTTATCTCAAGTCAGTGCGAATTGATCGCAATGGTGGCCCTTATTCTTGGTGGGCAGCTAATGGCAAACAATACCCAAATTTAACAAAGTTTGCCAAGATCTATCTTTCAGCACCTTGCAGCAGTGTGTACAGCGAAAGACTTTTTCCGCTTACTACCTCTCAATGCAGAGAAATTAGTCTTTATTCACCATAATTTGCCCTTAGTGCAGTATGAGTACTAATTAATTAATTTTCTTTTTATTACATTCATTTTGCTATTGTGTGATTAAAAATTTAGACTAATTATGTTTCTTGGTTTTTCGTTTGACGGGGACGAAAGACAGGTTATGTGATACTAAAGCTAACTAAATAAAGTAAATAATTACTTTAAAATCATTTTTTTTCTTCAGAATATTTTAATTTAATTATCCGGCCAAATAGTAATTATCCGGTATTTTGCCGAATAGTATTAAGGCCGCCGGATAGGCCAGATACCGGATAGTTACTGGATATCCGTTTCATCTCTACTTTAAATCTAGTTCGGGATTTCGCTTCGATTTCGTATATGTACAAGGCTGTCATTTACAATCTTAGCCAACATAAATTCAATTTACTGAGAACATTGCAACTAAAGTCATGCTTGGAATTAAATTTATGTAACAATATTATCCAATGGGAAGTATTTACAGGGTAGTAGTAACACAAATTTTAAAAAAGCATATATGTTTAAATAACCCTTGGTATAGTAAATTAGTCTCGGTGATCAGGTGGTTTATCTCCCTGCTTCATTTAGAAGTCGTGGAATCAATTCCGGGTTCACAATACCAATTTATCAGAAAACTTTTGTGAAGTTTGATGTGATTAATATTGATTACTGACAACTTTGTGTCCGGTGTATTGCAATAAATTACGGCGCGCATTCCAATTGGGACGTAAAGATTCGGTGAGTCGAGTCATAACACGCACACACACACACACACTAGGGTAGAAAAAGGTGTGAACTTATGTTAATTTTTAATCTACAATAGATTTACCTGTTCTCTTGTAAAATATTATTGCTGTGCTGCGAGATAACTCCAGAAAAATTAAGTGCTTGACTGATGCTCTGTCCTATTGCATCTTGAGACGATATTACCAGGTTCTCCACAGACTTTCTCCTGTGTACATATACACATTAAAAAATATTTATAAAAACGTTATGTTGTCCTAATGGCATAATTAGTAAGGGATTAATAGTATGGTATCTGATTATGAGGTCTCAAATTCACATCTTGGTAGCTAATACTATCATAAAGTCAGATTGTGTGAAAAGATAAATAAAGATAACTATTAAAACCATGGCTTATGTTTATGACAAAATACTCCTCCACATTAGTTAAAATGCATCAGTTAAAAGCTTGCGCCTTATATGGCATGTCCATTGCCCCCCCTTGCACCATGAGGTGTTTTTGTGGATTCCTAACAGTACATTGAGGACAAAAAAGAAAAAATATAGCTACATCCACAACAGATTTATTTAAATAAATCAAAATACAAATTTCAATTAAATATAAAAAGAATATGTTTAGAGAAGAAGAATTATGATATCAATAGATGTTTTGTGTTTTAGGAAAAGATCTTCTATTTGATTATAATTATTAATTGTCTAGATTTACAGGATAATCATTTAGTTGCTCTTGGAATATAGATAGAGTTATTATAACATATTTATTTTATCTTACTATGAGGATACAAAATCAATTCAAAATTATTATTTTATAATAGAAATAATAACGGGAAGGCCTGGTGAAATGTAGAACACTGTGTTTTTATATTTGAATATTTTTTTGTATAAATAGAATAAAAGTTTCGTTGCATTAATAAATCTTCAGAGAAAATATCTCATTGAGTATTCAACTATGATTTTAACTATCACCCGTAACATTTAATTGTCATTTAATATTATATCGAATAATATCTCATTGCAACTGAAGTCCCAATTACTACCATCTCATGAGCACAATTATATGATCTGTGTTTTTGTTATAATTTCGATTAGCAACACAATATTCAATGCAAATTAGCTAAACAATCTTTGAATAGGTATACGAAGAAAAAGGTAAAACTCTTACATCGATAGAGCTATGTTACGGTTCTCTAACTCGGAGGAAGTCATATTAAACAGTCCAATTCAATTCACCACTGTATCAGCCACTCGCGAAATATCATTACTGGGACGTTTTGCTTTCATCATCCAAATACTGTACTTTATTTGCACAAAATTGAAAAAAATGATTGCCTTTCATTTGTACCTACAATCAATCCCTCATCATAATGTTGACATTTCTATTTCTTCCATAACCCATAAATTAGCCATGGACCTATCGTCCTTCAGTCGAAAACCATATCTTACAGCAAAGAAGCAAGGTACTTTCAAACGGGGTGAATAGGAATTAACAAACAAGAAAAAATGGGGAATGAACGTTTTTTGAAATTTAATGCAATATCTAAGAAAAGTAGCCAATGTAATAACAATAATCCACAGTTAATATTTACTTGTTTGCTTATTAACACTTATTTGTGTCAACGGGGTCGTTTGTATGTTTATTGTAATAAAGAAAAAGTGATAACTTTCGAGATTTAGCACTTTGATTGTAAACGCTGTAAGAATTACTTTTGTTGGGCAACAAAGTTCGCTGGGTCAGCTAGTATAGAATAAAGAGCAAACGCCGTTTGCAAACCCAGCGTGTGCTGGGTGGAGTCGGTCGGTAGGTGACAGTGCCCCATTTACGGAGCAATATTGGAAGTTTTTATTAATTTTTGCTTACGCACGTCGGGGGCCCGTATGTCCGGGGGCCCCATATAATTGATACGGCAATAGCTGTGCCCCTGCTTGCAACACAGGTATTGTGAATAACTAGCTGACTTTTCTACTATAATAACATTCTTTGTGCCCGAGACAAGAAGGAAAGTATGTACTGTTAAAACGAGTTCTTGAGGAGGGTGATGTCTACCAACTGACCAAACTGTTTACTAACTGAAGTTTGTTCCGCATCGAAAGTAATTTCTACAGCGTTTACAATTATCACTTTTTCCTTACTAAATTATACATGAATTAATACAAACCACCCCGTTTATGCCCTCTATTTATTAAAACAAACCGCATCAAAATCCGTTGCTCACTTTCAAAGATCTAAGCATTTAAGGGGACAGATAGTAAGGTAACAACTTAGGTAACAGACGGCAAGCCACTTTGTTTTATACCATGTCTGTTTTATAATAATGAAGATGATAATGCTCATACCATATTTATAGCAGCAGAAGATAGCCCTTGTTATTTTGTATACCCTCGTTCCCATTTAATGTTTAAAGAGAGATGTTCTATTTTAATTAAACTAGATATCTTATATAACGTAGTTTAAAGGTTTTACGAATCTTGAAATTAAGACCTAAGGTTTGGATACCATAGTCAATGTAATATTTTTGCAAATATGTGTATAATAAACACAGTGATAAATTCACTCAAATTTCAAAAGCGTGTCCATTAATCGTATCCAATATAGTAGGTGAGTAGTCTAAAATGTCTATGATCGTATCCCTATCCGAGTTTTGGCGGAACTGTGGAGGTGACATGTCCGCTATTTGCATCATTTTCTCAGATTTCTGTTTCCATAGATATTATTGAGTAAAATTCGTGGCGTTTTATTAAATAAGTGTTCGTATATGAGTGCAAATGCAGGTAATGGTGTAAGTATCGTGTATAGTGTGCTCCTCTACATTGTCGTCAAGACGCCCTCGGAACATCAAGCATAAAGTGCCACGACTTTATGGATGATTAGGTTAGGTTAGGTTAAGCTTTAGGGTTAGGCTAGGTTAGGTTAAGATTAGCTTAGGTTAAGAATGATGATGTTAATTATAAAACAATTTAACGACCTGGTTGCTAGGACCCTTAAGTAGAGCTTAAGGGTCCTAGCAACCAGGTCGTTAAATTATTTAAAAAAATATCCTTAACCTATTTGGAAATGAAATGTCAAATATGTCATCTTCACGTCGCTTTCCCCGCAACACGTGCGTGTGTTTGTCCAAAAAATAAAGTTTTGATACTGAATTTTTAATGTCCAAGTGAATTGAAAAGAGCTCTTTAAAATGGCTGATGATAGCGTTTTCGATAAGAAAAAATCACATCGAGCCAAATCTGCAGGACGCAAAGCTGAAAAGAAAAAGAACAAGAATAAAGTTGATCAGTCTAACCTGAGTGCTCGTCAGAGAAATCCCAAAGCGTTTGCTATTCAGTCTGTTGTTAGGGCTGAGAGGCAATTCCGTAGAAAAGAAGATGTCATCGCTAAGAAGCAGCACATACCACAAGTAGATAAAACTCCTTTGGAACCTCCGCCAGTTATTGTTGCTATTGTAGGTCCCCCGCGAGTTGGAAAGACCACTCTTATTAACAATTTGATAAAGAGTTTCATTAAAACAAACGTGACTAATACGAACGGACCCATAACCATAGTAACGTCGAAGAAACGGCGAATCACCTTAATAGAATGTAACAATGATGTGAATTCCATGATAGATATAGCAAAATGTGCTGATTTGGTACTGTTGCTATGTGATGCAAGCTTCGGATTTGAAATGGAAATATTTGAGTTCCTCAATATTTGCCAGGTGCATGGTATGCCAAAAATTATGGGTGTCCTTACTCATTTGGACATGATCAAAAATGCTAAAACTCTCAAAATGACAAAGAAAACATTGAAACACCGTTTTTGGACAGAAGTATATTCAGGAGCTAAATTGTTTTATCTATCAGGTATTATACATGGGGAGTATTTGAGAAATGAAATAAAAAATCTGTCTAGATTTATTTCTGTTATGAAGTTTAGGAACCTTAGTTGGAGAACAACACATTCTTACATACTCGCTGACCGGGTGGAGGATGTAACTAGTCAGGAGATGATTAGAGAGGATCCCAAAGTAAGCAGAGATGTTGTACTTTATGGCTATGTGAGAGGAGTTCCTCTGATGAAAGATTCTATGGTTCACATAGCGGGTGAGTTGAATAATTTGGAATTCTCTTTACAATTTGCTGTGTGCATAATGCATATTTAATTTATATACTAGCCACTTTGTAAAAGATATGATATGGTTTGAATACAGACACAGTATATGAAGTGTGTTATAAAATAATTTATATTAATAATTATTAATGTGCGCTGCTGTGTATGGCATGAATGAGTCCTTGTGAAGAATAATTACAATAAGAATTTCTTTTTTTTTACATTTCAGGAGTAGGGGACATGAAAATCAGTGAGCTGTCCTTTTTACCAGATCCATGTCCACTTCCAGACAATAAGAAAAAACGTCACCTTATGGAGAGAGAAAGGCAGATATATGCTCCATTTGCTGGTGTTGGTGGCATTGTTTATGATAAAGATGCTGTATATATTGAGTTACAAGGTTCTCATTCTCATAAAAAAGAAGATGAGGAAACCAATGAAGAAAGAGATTTGCTTAAAAATGTAGTGGAGACAAGGGGGACAGTTGATGAAAAATTGCAGGAATCAAGTTTTCAGCTGCTTGGTGGAGCTCCTGGGATGTATCATGATATGCTCAAAAATGATGAATATTTGAAACAAAATCAAAGAAATGTATCAGATAATTCAGATTATGATGAAAATGATTCCGATAATGACAGTGGTATTGACCAAAGTGAAAAAAATCAAAACAATAGAGTACCATGGGAAAACAATTCTGAAGATGGTTCTGGCATAGAAAATAATGAACATGATATTAGTGGAGATGAAGACAGTGAAAATGAAGGTGATGATTCAGGCAGTGAGAGGTCTAGTTCAGATGACGAAAATGAACAAACCAAAACAAATAATTTTGACAATAAATGGAAAAAGAAGCTAGGTGAAAAGGCAACAGCAGCATATTTAGAGAGACAGAAAACATCTAAAAATATTATGAAGCTTGTTTATGGTGTTTTTGATATTGGTAACAAAACTAAAGGCGAAAAGCAAGAAGATTCAAGTGATGAAAATGATGAAGAACTTGGTGGTCTTTTCAAAAAAGTCACAGAGAAACAAAAGAGGAAACATATGGACAAAGAAACATTAGACTTAGATGAGTGCTCTTTTTTCTATTCTCTAGATAAACCCAATTTAAGAGACTGGACAACAGAAACTAATCAGCAGTATCTGATTAACAGTTTTGTTACTGGTAAGAGATCAGCTGATGAGGATGCAGAAGAACTGTTAAAGCTTGATGATGCAAGTGATGGTGAAGACGAAGAATTATTTGGTGATTTTGAAGATCTAGAAACGGGAGAAAAGCAAACTGTTGAGAACGATGAGCCAAAATTAGGTACTAAAAGAAAAGCTGAACCATCCAAATCTGAGATAATTGATAAGAAATTAAAATTGAAAGCTAAATTTGATGCAGAATATGATAATCCCGATGACCATAGGATCAAAGGTGATAATTCTTACTATGAAAGTTTGAAAGCAGAAGCTTTAAAACAGTCTGAACTTAACAAATCAGTATTTGAGAATTTAGATCATGGTTTGAGAGTAGAAGTGGAAGGTTTTAGACCAGGATTATATGTTAGAATGTTATTTAAACATATGCCATCAGAATTTATCACAAATTTTGACACTAGTTATCCAATTCTGATTGGTGCCCTTAACATGGCTGAGCAGAATATTGGTTTTGTGTCCTGTAAAATTAAAAAACATAGATGGTATAAGAAAATTCTAAAAACCAATGATCCTCTTATAATCTCTTTGGGGTGGCGCAGATTCCAAACTTTACCAGTGTACTCCAAAATAGAGGATGATTTGAAATGCAGATATTTGAAATATACCCCTCAGCATGTCACATGTAATATGCATTTTTATGGACCTATTACACCACAAAATACCGGTTTCTTAGCTTTACAGAGTGTAAGTAACAATATAAATGATATTAAACAGGTGGGTTTTAGAATAGCTGCTACTGGTAGTGTTAATGAAATTAATAAATCAACTCAGATAGTAAAGAAATTAAAATTAGTTGGTACTCCATTGCAAATATTTAAAAAGACAGCTTTCATTAAAGATATGTTCACATCTACTCTAGAAGTTGCAAAATTTGAAGGTGCAAAGATAAAAACGGTTTCAGGAATTAGAGGTCAGATTAAGAAAGCATTAAATAAACCAGAAGGCGCATTCAGAGCTACATTTGAAGATAAGATTTTGATGAGTGATATAATATTTTGTAGGACTTGGTTTAAAGTTGATGTGACAAAATTCTATGCTCCAGTTGTGAATTTGCTGCTTCCTGTTGGTGCTAAAAATTGTTGGCAGGGTATGAAGACCAAAGGTCAGCTCAAGCGAGAGCGTAATATCAAGAACGACGCAAATAATGATTCTCTATACACAGACATAAATAGAGCGCCAAAGGTTTTCAAACCGTTAGTAATACCCAAGAATTTACAGAAAGGTTTACCTTATAGATTTAAACCTAAAGAAAAATCTAGTACGCTATCTGGTATCAACCCTAAGGATAAATTCAAGAATAGAATAGCTGTGATCAAAAACCCGCAAGAACAGAAAGTTTCCAATGTTATGAAAATGTTGAAGACTAATTATGATATGAAAAAGGAGTTGCAGAAGGAAGCAACAGCACAAAGGCTGCAGAAGCATAGAAAACTACTGGAGGAAGAGGAATGGAAGAAGATTAAACGCCAGAAGGAGTTGAAAAAGAAAATTTGTAGACACTTAAGTAAGATGGGCAATAAAAAAAAGACACAAATGTAAATATTAGTTTGATTTAAAGTTGCCAATGCTAGAATTTTATTTATGTAATAAACATTAGTGAAATTGCACTTCACAGCCTTAATGTGTGAATGTGTAGGATATACAAATTTAGATATGGATTTAATCGAGTTGATATTGTGGACAAGTTAACAGTTGTAAATAAAACAAATGTTTATATCGTGTAAATTGTATTTACCTCTTATACCATTATGCACAACGTATGCCGTCATCGCATTTTATAAACGTTTATACAATCGCACAGATTATACATTAGTATTGATTACATTGGTCAAAATAAACAAATGTCTAGTTAAACAATTTCGTTATTACATCGAAAATATTGATATTACCAGAGGATTTAATTGTCTAATAATCGATGGCCAAAGCGTTTAATCATAGAGCCTGGAATGTCAAACGTCACTTTGACGTTTGTTGGCACCAATTCACCAACGAACTAGCGCAACTCACTATACAAGCTATGCACACACAGGCGAAATTATATATACATATTCTTTTTTTTATCTAATAAACATATTTTACATTTTAAATTTCTTAAAGTGAGGGTAACTTTATTCTTTGGTAGCACGAGCCATACGGACTTGGAATATTGATTTTTTTACTTATTTGATCTTTATTTGTTGGAATGTGTATTAAATTGTTGAATATTTTGTTCGGTCGCGTCACGCACAACTGTGGTGTTGATTGGCACTTGAGGAGATAGCAGAACACATTCATCTGCAGCGATTATGAGGTTTTTTTTAAAAGGACAATGTTGCCAAAAATAATTGCAGATCACTAAAATACAGCAATCGTTATGAACTACATACATTCAGGTTCTCATACAAACTAAATAGTACCGTTTAATTTCAAACACACATTCAACACGGCAGAAAACATTTACGGATATTCTCTATTCAAGTAACTTTAAATACATAGTTATTTTTTAAACGGAAATTAAGATTAACTATATGACAGTTATGTTCCTTGTTGGACAGTGACCACTTGTACACGGAGCAGTTTCATTACGCCCCTTTAAAACTACATCATTTCAATCTTTATACAAAATTACGTTGAAAAGCTAGTATACTAGTACACTAACATTTAATTAAGGAATAATATTTCCGACGACCAAGTATTTGGACTTAACACCGATAGATAGTCTAACACGAGTTGGCTAGTCAGTACGAGTACGCATGAGCTGAAGGTAAGTGATTGAAAGATTATTAATTATTAAAATTTGTATAAAATGATCTGCCCCCCCCCCCCCCCCCCACACACACACACACAATAATATGTGTCTTGTGTGTACGAATAGGAGTGCCGACGAGTGTGCGTACCTGTTGCGATCCTCACTAAAATCCCTCCACAACTCTGACCACGACAGTGGACATGACGTCCTGTTTTACTTTTTACATTTACTGTTGTTGAGAAATTTATTTTATTACGTACATTATCTTTTTGACAACGTCTTCGCTAAAAACCCGAGCAGCGATCTCTAAATATATCTACTAAAATTTTATTTATTTTTTCTATAAAAAAACCACACCGGTGGCGCCCCCTCACCTAAATATATTAATACTGTCATATCTCTATAGAAGTAGGCTGCGTACATCAGAGGATAGATTATTGTGTTTTCCGTTATTTGCCACATTTAGTAAAAAATATTGCTACGTCTCCTTAACATTTATAAAAATTGTAATATTACAGTCATGTTACACTTTCACAGACAAATCAAACTGCGGGTAATATATTTTTAATAGCTTTCATAATTAAATGACATAGATAATTATAAATTATAACTATATATAAATTAATATTTCTGTCACTTTTCTCTTAGGTACTACTGTTTTATAACGGTTCAAATACTCGCGGTTACTACTAATCCGAATACTTGGTGATATTCATCATATCATTGGAGATTTCAATTTACTGTAATAATACAATGTTTATCACACAAAAGTTCATAGCAGACCAAACAAGACTTTTTACGAAATAAGCCAAGTAAGAAAGTGTGGAGTGTATGTACGCCGTAGAAAGAGCTCAGCCTCGAGCTTAAAGTGACCTAACTAACCGCGGCTCAAACGAGCTTGTGATACAAAACAACCGACGAAACGATCATTTGAGGTAATATTTATGATAAAACAATCGATATTAAATATGTACCCTATAAAATAATAACTTAAATAATAAATAATAAAATCTAATTAAATAAATAAGTAGGATATAAGAATGTAATAGTATAGTAATAATAATAAAAAAATCCAAGTTTTATTTGAACACATCTTAGCTAAGTATTGCAATTAAAGTCTACAGTCGTTATATATATAATATTTACGCATACGAACGATATTTACAATATGTTTGCTAGTGTTTGATGATAGAAATTAATAATCGCTCAATGCATTTGAACTACAAAACATTGTACAACAATACTAGGTTCAATTAATACAATCCACATTCAAATTCACTTGTGAATATTCAACACATTAAAACCATAGTAGTTAGCATTTAGCAACATGTACGCCATCTCTAATAGATAAAACGCACTGTTCTGATCTCATAACATCAAGTTATAAATTTCACTCAGTTCTTTGTTACAATTGTTTCAAAGTATAATTTGCTCTCCCTTAATTTCTATGTATATAGAATAACATCAATTATTAATTTCTGTCATCTTTTGTTTAAGATTCAAACTAAAATATTTCTTGCTATACATTTAATTTAGCTTCACCTATTTCACAGTACGCGTGATGCACGACCTACTACCTACCCACCTATATTGGTAAGACAATAGTTTCTTTAAAGTCTTATAGCGAAACGATGACAATTTATTACTGAGCTATATTTCAGAAACGGCAATAAATCGTGCATCACACTACAACACCAAAGTTGGCACGCGACCCCCATAACCGTGGAACGAGTGAACAACGAGTCTGTACCAAACTATACGCTAGGGTTGTCACCGTGATATTTGTAAAATGGTTAACAAAAATATACCTAGCTAAGTTTGTAGCTGTTCTAATAGCGAGTTAATAAAATACAAGTATATAAAACAATGCAATTAACACTGTACATAAGACTAGTATGGTGCGCGCACTCCGCTTACCGTCAGCAACACAAACTTGTACTACAGTCACTTTTTATATTACGGAGAGCCACACATTTATCTACATAAAGCTATGTATTTACAAACCTCGGTGAGGCACTTGGTTGACGAGTTAGAACGCACTGTGTCACACATGATTGCAAAGAAAACAAAAAAAAACTTCGATATTTGCAAAATATATCCGCACGCTCGTAGACAACTTTAATTTTATATGACATTCTTATTTCAAATGATCTCCTTGTTCAAAGTGTTAAAGTTCTAAATTCAAATGTATGTTCCAATTTTAAAAGAAAAGGATCATCCATGTAACCACACAGTGCGTGAAACGGAATATTCTTTATTTGTATCCTTTACTTACGACACGCTAACTTATATGTTGATGCTGCCCAACGGTATCGTCCACAGCGATATATAGAAATATACAAACAGCATTGATGCCTTATAAATATATTACCTACTCGTCGAAAATAATCTGCAGATAAAGATCAGAATTATTTATAATATTCATCAACTCTTGTCGTGGGTTGTACATAAGATAGTCGAGGTTCCTAACCACAGATATTTCCGGCGAGAAAAAAAATCGGTATTATCGACACAACGTATATTTATAGTCACTTTTAACTGGTCAATCGTATATTCTGCGTTAAACGATCCATTATATCTACTGATATTTATTAGGAAAGTTTAGAACAAGTTGCAAATGTGTGTAAACGTTTCTTATGTTTCATAATATGTACTAAATGTTCCTAATATTATAATTTTTATTAGCTTACATTTTCAATACTATATAATGTTGACTTCTTTCAACTCGTCATATACAATCCATATATCATAATTTGTAGCATATGATACCAAATGTAACATTTAAATACCTATTGGTAAGTAAGTTGGTTTAGAATCCCACTACCGACTTATATTAAGCTCAGAAATATTTGAGTTTAAAAGCATATCATCGCAAACACCGCAGATTATACGTTTGACAATACACAAGACATATTAGTTACAATATAACTAATATTTGGCATCAGAGTACGAATTCATTTGCGTGTACCGTGAAGTGAATTTTAAATATAAAATGTGACAGTTGATAGTCAATTTCATAGAGTTCATGTTTAGTAGAAGCGGCGTAGATTAATTAAAAATATAATAAATTATGCTATGATAAAGATATATTAAAAAGATGTTAAAGAACATAAGAGACAGTTTCAGACAACAAAATCTAAACCTTTAACCATTTTTGTTTTTGTAAGTCTCGACCAAAATGTCATTTTCTCATTTGTATATTCTACGAAAACCAGAGACAATAGAATAGGTATAATGATCATTGGAAAAAATCAAAGCACGGTACAGCAAGGCAGAGACAACGTTGGAAACGCAGTTGGTGTAGGTGTGTATCAGGAATACACAATAATTAATATGAAATTGTCTTCATATATATTTAGTTATTTTTTAAAAAATAACAGAATTATTTATGGTAGGCAATTTAAATTTTATGTCTATTTCAAAACAAATAATACCAACTACAACGCACCCAATGAAGCTAAGTATTATTCTAAAGACTTCATTTTGTACAGATCAATTTGTCATTACTATTTATTATTAATCAGTTCTTTCTACCCCACCCACAGGGCATGTTGTGAAGTGTCTATGTAAGTAATATATATAATAATAACACTAACTGCGTCTCCGACTTATAACAATAATGATATTTGTTGTAATTTACTGTTAAATATATTCGATTACATTTAGGTAAGTACATAATATACAATAATCATATCAGAGCACTTTCGTTTCGAAGCCTTAATCTAATAACTGTAATTCATATATAGACTGCGATAGCAGATCGCGCTGACGTGATCCGTTTTCTCAAGTGAGCATACAATGTATGTAAACTTGCCAGTTTGTAACAGGTGTTAATTTTCAGTTACATGTAAAATTAGTTTTAAGAAAAACATTCTCCGAGTCTTTGTCACTGGCAACTGATATCGTACAAATATTATCATTTAAGATATATCTAACCTCTGTGTGACGGAGCACGTCTATTAGTCTTTTTACCTTAATAATTAAGGACAAAAGACTAATATACGCAGACGTTCTATTTTTAGGTTTGGTGATATTTTATTGTATACAATATGAATTCTTTAGCGACTATAAAAACGTACAATGCAAATACATTTAGTACAATTTATAATTATAAGTCTATAAGACTAGGACGCATTCATGTAATCAACATTATTCAGTTTGGTATACATTGCTGGTTACATAATGTTAGTGTACACAAGCAGTTATTTCATTAATTAATTAACCATAGCATAGACAGGTATAAAATATGAAAAATATATAGGCCACGTAAAAGTTTGACAAGAAACCGGGTAAACCAAAATCAATTTTCAATCTACACTAATATTATAGAGGAAAGATTCGTATTTTTTGTATGTAACGAATAAGCTCAAAAAGTACAATTATTTTTTCTTTAGAAAGCTACATTATCACCGAGTAACATAAGCTATGTGTACTCGTCGTCGTCATCGACATTTTGTTTGTACGCGAGTAACACCGTGAGGCGGGAAGCTACATACAATATAGGGCAAGTTCCACTAAGCGACCGCGGCGACCGCAACGCCCACAGTAGCGCTCCACATAAAGCCCGCGGTCGTTGCGAGCGATCGCTCGACGTCATAGATGACGTCACTGTTCGCGACCGCTTCGTGCCCACTTCGCCCGCAAAATATTGGTAGGTCTTGGTGGGCTTTCAATAAAAAATGACATACTCGTATGTCATCAGAACTTGATGAATTTTCCGAGCCGCCATATTGCTAGCACACAGCGCTCAAGTTTTGCGTTCCACTTATAACATTCGCCCACAACACCCGCGGCGTTTTTACGTTAGTGGAACGGCAATTTCCGCGGTCGCGGTCGCGGTCTTTGTGGGCTTTAAGTGGAACGCGGCCATAGCGGTACGAAGTTCGCGCGGTCTGCTAGTCGGTAATATTTTTCTCTTTAAAAATGTAGGGCTATGATAGGTCGGTATAACTGTGCCTCTATCGTTAAAACAATAGTAGACATAGATCTGCTTCACACACATACACCATCAATGTAAAACCATTTGGCGTATACCGTTGACTATAAAACATCACCAAACACATCATTCACAACGCAATCACATCAAAACCTGTGTCGCACGAGATTCCATAACGGACAAAGGAAAACTCCTCTTGTAGCGTTTATTAAAAATAAACAAATTTGTACCATAAATAATAATAAGTATGTGTAACTTAGCGTTTATGACTAAAAAGTTCACAACGAACCGAACCGCCGGTCTGCGGTCGGAACCTGAACTCGGAACTCGTTCCGTGAGGTCACAGTGCGGGCGCGAGGGCGAAGCCCTAGTTGATGATGTGATGTCAGGAGGCGGCGTGGTCGTGGTGGGGGCGGGCGGAGCGCTCCGTGCCCAGAGACAACAGGTTGCTGAATTCCATTTCTAGTATTTGTCGCGCCTGAAACGATCGAATGTCGTGTGAGTACGCCGGCGAGTGAGGTGCGGCAGAGAGGTATGTGTACGTACCTGCGTGTTCTACGTGGGCACCTGTAGAGTGAGGTACGGTAGAGAGGTGTGTGTACGTACCTGCGTGTTCTGCGTGGGCACCTGTAGAGTGAGGTACGGCAGAGAGGTGTGTGTACGTACCTGCGTGTTCTGCGTGGGCACCTGTAGAGTGAGGTACGGCAGAGAGGTGTGTGTACGTACCTGCGTGTTCTGCGTGGGCACCTGTAGAGTGAGATACGGCAGAGAGGTGTGTGTACGTACCTGCGTGTTCTGCGTGGGCACCTGTAGAGTGAGGTACGGCAGAGAGGTGTGTGTACGTACCTGCGTGTTCTGCGTGGGCACCTGTAGAGTGAGGTACGGCAGAGAGGTGTGTGTACGTACCTGCGTGTTCTGCGTGGGCACCTGTAGAGTGAGGTACGGCAGAGAGGTGTGTGTACGTACCTGCGTGTTCTGCGTGGGCACCTGTAGTGTGAGGTACGGCAGAGAGGTGTGTGTACGTACCTGCGTGTTCTGCGTGGGCACCTGTAGAGTGAGGTACGGCAGAGAGGTGTGTGTACGTACCTGCGTGTTCTGCGTGGGCACCTGTAGAGTGAGGTACGGCAGAGAGGTGTGTGTACGTACCTGCGTGTTCTGCGTGGGCACCTGTAGAGTGAGGTACGGCAGAGAGGTGTGTGTACATACCTGCGTGTTCTGCGTGGGCACCTGTAGAGTGAGGTACGGCAGAGAGGTGTGTGTACATACCTGCGTGTTCTGCGTGGGCACCTGGAGCGCGAGCGCCATGCTGTTGGCGTCAAAGTTATCGTCCAGCGCCACCAGCGCGCCGTGCACGCCGCTCTCGGCGAGGTTGCCCGCGTACTCCTGCAAAAGCCGCACGTTACACAGCGCACTGACAGGCAGTCACGAACAGAGGCAAGGGAACAGACCTTGAGGTTGATGGAGGCGAGCCACCGCTGCAGCCGCTCGTTGGTCCACACCAGCACGTCGCGGTTGACGTGGTCGGCCGCGCGGCGCCGCTCGTCCAGCGCGCGCACGCTGTAGCCGACGCGCTTGAGGCACGCCACGCCGAAGTGTAGCGACGTTCTGCACACACGACATATATATCTTTTCGAATGCTGCATATGCTGCACAATATACGTTAAAAAAACAACATTTTGATATACATTATGTTAATATTACATACATATAAATTCACTATAAATACTTGCACTATAAGTAAAGTAATAATAATAACTCCCCAGGGTACCCTTGTCGTAGTGGGGGAGCTTACGAGAAGGCATGAACTTATACCCAGTGAGGATAAACCGCACGAACCCTGCTATGAATTAAGACAAGCGATACACGTAGAATGACGCTTCGAAAACCTTAACTTAACCCTTTTTAACCAACGATTCCGAACTCAAAATATGAAGAAAAATGGCATTAACAAGAAGCAATATGAAAAGGTGCCAAGTCGCAACACTGTCTGTGACGGAAGTCAGGCTGTAACTAGACTCAGGGGTGCTAAGAATCTCCGAGTGGCGAACACAATACGCGAAAAATCCCAAGCAAGAAACACGGACACCAAGTTGCCCAACGAAATTAATTCATCTACATCTTCACCATTTAGATCTTTTGAGTCACCCAGTTCATCTCCGGTCTCATATAAGTCATCATCATTATCACCATCATCCACGTGTCACGTCATATGTCTGAAGAAGTTGTTCAGAGAGTTCAGGCTGTATCTACACCCGGCTCATACGAAAATCAAGCACGTAAAAAATGACACAATATACGAATAAATTCATTTGCTGTACGTGTACGTACAGCATATATAGATTGAATAAGCAAAAAGAGTTGAAATCATTCTGCAATAGTTTGAAGAACATGTTCGCGGACTTGACGTTTGAAAGTGTTTTGGCTTTTAGCTATTCTTATCTCAAGCGGAAGTGAGTTCCATAGCTGAACTGATTGGAAAAGTATTTAAGTCTAAACTTAAATGCATATCTTTGTTGTTTTATCTGCAAATAGGTAGCCTATTTGGTTATAAAGCAAGAAAGTATTAGTTGTACTGTACTGGTTACTAAGTAATTGAGGTGGACCCTTACATACCAAGTCACCCCATTTGACGGTATTTTAATATACACTGTAGCAATGAAAAACGCTCTTACAAAGAACAAGAACACAACGTAAATGGACTACAGAACTACAGACAGGCTTTAAATTCCGTACCGCACAGTTGGCTTCTATACCTATGTACTCAAGCAAAATAAAATTCACCCACGAGTGACTAACTCCTTGGAAATTTCAATGCAACATTGGTCTACTACATTAAAAACAATAGGACAATCTGGCACAAACACACCGAATGTCCCAATAAGACGAGGCATATTCCAGCCCTTAGCCCTTTGTGGTTTTGTTTAGCTCTTAATCCACTTTCTCATTTAATCAAGTCATCAAAATTCGGCTATAAAATCACTAGATACACACACTACTATAACTAACCTTATATACCGGTGTACCGGTATGAAATGAGCGTTAAGATACAAATATGTTGGTAGGGGTTATTTGGTGTGAATAAGCCTTAATTTTTTTCTCTTTGGTCCCATGACAACTGTCAAACATTCAATTAACCTAACAGTTAGTAAACAAACAACATCATATTTTTTTATTGTGTTAAAAATGACAAATTTTGTGCCGGAAAGTGACAGTTCAGAATATTTACACCGCCTTAAAATCTGACTCAAATATTTTCTTATGGAATTTGGTATTGATCAGTGCAAAATATTCATGGTTACAGACGGAAAAAAGGCTGTTGCTAGTCGTCCAGCTAACCGGATGAATAAATTTAATTATTCGTCCGATTGTCGGATGAATAAAATAATTTAATCGTCCGACAAAATCAAATTATTATTTTTTCATCATTATTATTTAATCTCCTACCGATACTAACACCGAAATCGGTGTTATTGGTACCTTTAGGTCTCCCTTTTCTTTTAATCGCAGGTTGAACGACAATGTTGGACAATATCTCGACAATATATCGATCGAAACCTATACAAGTCAATGCAATATTTTCAATTTTTTCGTTCTTGGTGTACTTCCAGTCGTTACTGTTGTTAGTTTTTGTATGATCGTTTTTATTTATCGCTGAGATGTCGTCAAAAATTAAAAAAAAAAAACCTAACTAACCTAACTTTTTTTTGGAAAAATTTAATACATAGGATTATTTAGTCAACCGTTTTTTGTATGATCGTTTTAATTTATCGCTGAGATGTCGTCAAAAATTAAAAAAAAAAACCTAACTAACCTAACTTTTGTTTGGAAAAATTTAATACATAGGATTATTTAGTCAACCGTTTGCCGGACGATTAATTTATTTTATTCGTCCGATAATCGTACGAATGATTAATTTTATTCATCTGATTACTGGACGACTAGACACTTTGCGTAAAAAATGACGAATATAGTTATGTCTTAGATACAGGAGCCATTATTGAACCTCTTGGATTAAATATTGTTTATAAATATTTGGGTTGCAGCCAAGTAAAAAAAATAAATCGAAAAGAAACCAAAGAATCGCATAAAAAGAATTTCAGACACTCAACTCAATATGATATTTAAATCTCAACTCAACTCACGCGACCTTACAAAAGCAATTAATTGTTACGCCATACCCATACTTACATATTCGTTCGATATAATAGACTGATCTCAAAATGATCTGCTTAACCTCCAAGATATCATAAACACTACATTAACAACAGCGTTAGATAATACCATCTTAGATCCTGCGTTCAGCGATTGGTCTAACCCAGAGAAGTAGGCGGGTGCGGTATTATAAATGTACAAAATCTACACAACAAACAGATCACATCTCTCAGACATTACTTTCATCAACAATCAGATCATTTCAAACTTTGTAAAGTAATAACAGTCACAGATAGGTGCCTTACCCCACTCAATATGGCTGCAAAAATTCCCTAAGAAAAGAACGGATTGTCAGTTCAAAATACCTAATGATCAAATGGCAACAAAAATCACTGCATGGACGACACTACCAATACCTACAATTAAATTATGTCGATATACAACATGTTGTTATACAACATTGATAAAAGCACCCTCTATTTCCAAGCTAAGCCAACTAAATGCTTGTGTTACGGGTACTGGATAACGGATATTAATACATATACTTGTTTTTGTAAATACCTAAATACTTTTATTACATAGAAAAACACAAGAAATAAAAATTATAAAAATTAAATGTAAACATATTTTTTTAAGCGGTTCACTGTATGAATGGGACGTCGCGATGGGTAATATACCACGACCTTCCGAATGATCGATACGTAGTCGCTCATACCGCGTCTCGCTCGGTTAGTAAAATTCGACAACATTAACACAATCGTGTTACAAGTGTCCATGGGTGCCATTAGTCGCGTCCCATAGCCGACAAGTTTGCTCGTTTGTCCCCTTATAAAATTGGGCACTAAAAACAGCATACCATTGTAAAACTTAAATAAGATTTTTTAAAATGATTTTAAACATTGAAATACAATAATAATGACCGCTAATTATCATATCCGTATGTATCAAAGCTGCAATATAAACTGACCTGTGAAAACTGTCAACCATTTTGAGTTGCGCTCTAAGATCCCTCTTAGTGAGATGTTCCAACATTCTGGCGTCCACTAAACATTCCATAAACGTAGTTCGGTACTGCGGCAAGCCTGCAACAGTCAGAGAGACGCGGTGAGTGCGGGCGCGTGGGACGTACGTGCGAGTGCGGCGCGCACGAGGGAGGCACGGTGCTCGTACCGAGGTCCGGCAGCCACACGTTGCCGATCCACTCGTGGTTCATGTCCCCGAAGGCCAGCGCGGCGCAGGCGGTGCCGCGCGGCGCCGAGGGCGAGGTGAGCGACACCATCTCCTGGATGGCCAGGCGCAGCTTGAGGCGGTGCAGCGGGTTGCTGATGCCGATCTCGCGCTGGATCTCCTGGTCGGAGAGCGCCGACATGATGGCGCCCGACTTGACGTTGGCGCGGCACGCGGCCACGTACCAGGCCGGCATGCCCACCCACAGCTCCAGCCAGGCCACCACCGTGGGCCCGTTCCACAGCGCGAAGGGCGTGCCGGCGCGCATGGCCTCGCCCAGCAGCTCGTGGCGGTAGTCGCGCTCCCTGCAACCGACACGCACTCACTATACTACGGCGACCCCGGCGACCCCGGCGAAGAAGAACCCCGAAGTTCTCCATCAGTTTCTCACACAACCTTCTCTTTCACTAAGCTTTAGTATCATTCTTCCAGGGGCGGTAGGTCTCATTATTATTCACTGTCATACATTATCAATTAAATAGTAATAGTAGAATTATAATTACTATGCGTGTAGAGTCATCGAATGAACATACTTGGTCTTAGTCCGAGCGTAGTCCTGGTGCTGCAGCGAGGGGGGCGGCGGCGCGTGGTCCTCGTCCGCACCGAGTGACGACAGCCCCAAGGATGACACCGACGACAGCGAGCGGGGACTCTGCCCCTGGGACAGCTGCGCACATGCACACATGTCATCCACACCTCTCATTTATATTAATACCAAGTAAAACCGATCCACCTCTATCTATCAGACAAATAGCGATTAAACTCAAAATTATGAACATACTCCGAATTAAAAATAATTGTGATTGTGAAAGCAGTATTTACCGGCATCCCCGCCTTTTCCTTCTTACTAAAGAACCTGCCCAAAGAACTCTTGATCCCTCGCTTCTTCTGCTGGTGCATGGAGGCGATGGAGGCGGCCGACGAGCCCCCGGGCCGCCCCCCACCGGGCCCGCTCCACGTGCCGCCCAGTGACGACATGCCACCCAGTGACGTCACGCCGCCCAGCGACGACATGCCGCCCAATGACGTCATGCCGCCCAGTGACTCTTGGCTCGAGCTCGACGATATGTTGCTATTGAATATATACACCACGTTAAGATATATAATTAAGATACTGTCTCATAAGATAAGAAGTTTAAAGTAAGTATTTTAGTAAGCTTTAAGTATTTCAGTAGCGTCTAATAATCTAGCGAAAATGGAATTACTAAACCAATATTTTAGCATACGAAGCTACTATGGATTTGGGGAGCACACAGAAATATTGCATATAAAATAATAATAATAACGTACCGTTAATTATAAAGTAAATGAATCCTATATAAGGGCGATAAAGTTGCAAACAATTAGTAATTCCATTTTAATATTATATTTTTATCACATAACTATACGTAAAAATGTGATTTTTAGAACATGCTTAATAATATTAATATTCAATATTTGTATTTAACCAAACGATTGCCCAAACAAAATGCAAGAGTACCATTTTGAGCTTAATAAAACGACTTATATATAACTGGCAGATTTAACTAAACACGGATGATGTAGCAAGTAGCTGTCCACAATTTTGTACATGTTCGATTTCAAACATAATTTGTGGGGTACATAGCTGAACAGTGTGTCTGGGCAATCGCACCACAAGTGGGCTATCTCCGATCGGGACGTGCCCGGTTTGAGTTTTAGTTTAGAGTCGGACGGACACCTGTGTATCGGTATACGGGCGAGACTCGTCGACGTGATGGAACTCCTGTGCGGCGTGCAATGGAAGATTATTTGTTAATATAAAATTACATGCATACAATTATCAACTAATTCAATCGAATCCAATATGAACAATTGACGCCTCGGATCTTTATAGATCATATCATTTACACTATTTCGTGCTCGATTTGCAGTTATCTTCGGTTTTTTGCTATCGTCATTTCTATGTGCCAAACGACAACTGAAAAGCCAGAGTCGTGGAAGCGCAATATGACACATGCGCCGCTATTAGATTGTCACGTTTTTAGCGAGGAATAGAGCTCTAGCTCTGGCTAGATATAAAGTATGTTATATAACAGTGGTAGAGTCACGCAGTTTGCTGCATGTATTGGCCGGCTCGACCGGTGCAATGCCACCACCTCTCAGAATGTCGACATAAAGGGCTCGTGTCGAGTGTGCGTGTGGTGTGCGTGTGGTGTACGTACGCGTCGTAGGGCGGCTGGTAGTGCGTGCGCAGGCGGTCGCGCTCGGCGTGCAGGGCGCGCGCGGCGCGCTCCAGGCGCAGCGAGCGCGCCGTGAGCGGGGACGAGCCGCCCTCCGCCCCGCCGCCCGCGCCGCCCGCCCCGCCCTCCTCGCACAGCTGCAGCTGCACACGCGTATATTTCGACACTAACAGATTTGTAGTACTTTCTAAAGAGTATAGCGGTCGTTCAAGTATAACGTTACGCAGTTTGAATTAAGATCGATTTCAAATAAAGAAAGAGCTGTGTAAATCTGACTAATATTTTCGGTGTTGGCCGATTCTCGCCAGAGTGAAGTGGCAAGATTGAGGATACATTAAATTAGCGCTGTGACTATTATATATCGGCAAAAATGATATTGCACATTATGTGTATACAGTTTTTACGTTGTGCGAAAACAAAATATAAAATAAAAATAAAATCTCTCATAGCATTTCTTGGAATACAGTCTAAAAATCATCAACTGCGTGACATAATACTTGAACGGCCCTTTAACTTATGCCAAAAATATATTTATATTACTTAATGACATTACAATCTTCGTAACGCTATCCTGTCTACTATAAGTGAAGCAGCAAGCTTTGCGTATTAATTTATTTAAATGTCATTAAAATTGTATATACTAACTAGATAGATACGTCATTTGTATATGACATTACAAGCTTTGCCTATTATCTATACATTGCATAAAGCAAGCTTAGTGTCAATATGCTGTATTAATAGTAAACACTAGTTATAGCTCACAGCTCGACGAATATTCTTAATCTGGCTTAGTTTGCTCAAATAAATTGACAATTCTTTACTAGTTTATGGGTAACAAACTCTCAAAAAAGTCTTCTAAAAATTTGAAAAAATATTTACATTCTTGATAATTTAGTTATCAAGTTAACAATTACAATTACAAATGTATAATTGTAAGGTAACATAATATTAAGTTTACATGCTAAATAATCAATAGCTATTTTAATGTGTTGATTATATATTTAAGAAGATCGTTAGCATTATTCATATTTGGTTACAGACTCACGGACCAGATATATAGATTGCCAAAAAATATCGGGCGGATTTAGACTTTCTAATTAAATGTTAAAATCAGTAGTACGATTAATAAAAGATTTAAATCCAAAATATTTCTACATACATAAACGTAAAAAAGTGTAAATAAGTGTGAGGAGAGTTAAATAAAATCCTAATGTAGTTTGATTTAATTTAAACAATAAAAAATGCGTGTGAACGTACGTATACGTGCACGTAACATATTTAAACGTGTACGTGATAGTTAAGCGAGTGCTTGGTAAAATAAAGTGTCGTGCTATGTTCAAATTAGGTATACGTTTATCAATTATTTTATTTATTTACATATTTATTTACTATACTATAGCTTATTGGCGAGCTGTAATTGTGAAACCAAACGTACTTGGTGTGAACACGCACACCCTATAGTGACGTTCATCACTAAATTAAGACAAAATTTCATAAAACTACTTCTAATAGGTACTGATATTATTTTAATGTTGGCAAATTAATTTCTTAAGAGTCAGAAAGAAATCCATCCAAAAGTTTTCAAGTTTAGCGAGGACAATAGAAATAAATTTGGTTGCTCTGTTCTAATCTGCAAAATTATTCATTTATTAATGTAAATATCGGTATCGGTTTTAAAGTATTTTATTAGTACAGATAAGGCAGGCGCAGGCGGATATAGGTAGTGGCAATAATAGCGTATCTGTTAGCTTATTGCGTTCTCTAATAGCGATCATCAAACGCACACAGAATAAATTCAAACTTCATAAATATTTGGATGGACGGCACGGCAATTTGTAGTAGTGGCCGGTTGTGGTGCATGCGTGAAGCGAGGATAGAGGAGCATGTAATGGTAAGTGACCTGGCTGGCCGGCAGGCTCTCGGACGCGAGCGCGCGGTAGTGGGAGTGCGCCGGGGACATGTTGGCGGGCGCCTGCCGCACACACACATACAGTTCCTCCACTGATATGAAGCACTATTATCTAACAGCACTCGAACTTCTGCTTCTGATACAGAAGCCGTGGAATCGGTTCCGGGATCACACCAATGATTTCTCGGAATTCTATTCTGAAGTTATTTGCGATAAATATCGATGACTGACAAGTTTGTGGCCGGTGCATGGCAATAGGATCCACCATCTATTCCATTTAGGACCTACAGAGACAGCGAGGCGAGGCTTAACGGACGCTGCCTTCGGGTAGAAACGCTACCTTCGGGTAGAAACGACGTGTACTTCTGTTATGTAACACTTACAACGCAAAAATAACAAAATTAATTAAACATTATTTATGACTACATTCCAGGTGACATATCTGTCAATAGTAGAATAGGTATTTTTATTTTCCTGGACTACTTACTGTTGTAACATATTTTACATGTTATTATAGATAACAAACATGACCATTAGAAATATTGTAAGCAAATCAAAGATGGTTACTTATAGTACTTGTTATTATAAATTCAAAGTAAATAATGCTATAACTTTCATTTTAGTTATCTATAGAATGCCAATATTTGCAGCATCATTAAATCTATACATACGAATATGGGAATTAAACCGATGATAACATCATCATATAATGCAATTTTCAATTAAAATACAACACTTCATAATAGTAAAAATCGAAATGAACTTAATTTTCCCAACAAATATTTAATTGAATGTGTAATTTGTAAATATCAACGCACGCTCACATTTTGTAAATGTAAAGTATATATATTCTTGTAAGCTATGTAAATATATATATTTGTTTTAGTCGAAAAGTACTTAAATTATACATATTATCCCCATAGTAAATCCAAATTCTATAGCCAACCACCATTCACCGTTATTTGACGACAACAAAATCTATCCATAGTCAATTTTGACAGAAATTTGACCATGGTGGAATTACTTATGTTTATAATGAAATATTAAAGGACAAGCAATATACGTACCGTGTGGTACTTGTGGTGCTGTGCGAGGTGCGGGCGCGAGGGGGACGCGGCCAGCGGGGGGGAGTCCCCCCGCCGCGACACCACGTTCATGTGCTCGTAGCTGCCCACCTACCACGACACGTACCGACACGACCGTACTACGTTATATGTACACGCAACAAGCCCACCACACTACAGACACTCTACTATGTTTACTGTCAGACCCACAATGGCATCTGTGTTAATATTTGTGGCTGGAGAAAGCTATCTTGAAACTTCAAGTTTAACTCTAATCTTTAATTTTAAAGTCTATTATCAGGATCTTTTCTCTCTCCAGCCTAGTCTGGTGGCTTTGTTGCATAAATTAGTTGTTTAAAATTAGAAGGTTAACAATTGCTAATGACCTGACAACAATTGTTGACAAAACTACTGTTATTAGGAATAATTTTAATGTTCTTAACTCAGTTACGGCAACATTTCTACCATTTTTATATTAAACTTACAGGCAGCATATTTACAATACAGACCATAAATAGTACCCATCACCATTTTATAATTTTACGTCAGCGTTATAAGCAAAAAGCGAATCTTATGTCGAAACATCTTAGTAATTATTGGATTGTTCATGATAAAATGTTTCATAAAGAATGCTCAAAATAGCTCATCTTTGTAAAAAAAATCCAAATACCTAATTCTATGCCACCTGAATGAATTTCACATGATTTCAAAAATTTAAATGTCAGTCTCACCCTGGACTCGAGCTCCTCTGCTCTGGCCTCAGTGGTCTGCTTCTCCTCCTGGATGAGTCTGATCTCCGTGTTAATAGCGTCGAGCTGCTCTTGGAGCATCAGTGCTAGAGCAGCTGCATCCGTGTGTCCACCCTCAACGTCAGACTCCTCGTTCTGCGACATAATGTCATACATCTAAATTAAAACAAAAAGAGAACAACGCCTTTATTAAAGTCAACATTCAGTTCAATTTAACGAATATCACATAGATGGGGACGACGTATTGTACGATTATATTCTTCTCAATAGTGTGACATTTTGATTGAATCATTTTGTATAACAAAGACAATTTTTATTTATGTTAGTGTATAAAAAAATAATGAAAAACCTTAAATTAAAAGGAAGTAGATCTTCTTCCCAGAAACTAAGTGAAAGTGGAAAAATCCAAGACCCGTTCCGTCCCAGAAAACACATAAATTTGCCCCAAGTATATTACAGGGTAGGACACAAAATAAAACTTGTTTAAAAATTTGTCTATGAATATTTATGTGGAGGCAGGTTACCTCCGCATCGCTGGACACGTCGAAGGGCTGTTGCACGTTGGCCAGCACGTGAGCCTGCTGCAGCTTCTCCCAGGAGCTGTCCAACTGGAACACAAAGTAACATCTAAAAATATGTATATCACATAAATCGTATTTATAATTATAAGTAAACGAGTACGAATATATTAAGTAACACGTGTAACCAAATAAGAAAAATAAATTAATAAACATTAAAAAAGTGAATTTTCTGTTAGTTCAGGCATATATAGATCACCTTTGGTTGGAACAGTCCAGGCGGCTGCTGCTGCGCGGCCGGCGACAGTGAGCGAGTGAGCGCGTCCGTCTGCTGTATGTTGAAGGCTATCTCTTGCTCCAACATCTGGCGTTTCAGCTGTAACGTACAAAAACTCTTGTCTAAAATATCTGTGAGTAATTCAGATGATCAGCCCGATGAGGCTGTCCATACAGATTTCTAATAAATTGAACGACACTCGTTAAAACTTAATTGAATACAATTGCAGGTGGATAAATACCTGTTCAGTCTCCATACGCCACTTGGCGAGCTCTTTGAGTATGTCCTGCTTCTCGGCGAGCAGTTCGTCGGCATACTTTCTCGTCTTTTCCAGCTCTTGGGTCAGTGCGTTCTTTTCGTCTAGCGCATGCATACGCTCTTTCAAATGAACTTGTAATCTATATAAAATAAAAATATATATATATATCACTCAATATACACAGGTCATCTTTGAACAACATAATTACGCTAATTACGCATAATATTGATAAAGAAGTTGCACTTTCAAGAACTGTCAAAAAATCACCTGTCATTCGATTCTGACAGTAGTTTGTCCACGGTGGCCGACAGCCGAGTGTTATGCTCCTCGTTCATCCGCAGTCGTTGATTCAGTCTCATCAGCTCCGCATTCTTTTCTTCCACGTTCGCCTCCAAACGTTGGATGCGGTCCTCGGCTGAGCCGTGACGCTCTTGTGCCTGGAAATAAATGGTAAAATATTTAATAAGAAACATCATTTTCTTTTAATACTGAACAGTCAGTCCCTTTTCCAGTCCGCTATTTCTATTAATAAAATCTTGAAATAACGGAAATCAATTTTTAATAAAAGGTCCATTTTTCTATCATAAGAGAGTAAAAAAAGGTCTACATTCTACATGTTTTGCGGGTCATATCGCATTCAATTTCAGTTTCAGTCAAGTTCGATGACAGGAGAGAATGCGATAGAATCCGAAAAATAATGTTACAAGCATTTTGAAAACATAGCTAAGTATTATGAATATATATTGATATTGAAACTATGGAGCCGATTTATATTTCGTCATATCAATTAAATAAATTAATGATTTATTAAATATATTTTATCCTATACGTTACAACGGTTACGTGCACGGTGCAACAACGAGATTGTCAATAAAACGATGGTGTTCGTGTATAGGATTAGCAAACTACTAACTAAACTAGTATCATTGGATAAGTCACATGCGTATCGAGTGAAACATTTCTAATACAGAATAACATAATTTTAGCTATAAGATTAATTACAATAAGACCGATAATTATTATAATGGAGAATGCTGAAAACTTTTAAACGCAAGAATCTGTAATATAAAATGCTTCACTCGAAGAAGCGAATGAACAGCAGAAAACTGTTTTCTTACGATCGACGTCCATCTTTAACTACTTTTTTTATCAGGTTACATAGAATGATATACAGAGCGCATTTTCGCATCATACTCTGAAGCTAAAATCTATACGGCAGTTACTTCGATCGTAAGGAAACCAGTTAATAATCGGAGGATAATGACTGAAAAAGGGACCTTATATGTATCAAACGCACGGTTTATAATCATAAAACATAATAAACTATACACAGTCACAACGTGTCTAAACGTCACTCTATGTTTTCCTTCACCTGAATCTGGTGGCGATTTCAATGATGTCGATCAACGTACAGTCATTACATATAACAAAGAGAACAATATACAATGTAAACTAGTACTCATATATTGATACATTGGAATAGTTCACTGCAAACACGTCCCGAATGGGAGTCATAACCACTGACCTCTGCGTGGAAGGTGGCGATCCATTAATCACGTAAATTTTGATGGGGGTTTGACAAAATCACAAAATATGACAAGAGGGGCGGAGGGTGTACCTTGACTTGCCGCTGCCAAGCAACGAACTAAGTCCCATCTTAAAATCTGTATTCTAGTAGGTAGGTTTGGAGGGTTAAAATCTGACCGCATTTTCTCAAAATCACGTGATTATGGAAGACTCGTAGCTATCAGTGTTGGTACTGTCAGTCTACGTCTATGTCGGATTCGGGTTAAGGTGAAAGTGAACTTAATCTAAATGTCAGTGACCACACCAAAACCAAAACAACAATAAACTTATTGAACATACCAGATATCATATCTGTTTTAGTTATTTATTTTCATTTTGATTAATCTTGTCACAAGTAGGAAAACCAGTTAAATTATATAGTTAACTGTCAGTAACATACAACATTTTTTTATAAAGGAAGTCTGTCATGCGGTGGATTGAAGTTTACGGATTCTGAGCCCGTTTTACAATAGTGTAGTGATGTGTAAGCGCAACGCACCTGACTGAGAGCTTCCATTCTAGCCTTGAGTTGTTCCTCCATCTCGGGTAGAGAAGACATCTGCGCCAGTTTCTGTGTGGAGAGCTCCAACTTCTCTTCGATTGCTGCAATCTTCTCTTCTTGAAGCTGTGGAGAGATTAATAAATTTACAAGGTATAAAGGGTTTGCGTGGTTCTCTGGTAAATCTTGCTAAATGGATCACGTGAGTTTTCAGTAGTAGTTATGTGTGTGTATGTGTGTGTCGGTGGGCGCGTCACCTTGAGCTGCGCCTGCTTGTGCTGCAGCTCCTGCTCGAGCTTCTCGTTGAGGTCGTGCAGCGATGTGGACTCGCGCTGCGCGTTCAGGTACCGTTTCTCCAGTGTCGCTATTCTCTCCTCCTGGCCACAAACAAAATGCAATTCCACTATTTAAAGTGACTGATACTATTTGTCCTCTACACGCAGATGATTTCCACTCATCTGTATCATTGGACACCATTATTTTAAGGGATATATTTGTTAAACCTCTGACAACATTGATTTTACTGAAATAAGATGAGGTATTTTCGTATAAGATTCCGCGGCGTGAAGGTACACATAGTTTTGTAGTAGTTAGGCAGTACTTTTACCCAAAGTTAACTGTGATTAATATCGTCATCATCATTCATCATTAGCCTTCTTGAGGTCCACTGCTGGATATAGGCCTCCCCCATAGAGCGCCACAACTGCCGGTCCGCTCGATCATGGGGGGTTTCGCCACAATCGCCACGCTTGGTAGGCGGTTTGGCGATCGCAGTAGGCTGTATTTTCTTGAGAGAGAATGCTGCTGCCCATTCTTCTAGCTTTTCCCTTAGTCGCCTTTTACGACACCCACGGGAAAAGATGGGGTGACGGTATTCTAAGCCGGCGCCACACATTATCGATGACTAACAAATCGATGTCCAACCCCACAATAGATCCCAAAAGTGGCAATCCTGTATCTCCGTGTATTACCTGCGTGTACACTGCGTCTACATGAATGTATTACAATTACCTGATCTTCCTTCTGTGCGACGTTTTCTCTCAAGTCCCTCTGCAGTTTCGCGCACTCCTCTTGCTTCTTGACGAGTTCCTTTTCACCCTTGGACAATCTATCCTCCAGGTCGGACACCTTGTTGTTCAGTTCGGCAACGCGCCGCTGCCACGAACTTAACTCGGCCGACTGTCAATAAATATTTTCTCATAATAAAATATTATGTAATTTATTCGAAATATATTTGTAGCGTAACTATTAAAGCATATTTGAAAAAACTATACTATAAGTTATTATATGACCGTGTTTAAACAAAATTCTGATGTGTGTGTATGTGTTAGTAGTAATTTATAATAATTACTACATATTATATTAGTAAATATTATTACATTAAAGCTGTTTTAAATGTATTAATGAAACTTTGCTAATAAGATGTGGCGGTATGTGATACTGATGAGATAACTGATCGATATGAATTAAATGTAACAGTGTCTTTGTTTCTTAAGTATAAGGATCAACCTAAGCTTAATCGATAGGCTGCTTTTTTTAAAACAAAACCAAACGGTCATATAACAAGTATTTTACAGACGTGTGATTGATCTTGTACAACTACAAATCTTATATTATAGTGGTATTTTGTTGTTCCATTTACCATATTTATCTCTAAGACTTTCGCGAATCACGCTCATGACATTAAAACAACCTTCAGGACTATATCGCGTTTATTTATTACTAATTTTATTTATTTCCCGACGTTTCGAACTCTTTACAGAGATCATTTTCACGAGTGATGAACAAAAAGATGGTAGTTGTTCAAAAGCTATTTTCATTGATACAGAGAGCACCCACTTTTTGGAATGGCCGCGTTTGCGACCCAGTGGTAGATTTTTTAACAAATACTTACCTTTAAATTTAAAATCAATAAATATTTCATAATAGTTATACTCTGATCTCAACTAACTTAAAAGAGATAAGATAATAAGCTAATAATTAAAAATAACAACTATTACCTATTAAATCATACAACAAAGGATCTGTACAAACCAAACTTTTTCTTTTGTAAATATATCTTGTAAATAAATAGTTAATTTTTGTTTCATAGTCTGATGTGGGTTACCAATAGTAAAAATCATATTTTTTAACATCAACTTTTTGATTTTTATTTTCAAAGAAATAAACAAGGAGATACGTTTTTAGGTTGTTATCATAAAATTAAACATACTCAATCAGTATATTCAATAGATCGAAAATAAAATAAAGACACTATTACAACGTTCATCTCGTCTCGAAATCTTTTGTCACACGATGCGTCTTATATATTTCCAAAGTACATAACAATACAATGAAGGAACTACTAGTACTACTAACATGGCGTGTGTAATTACGATGTGTTTTATAACAATAATTAATATTAGTACAATGCATGTATTATAGATGGCGGCAGATGTGCTAGGTGGCGGCAATGTCGATCGAGTGGTTTGTTTAGTTAGTTAGTTCAGTTTTGAACGGTGCAGTTGGAAAACACGTGCATCTGATATATCTATAGTAATATATACATCAATGTTTTTTGAGACCAAAATATTGTTTTATGATTGCCATAAAAAAATCTGATACCTATAGATCTTTTGTATGTTTTGACTGGTACATAACTGAACCAATTTTGATGTGTTTTAAACAAATTGCAAGTTCACAACAATTGGCTTTCCTCTCTATCCCCTACCCCCACACCGTTCAAGGAGACGTGCACATCGATGGCATGATCTAATTAATGGTGTGTGTATCGGGCGCGACATAAACCTCATCCTCTGACCTGTTTGGCGACAGTGCCGTGCAGTTCTGTCAGTTTACGAGCCGTCTCCGTTTCACCGTTACCATTATTTGGTGGTAGCACCTCCTGTGCAATAAGTTCAATGGGCTATAGTTCAGGGCTATTCGCCTAAACTATAGTCTTATATAATAATAAGTGTTATTATACATTACTGCTCAGCAGTAAGTATAGAGGGCGCGCATGTACATAAAATACGTTATTTTTATATCGTCGCGTGTGCCAGAGTGGATGAGACAGATGCGGTTTTATTTACGACACTCGCTCGCATTTCACCGTTTATATGTCGGGTCGTATAATGCGTCGCGGTCGGTCGCACCGCGAGAGGCGTCTAGTGCGCGCACCTACATGATTCTCCACTTATGATATTCACTGATATCTACGAGCCAATAGGCGCATTGGAATATAAAATAATATATTGTGACAATTTGAGGAACTTGTGAGTTTATGTAAAATACGACTTGATAATTGGGTGGTAATATTAATGATCAATAGTGCAATGTATTGGTATCGGCCTAAAACGGTGCCCATTCTCACATAGCAGTTTGAACGGAATGACTGAAGGTTGTACCCCATGTTGGTCTACCACCTGTTCCACGATCGACATCTTATTTGTGCAATATCGAAAAGTAAATATAATTACAAGTTATTAAACAGAAGAATGCTGAGTCCGTGATGTTTCTGTGATATGGTGTTTAGACAACTTTCGCCGACACTAACTTTTATATTACGTGTGTAATTTAAACTTGTGATTTAATTCATGATAACCAATTTAATTCCATACAAAAGCTATAAATAGGGTATAACTGATAAGATAAACTAAAACCGATTAGTAATCTTTTGCAATCTTAATGTTGCTATGTGCATTTAACTAAAATTCCTTGGACGCTTGGTCTTAAATACCCAACTAGTATAATAGTAATATTTAAAAACATGATACGTGAATACACGCGTGCTTAAATATTCCATCATACCTTAGTAGTTTGCTGTTCGCCGTTCTGTTCCGGCGATCCGGTGGGCACTGTGCCGTTCTCTTTTGGTTTGTCGTCTGTGGTGCCAGACGCCTTATATTGCTGTAACTGAATTGGTAAAAGTTGCTGTTAATATAAAGTGCAAATGAAATTGGTAAAGTTTTAGGTTTTTATCACCAATTACATATATTTTTAGAGATTTGTCGAGATCGGACACAGCCATTCCTTTACGGGCCCTGGAGAGTACAAATTTAAAGAACTCGTAAGTAAAATTGTTAAAAACCCTATTGTGAAAGTGAGTGCAGTAAACTTACCTCTTCTTTAGTTAAAGCTAATTCTTCTTCGAGGGCGGTATTTCTCTCTAAGGCAACGCGCAACCTCTCGCGCACCTAGAACATATATAAGTTATTAAATTAGTCGTATTATAAATTATTAGTTGATCACATACCATCAAGCAATCCGAATCACAAGCTATATCGACTCTGACTCGCGAGGAATGTGCTTCAATGTAGAAGAAAATAATGGAGTGAGGGTCGTTTTACTATTGGGTTATAAAGTCTGTTCAAATATATGACAAGGTGCTGATATAAACCAATATGATCAGTTATTCTTATTACACAAATTTTAATTAATTTGAATAGTGATAAAGCCACGCAGTTCGCTGCATGAATGAGCCAGCTCTACCGGTGAATTATCACGACATCTCAAAATATCGATGTGAAGTGGCTCTTGCCGCGTTTCGCTCGACGAGAGAGGTATTCGAAGGCCAAACCCTTCCCCCTCTCCTCTCCCCACCTCACTTGCGACCCCTATTCTAAACTATTTTAAAGGCCGGCAACGCAACACTATCTGTGTTGCAGATGTCTAAGGACGGCGTTAGTTGCTTGGCATCAGGTGACATGCCTGCTAGATTGGTCCCCTATCTCCTAAAAAGTGCAATGTGTGGCAAGAAGAGAGAAATGGCACTAAATCTCTCACTGTCTCCACCTAGTTCCGCTCTTACCTTCTCGTCTAAGGCCTTGTGATGTTCGAACAGACTCTTGAGCGCCTTCAGCACCTCCACCTCGGACGAGACGCCGGACTGCGCGGCCGCCTGTCTCTTCACCACAGTCATGCGCAGCGAGCGCTCGTGTCTCGACACCAGACATTCTAGGTGCTCTAGTAGTAACTGTAGAGACAATGTTAATAATACAAATAAGTCAATATCATTACATAGTATATAATAAAATTGCTTTCCGCTGTCTGTGCCCTTAAATCTTTGAAACTACGCAACGGATTTTGATGCGGTTAGTTTAATAGATAGAGGATATATATCAACGGGGTGGTTTTCATAATATGGTTTTTATAACAATGTAGTACAATATGTAGTCCCTACCCCGCAAGGGATTTGGCGTGAAGTTATGTACCTATATATGTGTAGTACAAAAAAGTGATAAATCCAAAATTTAGTTCTTAATTACTTTTCTTGCGGAACAAAGTTCGCCGAATCAACTAGTCGTAATATAATTTTATATTTCATTAAAAGGTTGAAAGTACTAAACTTTCTGCAGCACATGAACTTTTACAACAAGGAACATGAGAGATGGGTATCATAGTGCGCGGTCCAGAAGATCGAAACTGGATCGCGTCGTAACGTAGCACTTATCTTATTATATTCTAAACCTTGTTAAATAGACAGTATCATTGAAAGAGACTGATACTGCCAAATCAATACGTCAGACACAGAGACAGACGCGAAATGAACTACGTTATTAACAGAAATTGTAGTTATTGGGTTCACCAAAGTTTGTTTTCTCTATGTGGTATAGATAAAGGTAGTATCGGTGACGCGATAAGAACAGCTCGCGGCGCTGGTTCAGCATCGATCAATCTTCGTCAGTATCGGTACACTGTTCCTCCATTATTATTTTGGGTACGGATACGAGAAAACAAGCGGATGTGTACCGTACATTGGAACAGCGGCGAACATCTCCCGACATAATACAGACTAGTTTGGTGTCAATAATTAATATGAATGCAAGATTGAATAAGCAGATACACAATGCAAAAACGGAACGACGTACGAGTCCAGGACGGCCACGACACACTTTGCAAGACCAAATGGAACGAGTCCTTGAGGAAGCTGATGGCAGGAGCCTTAAAAACCGAGGAGCGTGTACGACAAGAGGTATGAAAGAAAAAGAAGCGAGTGAAGAAGAGTAAGAATCGTGCCGCATGGCACTCTGTTCTCTCTGCCTACCCCGAAAGGGACGTGGCGTAAAGTTATGTATGGATGTAACTAGGTGCGGTAGAGAAGACGAGGCGAAGATCACAAGGGTTGTTATTAGCATTAACGAAGAAGGCAACCTGCTCACTAATTGAGGCCCGGAACATGTTGCGTCTGACGGTAAGCTTCGCTCACTTCGATAATTGGAAATTAATAATTTATCACGTCAAGTTTTAATATTGCTGAGTTGTAACGACGTATCGAATTTACAAAAGTTCGATACACGATATACCGATTAAGATTTTAATGAAATATATACAAATCAATTGTTATTAAATTAGCCATCGTTGTAGTTCACGAAAGTAAAAAGTTTCTTGGTTCACTTTGTCTATGCGATCTCTGTTTACACCTTCATGTAGCGATTGAGTGAGACAGATTTTAATCACAATTTAAAATTACGCGCTTTAATACTAACACATTAGTTTCGTCAATAGGTAGAACCCGTTTTAAATACTTGCCATATATCGATAAATATAAAACTTACAGATTGCCCCATCACCACGTATTACATTGCGACGTCATTAGGTAGTTTACGCCAGTGATGAAAGGATATGTTACTTGTAACTTTCGATATTTATTTATTTTTTGTCTACCGCCGCTTATTGATATTTATGATATATTATATTTATTAAAATTATGTATTCGTGAGGTAGGCAGGTACCTTAAACTACTCTCGAGAGCAATGAATCCGGGTCACTTAAAGAATGTTAAAAATCTCGGAAACTAAAAATGATAGGTTAATGCAATAAATTGTATTTAATAGACAATGTAATACTCCTTAAATGAAAGTAAAAAAAATATGAGTCACCATACATTTTATTAACACAAAATTACATAAAGAAAAAATCTGCTGATCTCTCCTTAAAACAAAAATAGGAAACATGAAATTTTTGAACTTTATTACGATTTTCTTGAATTTTAATACTTCGTATTGCCTCCTCGTGCTTCCATTACTGCGTTTACGCGGTTTGGCATGCTGTACACCAAGTTCCTTATACGATTTTGGGGAATATTCTCCCATTCCTCTGTGAGAGCAATTTTGAGCTCACGAAGCGTGATTGGGGGAGGGTTTCGTTGTTTTACGCATCTGCCTAGCTCGTCCCAAGCATGCTCGATCGGGTTGATATCCGGGCTGCGCGCTGGCCACTCCATACGAGTAATGTTCATCTCTTGAAGGTAGTCATTCACAATCCTACCTGTATGAGGTCGGGCATTGTCATGCATAAATATAGCATCCTCACCTAAATTGACCATAAATGGACCAACGTGATCATTGAGGATTTCTTCCACATATCTTACGCTAGTTAAAGAGCCGTTTTCTATGATCACCAGCTCTGTGCGACTTTCAGAAGAAATTCCGGCCCACACAAGTACAGACCCACCACCGTAGGCTACTTTTTCCTCGATGCATGCTTGCTTGAATCTTTCCCCTGGTCTTCGATACACTCTGTGTCTTCCATCGTGCTTGTAGAGCATAAATTTTGATTCGTCGGAGAACATAACTTTTGACCAATCTTCAATACTCCAATTTACGTGGCTCTGGGCATATCTTAGTCTTGAAATACGATGCCCACGCTCCAGTTTAGGGCCGTTTGCAGGTCTAAGGGGTTTTAAGTTAGATTCAGCAAGCCGACGTCTTACTGTCCATGCACTTGGGTTACTTCCTCCGAGGCGTCGAAACTGATTGGTGAGTTCAGTTCCTGTGAGAAAGCGATTTCGAAGCATGGTGTTCACCAAGTATCGGTCTTCTCGTGCTGTGGTATACCTGGTTCTGCCCGTTCCTGGTCTGCGTAGGTTAGAACCAGTTTCTTCGTAACGTCGGAGAACTCTTTGTACTGTTGACAGCAACACACCAACAGTCCTGGCTGTATCGCGCTGACTCCGGCCGGTTTCCAGCATTGTAAGTATTCTGGTGCATTCTTCAGGCGTAAGCGACATAATTTCAGCTTGAATAATGAATATAGAGCACTATCAACATGGTTTATGTACCCACATAAATGACAGATTACAAACAAAAGCAAAACCAAATGCTGTAATTTCGTAGTTCCATCTTCGAAAGTGGCCCTTTTTCAAATTTGATTTTTTTATGATATAACTTTACAATAACTAAGAAGTTTTATAACCTTCATTTAAGGAGTATTACATTGTCTATTAAATACAATTTATTGCATTAACCTAGCATTTTTAGTTTCCGAGATTTTTAGGATTCTTTAAGTGACCCGGATTCATTGCTCTCGAGTGTATTAAATATTTTAAATTGTACTGAGTAACAAATGTAACTACTAACAACAATAGTGCATAAAATGATCCTTGGATTCTGTGTTTTTTCAACTTGAAGGTAATTTAATATATTATTATAATTTTAACTCGTGCAGTAAATTTTTGAGAGGCGCTTATTGTTGGCCTGGTAAAAATGTATTAGCTTTTAAGATATAGTTTGTATTAAACTGTGTAACATTTATTGAATAAAGATATTTTTAAAAGTAATAAGATTATAAAGTATAAAGTAAGGACATACATTGTATCTTTATTTTCAAGTCAGAACAATGCCCGAGGGAAACGAGTACGGGGTCAACGACACGGCTTTCAGTAGATAAAGAGATTAGTCTGTGATCGTGTCGGCCACTCGACTTCTTCTCCTTAAGATTTTTATCTCAAAGCTTCAAAGTTTCACTCTCATAGGTAGCGTGCGTACCTAATTATCTTGCAATGTAAATTTAGGCAATAAGTAGCTTTTATGAAAATGTCTTGCGTCTACAAGTGTTGTGACAACTTTATTAAACAATAGAGTTAAAAGAATTTTACAAGGTTTTCTTTCATTAACATGATTTTATTCTTCAATAAATTTGGAACTTTATAAAGCGAATCATTCTCAAGTTTTTAAAATATTTACAAGAGTAAGCTTTTCCAAATGATTTGAGATGAGATTTTATATACACGGTGTTTTATATTATAATTTAATTTGGATGGGTCTTAACTGCGATGGTCGAGTAGTACAGCCTACTTGCTATCAGTAGGATAAGAATATTGTTATTCATTTGAAATGGTTTGAAAAGAGTATTTGGCACATGAGTTTTTTGTCCGATTCTTTTCACGATAGCCCCTACACTCGGAATCGGGCCGCTCGTGGAATCGCCACGAGCGGCCCGATTTTTCGGGCGTCCGTGTTTTCTTATTCCGCGGAGGCATTATCCTCAAGCGCTCGTGTTTAGTATTAAATTTTCCATTTTAAATACTATGTTTAATCTGTAGGTACTATTTTGACTAAGTAGGTTAACTATGTTTAAGTGTCTGTAGAGACCTATGCAAATTAAGCTACTTTGACTTGACTATTGCTAATTGCTATGTTTAGGCTTTAGACTTTATTTAAATTATAAAGCTCACACATGCTATGTGGTATACAGTGCAGTGTATGAACACAAGATGCAAATTTTAATGAAATCAGCTAAACCGGTTCAATTTTATATAATTACGAGCCCCCCTCTAACGGCTCGGGATCAATGTGCAACCATGACAATAAAATGAAAGCCCAAACTGTACATTAACGATATATTGCCAGACGGTGCTAGGCATACGAGGTGAGTCTCGACGTTATGAAAATGAATTATTCAAGACGTGTAGCTGAGGATGACTTTTAGTTCTCTTCTTTGCCTCCGGTAAATTGATGAGATCAAGTCGTAAATGTATTCAGCACCGAATGTCTGAATTTTAAACGCAACCAGTAGGTATTTTCTTTTTTAATATCTTTACACCTTTCCTACACAACAAAGCGGACAGTATTTCCTTGTAGCAACTACACTGTCGATGACTCACAAAAAATATTTCATTGGAGAGCCACGAGCTGATCCCGTCAACACTTTTTAGACTGGTAGAGCCAAGCTGTTCGCTGCATGAATGGGCCGGCTCGACCGGTGAAATACCACGGCCTCTCAGAATGTCGACGTGAAGTGGCTTGTGCCGCGTTTCGTTCGGTGAGAGAGGTATCCGGAGGCCCATCTCCTTCACCCTCCCCTTAATGGCAGCGATATTAAAAGATCATTTACCCCAGGGGGGTACCAGCTGCCACAGCACTGGAGAATCCCCCCTTGAGCGTCCACGGTTTGGTATTCACCAAGGCGTGGACGCTCAAGCTGCCCCTCGTAGTCTGGGGAGGGCACAATCTCGCTCCTCACTAAAAACTGTCCGGGGCAAATGTAAGGGCATTGCGACTCCCCCTGCCACGCTAAACGTGGACTTTTGCAATATCAGGGGCATCCACTCAAATCTGCTTGCCATTCACCACCACCTGGAAACGGCAAAGCCTGCATTGCTATTCCTTGCAGAGACACAGATATCTTCTCCGGCAGACACCTCATATCTCCTATACCCCGGATACAAACTGGAATACACCTTTGTGCCGCGGGCCGGAGTTTGTGTTTGTCCGGGAGGATATCTGTGCTCGACGCCTCGGCAGCCTTGAAGGAAGGGACCTATCAACCCTCTGGCTGCGTGTTGATAGCGACGACCACCCCCGCAACTACGCATGTCTTTATAGGTCCCATAGCGGTAATACCGAAACAGACCGACTCATGGACCACGTTCAAACGGCTGCAGATTCCGTACTTCAACAGGTCCCATCCGCGGAAATCGTTATCCTCGGCGATTTCAATGCCCACCACGTCGATTGGCTTGTATCTCGCACCACCGACCACGCGGGTAGATCTGTTCATAACTTTGCTCTAGCATATGATCTAACACAACTGGTTACCGCACCCACGCGAATCCCAGATGTTGATAATCATATACCTTCCCTGTTGGATCTTCTGCTGACCTCTCATCCGGACGGATATGTGGTTTCTGTGGACGCCCCTTTGGGTTCTTCGGACCACTGTCTGATAAGGAGTACGGTGCCACTCACGTGCCCACTTCGACCGCACATTGCGAGCCGCCGCCGTGTGTGGCACTTTAGGTCAGCGGACTGGGATGGGATGCGAAATTTCTTCGCATCTTACCCATGGAGGCAAGTTTGCTTCTCGCCGGATGATCCGGACGTCGTTGCCGACTCTGTTGCTGATGTGGTGCTGCAGGGAATGGAGCTCTTTGTTCCATCCTCAGTGGTGCCAATCGGCGGCAGATCCCAGCCCTGGTTTGATCGCTCATGCAAAACGGCATTACGTTTTAAGCATGAGTGCTATCAAGCCTGGGCAAAAGCAGTGGCGTCCCAGGACTCTGACACCGGCTCTCTTAAGAAGAGGTACAAACTTGCCTCCAGGTCCTTCAAAAGAGTTATGGCCGTAGCAAAGTCTCAGTACATAGGCAAAATTGGCGAGAAACTAGTTCGCCTTCCCTCGGGAACCCGTGCGTTCTGGTCGCTCGCCAAGGCTGTTCTTGGGAATTTTTGTAAGCCGTCTCTTCCACCGTTGCACCGGGAGGACCAGTCACTAGCCCACGACGCAAAAGAGAAAGCCGACCTTCTTGGCACTCTTTTTGCGTCCAACTCGACTTTGGACGATATGGGTAACATCGCACCGACAATTCCACATTGTGGTCACGCTATGCCGGAGGTTCGTTTCCGGCAAAGTACTGTGCGACGCATACTTTTATCCCTGGATGTCCACAAGTCGAGTGGGCCTGACGGAATCCCAGCAATAGTGCTGAAGACGTGTGCTCCAGAGTTGGCACCGGTTTTTCCGGTACTCCTACTCTCTCGGCGCTGTGACAGCATCATGGAAGGTTGCTTCAGTCCACCCGATCCCTAAAAAAGGTGACCGCTCAGATCCATCCAACTACAGACCTATCGCCATCACCTCCCTATTCTCCAAAATAATGGAAACACTCATCAACCGCCAGCTCCTTAAGTATCTAGAAGAGAAACAGTTGATAAGTGACCGTCAGTACGGATTCAGTCAAGGTCGCTCAGCTGGTGATCTTTTAGCGTACTTAACCCATCGGTGGGCGGAAGCAGTTGAGAGTAAAGGAGAGGCGCTGGCCGTTAGTTTGGACGTAGCGAAGGCTTTTGATCGGGTTTGGCACAAAGCACTTCTTTCGAAGCTTCCATGTTATGGGCTTTCCTAGAAATTATGCGATTGGGTTTCCAGCTTTCTCACGGCTCGGAGCATTAAAGTTGTTGTCGACGGGTCATGCTCCGACTTAAAACCTGTGAATGCTGGAGTCCCCCAGGGCTGTGTGCTATCCCCTACGCTGTTTCTTCTGCATATCAATGACATGCTGCTTAGCAGCAATCTTCATTCTTATGCAGATGACAGTACCGGGGATGCCTTATATACCGGCCATCCGCGTATTTCTCGGAAAAACGTCGACGAGCACCGGAACAAACTTGTGTCTGAAATCGAAACTCTGCTTAGTCAGGTTTCGGACTGGGGCCGACTAAACTTAGTCCAATTCAACCCTAAGAAGACACAGGTTTGTGCGTTTACCGCTAAAAAGACACCCTTTGTCGTAGCTCCCTATTTTGAAAGCACTCTCTTACCCGCCTCAGCCGCTATCGGAATTCTTGGTGTCGACTTGTCGAGTGACGTCCAGTTCCGCGGTCATCTGGAGGGCAAGGCCAAATTGGCCTCCAAAAAGTTTGGTGTGCTCAATAGAGCGGGACAGTATTTCACGTCAGGTCATCGCCTGCAACTTTACAAGGCGCAGGTCCGTCCTCACGTGGAATACTGTTCACATCTTTGGGCGGGGGCACCTCAGTACCAGCTTACTCCATTTGACCGCATCCAACGACGCGCGGTTCGGCTTGTCGACAACCAAGCTCTTACTGATCGGCTTGATCCTCGGCGTTGCGGAGAGAGGTGGCATCTCTATGCATCCTCTACCGCATATACCACGGGGAGTTCTCTGAATAATTGTTCGGATTAATACCGCCAGCTGATTTCCGCCACCGTTCGACGCGCCAACGTTACCACTCGCATTGGCTGAATAGTTGGCGATCGACAACAGTGCGTTTCAACAGGCACTTCTTGCCACGCACTGTTCCTTCATGGAACTAGTTGCCGGCGACGGTATTTCCGGACCGCTACGACCTAGGAACCTTCAAGAAACGAGCCTATTCTCATCTGAAAGGCCGGCAACGCTGATGTGATGCCCCTGGTATTGCAGACGCCATGGGCGGCGGTGATTGCTTTCCATCAGGTGACCCGCAAGCTCGTTTGCCCCTTCTCCCATAAAAAAAAAACACCTTTGGCTATCAATAGTGTCAGGATATTAAAAATATATATTGTCAAGCCAACTATAATATAGCACGATCGGATATAACATGAGCAGCTTTTTTTTTTTATTAAAAGCAGCCAGGATGCACGCTCGGTTGAGCCGGTGAGCGTAACGACCTGACCCGTCGGTTGCACTCTCCAAGTTATTTACGTAAGAACCACTTTAATTCAGGACGAAAGGATATCTGTGCCGTTATAGTGACAGATTTAGTGTATAATGGAGGCTGAGGTGGAGAATCTCAATGCATTATAGAAATAAAATTGCAGCTTGTATTCACATATTATTTTAACGCCAAATACTTGTTTTTAAGTTAGATAACTACACGCCAAATCCCTTGTAGGGTAGGCAGAGAGAACAGAGCGTCATAGGGCACGATTCTTACACGCCTCACTCGCTTTGTTTCATAATAACTCTTTTCATGCACGTGCATCGATTTGAGACTCCTAACATTACCTACCTCTAGATATTTGGTCATGTGGAATGTTTGTCTTGGCCGTCCTCAACTCCTTCATCCATCCGCTTTTTAACCGACTTCGAAAAAAGGAGGAGGATCTTAATTCGTCTATATGTATAATATTTTTTTTATGTATGTTCACCGATATTTTCGTCAATTTTGGACCGATTTCAATTTTTTTTTCGTTTTATAGTGTTTACTTCCGAGATGGTCCCATTTTAATCAGGTCAGGATCTGATGATGGGAACCAGGAGAAATCGAAGGCATCCACCAAAAGTTGTATGGGAGTATGGTGTTTTTATTACGTAATAGTGATGTCTTAGGGATATTCTTTATGGTGCCAACATTTGATGCTGCTGTGCAGATGAAGAAGCCACTAAAATCCTCAACGGTGAGGAGTTTGAAGACAGCACTGCAATTGGTCGATAGAAACTATTGGTAGTATGTAGGGCTAGCGTGTTGCTTGTGAAATATGCTGGAATATACACCTGCTGCTGCTATGCTGGTGAAGAAGCCACAGAACTCCTTAACGGTTAGGAGTTGGGAGACAGTACTGCAGTTAGTCGATGGAAACTGTTTAGTAGTATATAGGACTAACGTGTTGCTTGAGAGGTATGCTTGAATCAACGTCTGATACTGCTGTGCTGATGATGAAGCTACAAAACTCTTATACGGCTAGGAGTTAGGACACGATTCTGTAAAATGTTTTTTATTTTTTGGAATAGTTTCCAGGCTACGATTCGCCTACATTCGGGCTGTAGTGTTATTGGGTCTATCCATGATAATTACAAAAATATAAATAGCAAGTATAATCATACTCTTTTATGTAAGTACCTATTTATGCCAAATATAGGTCCCTAAAAATATCAACCATTTAACAAATGGACTTGTAATTAGTGAAAATATATTTACTAAACTGAAAGCCATGTAAATGAGCTAACTTCTATTGAAGTTCACAACTCATTAATATCACTAAAACTTGTAAAAAAATTACTTAAAAAAAAAAGTTAAACCGACTTCTAGAAACGTCACCATCACACAATCTAAACTAAAGGAAAAAATTAAGGGATCAAAAAAAATTCCAAATTTTTCGGTAGTTTTCAACAGGCCGTAACTTTGAGAGAAATGGTCGTACAGGAAATTAAAAAAAAGAAAATTGTAGCTCCAAGTGTCTAGTTTTTGGATTAGAACTTCAAAATTTGAAAAACCAGCAGCAAAAAAATTCTCAAAATTTTTTTAGTTTTTTTTTTGGTCTACGGGCGTGGAAAAAATTTTTTTAGCTTAACCACCATAAGGATCGGATACTTTGTTCAGTTAGCTTTAATTTCTTTTTTTAAACACCCTGATACGTCCACTCCTCGCTGAGATATCGGTCTTCAAATGGAAAAGGGTCTTTTTGTCTTTGATTATCGATATCTCAGCAACCAATGATCGCACAGAAAGTTAGAGATGGGTTTCAAGAACTTAAATGAATTTCCCTTAACAGCTGTCCATTGTTTCTTCGAAAAAAATTTTTTTTCGTTCTGTCACATGAATTTGAAAATGCAACAAAAAAAGGGCTTTTGGTGGTTTTTTGGAAAATCAAGCGCTGGATCGAAAATATTGAGGAAACCGCTAATGTTAAGTGTGCCTTTTACAGTTCAATATGTCCACAAAAACCCTACAAAGAATCAAATTAATCCAGCCAGCCGTTTTTTTGTTTCACTTGATCGAATTTTTGAAAAAATTAAAGGATCACGTTTTTTGCTCTGAAAAGCTCATAATTTTTAAAAATGAGAAAAAACAATTGTTTTTTTCGAGCTTTTTCCACATTATCGTTTCAAATCGTGCTTAAATTTTCAAAAAAAAAAAATTCAAGAAAAAAAAAATTAAAAAAAAAAAATTTTTGGATTTTTTTTTTTTTAACAAGTTAAGGAAACTCAAAAAACCATCGCCCAATGATTTTTATCACCTTTCCACCGCTGCATTCCTTGATTCTACTGATTTCCTTTTAATTAAATAAAAAAAGTTAATACCCCCAATCGAATTTCGATTTTTTTCATACGCTTTTCGGAGTTTTTTTTTCTTTTCTTTCTGTGATTCCTTAGCAAATCGCTTCATTCAACAGTTTTTTTTTCAAAACTTATCCCTCTGCGCTAAAAAAATTTTTTTTTAATTTTTTGGTCAAAATTCAAAATTTCTGACTTTTGATTTTTGATCATGGTTAGACGACATTTATCGGAGGTGGAAGTCGCTCGGTTAGTGACTCTTATTGACGAAGGTTACACTCAACATGCAGTTGCTATCCGGATGGGTGTAAGTCAATCTGTCGTATCTCGAGCTTATACCAGATACCAAGAGACGAATCAATATCATCGTCGCCCCGGACAAGGTCGCCATCGAGTCACTAATGCCCGCGATGATCGAGCAATTGTTAGAGAAGTTCGACGACAACCTTTCGTCAATGCGAATATTGTTGCTCGAAACTTCCCCAATCGCAGACAACAGCAACAACAACAGCAACAGCGACGACGGCATCAAGTGCGAAACATTTGCTCTCGAACAGTCATCAACCGTCTTCGTGAAACTGGGTTACACGCACGACACCCTAATCGTGTACCCCTGTTGACAGCAAGACATCGTCGAGCTCGTTTAGCGTATGCTAACGATCATCGAAATTGGAACTTGAGGCAATGGACAAATATTTTATTCACTGATGAGTCTCGTTTTAATCTGTATAGCAACGACCGACGTCCTCTCGTTTGGCGCCGTCGTGGAGAACGTTTTCGCCAGAACTTTGTCCGTCCAGTCGTTGCCTACGGCGGTGGATCAGTTATGGTGTGGGGCGGCGTTTCACGAAATTGGAGAACACCTTTGGTAATTGTACGCGAAAATTTGACAGCTAGACGTTACATCGACCAAATTTTAAGGCCCATTGTTCTGCGCAGACGACAACATCTGAGGTCGTTCATATTGATGCAAGATAACGCACGTCCACACACAGCGAACATTACCCGGCGCTTCTTTGAGCGGCATGACATCACATTGTTGCGACACCCAGCAAGGAGTCCAGATCTCAACCCCATAGAGCACGTTTGGGACATAATGGGCCGTCGGTTGCGCAGAGAGTATCCAAATTTGCAGAACTTAGCTGCTTTGGAGCGCGCGCTTCAGCACATTTGGAATACCATTCCGCAGCCTCAAATTACCGTCTGCATAAACATGGCTGAACGTTTGAGAGCCGTTATTGAAAACAGGGGTGGTAATACCCGGTATTGAACCAACAAAAACCTTCAGAGAATGAGTTTGGAGTCATTAAATACGGTGGAACTGACGAGCCACCGGGTCTCAATTCTCCTTACACAACACACACACACACACACACACACACACACACACACACACACACACACACACACACACACACACACACAAATTTAAGCACGTTCTGAAACGATAATGTGGAAAAAGCTCGAAAAAAACAATTTTTTTTCTCATTTTTAAAAATTATGAGCTTTTCAGAGCAAAAAACGTGATCCTTTAATTTTTTCAAAAATTCGATCAAGTGAAACAAAAAAACGGCTGGCTGGATTAATTTGATTCTTTGTAGGGTTTTTGTGGACATATTGAACTGTAAAAGGCACACTTAACATTAGCGGTTTCCTCAATATTTTCGATCCAGCGCTTGATTTTCCAAAAAAACACCAAAAGCCCTTTTTTGTTGCATTTTCAAATTCTTGTGACAGAACGAAAAAAAATTTTTTTCGAAGAAACAATGGACAGCTGTAAAGGGAAATTCATTTAAGTTCTTGAAACCCACCTCTAACTTTCTGTGCGATCATTGGTTGCTGAGATATCGATAATCAAAGACAAAAAGATCCTTTTCCATTTGAAGACCGATATCTCAGCGAGGAGTGGACGTATCAGGGTGTTTAAAAAAAGAAATTAAAGCTAACTGAACAAAGTATCCGATCCTTATGGTGGTTAAGCTAAAAAAAATTTTTCCACGCCCGTAGACCAAAAAAAAAAACTAAAAAAATTTTGAGAATTTTTATGCTGCTGGTTTTTCTACTATTACTCAGAAACCGCGGAGGCTACAAAATTTTGAAGTTCTAATCCAAAAACTAGACACTTGGAGCTACAATTTTCTTTTTTTTTATTTCCTGTACGACCATTTCTCTCAAAGTTACGGCCTGTTGAAAACTACCGAAAAATTTGGAATTTTTTTTGATCCCTTAATTTTTTCCAGTAGTGTATAAGTATATGAAAACAGTAACTCTATAACTAAAAAGCGACTATTTATGATTTACTAATAACGTAACTTACTCATTTGTATACTTAATACAATATACAAAACGTAATCTATATAAATAAAAATGAATTGTTGTTCGTTAGTCTTATTAAAACTCGAGAACGGCTGTGCCGATTGATCTGATTTTGGTTTTAAAATGTTTGTCTTAGTCCAGGGTAGGTCTAAACGGTGAGCAAATGAGGAAAAATTGTGAGTAAGATAGAATAAAACGACAATTCCATTTTCCCATATAAAAGTTGACCACTTACTTTCTGTCAAACATTTGACGGTATTTGTACTCTCAGTTCCACTCGAATTGAAGAACGCATTGAAACAGGACTTTTGAATCGACAAAATAATCTCAAGTTTGATCATAACATCATGTATTTAAATTTCAAAATATAAAAATAATTAATGGATTGACATGTTTTACGGGTGCCAACCTGGTGACAGGCATACGTTCTAAAATAAGATCAAAAGTGACTAGTAGGGTCATAGTCGCCAATAACGAAAGAAGAAGATTTACTACTGTCAACACAATTTGTTAGTATATTGCTAAAAGAGGTTGGCAAAAGTAGGCCATCGTATGAGTTGGTACAAACTTAATTCGACATTTTAAGTTATAATTTGGGTTTTAAGCCATTAACTCACTAAAAAAAAACATTGACAACAAGACATTGTCCGCAGGAATTAATAGAAAAATAGTGTTGTGAAGTTATTTTCATCTGTTCTCGAATATTTTAGTATAAAAGTATGCAATGTTTATGGTCTAATAAAAAACAAATGCCATCTGTGCATCTATGAATGTTTGACTTTTTTTTTTAATTTGATTGTTCTAAAACTTTAATTTGTGTTTGATTATGTAAGAAGTTACTATTTCTGTTGTTCATCATCACTACATAGTATAAAACAAAGTCGCTTTCTCTTTCCCTAGTCCCTCTGTATGCTTAAATCTTTGAAACTACGCAACGGATTTTGATGCGGTTTTTTTTAATAGTTAGAGGGTGTCAACGGGGTGGTTTTGATCTATAATTCATGAATAGTGTAGTGAAAAAAAATGATAATTTTCAAGATTTAAAACTTTAATCGAAAACGCTGCCTGAACCCTAAGTGATAAATCAAAACAATGTACTACATTATTATACACCTTTAAAAGGTCTATAAAAAAGTCCGCGAGGGCATATGTCTATGTCTTAGGGATAACTCACAATGACCATTATTATTTTTTAACTTTTTACGAGAAATAATGGCTTATTTATGAAGCAATTTTAAACATTACAGCATTAATTTTCATCCAATTAAGTGTCTTAAATAGATTGTGCTTTTAATATAGATCAATATAGCCATTTACAGTATGTAATTTAAACTAATATTTACGAAGATATTACAGTATTAACATAGCGGTACATAGCAGTTGCGTTTGCGTGCCAAAACGCGTGCCGATAAATAGCACAAATTGAACTTTTTAAGATCCAAATATTACTAATTTATTTCTTTTGATGCGGATCGAAGTTCGCCGGGTCAACTAGTCTATATATATAAAAGAAAGTCGTATTTGTTACAACACTTATAACTAAAGAACGGCCATACAGATTTGGCTGAAAATTGGTAGAGAGAGGTAGCTTAGAGCCAGGAATAACACATAGGATAGAGAAAATAGGGATAAATTGCAAGTAAAATACTAAAAAATACAATTTAATTTTCCTGTACAAACGATCTGTAACTATGGAAACCACTGAGTTCAATATACAAGAGGAGCAAACCTCATACAAATGCGTCAAAAAATGTGTGTCCACTTTTTAGATGCAATGACGTAGCTTTGAAACCACTAGACATTTAAAATTAAACATATATCTATCTCAGTCACACAAATCGCAAATACATTGCCGTCACTTTGATTAGACAAAGATGGCAATATAAATTTGCAATGGCGGTGTAGGGTGGCCAGCCCATGCGAAATTTTACCCAACTTTTTCAAGCCATGTACTCGTAAAAATATTTAATAAATATAAATTCAATATTTTACTATTACTTATTAATTTCTTACCAGATGTAATACAAGATGACTGAAATAATGAATGGATCAACGATCTCTGTGTACTCCGTACTAGATCGGCTGTTCCGAAAAAAAATGGATCACACTCATCTGTACCTAATTGTGTACACCTGCCTTACCTACAGCGATTTAAAGCGCTGTAGGTAAGGTGTACACAATTAGGTACAGATACACAAAATAGTGAAAACGCTTGAGTAGTAAAATAATGTTATGTAACTTACATTCATTATATTGAAAGGGAATTATTGTATTCAACGTGGACAGGGCCTAACAGCCGCACGGGTCGATCGATCATAAGGGAACATACCCATACTACGTGACCTATTTTTTAAGATTTTTCGACCCCTCCCTCCCATCGGTGACCACTCGTAGTATATGCCAAGACCCCCCTCCCCCTTTAGTTTTCACGTAGTAATTCATAATTATGATTTTTAATCACAGGAAAAAATCGAAAAAAAAAATTAATTTGGCTCATACTCGTCTTTATTGGTTAAGACTGCATGCATACTTAAATTACTAGTGAATTATGTATTATGAAAAAGAACAACTTTAATTGTGAAAACATATTGTATGTATGTAACTTACATTACAGTAACTTAATTTACGAACACAACAATTATTTTCTGTTTAATCACATTAATATTCATCTAGGTCGAAAAAATACGAGATTCCTCTCATTAAAATCGACTACGTGACAAAAACCTGAGCCACCCCCCCGCTCCTGTGACTAACCGTAGTATTTTAAAGACTCAGCTCCCCCCCCCCCCCCAAACGGGTAACGTAGTATGGATACGGTCCCTAAAGTTAAGCAACGCTTGGCGCGGTCGGTCCGTGGATGGGTGACCATCTTATCATGACGAGTTCCTCCGTGTTTCGGAAGGCACGTTAAATTGGTGGGTCCCGGCTGTCATTTGAACATCTTTGGTAGTCGTTACGGGTAGTCAGAAGCCAGAAAGTCTAACAACCAGACTTGTGGTTTGTGTTGGGATTGTGTTGCCCACGCAACTGGGCTGTGGAGGTCAGATAGGCAGTCGCTCCATGTAAAACACTAGTACTCGGCTGCACCCGGTTAGACTGAGAGGCCGACCCCAACATAATTGGGAAAAAGCTAGGCAGATGAATTATTATTGATCATACACCGCTGTGTAACATAAGTTTTGTATAAAATTGCCTTTTAGTCTCTTTTTTATAAATCTGAGTGAATAATTTGCTTTCGTGATACAATCTTATTTTTAAGTATTTATTAATTATGGCATTTATTAATAAAAGCGAATGATCAACTTGAATTGATGATAAATGATCTCCCGGGTGCAGATTATAACAAAAAATATTTAAAATCTCCTTTTCCATAAATTAATAATTCTCCCACAAATGTGGGAAACTAAAACTAAGTTTTTAGTGGTATCACTGAAGCTAATTATGAAAATTCAACATTTTATCTATTTTACTGTATTTTAATATTAATGTGAACATTAATATTACGTGTGGAAAGTAATTCCGGTTAATTTCTTATGGGTTTCCGATCTTGAATCGCACTCTTTTACTACGCATTTACCCATTTTGTACCTATTGTTATTCGGTTCGCGTCTGACAGATGACTGAATTGACATAAGCTTCGCATACGCCTGTAGGCTTATGGCCAGTGGTCACACTTTGAGAAGGTTACTACAAGTCTATATCATATAGGTCAATGATGGAAACTGCAAAACAATGGGATGAATTATAGTTTAATTACACTTTAATCAAATGTCAAAATCTGTTGTGTCATGTAATATGTTTGAAGGTTTGCAGTTTTTAATTATGAAAATCATGTAAATATTTGGAAAAGTTATTTTTGAAGTAATAAAACTGTAATAAAATTTAAATAATGCATTGGTTTCGAGGGAGCATCGTAGTGGCGGTAACATTATCAAGCAACGGAATGCCATTTTTGTCTAAGTTGTTGAAGGTTACCACGAAGAAAGTGACGATGATTTATCAGTTCAGATGGCATCCACTATAGATGAAAAAGATGTGGTGAGTCGTCTCTCTCTGATCAGTCCAACTTTCGCATCGTGAAGTACACATATTTCACACAAATTTATCAATTTGTACCGATACCGTCACTATTCATTTCAATAGAAAGAACGGTACTCCTTTAGAAGTGTTGTTTTTAACCAGCACCTGGCGACTAGGATCGACAGGATACTGGAAGAGCACCGCAAAGACCACCAACTATTAGGACGATTAGAAGGAGCTAAAACTTTTGACAACATGGATAGTTGGAACGAATGACATGTTGTGCCGACCCCACTAAGAATGGGACAAGGGCAGGAAAATGATGATGAATTTGTATGGGAAAATAAATAAGTTATGAATATTGACATTAGTCAAATAACTACAATTACAAATTGTAACAATATACGTTACTTGATTTATTTTTGTTGAACTTTTCTTAATAAGATTAATTAGATATTATGACCCCGAGGAGAACACGAAGGTAGTCGCAGTCTATGTAATGTGCGCAGAGCAATTTCACGTGCTAACCGCACTGATGACTAGGGAGAGATTGATCAGAAGAGACCTATTGCTATGTCAGATTTGTGTTCTTATAATAAATATAACCATATCGGGCACGTCAAACACAAAAACAGCCGCGCGCCTTAATGAAATTAAGAGATTCCGCAGACGCAGTGCTCCTGTGATTTTGGAACGAGCTGCATTTCTCTATGATCTGGCAATAGATTATTGTGTCAGATCAGTAAAAATTTGAGAAATGGTATTAATTTATAGATATTGTTAGGAGTTGAAATACAATGATCTACAAACTGTTTTATCTTGTGCTGGAGGCAAAGTAAATTACCACCATCAGATCCTTTAAGCTAGAAACAAAAGAGTTTCTGAGATTGGAAATAATTCTAAGTATTTCTTGGCCAATCAATGTCTATATCTATACTAATAAATGAAATCGGAGTGTCTTTTTGTAATATTGAAATAGCCGCTTTTTACGAAATGCATGTATTTACTGTATAAATATTCATATAATATACATATGCACGGTATATACACCAAAATAACACTTTTGTTAGAATTTTTATCTGTCTGTCTGTTCCGGCTAATCTCTGTAATGGCTGGACCGATTTTGACGGGACTTTTTTGTAGGTAGCTGATGTAATAAAAATTAACTATTATTACTTACTTTTATTTAAGAAAAAAACTTTTATTAACTCATTTAATGCTTTTGAGGCGAAACAAAGTTCGCCGGGTCAGCTAGTACTTTAATAAAGTCATCTTTAACTATTACAATATTTACAAATGTTACTTATTTTTGGAGTAGGTGTTAGCCTAGGTAACGTACTTTATTGTGTTGCACCGACTTCAATAATGAGTAACAATTGTAAATATTATAACAGTTAAATATGACTTTATTAAAGTATTACGTTTTGTATATTGTATTAAGTATACAAATGAGTAAGTTACGTTATTTACCGCTTTAGTAATAGAGGTACTGTTTTCATATACTTATAGATTGTGTGGTTTACGTTTCTAGAAGTCGGTTTATCTTTTTTTAAAATTACATTGTATATCTGCTTACTCAGTCTTGCATCATCCATTGCTTCTACATGTCCGAACTATCGAAGCATGCCCCTCTTACTTTTACATCGAAACTCTTTTTCATATCCAACTTCCTTCCTTACAACTTTGTTTTCAACGCGGTCAGCGAGAGTCACTCCGCAGATTTTGCGCAGTGCCCTCATTTCGACTGCATTTATCCTACTTTCGTGCACACTCTGCCATACCCAAGTCTGGCTTCCTTAAGTTAGCGTAGGGATCAGTACCAGTAGATATTTACTGAACGTTATTTATTCATACGTCGTACGTTTATACGTCTCACATAGATAAAAGTAAACGTTACCTCTTCACTAGAAAATAATTAAAATGTCGTCAACTTATTTCAACTTACCCTGGTGTTGTTTCTCTCCGCTTTGAGCTCTGAAATCTCTTCTTCCCTTTCGAGGAGTTGTTCTCGCGCCTGGTTGAGTTCTTTTGTGAGAGTTGCAAACTCCTGTGAACAACCAAGGCAAGTCCTTTAGAAACTTGGTATTTTTATTATTCATCAAAAAAATTAGCTGTCTTTCATTGAGTCCTATTACGAAGCATGCACCGAAAGGCAATCGTCAAATGATCACAGAAAGATTGAAAATAGTATGTTACAAAACCAACATTATCATTCTTATTTTCATGGGCTTTCTAAAATAGTAAGTAATCCATTTCTTTTTCATTTGTAAAATCTGTTTCTGAAATCACTTTGCATCACAAAGCTAGGAGATTCGTGTCTCGTGCGGAACACTGGTGTCCCACAAACTAGCAGTAAGCTCCCCAGGGAAGCGAGAAAGGTCGACCAACTGACACGGAACTAAGCTGAGCACACAACGCGCATTGCTCAAAGACCTGATTTAGTTCGGTCTGTGCCTACCTAGGCCGGATAGTGTGGGTAATATCAGGGTTCCATAATATGATAACAAAGAAAACCGGAATCGTAGAATTATGGCCGGCTGTCGCAGGATCGCGAAAGCTGTAAAGCATTAGGCTGTAAAGCACAAGGCGATCGGTATATAAAAAATAAAATTAGCCACGAAACATCGTAACATATAGTTTGATTAAACTTATAAGTGTTAATTATAATATTTTGGTGCACGTTGTGTAATATCTAGGCATATCAAGAAATTAAATTAGGAAAGTGGAAAAAGCCCTGGAGCTGGGAGTCGAATCGATCATGTTATGTTTGTAACGATAATTACTTATTTGAGTACAGCTAATCAAAGTAAGAATATAATCAATAACAAAACGTCAACAGCTAGAGCCATTAAGCTGATCGAGTCATTTGTGCTAAGTCGATAAGCCGACTTTGTGCCGAGAAAAATTTCAGATCAATAAATTGTCTGTGGTAAAAATCCATCACCTGTATCCTTTGTATATAGTTTATTTGTCTTTAACAAAACTCTGCTATAAAATAGTTGCAGAGATCAATATAAACCAACGTTGCGTATGGTATCCGTGTAGTCCATAGGTCAATATTTCATTTCATTGTTGACTTTAAACTTTTCAAGGCGAGTCAAATCATTAAAACTGGATAAACTCATTTGGCGTAAAGCCTTTCATCGTGGGCCGCTGCCGAAGACCCGAGTCAACAACTTGCAAATTGGAGATTTTTTTTCAAAGTATTTGTGTATATTATTTAGTAGGGTCAAAGAGAGTTTAGAGATAAATATTAACTGACCTGTGGGGATTTTTACAAGTAAAATTTCAAAGAATTATGCACGAGCAAAACACAACTTGTGGATTTTGACTTCCCCAATTATTTATTTTTATAGCAAATCTGCTACTGTATTATATAAAACAAATCAAATTTTCAAAAGAAATTCAACAAAGTATTTTACCGAGGAACAGATTGGTTAGTTTGTTGGTAACAGCTGGTATAACACTTGATAGAGGTACCGTAACACCCATATATATATCTCGGCAGTTTTGGAAGCAATCAGATCAATATTAACTCTGGATTTAGTAGCGCGTTCATCATGTGACGAGACACGATATATTTTTACAAATGGGTCACATTCGAGACAGGCTGATGGATTGGCTGGAGCACGTTCTACGATGTCAGATTTGATGGAGGTCACATAACTACAGTTACCAGAGATTCTCCTGCTTTTGTCTCCAAGAGAAACTATGTATTATGATAATAATAATAAAAAAAACCATTTTCCCTAAGTTTCTTAATTTCACTAAAACCTTAAAGCCAATTGTACAATTTATTGCTAGGCACGTTATCTTTGCACCCAATAAATCAATCCGTTGAAATAGTAAGCTATGTGTTATATCTGCAAATCCATCTATCGGCCCTCCTCTAGGCCCTCGCAGCGGTTACATAGATAATTGTGATTGAGGGAAAGGTTTTTTTGTTTGCCCGCTCACGCATTTCGTTTTTGGGTCATAGATTTTTCGTTGTGTTTTAGAAAGTTAATCAGGTATAGAAGTTTGCGATTGTCATGCAAATACGGAGAAACAAAAATGACCACTTTTATTATTAAAACGAAGAAAACCTAATCATATTCGTTTCTTACGTTAAGGTGAAGGCAGTGGTAATTATGCCTCAACCCGCCCTATAATAACCTCCGTAGACCCAAATGTATAGGTGGTGAAACTATAATTTAGTTAGTCATTGATATTCATCACGCATAACTTGGTGAAAGTCATTGGTGTGAGCCGAGACTTGAAATAATTTTAGGATTATATGGCGTTTATTTATGTTATTACAAAAAATAGTCTGCGTATACCTACTGTTGTTAAACTAGACAGTGTATTCTCGTAATCGCCGAACGAAATACCTTATAAAATAATGTCGACAACTTCCAGACCTTATACAAATATATTTTCATTTTACTTTCACAGCGTATATCTATCAATTCTTCTATTGATAAAAATATTCTCATCTTATCTCTCAAACTCTACGCAGCAGCCATCACGGGCCCGTCAAACTTCTCAACTAAAACAGTAACCATAGAATGACATCACTTTGAATAGATTTCATTAGAATTGAAGTGGAAATAATCTTTGCTGAGAGTACCTTTTAAAAAAATCAATGATAATAAACATCCGATCAGTTTCTCATCTCTAACGCAACAGGTCTTCTCTTTATGTAAGTAACGCAATCACTCGCTGCTTCTAATTCAATATTCTTCCTAATCACATCGTCTTTCACACAATACATACATTTTTTAAAACTTTGTCTTCTCCTATTCTTGTTCGATCTATCGTTCTTTTCATTGAATGAAGTTGACCAACAAAGCTATCAAATCCAATACCAACTAATATGTACGTTGGAATGTGGTGCAAGGTTCGCGGAACACATTTAATGAAACTCACAACAAACACGAGCCAATAGTTACAATTAACACGGCGACTGGTGGCAAAAAAAATATTTCCGCTCACAAACACCAATCAAATATAACATACCCCACAACACATCACCACCCTACCGGCGACGTGTGTTCTGACTTCTGATGATATAGTAACATTATACCAAACTGTATTGTTACCTATACGTGGGTATTTATTTTTTATTTATCTTGTGTGCCCTGTAGTTGTTTTAGCACGAAGAGGGGCAAATAAGCAAGCGGGTCAGCTGGTGGTAAGTATCACAGTTACGTTGCTTTCTAACCGAACAAAACGGGGCATGTGTGAGGTCGTAGTATTTTACAGGAAGAAGGGAACTGATATAGATGATGATTCATGCAGCGAATTGTTTAGCTGTATCTAAATGTTGTACTTTGCACGCCCTCTAACCACTGTAAAAGACTGCCTGTTACAGTTAACCGCATGTTGACATAACACATATGATTTCCTGTAAGTACTGTGGTGTTGGTGCGTGATGGTGGTGGTGAGTGTGGTGACTGACCTGCAGCAGTGCGGTGTGCACCCGGCACGTGCACACGGCTCCATTCTTGCGCGTGCACGGCGCCCCGAACCACGCGCACGCGCCGCCCGCGTGCATCGCGCGCACTCATCCCTCCCCGCCCTGTACCCTCGTATGATTTTTTTTCGAAAAATCATAAAAATTATGATTTTGTTTTAAATTTGTTTTATTACTCAATATAATTAATATTGTGCACGGTTCAGTTTTTGATTTTCATCTATTAGATACAAGAGAAACACTCAATATCAAGAGCGACATGCCCAAGTCGTGAGGACGTCATTTGTAATGCGAGAGCTTCTTATATATTTTTGCCAATACCCTAGTTTTTGCCAATTGAAAGGGTAGCCCCACTGAGTGGTCCCCCGAGTTAGCTCGCCCCTGCTCGTCCCTGGCCGTGGCCGGTGGCCCTGTGGTCGCGCGCGGTGTGCACAACGTTTCCAAGCAATTAACCTTCGACGGTGGTTCATTAGACACGCTTGTATGCCTACAAACACTTTAATTCTTTATTTCTTAATAGAGCTCGTTCTTCTGGTGTCGTTGGTATATCTTTGTTAGAGCAATAAGATTTATCGAAAAAAAAAACATTATAATGGAATACGGTCATCTCGGGAACTAGCATGTTATGAAAGATTATTGACATATCAGATAAGACGTTTTATTGAACAAATCTGAATAAGTGAAGTAGTTTTTTTATGGGATAGGAGGGCAAACAGGCGCCGCCCATGGACACCTGCAACACATATAGTGTTACAGTTGCGTTGCCGACCTTTAAGAGAGTAGAATAGGAAGGGATCGGGAAGGGGGGTGGGCCTCCGGTTACCTCTCTCACCGAACAAAACGCGGCATAAACCACTTTACGTCGATCTTCTGTGAGGTCGTGGTATTTCACCGGTCGAGCCGGCCCGTTCATCCGGCGAACTGCTTGGCTTTACCACTGTTAGAAGTAAAACTATTTGTGTAGTGGTTTGAACGTAACGCTTGGTTGTAACCTAAACTTGGGCGCTATCACAAATTTAAGATACTGCCTGCCTTAAGAGCCAGTTAACTTAGTTTGTGTAAGTTCCAATTGGGTTTAATTTAAAAAAAAAAACGCTCACATCTTTTGATGTTTCGCTAAGAAAGTATTTTCTCTCTCTTTATTGGGATCGATACAAATACAGGTTTCCAATTTATTAATTCACTTCATGTTATTAATATCTTGACATGTTCCTCAGTTAACATGGGTCTTCACAAGCACATTTATGAAAAATTGTAACCGGCCCTCCACACGGCTAGGAAAGTTGTACGGAGTTCGGCGAACACAAGTATATGGGAACGCGCCTCGCCCTACCTCGTCCAACTTCGCCTCGCCTCGGACTACTTTCTGCAGTTGATCCGACCTTCCACACAGCTAGGAAAGTTGTACGGAGTTGAAGAACTTGTCAAGTGGGAACGCACTTCGCCCTACCTCGTCCAACTTTGCCTCGCCTCGGACAACTTCCATTTGTTATCGGTTTTTTAGCCCAAGTCAAAGGGCCCGAGCATAGATACCTATTACCTACATAGTTTTTTGTATATTTATGTATAGTTATTGCACATGTGCGTTCACGAACCGAATGACTACACTTCAGTAGTAAATCAGACGTCGTGTGGCCACGTTGTGTTATGCAGACCTGTAAAATTTCATTAATCGAATAAATCATTTGAAGAAATTTGACAGATATTTGTATAAGTTGACGTGTCTTACGAATGTATAGATAATGTCTTCTAATAGTAGGTACATAATAGTAGGTATATATAAAGGCAATTATTGCACTTGATTACTATCAAGTTATTATCATCACAAATCTAAACATATAAATAAAATTGAAATGCGTGTTTGTAATATTGAAATTACTGCATTCTACTACATTCATATGATATGATATATACAAACATATGATATATACATATATTATTATAATATATGTATATATCATATGTTTTCATATGATATACGACTGAGACCTTTCCTAAGTTGTACGAGAATGTGGAGAGCCACTTCGAACTTTGTCGAAGTTGGGCGAGGAACCTCGCCGAGCACTCCGTTGTAATTTGGACGCTGCATAAGGTTTAGTATGTAATTAACTCTAAGGATATAAGCCAATATTACGGACATTTAAAATTGTCAATGAGTAAGATAAGTATTTATAAAGTACCAACAAAAGGCAATGCTAACGATTAACTGCACACAGTATGTCGTAGAGGCTCTAACTAGAGCAACGTTCTCTTAGTCCTAAGTGAACAACCGTTAAGTACTAAAACACAAACAAACATTAAGTGCCACAGTGGTCCCGTCTGGCAGGCAGATAAAATAGCCCACTCCTACATTGACACTAAAACTTTTAACTTTATGTCCTAGACTTAGTGCAAAATACGTTATCTCTAACAAATATGTACCTTCACACCTTAATTCATCTATTTAGGGATAAGTATATATAGCGCTGACATCTTGCACAAATCGAAAAGAACTGAACAAATTTAATAGATGCTGTATTAAATTTAGAATAGTGATTATTTGATTGGTTGTACGCAAATCTCAGAAACTACTGCTCTGAGTTGAAAGAATATTGATAGCTAATTTATTGACGAAGGCTATAATAATTATCCATAACGAGCATACGACTAATAAGAATCGGCAAATGTTAATATAGACAATGTATAGTTAGCACCAAGAGAACAGTTGTATTTGAAGAAAACTTGGAAAACTTTGAAGAAAATTTTCGTGTTCCAAATGATTAGGGGGCACGAAAGCGCGCGGGTTCAATGCCTGGACGTTGCCGGTAATTCCATGAACAATGCATAGCCCAGTCGTTGCGTAGTGCACGCTATCTGAAATTTAGCAACAGGATTTATTTATGCCAATTTTCAGTCCACGCCGGCGTTGAATTCCACGACAATTCTTCATTCTCTTTGCGATTTTAGAAACGGCTTAAGCGTAAAGCGTTTGTTTGTTGTCGCCCAGATCGAAAAAAGAGGACAAGTTTTTACAAGTCTTGCAAACTATTTTTTGGGACAGAGTTCACATATTACTTTGGTAGTAACGAATAATATCTACATATATTTTAGTTTGTCGTAGTATTGGTACACAGACCGCGGCGGGGCGATGCGCGACGACGTGGAACGTAAGCGCGGTCGGGAGCCGTCATAGCTGGAATCAAATTAAAGTTGACGGCGGACTTTACAAAATCTATTAAACATTCTCAAGTTTGAAGTTTGCGATACGACTTCACATCACGCCCGGCTTCATGTGAATTTTATTTAGCCCAAGTTTTCAATACCAGCTTTTTCGGTGACACGAGTTGGTGTACGATTTAAATTTCGTCCGCTCCTTCTTCTCTCAGGAGGCGCGTCGTGGACCGTTTAATTAATTTGATCAAGGTTTGATCGAGGAAAACTGTTTTTTTTTTTCAATAAAAAAAAACTTTTAATTGACAGTAAAAATAATTTAAAGAAAAAAACTTTTTTAAAGAAGCTTTTATTTAAACGCTCTAAAAAGAATAAAATAATTTTAACCTTATACATTTTAACTATCAACTTATAACCTTATTATATACAATTTATGTGATAATAAAAGCTTGTCGCTATGTTTAATTACCTATCAGTGGCTATCCATAACCATCTATAAATATTTTTTTAGATTTAATGATTACTGTGACGGATCGCATTATCCAAATATATTTTTTTGGTTTATAACATATATATGGACACCCGAACACATATAGTGGTACAGTTCCGTTGCCGGCCCTTTCCATGGGAAATGGAAGGGGTCGGAATTGGGATGGGAAGAGGAGGGGGGAAGGGTTGGGTTGAACATAGCGACAAGCTTTTATTATCACATAAATTGTATATAATAAGGTTATAAGTTGATAGTTAAAATGTATAAGGTTAAAATTATTTTATTCTTTTTAGAGCGTTTAAATAAAAGCTTCTTTAAAAAAGTTTTTTTCTTTAAATTATTTTCAAGTTTTTAGTTATCGATGGGTAAGTTTCTCAGTCTCTTCATCTCATTCAAAGCATCATTGTTACAAGGTCATTTGCCAGTTAATTTCGAACAGTCCAACTCTTCAATGAGGAGACCTCCTAAAGTCTTTTCTCTACTTAAGGCCGCGTATGCTTGACCAGCAGCAAAGAGTTTCGAGCCTAAGTAAACAAATTTTTTTGTTACTTATTTGTTGATTTTGCAACTTAATTTTGTTATGTGGGACTGTTGTTTAATAACAAAATATGTTTAACTACTTGTGATGTCTAACGCCATCTGTTGTTTTAATCAGTACTTTATTGCTGACCTGAGTGTAACATAGAAGTGAGTTGTAATAAAAGTTATAGTTCGTTCCCACCATCCACTGTGTTTAATTCTAATAATACCTATAACACCATTAAAATCCGTTAGTGTAGCAATCATGTTAAAGTTATTAAATCCTGCCCAATTTACGTCGGTATCCTGAAAGGGCATGGCATTACACCGGTCGAACCGGCCCATTCATGCAGCAGATTGCGTGGCTGACCACAATTAAAACACTGTTAACTATTAAAACATAGGTCAACGGAAAGCCGTCGACTGTGATGGACTACCGCCTCAGCCGTAAAGTGGTCGTAAGGTTCTCAATGTTAGCACTAACTCATTTTGATTATAAATTTGGACGCGCCGCTTAAACCTGTATTTTGACATGGTGATTTGGCATCAGTGACTGAATAGTAAACAACAGATTGACTGACACTGCCCAAACAAGCAGGCCACTAGTATCTAGCCGCTCATATTGAAAGCCCTATGATATATATAATATTTATACACAATCTAATTTGTTTATAACATTAATTAATAACATAACATAGCTCGACTCCTTTTTCTACCCGAAGGTGTAGGCAGCATCTATTAAGCCTCGACTCGCCGCTATGTTTACGTCTTATCTTATCGTATTATCTTATCTTTAAGGGAGTAGGATATAGGATATGGGAGTAGGAAGGGATGGGGAAGGGGAGTAGGCCTCCGGGTACCTCTCTCACCTAAAGGAACACGCCGTGAGCTGGTTGTGGTATTTCACTGGTCGAGCCATCCCATTCATACACTGAATTGCTGGGCTCTACCACTGTTGCCATACAGCGAGCACAAAGTGGTCAGTCAAAAATATTTATCACACATGACTTTCGAGAGAAATTTCGAAAGACATTGGTGTGAGGCCAAATTCGAACCCAAGACTTCCTGATTCAGAAGCGGGCTAGTTTACTGAACCACCGAGACATAGTTTTTGAAGTTCTCATATAACTCTTTAATGAAAGGGCCATTTGATACGCATATAGTAGAAACGCAAATATTTATTCCACTATATTGGATTTAGAATGACGTCACATTATTTTTCGAGCTACTATTAACAAGCCCTTTCATTTGATACCCATATTGTAGAAATGCATTAAAAAAAACTGTTCCTCTATCTTGGATTATCCGCCATATTGGATTTAGAATGACGTCACATTATTTTTTTAGTTTTCCCAATGAGCCCTTTCATTTGATACCCATATTGTACGAAAGCTTAAAATATATATTCCTTCATCTTGGATATTCCACCATATTGGATTTAGAATGACGTCATATTATATTTTGAGTTACACTTAACAAACCCTTTCATTTGATACCCATATTGCAGAAATGCATTAAAAATATCCATTCCGCCATCTTGGGTCGTCCGCCATATTGGATATAGAATAATGTCATACATTATATCATGCATTGTCATCCAAAGTAAACGTGTATACAAAATTTCAGCTCAATCGGTTGAAGGTATCTACTTCAAAATTGAGTTACAAGATTCCACCGAACATACATACTTACATACATACATACATACATACATACATACAGTGCAAGGTAAATAAAAGCTTATAATGATATCAAACGAAACGGCTGTTTTAGACTGATGTCATGTTAGTGGCAGCTGTCAATAAGAATAAAACTACTGTGTAATCATTTTAAAAAGAACACATTTTGTAATATGTTTAATATAATTAATTATAACATTGAAACAACTTTTTATGGATTATATCGCGTTTATTTAGAACTTATTTTCTATTTATTTCCCGACGTTATGAACTAAATGATTAAAATGATTGAACGCGAAAATCTAAGAAATAAATATGTAAAATTAATTAATTAATTTATTGCGCGCCAAGGAGTGAAAACACTCTAAACATGGAATAAAAAGTAAGAATATTTTTTATCGAAGCGAACAACTAAGTCGCAAACAACCGCTAGCCTTCACAAGACATTAATCTTAAGATGAAACATCAAGTGTAGTGAACAACAAAGAGATGTCAAAAGTGACATTACCGAATACAAGTTAAATGCAAGATTTACCAAGTTGTACATCCACAACGTGAGAGGTATGCAACTGAACAGGAACATATAACTTTGAAACTTGCACAGTTCAGCGGGATTACGGTAGGCAAATCATCAACAGCAAACTGTTTCTAAGCCTTAAAACAGTGGTAGAGCAGCCCAGTAAAGCAGTTCGCTGCATGACTGGGCCAGTTCAACCGGTCAAATGCCATTGCATGACGCCGTTTCCTTTCATAACATCTACGTAAAGTGACTCGTGCTGCTTATCGTTAATTAATTTCGATTATAATAGGTTAACAAGTTCCGTCGTACAATATTATCTTAAAATGCACAAACACCGGCCACTAACAAATTATATTTAAAGTTAGTGTCGCCGGCGTACTTACCTACTCCGGTAACGTTCGCAAAACGAGAATTATTCAACTGGAGTTACTTTCTACCAGTTAGAGGGTGAGGGTTAGAGGGTGTCGCTCCATTTCGGCACCAAATTACATTTGTATTGACACAGAGAAACTTCTGTGATATTTCATTTAAATATAGTCACTACTAGTGATGTAACGAATATTCGCATTCGCAAGAAATTTTGTGAATGTTTGGCGAATGTTTTTAATAACAAAAAATAAATAATAGTTTAAAAAAACTAAAAAACACGCTTTTTATAGAAAACCGAACTAAAAAATAGAAAATAAATTTTAATGAATATAAATTTAAAAAAGCGTGGGGTACTGGTAGGGAAGCTGGTAGAGTGATTATCATTTCGATAATATCTTAAAAAGCACCCCACGCTTTTTTTAATTTATATTCATTGAAATTTTTAACACTATTTTCTTAATTTAAATTCATTAAAATTTATTTTCTATTTTTTAGTTCGGTTTTCTATAAAAAGCGTGTTTTTTAGTTTTTTTAAACTATTATTTATTTTATATTTTTTAGTTCGGTTTTCTATAACAAGCGCGTTTCTTAGTTTTGAATTTGAGGAATAGCGCCATCTGTGACTTATACAAGGAACTCGTTTCAAGTTGATAACGTAAACTTTTCGCTGATTGCCACTAGATGGTGCGATTTGTGAACTATGAACACTAAAAAAGAAGTCGGTTACAAACAAACCTACAAACATACAAACATACAGGTGAAGCTAATAAAAAGCTAATAATAAAGAAATTATGTATAGCAAGATGGTACGAAAAATGAGCTTTATATTTTGTTTAATATTTTACCCTCCTAGATTAGTATAAAAAGTATTATATTATGGATCAGCCATTAGTTATTTAAACAACTGCACGTCAAGTCCCTTGCGGGGTAGGCAGAGAGAACAGAGTGCCATAAAGGACGATTCCTACACGCATCACTCGTTTCTTTGAGTTTCATTAATCTTGTCATGTCATACACGGTCGTCGACCTTTAAGACTCCTGACATCACCTTCCTCCAAGACTCGTTCTATTTATATGTCGTGGCAGTCTGCGTATCCTACATTCATCCGGTTTTGTAATGTATTATCTACTGGGTCAATCTGGCATCATCCTTTCGTTCTATATTACCGAATCATCGGAGCCCTTTCTTACTTTAACATCGAGGCTCTCTTTCAATACTTCTTCCTCACAACCTTGTTTTCGACGCGGTCAGCGAGAGTCAGTCCGCAGATTTTGTGCAGTACCCTCATTTCGACTGCGTTTATCCTTTCGTGCAAACCCTGCCATACTCAACTCAAATCAATTTTAATCAAATTTTCATACCGTATGCAGTTTGATCCAACTTAAAAGTTCCAGTTCACTTATTTTTTATAAAACTCCAACCGCAAGATTAAACACGAGAGCTTTACATCAAGAAAAGACACGTGTTATCAAGTCTGAAACTTTTTCAAAATATTCTTCCACGAGTGATATATAATTTAATAGCTGCACCAAAACGGCTTGACCGATTTTGATGAAATTTTGTGTGCATTTTAGGTCTGAGCATCATTCGAATGCGTTTGTGAAGGCTTAAAAGAAATATCCGCATTCGCATTCGCGAATTTATTTAAGAAATATTCGTATTCACATTCGCATTCGCGGATGTCCAAAATCCAACATTCGTAACATCACTAGTCACTACATACTTATATCTCTAGTTTTACCTTCGAGTACAAAAAGGCGTGAAGTTATGTTTACTCCCTAATAGTGTACTGATCTTCAGCAATAATCTATAACTATCTATACATATAAATAAAATTGAGGTGTCTGTTTGTAATATTGAAATAACTGCTTTCTACTACATTCAAATGACGGTTATTCGGTACATATACCAAAATAACACTACAATTATTGTGTCTGTGTGTGTTGTCTGTTTGCTCCGGATAATCTCTGAAATGACCGAACTGATTTTGACGGGCCTTTATTGGCAGATAGCTGGTGTAATAAGGAGTAACTTATGCCAATTATTTTGTACTTTTATTGCGTCGAGGCAAAACAAAGTTCGCCGGATCAGCTAGTGGATACTAATAACAAAATCTCTAATAATATTTTACACCTTTATTCTAAAATTTATCCATTAGAAATACTGCAATGTTCATAATTGATTTATAGTAAAAATATCGCAGGGCCAGGCGAAGGTGCGAGCAGCTCACATTCTATTTATTATGTATAACATTTATAATATGATTTTTTATGTTATAATTTCGTATCCATTACAACAAATTAAGATCCACGAAAATGTTATTACGCCTGGAAAAAGAAGAGGTATTTCATCTTAAGACAAACAACACAATTTGTTTAGTTGTATTACGTAAATACGTAGACATATGAAGATACCTACGTAACCTAACAACAAGTAATAAGACATTTATAAACATCAAGATTGCCTGCCAAAAATTTGAGATATAAATTTCAATTTTTCGTTTCGGTAGACCAAATTATCCTAGCAGCTTGAAGGGATTATATAGCGGCGCAATGTTTCGTACTGCTTCAACTACACGCACTAATTGAAATATCTACTTGTTATGTTAAAATTACAGATTCCTTTTTATATGGTACATATATTCAAAAGTATCAAAATATAAATTCATCTTATTTAAGAACATATGTTTCTGTATAAAGCATGATAGTGGTGGCGCCACGGGTAACGACTAGTAAACTCTCCTTATAAATAAATATTTTTAATGGTTTAAACTATAGTTTCGAGTCAAAAAACTTTGCAACAGTGAAAATATCGTGTAATACTTATGTGACAGTGTTATACAGTGTTAAATAGTGCTAATAAACAACATTTAGATAAATATAAGTGTGTAAAAAAAATTGTATCTCCATTGTGTCCATTAGCCAAACAATAACAATACTAAATATTTTATCATCTTAAAAACCTCACATTTACTCATAATTCTTTTAAAGTTCCGTAAATTAAGTCAAATAAGTGCTATTTGGATAGAATATACCAATAAAAAAGTTCTTCGTGTTGTGAACAACTTTTTTACAGATACCCGCCTTTCATTTTTATAAATTGATTATATAAAATTAACGGTCTTTAATGTGCTCTTTTTATTTATTTACTTGTTCGTTGCCACTATTATTTCTTTAATAACCAAGAGAATAGTGAGACAACAATTCTACGAGCAAATATAAGTAAACATTATGAATTTCTTTGAAAATATAACTTTGCGAAGAAATCGTACACAATCATTGACAGATACATCATTAAATGAGACTAGCGTGAACTTGACTATGTTAGATAGCAGCACCAATAGTTTACCTAATATTTCCGACGACCATAGCGACGAAATATTGGAATTAAAGAGCCAAATAGATAAATTAAATTTGGAACTTTGTGCAGCTCATGAAGAAATAAATAGACTATCTATAGAAAACACAGGTTTGAAGAAGATAGTTAGCGATGTAACAAACAAGTATGAAATTATAAAGAAGGCTAGTAAAAAAATTTCACATCAGGTATTAAGTACACCGAATTCAAAATGTTCTAAAACAGCAACCCCAAGCAAAAGTACATTATTGTTAAACCAAAAGCAGGCTAGTACATCTCACACAACATCAACAAAACGAAATGTAGCTTCTCAAACGACACCACAAATAACTCCACGTCGTGAAGTACAGCAACCCCATAAAAGACATAAATTGTGCATCATAAGTAGCAACAAAACAAATAAAATATTAAAAATAGCTGAAGCAACGTTCCCTAATCTGCAAATATGCCATTATCTCTCACCAAACTGTGGAATGCAACAACTTACCAGTAATTTAGAGACAAAACTTAGTGACTACACACTACTTGACTATTGTATTATTATGATAGGCCCTGAAGATTTTTTAAACACACAAAATTATCATGAATTGGTTGTTAATATTCGACAAACTATCCTACAGTTACAACACACAAATATTATACTTTGCCTCCCCACCTATAGAATAGGCGACTACAATAAAATGTTTAATTGGAGAATTGAAAATTTTAACAATTTGCTTTTCCTTGACATGTACACTTATAATTATGCTTTTGTTTTTGACTCTAATTTAGAACTATCATATGATTATAAAATGTTTTTAAGACATGGTGGTAGAATTAATAATTTTGGCATGAAAATAGTCTTTGACAACTTAAAAAGCTACATAAATGAATTAATACACACAAATTACAAATCATCTGACATAGAATGTAACGGTGATAAAATTAAAAGCATAGAAGGTAACAGTGAAGATGTCAATAAAATAGTAAATAAAACACTTAATATAGGTAGCAAAAAACTTTTTCGGGAATGATAAGTTCTATATTCTCCATCAAAATATAGCAGGCCTATTGACCAAGTCTGATGATCTATCTATATGCTTAAATGAACTATCAGAAAAATATATAAATGTGGACGTCATTTGTATTAGTGAACACTTCATTATGTCTGGTTTTGAATCACATCTGTATATACCTAACTATCAATTAGCTGCTTGTTACAGTAGACCTAACAGTAAGAGAGGTGGAACTTGTATCCTTGTAAGAAAAGGACATTTATACAAAGAGTTGAGTGATATTGCTGACTTATCCCAGTTAGGCGTATTTGAGTGTTGTGGAGTGGAATTAACTTACAAAAAAACAGTGATCATCTGTATTTACCGAACACCGAAACCACAGAATTTAGTTATATTTTTTCGTAAACTTGAGCAATTACTTATGAAAATAAGCAATAAACGCTATGAAAATATAATTATAGCAGGTGACTTCAATATGAAAAATAATAGCTTGACATTACAGTTTAAATGTTTACTATTAAATTTTAACTTAAAACTGGCTTTTGAAAAACCTACACGATTGAAGAGCAGAACCTGCATAGATAATATAGCACACAATTTTCCAAAACAGTATAGTAATATTATATTAGAATTTCAACTTTCGGACCACACTGCTCAACTACTAGAGTGTCCAATTAGGAATAGATCTACTATAATGTATTGGTATAGGAAGCAACGAGACTACACAAAGGATAATATACTCAAATTTAAAAATTGTTTAATGAACTTGTCCTTTGCTGATATATATAAAACGAATGACTCAAATATTGCATACAAAAGCTTTATTGACTTATTTAAGCTATTCTACGATCTATGCTTCCCTATAAAATTTGTGCGAACTAGAATTAATAGAAAACCTACTTGGATATCTCGTGGTATTAAGGTATGTACTAGAAAAAAAAGACAACTCCTATGGGCCTACCGCAATAATCGCACTCAAAGTAATCTCTCTAAGTACAAGACTTATGCAAAGTTACTGAAAAGAATAATAATTTTGACCAAGCGAGCTCAAAATTCCTATAAAATAAAAACTTCTGAAAATAAAAGTAAAGCTACTTGGCAAATAATTAATTACAAAAAAATAAATGGGCTTAAAAATGACGTTCAAAACCTGTGCATTGATGACAAAGTTATATCTGACCCTGTTGATATTGTTAACGCCTTTAATGATTATTTTGTTGATAAAGTTGGAAAAAGTTCAGACTCAGTAAATCAAGCTAATACTCGAATAGAATCGAAGCGAGATTCGATGTACATGAATCCATGCCTACCCATTGATATTCTTAATATAATATTGGGGCTCAAAAAGACAAATAGTGTAGGACAAGATGAGGTAGCTACGAAAATTTTAAAATCAATTGCTCTATCGATATGCGATCATCTAAGTCACATTTTGAATATGTGCATTAGTAACGGTATTTATCCACAGGAGTTAAAAATATCTGTAGTTAAGCCAATTTATAAAAAAGAAAATAAAGCACTAGTGCAAAATTATAGGCCTATCGCACTTATATCAGTGTTCTCGAAAGTATTTGAAAAGTATTTATGTGGTCAACTCTATAACTACTTTGAAAATAATAATCTTTTCTGTCGGGAGCAGAAAGGTTTTAGAAAAAACATGACCATCAATATGGTAATATATGATTTTTTACACAATATCATGTTAAATATGGATAAAAATATTCCAGTATGTACTGCTTTTTGTGATATGACTCAAGCCTTTGACTATGTGAACTTTAATATACTCAAAAGTAAGCTGGAATGCTACGGTATAAGGGGAAACGTTTCAAAACTATTAATATCCTATCTAACTAATAGAAAACAAGTAACTGTCATATCAATGCTTGACATTAATTGTAATAAAGAGATAACTTACACTTCAAGAGAACGTAGTATATTATGCGGAGTTCCTCAGGGAAGTGTTCTTGGCCCGCTTTTATTTTTAATATACATAAATGACATGCCTAAATCAATATCACAACATATGACTCTTTTTGCTGATGATAGTACAATTACTGTAGCCTGCAATGATTCAAACAACTATGAAAATGACATCAATTACTCATTAAATTCTATTATTTCATGGTTAAACAATAATAATTTAAGAATTAATTTAAATAAAACCAATTTAATACACTTCAGTCAACGAATAAATAATTTATCTAATATAAAAGTCCACTTTGAAAATCAAACAATACATGAAGTAAATGTAACTAAATATCTGGGGCTGCAGATTGATAAGAAATTAAACTGGAAATTTCATATTGATTATATCAGTAAGAAAATAAGCTCGTCCTCATATGCTCTGAGCAGACTTGCTCGTACAGTCAATATAGAGACGTTACTTATTGCATACCATGGACTGGTGGCATCTGCTCTAAGATACGGAATAATATTCTGGGGCAATTCAACCGATAAAGACATTGTATTTAAAATGCAGAAAAGGTGTATACGTGCGATGTTTAATATAAAGATTCCTGATAGCTGCGCACCATTTTTTAAAAAACATAAAATATTAACCTTGCCATCAATGTATATTTTGGAGGTGTGTGTTTTCGTTAGAATGAATCCCAATTTGTTTCCCCGTCTATCAGATGTTTCTAAGCGTAACAGACGGGACAATTTTAGATTGTGTATGCATAAAACTAGAACTACCCTGATGGCGAAAAGTGTATTCTGTATGGCACCAATCATTTATAATAAAATTCCCAATATTTACAAAGAATTAAATACTACATTATTCGTTAAAAAGCTTAGAGAAGTATTCATCCAAAGGGCCTATTATAATATTAATGATTTTTTGAAAGACACTTTGTAATTGTCTGACTCTGACGTAATTATGGACTAGAAAAATTGATTCTTCTTGTAACGTATATATTGACTTTATTTTTGACATAATTGTATTTGACATAAGTTAGACATATGCATTTTAATTTACTTTTTAATAATATTAATATTTGTACGCCTACCACGGCAAAACATGTTGAAACTCAATGTTTTGTAAAAATTAACACCAAGTCTATTTGTACTACACATGTTTTGAACAAATAAATGAATTTGAATTTGAATTTGAAAGCAGTTAGTAATTTACCTATAGTGGAGGGCCGTTAGATTTTTACCTCGGAATCTAGGGCCAGTCAATGAATCTTCATACAAATTTTTGTCCGATCATCCGTGCCAAAAAAGTTCAAAGGCAAAGTGACATTTTTAATAGCAAAGATTTTTGGAAAAAATGGTCGCAAGAGTATGTTCAATCATTACAAGCATGTTGAAAATGGAAGCGACTAGATTCTGACCCACGAGAAAATGTTATGATTCTGACCCACGAGAAAATGACATTGATTGCATAAAAGATGATAATCCTCCTGCAGGAAAATGGGTACTGGGACGTGTAACAAAACATAATCTGAGAAGAGATGCACCCACTAGATCTCATAACAAAATTAAGACTGAAGCATAGTTGCATTTTATGCGGCCTACTTTTATGGGTCGGGTAAGGTTCCCATGGACTGGAGGCGTGCTGTCATCGTGCCCTTGTATAAAGGTAAGGATCACGTATGCATTGCGCCAGTTACAGAGCCATCAGTTTGATCAGCTTAGCAGCGAAAGTGTATGGGAAGATTATTGAAAGGAGAATGAGGGTGATATCTGACGGAGTGTTGCGGGAAGCTCAAGGTGGTTTCAGAAGCGGAAGAGGGTGCATGGATCAGATTTTTTCTCTCCGCAACATCGTGGAGAAACAACTGGCTGTTAGCCGGAAGGTTTTCTGCGGTTTTGTGGATCTGGAAAAAGCGTTTGACAGGGTGTTACGGAAGGATCTGTGGGACATACTCCCGGGCTAACGGGGTGAGCGGCGCACTGCTGCGCGCCGTGCAGTCCACTTATGAGGGCTGCACTGCGTGTGTGCGTGTTGACAGCGGGTTGTCGCCCTGGTTTGACGTCAATATCGGCGTCAGACAGGGTTGCGTGCTGTCCGCTCGGCTGTTCATCCTGTACCTAGACAGTTGTCTCCAGAGAGTGAGATCGACGAATGTAGGGATGCCTAGTTGTGAGCTGCCTGCTTTACGCAGATGACGCCGTGCTCTTAGCCGAATCGCCATCTGATCTGCAAACACTAGTCACTATTATGAAAGATGATTGTTTGATGAAAGGCTTACAATTGAATGTGATGAAAACGAAAGTTATGGTGTTTGAAAGGGAGGAATCCAGAACGGATGCAAGGATAATGGTTGACGATGTAGTGCTGGAACAGGTGAATGAAATTGTATATCTTGGATGCGCTTTTAGCAGGGATGGAAGGTTGTAGCTGATAGAATAGAATCGAACGAAGAAGTAGATGGAACGCTGATGTAGAAAGAAGAGTGGCGTTAGGAAATAAAGTATATGGGGCGTTGGGCAGATTCCTAGGCGCAAAAGATATTAGCAGAAAAGCCCAGCTAGCAATTCACAATGCAATACTGATCCCAACGCTAACTTATGGAAGCGAGAGCTGGGTATGGCAGAGAGTGCATGAAAGTAGGATAAACGCGGTCGAAATGAGGGCATTGCGCAAAATCTGCGGAGTGACCCTCGCTGACCGCGTGGAACAAGGTTATAAGGAAGGAAGTCGGATTGAAAGAGAGTGTCGTGTAAAAGTAAGAAAGGGCATGCTCCGATGGTTCGGACATGTAGAAAGGATGGATGATGCAAGATTGACTAAGCAGATATACAATGCAAAAGCGGATGGATGTCGGGGTCGAGGACTGCCTAGACACACATTTCATGACCAAATAGAACGTGTTCTGGAACAAGGTGTTAGGAGCCTCAAAAATCGACGCGCGTGCATGAAAAGAGTTATGAAAGTCAACGAAAAGAGTGAGGTGTGTAAGAATCGTGCTTTATGGCGCTACGTTCTCTCTGCCTACCCCGCAAGAGGATTTTATTGCCTTTTTGTCGCCATATTATAGGGGTGCAAATAATCGTTGCCTACACTTCTAAGTACTGCAGTTGTGATAGTAAAAACACAATTAACTCTCAATATATAATGTGACGTCGTCATCGTCCACGTCGCTCCGTTATGAGAGAGCAATTTGACGTCGGCTAATGGACGCTATTGATTGAGATGTCGCCGCGGTGGCCGTGGTCGCCTGCTCACCAGCTGGTTTGATGTTTTGTGCATTCATTGACACTAATTTTGGACATTATGCAGTAAACTCTACCACAGACATACTATGGCATGGTGATGCTCAATAGTTTTTAATTATTGCTTTCAGTACATTTCTGTTAGTTGTAGTGTAGTATGTAATAATAAAAATTAGACATCAAACTTTTTGGGGCAAGTTAAGGAACAATAAAATTCAGCGACTTTTAGCGTATTGCTGATGTTTTCTGGTGAAATCATGCAGATATACCGCTTTCAGTGGCTAAGAAAGCAGATAAATACACACATACGTAATTTATTATCTCACAGCTGTACGAGAACCGAATTTGTAAGCTAATTGCGAATGGGTTCTATTTCTGAAGCCGCAATCCACAATCAGAAATTGTGGTTTGAACAGATATCAGAGTATAGGAGAGCATGGACACTTATCAATATCACCTGTTTGTTATACATGTTTATAAGCTGCATAACACATTCGCGTAATCAACAATCTGCAAACTGACCAGTGACAAAGTCACTTAATAATACGAATCAGCTCGTGTAGCTTAACACAATTCCCCTGATAGCTTAAAATGAGATGTAAGAAATCTGATAAACCTTAACAAATAATGAGTTGACATGAATTAAAGTTGCACCACAGGCAACTGGACACTGGCATTTAGGGAACAATTATTTAAAAGGAACCTTTTTTCTACAGCATCAATTACACTTCCCGAGAACAACCGGTATGCATCTGCAATCATCGCATCACATGTGCGAATATCTAGTCTGAATCGATCTGACACTACCATGGACACAGGAGCTTCGTTTGCAGCCGCTGATCAGAACGGAGTTAATTAATATAAACGTTAATTTGGTATCAATTAGTATTTACAACAGAACTTCACGCCTTTCTACCCGAAGGTTTAGACAGTGGCTGTTAAGCCTCGACTCGCCGTTATGTTTACGTCCCAAAAGGAATAGGTGGTGAACCTATTGCCATACCGGGCACAAAGTTTTGAGGCATCGATATTTATCACACACTAGCAGACCGCGCGAACTTCGTACCGCTATATTGTATGTAGCTTCCCGCCTCACGGTGTTACTCGCGTACAAACAAAATGTCGATGACGACGATGATTACACATAGCTTATGTTACTCACTTTGGGGGTCATGTCAAGAGCGTGCACGTCGCGATCCCTGCCGTCCCAGTGGGACGCAATCTTGACCAAAGCAAACTCAGTCGGACGGGCTGCTAGGGCGTGCCCCGGAAGCGACGGGCACCGATTAGCCCCCGTCGGTGCGGCTGCATGCGCATGCGGCGAAGGGGGCCGCCACCCTTCACGCAGCGCCAATCCTGGCGGGACGAGGAGAGGGGAGTGCCGTATAGGCACGTGGAATGTTAGATGTAGCATGGCAAGAAAGATGAATGAGATGATGGGTGTATTAAATGAGAGATGCCTGGATGCCTTATGTTTGACGGAGACAAAGCGGAGGGGGAGAGAGACCGAGGACCTCCCCGGTGGCGTGGTAGCCCTATGGTCCGGAGTGGACCCGGACGTCCGTGCCAGTGGGGGTGTTGGAGTCGTTCTCTCCTCCCGCTTTGCTTCCGGAGTGAAAGATTATGAGTTGGTAGGCCCAAGACATCTTTGGGTTCGAATAAAACTGGGGATCACGCGAGTTTTCCTGGTCGCAGCTTATGCTCCCGTTAGCTCCGCGGATCCCCGCGAACTCGAGGAGTTTTGGGAAACTGTTAGGGATATTCTGGATCTAGTTGCGGGAAATGAAAGGATAATTCTGTGTGGTGATCTCAATGGGTGGGTCGGAACCAAGCGAGACGGCCTGGAGGCTGTCCTTGGTCCGAATGGTGACAAGAGGGTGAATGATGCTGGTAAGCCGATATTGGACGTATGCCTGGAACGGAACCTCCTTGTGTCTAACACATTATTCCGTCATAAAGATATTCACACGTATACGTGGAGACGGAATGAGCAAAAGAGTATGATAGCTAGTCGTCTCCGAAATACTCTAAGGGATACAAGAGCCTACAGAGGCCCCACTCTTGATACGGACCACTACCTGGTGGTAAGCCGTTTCGTGGGCCTTTTCAAGAAGTGGAGACACTGGCGAGTGCGTACCCATTTCGGAGAGCTTGAAAGGATAAAATGTGAGAAATTAGAAGATGAAAGTGTACGGAGTATGTATGTAGGCCTAGTCAGTAAAATACTCAATGAGACGAGTCTTTCTGACCTAGGTGTTTAAGAATGCTGGGAAAGAATGAAAGAAAGTATAGTGAATAGTGCAAAAGAAGTATGTGGTAGTGCAAAGAGGCATAAGATTCTGAGAGGTGACGCCTGGTGGGACGCGGATGTGAAATCCAGCGTCGAAAGAAAGAAAAAAGCATGGTTGGATTATGTCTCAAGTTTGAACCAGAATGATAGTATGACAGAGAAAAAGTATGAGAGCTACCGCCGCTGCAGGAATGTTACCAAAGCCTTAGTGAAAGAGAAGCGTGAAAGACTTGTTGCGAATGAGGAAGTGAGGTTGACGGAGAACTTCGAGGCGAATAACAAACTCTTCTGGAGGGAAGTTAGAAAGTCTCGGGGTTCTTCGTCAACATCCAGAATGGACAAAATTATGTCTAAGTTTGGTGACATTCTTGCAAACCCAAGCGATGTATTGGGCAGGTGAAGTGAGTATTTTGGGGAAATGTACGAGTATGTTCCGGATGTGGGCGCCGCGAGTGAGCCTACGGCTGACACCGCTGCGCCAACATCTGATGAGGACATTACTATGGAAGAGATTGAATGGTCGATACGAAGTATGAAAAATGGTAAGGCAGCTGGAATTGATATGATGTCTGCTGAAATGATCAAACACGGTGGAACCTGTGTCCGGGACGCTTTCCTGACCTTGAGCAATCTGTGCTGGAGGTCGGGTAAGGTTCCCATGGACTGGAGGCGCGCTGTCATCGTGCCCTTGTATAAAGGTAAGGGATCACGTATGCAGTGCGCCAGTTACAGGGCCATCAGTTTGATCAGTTTAGCAGCAAAAGTGTATGGGAAAATTATTGAAAGGAGAATGAGGGTGATATCTGATGGAGTGTTGTGGGAGGCTCAGGGTGGTTTTAGAAGCGGACGAGGGTGCATGGATCAGATTTTTTCTCTCCGCAACATCGTGGAGAAACAACTGGCTGTTAACCGGAAGGTTTTCTGCGGTTTTGTGGATCCGGAAAAAGCGTTTGACAGAGTGTTACGAAAGGATCTGTGGGATATACTCCCGGGCTACGGGGTGAGCGGAGCACTGCTGCGCGCTGTGCAGTCCACTTATGAGGGCTGCACAGCGTGTGTGCGTGTTGACGGCGGCTTGTCCCCCTGGTTTGACGTCAATATCGGCGTCAGACAGGGTTGCATGCTGTCCGCTCGACTGTTCATCCTGTACCTGGACAGTTGTCTCCAGAGAATGAGATCGATGGATGTAGGGATGCGAATGGGTGACCTAGTTGTGAGCTGCCTGCTTTACGCAGATGACGCCGTGCTTCTAGCCGAATCGCCGTCGGACCTGCAAACACTAGTCACTACTATGAAAGATGATTGCATGATTAAAGGCTTGCAGTTGAATGCGACGAAAACGAAAGTCATGGTGTTTGAAAGGGAGGAATCCAGAACAGATGCAAGGATAATGGTTGATGATGTAGTGCTGGAACAGGTGAATGAAATTGTATATCTTGGATGCGCTTTTAGCAGAGATGGAAGGTACACCGCGGATGTAGAAAGACGAGTGGCGATAGGAAATAGCGTAAACAGAGTGTTGGGCAGATTCCTGGGCGCAAAAAATATTAGCAGAAAGGCCCAGTTAGCAATTCACAATGCAGTCCTGATCCCAACACTAAATATGGAAACGAGAGCTGGGTATGGCAGAGTGTGCATGAAAGTAGAATAAACGCGGTAGAAATGAGGGCTCTACGCAAAATCTGCGGAGTGATTCTCGCTGACCGCGTAGAAAACAAGGTTGTAAGGAAGGAAGTTGGTTTGAAAGAGAGTGTCGGTGTAAAAGTAAGAAAGGGCATGCTCCGATGGTTCGGACATGTAGAAAGAATGGTTGACGCAAGACTGACTAAGCAGATATACAATGCAAAAGCGGACAGATGTAGGAGTCGAGGACGGTCAAGACACACATTCCAAGACCAAATAGAACGTGTTCTGGAGGAAGGTGATGTTAAGAGCCTCAAAAACCGACGCGCGTGCATGAAAAGAGTTATGAAAGTCAACGAAGCGAGTGAGGTGTGTAAGAATCGTGCCCTATGGCGCTCTGTTCTCTCTGCCTACCCCGCAAGGGATTTGGCGTGAAGTTATGTATGTATGTGTATGTGTTATGTTACTCAGTGATAATGTAGCTTTCTACAGAAAAAAGAAACATTAAAATCGGTCCAGTACTTTTTGAGTTTATTCGTTACATACAAAAATACAAATCTTTCCTCTTTATTATATTAGTATAGATAACTTTCGAAATTAATTAATTTCGAAAAGACATTGTTGTGTGCTAGTATTCGTACCCGCACCTCTGGATTCAGAAACGGTGTGTCCGACCACTGGAGCACCGAGACTATAAAATATATTGGTTTTTAAAATTTCTACATTTGGATTACATATTGATTGGTGATTTCTAACAAGTCATATAAGCAATAGAGGGGTGTCTAAATAACACAAATACAAACATATATACATTTGTAAACTAAAATATATAACACTTGATGTCAGCCTCGCCAAGAGAGGACAATTGCACGCGGCGCTATCAGCGAGATGTCGATATATTTCCGTGATAGCATCTGCTCTGTGGAACTCTTTTAGCGGTCAAATGCCAAAATAGTGTCCGTGTAAACAATATTTTGGCTGGCTTCACTAACATTTTCTCTCCATTCAAGTCTTTTATTGAACAGAAAGGAGAAATATACTGCATTATTTCCGCAGCCACATTAGCAAGGGGAAGGCGACAAATTGCAAATAATATGAAATTGCATGACAAATATTAATTTCGGAAACTACTCCAGGTAGTGGAAGCATGTTGTCATTCGTGTCGTAACTTCTTGATATATTCGAGTGCAGGTGTGTTTGTGGTCTACCAGATGAAATGTCCACAGAAGAACAAAACTGTAACGCGTGTGTGTTGTGCAGTTATCAGCTGGACGCCCACGAAGCACTTCACATTTATCATAATGTATATTGTATGAATAAAGTAAAGCGTGACTATTGTGTATTGCATTGTATCGCGCGCCCAAAACCAACATTGTTACATACGAGGCGAGTTTAGCGATTAGATAACAGATGTGTCCATATGCAAATCGATGTGAGTTTTGCGATTTTGTTGTAGTGACACCTTTTGCACACAAAAAGTGTCTCTTGTGCAAAAAGTGTTGCCTGCTACTATACAATTGATTGGTTTAAAATGACTTTACATAAATCTACTTGTTCGAGCATTGTTTTCACTTGTGTGAGGTACAAATTACATTACGGGTAAGAGGTTATATTAAAATACAATGCGGATTCAGAAAAAACAAAACGTTTGTAGTTTCAGAGTACGATGTTTCAAGTACTTTCAAGTTTCCAAGCTAGGACCTGAATCATTCAAACTTTAATGACTGCACATGAGTTACACTTTTTTCCTTCATCACAAGTAGGTAATATAATCTCAGGCAGTAATTGACCCAATTTCAAACTTTTAGTGTTATATATCCCGTCTATCAACGAACACTATGCTTATTTTATAACTTCACGCTACTACCAGTAGGAGAGGATCACTAACTTCTTCAGGGGTAAAGTTTTATAATAAGGAGATATAAGGTTCGCAAGGCCAGCTAGTACAGGAGAAAACCAAATACTAGGTATCTGCCTTTTCAATAACAGGTGAGTTACATAAATAAATCGAAGAGCCTGGGATAGCAGACGGGTGGGGATGTGGTGGTGGGCGATATTAAATATGTTCTATCTATAAAATATTTTATTTGCAATAGAACACGGGCCCAAGTTTATGGCTTGCGTGCTACTGTTGTTATATCGCCAGGTCGATTCTCGGCCCGATCCTTACGCTACACTCTATCAATGTTACCTTTCGTCTATTTATAAGATTCTAGGTGTATCTATATATAAAAAAATATGCCATTTTATAGGAAAAAATGCAATACAACACAATTTTTGAATGTATGTTTTGCACCCAAAAAATCGCTCTGGCTTTATAACAAAATAATGAAAGACATGTTTAATACATAATCTTAAAGGCATTTGTTTGAGTCAAGCTGACAAATTCACAGGACAATAAATATAGAGACTCGCATCACATATGTACGTGCGGGGTATGTACGTCATAGACTAGCCAATAGCGGACGTCGGGTCACCACTAATTAAATTGTTCACACCATTAATGAATAAAATTTCAGGATTCTTTTCATTAAGTTACAGATCAATTAATTTGCGACCTCCTTGAAAAAGTTATGGTGCCGATTTTAGAAGTTTTCTTTTCTATACAAGATAAGGTTTGTCACGTTCCCCAGTGTTCACTAAATACGCTGATAGCGTAACAATTTGGTATTGGAAAATGGAGGCAAGTGGGCAGGCTGGTCTCCTTATGGTAAGCGAATAGAGCCGCTCATTTCTAACATGAATGGAGATGACAGACTATTGGGGGTAGACGTACCTCTAAATCTATAAGTCACACGTTACAAGTCGTGTTTGTTTGCATAAAGATTGCGGAGGAACCTCACTCACACTCGTAATGGCACATGCGTATAACACAACACACATTCACACTATGCAAATGGAGCAATAGAATAGTAGTAACAGCGTTGTCTGATAAAAATAAATGACTCGGTGGTCCAGTTGTCGAGCACCCCACTTCTGAATCAAGAAGTCGCGGCTTCGAATACTGACTTACATCAATCACTTCTCGAAATTATTTTCGGAAGTTATGTGTGATAAATATCGATGACTGAAAACTTTGTGTCCGGTATGACAATAGGTTCGCCACCTATTCCGTATGGGACGTAAACCTGAGGACGAGACGAGGTTTAAAAGCCTTGTCTTTAAATACATGTTATATTATATATGTATATATAGAAAAAAACAAAGATATACATATGTTTCCACAGAATACAGGTATTTGTTACTTAGCGTGGATTTGGATATGTATTGCGCCGTGAATATTCCGTCTAAAACATCATTAAATATCACAAACATTTAGTACACTGAACAACAGTGGAAATTATTTCAAAAGGTATTTATTGGAGCTGTATTAATTTTGAAAACATCTAAAACGTATTTGAGCTGGCGGTATAAGTGCACCAGAACTTTTAAAGAGAATTTACCTGGTGGCGTTGATGTTACATGTATTTTTTAGTCACGTCAGCGACATAGAAAAATTCTCTTCGTAAGCTGCTAGTATTAGTAAATAGATAAACGGTAATTAGCAACTTTATATAGAAATTATGTACGACTTGAAAAATAACGAAAAAAATAATTTAAAATGATGACTAACAAAATTAGAAGACATCGACGATAATTGTGGAAATTTCAACATAGATATCGTCATATACATAATTAATGGTTTCAACTCCGATACGGTTCCGTAGTCATAGTAAATGTAACACGGAACCCTAATCGGAGTAGATGGAGCGACTTAAGTTTGCCGGCTACCGTTCAGCGACGCTACTGCTATGATAACACTTCTTCGGAAATGTCGTCCAATTGTAATTGAGTTAGCGCAACTCTAATGCGGCAACGTATATTTGGAAAGAGATAAATTTTCAACTATTTATTTTCTCATAACTTCACGGTGATTCCTATTGTGTAGGCAGAGGCTGTTATGTCTCGCCTCGCCGTATTTTTATGTCACAAATGAAATAGATGCCGCCGAAATCCATGGCTATATATCGGTGACAATTTTATCAGAAACCGTATTGCCACACTTAACTATCTGTAGAGTATTTCGCAACAATTTCCACAACAAGTATGTAATGTCTATCTCTATCTTAATATTATAACAAGGTGTATTAAAAACATGGGACATATTAAGAAAATCGCGACAGCACATGTCTAACTCTTTAATGTCGGCTCAACCTTTTTTTTATGCTAATATAGAATATGCCGGTACGAAGGTCGCCCCGGGTCGGCTTATAATACACACTTACCTTACAGTTTTGAAGTAACACTCTTTGTGGTTTAAACACAAAGTGTTTTTATACTTTGTAATGGAAAAATTTGACATTGCTAAGTACTAAGGTACCGTAAATATGCAGAAGATATACAAGGTTAATAAAATTTTAAGCCTCGTAAAAATTGTCAGTCCTTTAGAATATATTAAATCCTATTATGTATTGTTATTTTACCTTACGAGATATTCAAAATTATTTCTACGTAGCGAATAATATGTTAGAAAATTACATAAATATTTTATGATCCAGGGAATCGGTAATCACTATCATCTTAGATAAATACCTATTCACGTTATAAAATTCACAGTTCGTTCTTTGGTGGAATTGGTTGGTTTAAGAATAGATCAAGACTCTACCAAAAGTTTTGACTGTGCACATTTGATATTGGTGTAACGAAAAGTTCTGACTCGGGCACAATATTTGTGATGTGAATATAGGCTATCTATGGTAAGAACTTATCAACTATAATGAAATATATTATAGTGTACTAATTTTTTACAACCAGATCGTCAGTAAATCTTGTGTTTTTCAAATCAAGCAAATTTATTGTGTTTAACACAAATCACACATGTAATATTTTAGGATTTTCACTTTGCACAAAATCACAACACATGATTAAAAAAAAAATGTATGTTCCATATTTAAAATATATGCCGGTTTTGATTTCATTCGCGTCGCATCGATGGCGCGGGGCGGCCGGTTAGCGCGCTCTTGCCTCTCGTCTGACGCGTTTACCGCCCTCCTAGCGAGCGACGATTCGTAAAAACACCGCGATTTATCCCAAGATAAATACCTAAGTGCTGGCTTTCGTGAGCCTTATAGATCGAATTGACTTCTTTTTTACAATTTAGATTGTCTTTCTTTAATAGACTATATATACTCCGGTAGTCTTTATAAATTGGAAGAATAAATTAAATTCGACACATACATCATGGCTTTCATTGACTTCCAATCTCGAAAAATCTACGGTGCTCATGATGAGTTAGAATTCCACGAGAGCGAAGGCACGGGCTGAAGAGATTAATATTTTTTGGCCGATATACAGTCGTTTTTGGAGGTCGATAGGCTGATTGGGAGTCCTGCATAACCACAAGATTCCCCAGACAGGTCGTACCTATAAGAGGTTTCCAGGTGGTTAATAAGAGAAGGATTTGGATCAGTGATGTCTACCAAGGAGTAAAACATCAGCGCCTGTGCAGGCTACGATTTATAAAAATATTGATCGCTTACAAGACTGCGTAATGAGGTGATCGAACGCATTCTGCTCATGTAGAAAATGTGTGTTAAGTGAAAAACCTCTCCATCAATTAGCGATGAGAGTATCTCTATCCTCTTTCTTGATATTTTTTATTTCTATTTACACATATATACTCTAGGGACCTAATACATCTAGGCTATAATAGTAGGTAGATAGACAGACAGTAGTAGACAATAGTAGTTATACAACCAATACAACAGAAGTGATCAATATACAATGCAAAAGCTGATGGATCTACATCCATCGTGAGTCGTAGCCGACCTCGATTCCTACGAGTCGGGAAGGCTATGACACACCATCCATGACTAAACAGAACGAGTGCTGGAGGAAGGTGATGTCAGGAGCGTTAAAAATGGACGTGCGTATATAATGAGTTACGAAAGTCAAAGAAGCGAGTGAGGCATGTAAGAATCGTGCCTTATGGCGCTCTGTTCCATCTGGCTGTTCCCTGCAAGGGATTTGGCGTGAAGTTATGTAAGTGTTCAATGCCGATTACCATTATGTGTAAGCTAATGTTACCGGTTACAGACACTTTTCGTAGTGTCCTATTAAACTGGGTAGGTACCTACCTATAAATAGGACACTGCGAAACTAAGTGCAGGGTGAAACCCTGTACTAAAGAAACGGTAAAATAAAACAAGTTTGTTTTGTCTGGGAGCCCTTTAAATATTTCTGTATTTATTGTTATAGATGCAATAGAAATACATCATTTGTGAAAATTTCAACTGTTTAGCCATCACCGATCTTGAGGTATAGCCTGGTGACAGACTGACAGACATCGAAGTCTCAGTAATAGGGTCTCGATTTGGATACGGAACTCTAAAAACGTTAATAACACATACATAAAGAAAGAACAAGAGATGAGAGCGGATAAAATGAAATAAATTATAATATTTTTGACGTACGTGACATTGTCATGAAATTGAACTAAAAAGTGCGCCACGTGGAACCAAAGATGTGCAGCGGACGCTTGATTGATCGCAGTGATGATTGAAATAACTTGGTGAGTGTCTTAAGATGCAAGGAAGCTTGTTCTCCTTGCAGCAGCGAATCGATCTGATTCACTGCTCCCTTTACAATCATATACAATAACGCCAATAAGGAACTTGGCGAATATGAGTATCTTGTTATTCCACTAATGAGCCCCTATTTACCGACCGCTGTGCTTCATCTCCGATGCCGTACTCGATCGATGAAGGCCAATATAAGCTTAATAGCGTTTGGTGTCATTTGTATTTACTATTTTTGCACATTTCTTGGCAAGTAAAGTTTTCATTTGATATTGCAATAATATTTAATGTGATTACATAAAAATAAGTTTAAAATAAGTTCTAAATTCTACTGAAATAGGTTATAAGGTTAATGTATGGATCCGTTAATGGTCCGTATGTCACACGGAAAAGGTTAATTTTAATACTCAAACTTTCTATGGGTTACTGACGACTATTGAAGAACGCACTTTGATTATCCCGCGGTCTAATCTTCTGTTATAAACTGTAGCTTATATTTAACCAGTGTAACAATAAATCGGTGAGATCTATACATTCCAAATTTTGTACGCACAAACACACAGCCACAGTTACAATAAACATTGTGCTTTAAAATCGTTGTTAAGTGACTACATTAAAACTCAAGACCTCTTTTCAAGAAGTTGGAGTGCTAAGCGGCTGTCATACGCGACTTAATTAGACAAATTTAGCAAAAGAGTAACTTTATGATTTCTAATAAATATATACATACACTTAAAAGTGGTACGGGTGGATGTATCCGGAATAAAGCAAATACATACATTGGGTTCTCCCTAGAGAATGACAGCTACGTTTGTGGAACAGTAATATGTCATGCGGACATTAAGTAGACAGCGGATAGGCAGCAGTGATGAGATACGATCGCAACTATGGCCACGGTGTAAAAATATGTTTGACAAATATATATATATATATATAAGTAGATATATTGAAGGTTGGGCTTTTTAACTAGTCATTTGAAATACACAAATTGGTGTTAGCTATGGTAATCTAAACGTCTCCCTCCCAACTTCCCGTAGAGCATTGATTGAGGATATCTAAATCCTCGGTCGGTGGTCGACTCACAATAAACCTGATAGGTACTACTGCTAGAATATATTGGCAATGCGCATGCGGTAACCCTGATGTTGGCTACATTCATGATCACTGTAACCTCTTATCATCAATCGCGCCACGTGTTTGTCTAACACCATAGTTCCACTAGGAGTCGTCATAAAATCGTAAATTTATTTGTACACCGAGTCTTCTAAAATATATATACTTTTACGCCTAGTGTCGTCCAAGGTGGGTAGCACAATGTCCAGCATACAAGTCAGCAGACGTCATTCGCTTCTTTGATTATTAATTACTCGTCGTCTTTACACTGTATTCGGTGACTATGTCTCCAGACGTCAGCCACAATTCCATTGTCCGATTTACATTGAGCGTAATGGCGCATCGAACACATGTCAATTCAGATAAATAAGACACTTGAGACGGGTTACTATCAAGTGTGGATGTGTTTGGGCCGGATCAGTACCTATATACTTATACAAGATGTCGCCGGCCGGAAATTAAACAATAACTTGAATATAGCGTCGCGCATCGGAAGGAACTGTACGAAGGACTCTCGTGATAAATTTCAAACTGAACAGGACGTGTTTTTTTTTTCTAAAATTTTCTTTACGCCCGAGATTATAATTGTAGACAGCAGCTACTAATCTACCGCCATACCGAATAAATTATCTTGGGTCTCATGAAGAGTGGTGGTGGAGGAATCAATTTCATACTTTTGTCCACGATCTCAATGATTACACATGATACAATATTTAACATAGATACATACAACATATAAATGTTTGTATGGGGTTTTGGATGTTACTGACTGACAGGGCAAAAGGCCCTTTCCCACCCGCAAACATTTTTAGACAGCAATTTCAAGAAAGCCCTGTCCTGAAACGTCTACACCTAAGGGCATTATTAAAAGGCGTGAGGATATAAAGAAACAACTTGTTATGAAATATTATCCCTGTAAAGACAGAAATGTAACGATAGAGAGGGTGAGTGGAGTGGGGTGTAAGTACTCGCCCTTGGAGAGACATTTCATGTTTTTGTAACACTTTGAGCTCAAAGCAATCTCAACAGTTCGGCGTTCGTATCTCGTATTACGAAGATGCCTTTTATTTTTGATATCATTTATTACGCTCCTGAAGATATCATATTTTGAAGCCTAAACAATGAGATAAAAAGTGGTTAATTTTGATTTTAGCGACTGGCGACTGGCATATTGACCGAGACCCAAAGTTTATTAGTCAAATACTAGGAAGCGTACACCTTTGAGTATTGAAAATGTGAAGGAGATTTTGTCTAAAATAGAACGAACATTTGTATTTTTCCGTCAATTTTTAACTTGATGTGTATTGTTATAGAATGATGACGGTGACCTATTTAAATTTTAGAGTGCACTATAACTGATACCTTTACATGTACAGACGAATAGAATATGAAAAAAAATACCAATCCATTTATTGGATTAGAAGATGATGCTCGCGAGTCTTAGAAAATCAAGGATCTTACTTTATTATTATTATTTTACACGCTTAAAAGTCACGCGTGTTTATGGTAGCTTCTGGCCCTCAGCTCTTTCTGCTTATCCCACAAGGGGCCACCATATATGTTGTAGATATATTGTGGTACAGCAATAAAATAAAACTAGCACAGAATCCAATTACGTAAACCATTATTGGAGTGGTACAAGTATCGTCACATCTTCACCGTAAGTAATTCTAACATTCATTAAGTGCGCGATATACCTACTACTGGCTCCCCACCAGTGTGGTGTGTGGTACAAGTTGAAGCGACGCTGGTCAAAAGTGCAACACTTTGTAACGACCACAATATTAGACACCGTAAGAAGACAGAAACAGAGTCATCATCATGTTCCTGTCCTTATCTCACTCTAAGTGGGGTCGGTACAACATGTCATCCTATCGAATTAACCCATGTTATCAAAACTCTGGCTGTAGTTTTATGACCAACAGAGTTACAGAAATTTTTAAACATGTTGTTAGACCGTATTTACTGTACGACTTTTCTTGATTATGAAATTATTAGATGGACTTCTTCCCGATTTCTGAGATTGTCATTAACTTTAAAGTTCACTCGGGATTTGTTTCTTTGAAGTATCTTTCATAGCAACTGCATTCACATTTGTACTCTTAAAAGATATAATAGGTTGGGGAAAAAGTATTTTCGTATTTTTGTATGAAAAGTCAAGACATTTTTTTCAAAGTTTATTTACATTTATTTACAATATATATGTACCGTTTTGTTGAATAACTTTCTGCCATTTTGTGGGCAGAGACATTATCCCGTTACTGTAGAAACTTTGGGACTTCTGATCAAAAAAACGGGACAAATAGTTTTGGCAGTCCTCTCTTGAGGTCAACCTTACAGAACCTAAAGAATTCTGAAGAGACCGAAACAGGTGAAAATCTGAAGGCGCAAGGTCAGGGCTATATGGTGGATGCACTAGGACCTCCCAGTCGAACTTTCTTAATTTTTGCTGAGTGGCTAAAGATGTGTGTGGTCTAGCGTTATCGTGATGAAAGACCACACCCTTCCTGTTGATCAATTCCGGCCGTTTTCTCTCGACTGCTTCCTTTAATCTCATCAGTTGCTGGCAGTAAAGATCAGAATCGATGGTTTTGCCGGACGGTAAAAGCTCATAATGAACAATGCCCTTCCAATCCCACCATACACACAGCATCACCTTATTTCGTGTTAGGCCAGGTTTGGCCACAGTCTGTGAAGCCTGGCCAACTTTCGACCACGACCTTTTTCGCACGTTCTTGTCGTACGTGATCCACTTTTCATCGCCAGTTATCAATCTCTTCAAAAACGGCTCGGTTTCATTACGTCTCAATAATGAATCGCAAATGAGTACACGGTTCATTAAGTTTCTTTGAGTGAGCTCGTGTGGTACCCAAATATCGAGCTTTTTTGTATAACGAGCTTTCTTCAAATGGGTCAAAACTGTTTTGTGGTCAATTCCCAGTTCTTCAGCTACATCGTAACTACTAATATGCCGATCTTGCTCCACTCTTTCAAAAATGGCGTCCATTTTATTCGTAACAGGGCGACCAGAGCGAGGTGCATCTTTAACATCAAAATTTCCGGACTGAAAACGTTTGAACCAAATTTGTGCTACTCTTACTGACACTGCATCAGGTCCATAAACATCACAAATTTTTTTCACTGCTTGAGTTGCATTTTTGCCTCTTTTATAATAAAATTTTAAAATGTATCGAATTTCTTCATTAGATTCACTCATTTTTACGGAGAGAAAAACAAATGAAAAATAGCGGGAAACTACTTTTTTTTTTCTTTTTCTTTTCTTTATAATGTAACCTTTTTAATGTTACCAAAACTAGCCAGACACAAATAGTACAGTCAAAGAAATTTTATAATAAGTTTATACCTACGTTATGCGAAAAGACTTTTTCCCCGACCTAATATGTAGAGGGCAATACCGTAAATCTCTTCTGTCATATTACGGAAATGAGAAGGGCATCCTCAACATGTGTCAGTCGCTACAGCCCGTGTGCGGGCGCTCCCCGAGAGGCTTCCACGTCTCAATAACAAGCCTCATCTCGGGAAACACTACACACACTTGTTCAATTGATTACGTCTCCATGTTAATGGCACTTATTTATATATGATTACATTGCCTACCTATTGCCACTTTGAACTTGTGTTAATATTGCGTGGGAACGAGCCGCCATTTGTACACTTTGTACGTCTTTGAAACATTCATGCCTGAAGCCCATATGAAAAACTCTGAAAACAGCATCCGAAGATTTTTTCTCTTTTGCAGACAGAAAACTAGCAGATAGCAGGTTAGTGAAGTTAAGTGATAATAATTAATAACAATAGATTTTATAATTAAAGTAAACATATGCGTTATTTAAAATCAATTCATTATTGTTGAGAATATTCACTGTTCGCAACCAGAGGGCGTTGTCAACATATTGGCATATCAGTGGAAGAGGTTCTTCTCTCTTCTCTCTATCTGACACTCATGGAAAATAAAAACTTTCGGCAATGGAAGGCTATTTTTCAAGATCGTGTTACACGAGACCCTTGACTCACCGGAGGATGAAGATTAACACAAACTCGCGTGTCTCGTATCTCGTACGGGCGGTGTGTGCGGCACAGAAATTAAATTAATGATATGCGCTAATTATTAAGGCCTCATATACATTACATGGAAGCAGATTAATTCATGTAACAAGAATACGAATCCGTCTAATATACCACCACAGCCCTCTTCTGAACGTACTTTAGTACCGGCAGTGGCCCTCCATCGACCACTGGTCGACATGCCTCAGATGGAGCCATTAAAAGCGACATTTATATCATGTCATCACACGTCTCATTATTTTTCTGATCACAAATGACGTAGCTTCTCTTTGCCTTATCGGACACAATATAACAATATCTATGACTAACAAGTAATAGATATTCATCACACGTTTTCTCTATAAAGAGGTTGGGGCCAGGATTTTAAATTAGAACTTCTGATCCAGAGGACGGTGTGCTAAACCACTAACCCGTGGAGATGATACGGGAGACGCTTCGCTGGCTCCGCATTAGTTCAAATACATTATTCAACAGTCCATAAAAAATCGTCTGAATCTTTGGACCATCCCTAAAGCTTTCAGATATTTGAGTGTTAATTAAAACGCATTCCATCAACCGCAGTTGGAATTATTGGATCCATTGAAAAATATCAAAGAAGTCTCTTCATATTTTTAATATAACTGTTGAAATGATTAATTGCAACACTCTACGCCGTCCAATAAGAATATTGTGCACTTGTCAAAATATGACGTTTATAAAAAATATATATATACTGTAATCTGTCTTGTCGCCATTAAACTTGCTTCCGTCGTATTTGCTCTGTTCGTGTTTTAATTTAATTACCTGGTATATTCGAGTTATATACTAAAATCATTACATAGTATAAAACAAAGTCACTTTCCGCTGTCTGTCCCCTTATATCCTTAAAACTCATCATCATCATTTCCCTGTCCTTGTCCCACTCTAAGTGGGGTCGGCACAACATGTTATCCTTTTCCATTCTCTTCTATCACTCGTCGTGTTCACACTTACTCCCCTATATCCTTAAAACTACGCAACGGATTTCGATGCGGGTTTTTTTAATAGTTAGAGGGTGTCAACGGGGTGGTTTTGATCTATAATTCATATGTGATGTTGGAAAGAAAAAATGATAATTTCCGAGATTTAGCACTTTAATTGCATATGCTGGCTGAACCCTAAGTCATAGATCAAAACAATATTCTACATTATTAAACACCTTCAGAAGGTCTACAAAAAAGTCCGCGAGGGCATATATCTATCTCTTAGGGATAACCCACAATGACCACTTTTATTTTTTTACTTTTTACGAGAAATAATCGCTTATTTACAAAGCGACTTTAAATATTACATCATTAATTGTCATCTAATTAAGTGTCTTAAATAGATCGTGCATGTAATATGATGAAGATGATCCTGGCCCTTTACAGCATGCAATTTAAACGAATATTTTCGAAGATATTGCAGTATTAACATAGCGAGACATTAGTACCAGTCAATACGCACGCCGATAAATAACACAAATTGAACTTTTTGATATTAAAATTTTACTAATTTGAGTAATTTGTTACTTTTGTGGCGGAACAAAGTTCGTTGGGTCAGCTAGTATTAACATATAATATTAGGTTATGGGCCTATATATGTCCGATAGTATATTATAAAAGTAATTCGAAACTTATGTGCTCTGATTCAATTAGATTAAAGTTAGGTAACTTCAAAACCGGCCATTTTCGGCGTGTTCGTTTTTTTAATTCCAGCAATTTCAGTTTATTTTCTTGAAAAAAGTTAGTACACAATAAAATGGCATCACAAATATCAATGGGTACAATTGAGAAGCTAATTGGAAAAGAAAATTACCAAAATTGAAGTTTGCCGTTAAAAACTACCTCCAACATGAAGAATTGTGGCAGGAGATTGAATCTGACCCAGGTTATGTATCTGATAGCAAGAAAAATACGAAAGCAAAATCGAAAATAATACTGTTGGTAGACCCAGTTAATTACGTACATGTACAAGAAGCTACAATAGCAAAACAGGTATGGACCAAACTTGAAAAAGTATTTGATGACTCAGGCCTTAGCAGAAAAGTAGGTTTATTGAGAAATTTGATCACCACTAACTTGGACAATTGCTCGAGTGTCGAGGAATATGTCAATATAATTTATAATATCTTGGACACAACAACAGCAGCTAATGTCAACAGCTCACAAGTTAAGAAATATCAATTTTGTAGTAAGAGACGAGTGGCTAGGTACGTTGCTGCTCGCTGGCCTTCCTGATTACGACAAGCCTATGGCTATGGAGAACTCCGGTGTGAGTATTACTGCAGATTATGTAAAAACTAAGTTGTTACAAGAAGATACCTTAAGTATCAGATTCAGCTGCTTACTATGCCAAGTCGTATAGTCGTGCCAATCGTAGTCGTATAAACATAATATTATGTCAAAGTCAATGCCAAAAAATTCTAATAACCAATTTCAGAGAATATATAAATATATTATATAATATTTAACTTCACGCCAAATCCCTTGCGGGGTAGGCAGAGAGAACAGAGCGCCATAGGGCACGATTCTTACACGCCTCACTCGCTTCGTTGACATTCATGACTCTTTTCATGCACGCGCGTCGGTTTTTGAGGCTCTTAATATCACCTTCCTCCAGAACACGTTCTATTTGGTCATGGAATGTGTGTGCAAAAGCGGATGGATGTAGGAGTCGAGGCCAGTCCTCGACTCCTACATCCATCCGCTTTTGCATTGTATATCTGCTTAGTCAGTCTTGTATCAACCATTCTTTCTACATGTCCGAACCATCGGAGCATGCCCTTTCTTACTTTTACACCGACACTCTCTTTCAAACCAACTTCCTTCCGTACAACCTTGTTTTCTACGCGGTCAGCGAGAGTCACTCCGCAGATTTTGCGTAATGCCCTCATTTCCACCGCGTTTATTCTACTTTCATGCACACTCTGCCATACCCAGCTCTCGCTTCCATAAGTTAGCGTTGGGATCAGGACTGCATTGTGGATTGCTAGCTGGGCTTTTCTGCTAATGTTTTTTGCGCCCAGGAATCTGCCCAACGCTCCATTTACGCTATTTCCTATCGCCACTCGTCTTTCTACATCCGCGGTGTACCTTCCATCTCTGCTAAAAGCGCATCCAAGATATACAATTTCATTCACCTGTTCCAGCACTATATCAGCAACCATTATCCTTGCATCAGTTCTGGATTCCTCCCTTTCAAACACCATAGCTTTCGTTTTCTTTGCATTCAACTGCAAGCCTTTAATCATGCAATCATCTTTCATAATAGTGACTAGTGTTTGCAGGTCCGACGGCGATTCGGCTAGAAGCACGGCGTCATCTGCGTAAAGCAGGCAGCTCACAACTAGGTCACCCATTCGCATCCCTACATCCATCGATCTCACTCTCTGTAGACAACTGTCCAGGTACAGGATGAACAGTCGAGCGGACAGCACGCAACCCTGTCTGACGCCGATATTGACATCAAACCAGGGGGACAAGCCGCCGTCAACACGCACACACGCTGTGCAGCCCTCATAAGTGGACGGCATAGCGCGCAGCAGTGCCCTGCTCACCCCGTAGCCCGGGAGTATGCCCCACAGATCCTTTCGTAACACTCTGTCAAATGCTTTTTCCAGATCCACAAAACCGCAGAAAACCTTCCGGTTAACAGCCAGTTGTTTCTCCACGATATTGCGGAGAGAAAAAATCTGATCCATGCACCCTCGTCCGCTTCTAAAACCACCCTGAGCCTCCTACAACACTCCATGAGATATCACCCTCACTCTCCTTTCAATAATTTTCCCATACACTTTTGCTGCTAAACTGATCAAACTGATGGCCCTGTAACTGGCGCACTGCATACGTGATCCCTTACCTTTATACAAGGGCACAATGACAGCGCGCCTCCAGTCCATGGGAACCCTACCCGACCTCCAGCACAGATTGCTCAAGGTCAGGAAAGCGTCCCGGACACAAGTTCCACCGTGTTTGATCATTTCAGCAGACATCATATCAATTCCAGCTGCCTTACCATTTTTCATACTTCGTATCGACCATTCAATCTCTTCCATAGTAATGTCCTCGTCAGATGCTGGCGCAGCGGTGTCAGCCGTAGGCTTACTCGCGGCGCCCACATCCGGAACATACTCGTACATTTCCCCAAAATACTCACTCCACCTGCCCAATACATCGCTCGGGTTTGCAAGAATGTCACCAGTCTTAGACATAATTTTGTCCATACTGGATGTTGACGAAGAACCCCGAGACTTTCTAACTTCCCTCCAGAAGAGTTTGTTATTCGCCTCGAAGTTCTCCGTCAACCTCACTTCCTCATTCGCATCTAGTTTCACGCTTCTCTTTCACTAAGGCTTTGGTAACATTCCTGCAGCGGCGGTAGCTCTCATACTTTTTCTCTGTCATACTATCATTCTGATTCAAACTTGAGACATAATCCAACCATGCTTTTTTCTTTCTTTCGACGCTGGATTTCACATCCGCGTCCCACCAGGCATCACCTCTCAGAATCTTATGCCTCTTTGCACTACCACATACTTCTTTTGCACTATCCACTATACTATCTTTCATTCTTTCCCAGCATTCTTCAACACCTAGGTCAGATAGACTCGTCTCACTGAGTCTTTTACTGACTAGGTCTACATACATACTCCGTACACTTCCATCTTCTAATTTCTCACATGTTATCCTTTCAAGCTCTCCGAAATGGGTACGCATTCGCCAGTGTCTCTTTGAAAAGGCCCACGAAACGGCTTACCACCAGGAAGTGGTTCGTATCAAGAGTGGGGCCTCTATAGGCTCTTGTATCCCTTAGAGTATTTCGGAGACGACTATCTACCAAAATCAAATCAATCATACTCTTTTGTTCATTCCGTCTCCACGTATACGTGTGAATATCTTTATGACGGAATAATGTGTTAGACACAAGGAGGTTCCGTTCCAGGCATACGTCCAATATCGGCTTACCAGCATCATTCACTCTCTTGTCACCATTCGGACCAAGGACAGCCTCCAGGCCATCTCTCTTGGTTCCGACCCATCCATTAAGATCACCACACAGAATTATCCTTTCATTTCCCTCAACCAGATCCAGAATATCCCTAACAGTTTCCCAAAACTCCTCGAGTTCGCGGGGATCCGCGGAGCTGACGGGAGCATAAGCTGCGACCAGGAAAACTCGCGTGATCCCCAGTTTTATACGAACCCAAAGATGTCTCGGGCCTACCAAGTCATAATCTTTCACTCCGGAAGCAAATCGGAAGGAAAGAACGACTCCAACACCCCCACTGGCACGGACGTCCGGGTCCACTCCGGACCATAGGGCTACCATGCCACTGGGGAGGTCCTCGGTCTCACTCCCCTTCCGCTTTGTCTCCGTCAAACATAAGGCATCCAGGCATCTCTCATTTATTACATCCATCATCTCATTCATCTTTCTTGTCATACTACCTCTGACATTCCACGTGCCTATACGGCACTCCCCTCTCCTCGTCCCGCCAGGATTGGCGCTGCGTGAAGGGTGGCGGCCCCCTTCGCCGCATGCGCATGCAGCCGCACCGACGGAGGCTAATCGGTGCCCGTCGCTTTCGGGGCACGCCCTAGCAGCCTGTCCGGTTGAGTTTGCTTCGGTCAAGATTGCGTCCCACTGGGAGGGCAGGGGTCGCGACGTGCACGCTCTTGACATGACTTAAATATATAATGTAAATAATAATGTTGCGTCTCGGAGGAGTTTAGCACCAAGACTTGTAATTGACAAGTCTAGGGTTCAAATTCTGGAACACATCAATGACTTCATAAATTGTGCCTCACACATGTATGATAATGAGAATTAACTCAAGTTAAAACTGTCTGCCTACACTTGCTTGGTAGCCATGCAAGTTTAGGCAGCTTTAACTGTTCTGGAAAACTGCCCATACCTACGTCTCAGCATGAAAGTAAAGAAGTAACAAATGTATAAAGTCAAATCACGAATTTCTAAGGGAAGAGCGCGCCGGGCTGGCAATGTGGGCCCTCCCCCCGCCAGGATATAATTAAACTCAAAACACGCCAACTTCAACGGAAAGAACGAAACATTTGTAATAAATGCGAGATTTATTGCTTTTCAGGCAAGAATTACAAAAAAAGAAAGAACAAGTATTTCGTATTATAATTTCAACATAACATTTTTATTATAATTTCCGAGGCATTTTTCACAGACTCTGTTATGTTCACACATATTCCTTCCACCTTCTGAGCAGTTGTGGTGTGAGATTTTTATTAAAAAGTCTTACTGATTAAAATATAAATTAAAAAAAAAACGTGTTAATAAAGGTTAATATTTCAAAATAATATTTTTGAAATGGAAAAATATGTTTTTTAGCATCTTGAAAATGTTAACACATAGTTTTTTTTCTTAGAAGGAAATGATACAGCCTATGTCGGTGACATACTTGAGACTTAATGACTCCGGAGTTAAAATCTATCAAGCCGTTCACGCGCTACAAAACTCCAATTATATTTTGGTATAGACTATTTTAAATGGGCAAAGTGCATAAAAAAGGTCTTAGTCTCTATGTAGTATTCTTCTAATGTTAGCTCGGTGGACTATCTAGGCTTCGTTTCATTAATATCTGATGTTTGTAAAGAAGGTTTATTACCTTAATAAGTAAGTTCACATAATAATAATTCTTCGAGAAGTGATTTCATAGCAACCAAGGGGAGAAAGAAGATATCAATAATAAATCAAACCACTACAGAAATGATTACGAGTATATTCAAATTGTTGAAATAAAACTGTACATTGTACAGTGCTCGCTTATTAATTAAACAATAGCCGCCCAATTACATTGTCAATTGAAATTGCATTTAAATACAGAACGAACCGCTCTGGATACAGCACTAGATTGGATTATAGCGGACTCGTCCCCGATAACAAAGGCGTACACTGATAAAGGAGACATTTGGATGGAGCGAAGAGTTTGCGTTATTTTAATATAGGGTACTAAAATAAGGTAATAAAATGTTATTGTCAAATAGAACTATCTGAACTATCAATTAGAACTTGTTATTGCCGACGACGTCTTTCGTTCAATGTAAAGTTCGTTTCTAACACAACTAACCATTATCGCCACTGGTTTTGTGAACTTAATGTACCTCGTACAGTTTTTAAAGTAATATTTTTCACATATTCCGAATTTTAAAAAGTGTTCTGTTAGAAAAGGGATTCGCATTTCATGCATTAACGCAAACAATATACTGAAATGTTTATAATTTTCCAAGCATACAGTTTACATAAAACCGACAGTTTGCCGCTTATATTACGCATTGTACATTAATTTCCACAATAGCGTAGCATTTAAAAGTGAGTCGCGGCGGGTGGTGGTAGCCTTCCAACTAGTTGGAGGTGGTTTTGATTCACTAATGACGTCACGGCAACTGCTCGGGACAGTCGCGATGCAGCCACACAGACAGACAGACCGGGCTCAATGCTTTACAGTCTAATTACTGTTTCGTTAAACGACTGAAATGATGTTTCATAACATCTGTGCTTTTCTTTTTTACTGCGGACACATTTTTCCGCAGAACTATTGCAGTTAATGGTGTTATTTTTAATAACACCAACTGCTACTGTGAATGTACAGATAAAATATTTTAAAATTTTCTGTCTCAAGTTTCAAAAATAATGTTTCATTTAACCGTCGCGCACCGTTCAATTATTCTTGGATACCGTTCTTACCTAACGAAGAAACAATAAAACACAGAAAAAAAAATATATAAACTGGATTACGCAAAAGAACACGCAATTTTTTGGTCCTATGGGAGTTACGGGAAATTATATACAAAATGTGAAAAACAAGTGTACATTTTTATTTATATTCCCCCCGTTATTGAAAAGACACTCATATTTCAAGATCTCAACGCGGTGTCACCCCCTGTATTTCAAGAATGAAGTGAAGGATCTTATTGAAAACTATGTTGGTTATGTTATGGGAATCGAACGGCGATATCTCTTCTTCCTGGTGGGAGTACAGTCAGGTATTATTGTTACGAATACTGTACCATTATTGGGTCCTATTTTTCGAGGTGCTCGTTTGTAATTCCAATAAGGTAGGCAGCTAGGTGTGTGAGCGTGTGTGTATCGGCAATATGGCGGCGTTGTTGACATCTACCCGCGCTTTTGTTTTATCTGCCTGAATATAAATTGGTATTTGATAGGTATGGAAATGACTTTGTTTTATTTTACTGTATACCCGCGAACTTGTTATTTAAATATGAACACCGTTTATGTTTCGGACTCCTTAACGGACAGAAATCAATGTTTCTCGCTGTATGTTACTATACAGTAGTTATATGGTACTTACTTATTTGTCTTTATGGCTTTGATTGAATTTATGGCATGAAAGCTAGATATCCAAGATGTAAATAAGAAATGAATCCTGCTGTATCCAAACTTCTTACTTCTTAAAGTTCACCTGCCTTCTTCAAGAGAAATAGCGATAAGCAAAATGTTGCATCCGAATTGTAGGGACCACAGAAATAGATCAAGAATCTCGATCTATTTCTGTGTATAAATAATTAATCTTCCTTAATTAAATCTTCAATAATTAATATTTCCCAATAAGTGCGGATGCCTTAGCTGGTGAAATCCTGTAGGTTTATGATAATAATATTATGATGCCATGTCCACAACATACCAAGAGTGTAACGATAAAATTTAGCGCACTGTTTGGAAACATATTGCTTCGCTCTCAGAATCTATCTATATAAAATAAAAACATAGGTTGTTAAAAATATAGTTTTAATAAAGAGCAGTGATTGAATTAGGTGCAATTGAAATAGGGCCATCTTTGTATGTTATATATTGTGTATTGTATGTTTTATAGGTATGTATTGAGAGATAAATATAGCCTGACCAATAGTGGTAGAACCGGCCCTTTCACGCAGCAATATGCGTGGCTGTAAAGCCACGCGATCTTTTGGATATAGTTCAAATCTCTACATATGTATATAACACTTAATAAAAATATTAGTTGAGACTTTTAAAACTTTTAAAATTAACATTATATTTTACATTCCCGTATAGTTTACCTATGTGCACAAACTGCGCAGACATGAGCGACACTCACCGCGAGCAGCAAGCCGTGGAACTAAATATTGCGAGTTACAAAACCTAAAACACTCCATGAACATCATAGTTATTTACCGGCGTCACGAGAGGGCGTTGAAATACATTAGACCTCTTTACCGCCCAAATAAATAAAATTATTATTGTTATTAGGCTTCTGATCCAGAGGTCCGGGATCGACTCCTGACACTTGCTCACACCGATGACTTTTCGAAATTGTTTTCGGAAGTTAAGTGTGATAAATATCGATGACTGAAAACTTTGTGCCCGGTATGGCAATAGGTTCTCCACCTATTCCATTTGGGACGTAAACAGAACGGCGAGACGAGGCTTAACAGCCGCTGCCTACACCTTCGGGTAACAAAAGGCGTAAAGTTATGTTATGTTTATTAGGTATTATATTTTCTTTCATATTAATTTTTAGTAATCGTACCTTTAAAATTATATTGTTCATATAGTTGTAGGTATATCGATCATATATAGTAAAACAAAAGATAAAGAAAACAAATAATTTACCTGGAGTTACTATCGCTACTATCGGTTAGATTCGTATTAACTCCGATTAATATTTATATGCGAATTAATATATATCAGCGGCATTTAGACTAGCTACAAAACATGCTAAACAAACATACCGAAACACGAAGACTTCACTCCCTCTGTGTGCAGTCGGGTAACAAACTGTGACACACCTACTAACACATCTACTAACTATCTACTTCAGATTCGTAGAATGTCAAAGTTCGTTTTATTTCAGCGCGGACGCTAGTTGGTACTTGCTAGGGTTGTCAAAATTCGGAACGTCACAAATTTGATTTTTGATCTGCAGAGCATAGAAAATATTTTTTTTTAAATGCAATGCATAAATTTATAAACATACAGAATGAGTATGTTTTATGAAGGTCAAACGTGAACTTTTCATTTATAATGATTCTTTAACTACCCATCGCCCGGTGTCGTTGGAATTTACAGGTTTCATATTTTGGCCAAATCTATTTTGCTTTCAACCAAAACTATCGAAAACGGTGTGTCATACATGTTTTAAAAGTAACGTAGAGTTGTGAAATGTTATTAAGTAGCCCCAAGTAGTATTCGAATACAGTGAAACAGTATCTTTTTAGAGCAGTTCTGGAAGCCTTTGAGTGGTGGCTCTACTCACTTTGTGACTGCAGACTTCTCTATGAACGTCAAGTTTCAAAATGTACTTATTAGATGTAGAAGTTATCTGTATATATACAACTAAACTAATAATTTTAAAATTAAATACTACAAACTATTGTCAATGCAAATACATTTCTTCAAAATATCCCGATGAATGCGTGAAAAAAGCGGGCAATTTTTACCGTCGCCCTCGACGTGTGTTGAGTGATTACCTGTAACAAAAATATGCAATTTCAAAGATGACGGCAGATAAATACAAATAGGTATTTATTTGAATCCACAAAAACATTTACTTATTGAACAATCACAACTATTTTTTAAATTACCTAATAGTTATACGCGCAAGAGGTTGACATAATTAGCAGAGCGAGTATCCCTAACAGCGGTAGAGGTACGAAGTTCGATGCATGCAGGGTCAGCTCGACCAGAGAAATACCGCGGCCCCTTAGAATATCGACGCAAAGTAGCTTCAGATGTATTTGGAGGCCCAACACCTCTTCCTCTCGCTATTCTCATCACATCCCTCATATATAAATAATCCAGGACTAAAAGCGGAGAGAATATTTATGGTGGTCACGGCTATAGTCGCGATTTTAAACCAAGTTTCAAATTCGCGACTTGAAACTTTTACCAACCCTAGTTTTTAACAAGTGGGCTTTTAGTAGCTTTTAACGTGAAAGGCCGTGAAATCCCACGTAAAAGGATATGTAATCCTTTCACTAACATGGATTCTTGCTAGTTTTAGGCTATCCAGGATAATAACCCGTCTAGTATACAAACTAACACGGCCACGTATAAATTCACGATAATTCTGATAGATAAATTGATACAGAACATCACTTAAGCAATGTCGTCACTTTGAAAAAACTTGAATGCCTACCTATACCTGCATTTCCTATACTTTGAATGCTCTCCTGTATAGGAGTTTGAGATAGTGCATTATAGTTGCAAGCTACCTTGGATCGTACTTATACGCAGGAAAACAATTTTATTTTATGGGACAGAAGGGCAAACGAGCAAGCGTGTCACATGATGGTAATCAGCCTGCGCTGCCCATGGAAACCAGCAACACATATAGTGTTACCGCTGCGTTGCCGACCTTTAAGGGAGTAGGATAGGAAAGGATGGGGAAGAGGGGTGGGCCTCCGGCTACCTCTCTCACCGAACGAAACGCGGCATAAGCCACTTTACGTCGATCTTCTGAGAGGTCGTGGTATTTCACCGGTAGAGCCGGCCCATTCTACATAACACTAGTAACTTGGTTGAGATAATGTGTTAATTAGTGACATTCCAATATATTTTGCTTGTCATCCAAAAAACGCGCCTACATGTTTCTTTGAAATAAAACACAAACTATTTGAATTTTTTTCAAGCTGTTTTTTTATTAAAAGTATGATCCATTACAATTATAAGTGGAATAGAACATCATTCAAATGTCCACCACGACTGCGTCTGCAGCCATCAATCCGAATATCGAAATTTTCAATGACTTTCCGACATGTTGCTGGTGTTATTTCACGAATTGCAACTTGTTTGTGGCTTGTTAGCATACACTTGACTTTTCCAAAAACCCCACAAAAATAATCTAATGGTCACATGGATCACATGACCTTGGAGGCCAATTGAAATCTGCATTTCGTGAAAAAATTACGAATTTTGCGATGGGTATTTTTCAAAGAACGCCCATTTTAATAATAAGTTTGAATGATGTAAACGCGGTATTGCAATGTGTACCTGCCCATGGTTAAAACTGTACTGCCTACTAATAAAACAAAATGGCTTATAGATTAAAACAACTTTTAGGATTATATCGCGTTTATTTATTATACTCGTGAAAATGATCCCTGTAAAAAGTTCGAAACGTCCGGAAATAAATAAAATTAGTAATAAATAAACGCGATATAATCCTAAAAATTGTTTTAATCTATGAGTGAAATTCGCGAAAGTCTTAGAAATAAATATATATAAAAAAAAAAATAAAAAAAAATGGCTTGTCATTTAAAAAGATGTCACGTGTAAAAATTATATAGTGCTGACATTTAGGCGTCACATTTGGATGACCCTTTATAATATTGTAATATTAAGTATGTCTACTAATATCTTACAACACTCATCTACAAATTCACTTATATTTTTATTCATATATAATGCCAAATCCGATACGACAGCTGTGAATAATCGTATCACAACGAAATATCTACTAATAAAAAATGCCAATACAAATATACGCGTAGATGTATATTGTTATAATAGCTGAACCTAATTTAAATTTCATTTTCCTTTTATAAGAGGGCCTAAAGCGAAATAAGAGGATATTTGTATACTTAGAAGAAATAGAACGTGTTCTAGAGGAAGGTGATGTTAAGAGCCTCAAAAACTGACGCGCGTGCATGAAAAGAGTTATGAAAGTCAACGAAGCGAGTGAGGCGTGTAAGAATCGTGCCCTATGGCGCTCTGTTCTCTTTGCCTACCCCGCAAGGGATTTGGCGTGAAGTTATGTATGTATGTATGTATTTGTATACTTGTCCAGGTGGTCCAATGGTCGAGCACCCCGCTCTTGAATCAAGAAGTCGCAAATTTGAATACTGGCTCTCACCAATGACTTTTCGAAATGCTTTTCGGAAACCATGTGTTATATATCGCAGGGGCCTATGCATATGGGCCCAAATAACAATTAGGCCATTATAACTATTGTATGATAAAAGCATCTTATCGACATATTTATCGACGTGAGCTACTAAAATGACTTCGATGCAGAAATTTCATTTTTTTAGTAGCTAAAAAAAAATGAAATTTCTGCATCGAAACATCATTTTAAAAGCTTTTATTTAACTTGCACTGTATGTATGTATGTATGAATCTATGTATGTAAGTATGTATGTTCGGTGGAATCTTGCAACTCAATTTTGAAGTAGATATCTTCAACCGATTGAGCTGAAATTTTGAATACACGTTTACTTTGGATGACAACGCATGGTAAGATATGTGACATTATTCTATATCCAATATGGCGGACCACCCAAGATGGAGGAATGGATATTTTGAATGCATTTCTGCAATATGGGTATCAAATGAAAGGGCTTATTGAGTGTAACTCAAAACCTAATATGACGTCATTCTAAATCCAATATGGTGGAATATCCAAGATGGAGGAAAAAATATTTTAAGCTTCTGTACAATATGGTATTACTTGTATTAACGCTGACCTGGCAGCAGTCGCGGACTGGTCACGCAAATTTGGGGTAGAAGTCAATGTAAGTAAATGTCAAGCTATACTGGTAGGTAGCCCGTATTACTTAAAAAAATTTCACCTGATCGCCTTAAACCCTTACTGTACGACACTACGGCTATACCGTTATCTCCCCAAGTGAAAGACTTGGGGTTATACATTGATGACACGCTTAGATGGAACAAACAAATTACACACATCAGTCAGAGTGTCACGTCCACACTGCGAGCCCTCTACAGATTCAAACACTTTCTTCCATCATCAACTAAAACCCTACTTGTCCAGTCCCTTGTGCTCCCCATTATTGATTATGCAGATGTTTGTAGTCCGGATTTATCTCAGGAATCTCTAAACAAATTGGATCGACTTCTCAACAACACTATCCGCTTCATTTTTGGTTTGCGCAAATACGACCATATTTCCTTTTTCCGTTCCAAGCTCAATTGGCTTCCTATACGCCAGAGGAGATCTCTGAGATCACTTTGCCTTCTATTTTCAATTCTTAATGATCCACATTCTCCTGAATACTTAAAATCTTATTTTCGCATCCTAGGCAACTCCCACAGTCTCAATCTTCGCTCTTCTGCAAATCTACTTCTAGAATGCCCTTTACATCACTCTGGCTTCTTATCTCATTCTTTCGTCGTATCAACTATTAGACTCTGGAACGCGCTTCCCCTCAACATCAAAAAGTCACCTAGCAAGTTCTCGTTTAAACGCAGTGTCAAAAAATTTTATCTGGCATCCCCCCCCGAGTAACGTCTTATTTTTGCGTATTTATGTATGTGTGTGTATGTTTATGTATTATATATGTATTAGCATGTAATTTTATGTAAGTCTTGTACTAGTTTAGTACTTTAGTACCTATATTTATTGCGTGTAATGTATGTATATTAGTGATTGGTTATGCAGTATATTGATATATTTCCTGTATATGTATAGTACATATGTATTTATTCATTATAGTATATTTTATTTATTTATCTCTAGTTTTATCTATCTACCGAAAATTTATTTTGTTTGTTTTTTTTTTGTGTACCTAGTAAGTATCTATCCCATTAACCCTAAGGTCAACTGGCAGAAAATGCCTCATGGCATTAAGTTCGCCTTATGTACATCTTTTAAGTACATGAAGAATAAATAAATAAATAAATAAATATGGGTATCAAATGAAAGGGCTCATTGAGAGTAACTGAAAAAATAATGTGACGTCATTCTAAATCCAATATGGCGGATTTATCCAAGATAGAGGAACAGTTTTTTTTATTTAATTTCTACAATATGGCTATCAAATGAAAGAACTTGTTAATAGTAGCTCGAAAAAAAATATGACGTTATTCCAAATCCAATATGGCGGAAAAAAATATTTGCATTTTAACAATATGGGTATCAAATGAAAGGACTTGTTGAAATTAACTCAAAAAATAATATGACGTCATTCTAAATCCAATATGACGGATATTCTACCATATTTGTATTTCTACAATATGGGTATCAAATGAAAAGGCTTGTTGAGAATAACTTGAAAAATAATGTGACGCCATTCTAAATAGAATACGGTGGACCATCCAAGATGACGGCATACATATTTTTGATGCATTTCTACAATATGGGTATGAATTAAAAATCATCATTGCGATTGAATGGAAAAGAAAGCTCCAAGCTGAAATTGAATTAGATGATCTCCTTATTGAAGAGCTGGACTGTTTGAAATTAAGCGGTAAACTAACTTGTAATAATGATGCGTTGAATGAAACGACACTAACCTAGCCAGCTATAACTAAAAATAAAAAAATAAATTAAATGCAAAAACCCTTTTTAAGGAAGCTTTTATTTAAGCGCTCTAAAAATAAAAAAATAATATTTCCTTAAGAATTTCAAGCATCAACTTAGAGCCTCAGTATGTACAATTTATATAATAATAAAAGCTTGTCGCGAGGTTTGAGTCCCTATCAGTAGGTAATTAAATTGCAATAGATAAAACAGTAAAGTTAGTAGATTAATTTACATGAGTGTTTTGCCTATTTCTTCCCATGAAAACCTTACACACAGAATCGGCCGTGCGTTTTTGTTCCAAGGAGGCAATTTTCTCAAGCGCTCGTGTTTTAATATTTTATGCTTTAAATATAATAATAAGTTGAATATCTCTATTTACGGACTATATTTAACTGTGTGTGAAGACCCATGCAAATAAAGCTATTTTGATTTGATTTGACACTATAAAATTAGTACAGTTTATTTACAACTCGCGCGACAAGCTTTCATTATTATATAAATTGTACATACTGAGGCTCTAAGTTGATGCTTGAAATTCTTAAGGAAATATTATTTTTTTATTTTTAGAGCGCTTAAATAAAAGCTTACTTAAAAAGGATTTTTGCTTTTAATTTATTTAATTGAAGTATAACGTCATATGTAAAATTAATTTAAAAGTACAAGGTCCATTAAAACTTTGGAACCCTCTCTTATAAAGTTGTCATTTTCCATTTTGGCTCATATACATAGGACCCATCGAAATATCGATGACTGAAAGGTTTGTGCCCGGTATGGCACTAGGTTCGCGACCTATTCCATTTGGGACGTAAACATAACGGCGAGACGAGGCTTAACAGTGGCTGCTTGCACCTTCGAATGTAAAGGCGTAAGGTTATGTATGTTTGTATACATTTTAGGAATGTCCTACAGTTTAAACGTAGCTTCATGCATTTTTCCTTAAGAGGTGTAGATCCTTGTATTTTAACCGCGAGAATGAAATACATACCTTATTCCCAGTATTTTCCGAAATTCACGCAATAATTTTAAATAGTTCAGTAAAATAAAATTTTAGCCATGGTGGTGGAATCAAAATTAACGAAGTAATTAAGGAATCACTCGTCGCATCTCGAGTGTCACGTGACTGTGCTGACTGGAGCTCTCTGTTGATAGTCTCCTCTACGTGTACCGAGCGCGAGGCTCCACTTTGATCGGCCGCTCGGTGCCATCCACCCATCCACCTGCGCCAAAAGCTGCGGCACAAGTGTTGCTTCAGAATGCTACACAGTACACTAAATGTTCAGATCGTTCATTGCTTATTTCCGTTTGAATTTAATTATACCTACATATATATGTGTATATATGTGTATATATATATATATGTATGTATATATATGTGTATATATATGTATATATATGTGTGTGTGTATATGTATATATATATATACACCTAAATTACCCGTTTTCTTTAGGCACTATTGTACTTCCACAGGTTGCCTGGAAGAAATTGCTTTTAGCGATAAGGCCGCCATTTATACCTTAATATTGTGTTTATCCTTGTCTTATTTGTATGTTTTTCCTTTTTTTTGTAATTTATTAGGTGTAAATAAAGAGTTATCTTATCTTATATAATTGTAGAATGAAACACTATGTAACGGTGACACAATAAGACTTAAAAGAAACAAATGGCACCACCATTACAAATCTTTAGATAACAATTTAAAATATTTAAAATTCATAATCGGTTTACGTTAAAACTGTAAGTACTTTACCCCTACTTACTGACCACGCAGAATTAGGTTTCCGCGATAAAAATGAAATATTTAGACGAGTCTTTTTATATTTAATCGAGGTCAAGGAGATGACGGTATTTCATTGTATTTAACTAGTAAACAGAGTCGCAATTAATAACACGTATACTGTAACTGTAATTACTATTTAAACTAAAAATGTTGACGATTACATCTGGAGCTTATACTACAAATTGCAGGTTATATAGACAGGAGGTAAACGAGCAAGCGTGTCACTTGATCTAGCGCCGCCCATGGATACATGCAGCACAGATGGTGTTACAGTGGCGTTGTCACCCATTGGATGGAAATGGGATAGGGACGAGCTCGGAAGTGGGATAGGGAGGGAAGAGGGAAAGAGGCTTGGTCTCCGGATACGTCTCTCTCAGAACGAAACGCGACATGTACCACTTTACAACGATATTCTGAAAGGTCGTAGTATATCACCGGTCCAGCCGGCCCATTCATGCAGCCAACTGCGTGGCTCTACCACTGTTAAATTGCGTTATAATTGAATTACTATTATATTACGTTAATATTATGCTGACAACGTTAGTATCAGTGTACACAAACTATTCCCAAGTCATCCCCCTAATTACCGCCGAGCTCGGTCTACCGCAGATCGGGCTCAACCACTGAAAATTCACTTGGCAAAATATTCCAACAATTTGTCAAAACGTAGTCGTTCGTTAGAGACTAATTATGAGTGGGACGGCGGCCATCAAGCGTCATGATTAATAGCATCGTGTCCCATAACTTGCTGTACAGGGATTCACTAACTCTTTGGAGCTTGGTAATTTGTACAATTTGTGATTCAACGAATAGTGACTGGCTCCACAAATTGAAATAATTCTCCTCGGTTCGGTACAACGCGTTTTGTGTAATAAGTTTTGGCATTTATATTTATTAGAAGGCTTTGACTGACAGTGTTGTTGCTACTGGTGCTGTCAAACGCAGTCTTTTATTAGAAATGCCACATATACAATACATTTACAATTATTACTATAGACCAGGGTCGATAATTTTTGAAACCAAATAAAATTACAGTAGGATGAAACCCATTAGAAAAGGAGGGGAATCTGATCAAAATGAAAGGAAAAATAAATTACGGTCGATCCGAGTTCGGGAAGGGGGAATGGGTGAGTTTTAAGGGTAAAAAATGGTTTATCTTGATTTCCGGCAAAACTACAAGTCCTATGGAAAAAAGTTAAATGGCAAAGTTGTAGGTCATAAAAAGATCTACAACTTTTGTATTTGAAATTTTTTCATATAACCTCAAAATTTATGTGAAAAATTCAAAAACCCAAGTTTTTGGATTTTTATCTTTTACAATTTTTTTTTCCACCATATTTGGTGAACCTTATTATGTCCCAAATACACTGAAATTTATTTGATTTAAAATATTTATTTTTTCGCCTCATATTATCTTAATATCAAAAAAGCACCCTAATTTTCAAACGAAAATTCTGACGTCAAAATATCAGCTTTTTTCAAAAAGTTATGGTAGGTATGTTTTCTGTTTGCTGAAATGTCTACTTTCCGATGGTGCAAAAAAAATTATGCTATTGTAGTAAATCTTCTCAGAAAATGCATATCAAAATCGAAAAATACTCGAATTCAGAAATTAATAACTTATTTGTTTGTTAATTATAGTAGTAAATTTTGATTTGCAATTTTTTTATCAATGTAACATGTAATCTTAGGATTTTCGGGTAATTAAAGTGCAAATTTTAATAAATTGTATAAAATAATTTAAAAAAATCGGATTCAAGTTTTTTTTCGATTTTAATTTGCGTTTTTTGAGAAGATTTACTACAGTAGCATTTTTTTTTTCACCGTAGGAAAGTAGACATTTCAGCAAACAGAAAACATACCAACTTTTTGAAAAAGCTGATATTTTGACGTCAGAATTTTCAATTGAAAAAAAATAGGGTGCTTTTTCGATATTAATTCAATATTTTATGCGAAAAAATAAATATTTTTAAACAAATAAATTACAGCATATTTGGAACATAAAAAGGCAACTTTTCACAAAATATCGTGAAAAAAAAAAATGTAAAAGATAAAAATAAAAACCCAAAAACTTGGTTTTTTGTATTTTTCACATACATTTTGAGGTTATGTGAAAAAAGTGTAAATACAACAGTTATAGATCTTTTTATGACCTACAACTTTGTCATTAAACTTTTTTCCATGGGACTTTTAGTTTTGCCGGAAATCGAGAAAAAACGTTTTTTACCCTTAAAAACTCACCCCCATCCCCTTTCCGACCTCAGATCGCCCATAAATTATTTTTTCTTTCATTTTTCTAATATCTATCTTTCATCTTTCATCCTCCTATTTTTTTTATTTTTTTCTATTTTTATTAGCTTTTTATTAGCTTCACCTGTATGTATGTTTGTATGTTTGTAGGTTTGTTTGTAACCGACTTCTTTTTTAGTTTCCGCTGATTGCCACTAGATGGTGCGATTTGTGAACTATGTAAATAATAGTTTAAAAAAACTAAAAAACACGCTTTTTATAGAAAACCGAACTAAAAAATAGAAAATAAATTTTAATGAATTTAAATTAAGAAAATAGTTGTTTCTAAGATTTTCGCGAATCTCACTCATTGATTAAAACAACTTTAGGATTATATCTACTTCTAACTTTTAGGATATTATCGAAATGATAATCACTCTACTCATATCTGTCAATAAAATATTTATAACTATTGACACCATGCACCCCACGCTTTTTTGAACGATAGATGGTGCGATTTGTGAACTATGAAAGTTCATAAATCGCACCATCTAGTGGCAATCAGCGGAAAGTTTACGTTATCAACTTGAAACGAGTTCCTTATAAAAGTCACAGATGGCGCTATTCCTTAAATTCGAAACTAAGAAACGCGCTTGTTTTAGAAACCCGAACTAAAAAATATAAAATAAATAATAGTTTAAAAAAACTAAAAAACACGCTTTTTATAGAAAACCGAACTAAAAAACAGAAAAATAAAAAAAATATTTTATTTTAAAAAAAGCGTGGGGTGCATGGTGTCAATAGTTATAAATATTTTATTGACAGATATGAGTAGAGTGATTATCATTTCGATAATATCTTAAAAAGCACCCCACGCTTTTTTTAAAATAAAATATTTTTTTTTATTTTTCTGTTTTTTAGTTCGGTTTTCTATAAAAAGCGTGTTTTTTAGTTTTTTTAAACTATTATTTATTTTTATTTTTTTTATTTTTGATGGCCAGATGCCTTCTCTGGTCTACTAGTGCAGACGCGTCAGCATCTTTATCTCATGCAGATTTCTTTGGCTTTGAGTTTGCAAAATGCATTTAAGAAGTTTCCACACACACACAAATTTCTTGTTTTATTCTGTATTGGATAGTTAGTTACGTTACCATGATTGTTATCAAGCACAGCGAGTGATACGGGACAGACTGTCACAGGTACACGACATGTAAATTAAAATGGCGTGATCAACTCTTCTGACGTGCTGACGTGACATATTGACGTGATGTATGATAGTTACAGTTATCTGGATTATGATAAATGTGTTTTATTGTCCTTGTACATAGGTACATTAAATATTTCAAAATATCATTGTACATTTGTACCCCGCATCACGTAAATACTAATGCAGTCTTTCATATGGTAGTTAACCATTGTTTAATTAAGAACATCTTCCTGTTTGAAGTTAAGTAAGAAATAAAAAAGGTTCGCAGGAGTACATCTTCCTTTTTCTCCTTTCCGCTTAATAAAAACACACGACCTTCATGAAGAAGAACCTGATATATGTATTAAGCAATCAAAGAGAAATAAATGTACTTATTTAACCCATTAACGCCCTCTGTACTAAATAAACGACACCATTTCAAATCTCTAGTAAAAGTTCGTTAACTGTTATTTAGACAAATTAATACTTTAAATAAATGATAGATAGGCGTCAGCTTCTATGAAAGCATAAAAAAGTTAAGAAAGCAATCGGTTAACCGCCTTTTTTTGAAATTTTCGTGCGCAAATATTTTAGTTGCTCAGGTAAGTCAATTATTTTAACTTTTTAAATGGGTTAACGTATATTTTGTAGTTTAATTATGCACTTGATTATTAAATTATGATGGTAAGTTACTGTATTAGATAAAATATCTAGAATTTATCAAGTTTCTTGTGAGTTGGAGTATGATATACCTTGATGTCGTTTTTTTAGTACAGTGGGCTTTACTGTTATATTTTATGTGCAGAAAAAAAATGAATCGATTCAGTGCTGCAAATAATTATCGCGGGCTTGAGGAAGCTGTAAACGCCATTGCGGAGGATGAGAGTGATAACGAGTATGACTTTATTATTTTACCGCCTGGACCTGATGTACTGACGGACGAAGAAGAAGGAGAAGAGGACTTACAAACGTCAACACTACCGAATGATATTCCTGGAACAATCGAGGTAACACGTCGACGACGTCATTCAGCTGAAACGTCCGAATGGGACGATAGTGACGATGAACCTTTGTCGAACAAAAGAAGGCGTCCCAATGATGTTTTTCCGACGTGGAGGAAATGTTCCCCATCCTATTCATCTTTTACCCGATCATGTGAAAATAATTCTCGTTGCTCACAAAAAACTCAAGTGATTGAACAGCTAAAAAATTTGTCTTTGATAAAATATTTGATGCCGAAGTTTATGATTTGATCCTAAGTAACACACTGCTTTATGCAGGTCAAAATAACAGACATGGATTTGTGTTAGATAAAGAAGATTTGAGCAGATTTTTGGGGATTCTTATTTTATCAGGATATCACAGATTACCGAGAGAGCGTCAGTATTGGAGTTATGATGAAGATCTTGGAGTACCTCTTGTTGCCCGGTCCATGTCTCGAAACAGATTCCTTGATATAAAGAGAAATTTGCATTTAGTAGACAATAGTTTAGCATCTACTTCAAATGACAAGATGTTCAAAGTCAGGCCCTTGGTAGAATCTCTGAATCAAAAATTTTGTCAATATGGTGTTCTCCATTAAGACATATCAATAGACGAATCGATGATAAAGTATTACGGTCACCATCCATCAAAACAATACATCCGGGGTAAACCGATCAGATTCGGTTATAAAAACTGGGTGGCCGCTAGTGCTGATGGTTACTGCTATGTATTTGATTTATACTGTGGCAAATCTATTGAAGCTACGAACACACCGCTCGGGACTCGAGTGGTTACCTCATTGTTAGACAAAATGCCACTAGTACCTGCTGAGCATAACATATATTTTGACAACTTCTTTACTAGTTATGACTTGCTTATCAAACTAAAAGAGAGTGGGTTTAGAGCAACAGGAACAATAAGAGAAAATCGGACAAAAAAATGCCCTCTTACTTCCGTGAAGGACATGAAAAAATCTGAAAGAGCTCATTTTGATTATCGGTTTGATACAAATAACGAGGTTTTGCTTGTCAGATGGAAAGACAACAGTGTATGCACTATTGGTACGAATTTTGACACAGTTGAACCATTGGGAAAAGTCAAACGGTGGTGTTTACAAAGCAGACAGAAGGTTGATGTGAATATTCCACATCTATTTCAAACCTATAACAAGTGCATGGGCGGCGTCGATGTTATGGATGCATCTATTTCCATGTATCGAGTGAGTTTACGTGGAAAAAAGTGGTGGTGGTCTATTTTCACCTACTTGCTTGATATGTGTGTATCTAACGCTTGGCGTCTGCACAGCATGAGCAACGAAGAACGCTTTGACCAGCTGGGTTTTCGGCGACACGTAGCGAGACATTATCTACAGCGTAACAACATTCTCAAAAGCCGTCCATCCGGTACTGAAATAGCAGGACCTTGCCCAAAAAACAACGGACATAACCCTAAGAAGCTGCCCAAACAATTGAGATGTATTTTGTGTCACACGCGTATAAAATGGCACTGTAGCCAGTGCCAGAAGACATTGTGTATTGATAAAGATAGCTTCGCCAAGTATCATGCATAAGCGCCCGCTGTACTATAAAAAGTACGGCTCCAAATAGTGCTTTTTAATTTTTTCATTATCTTTTTATTATTCCAATCCGTCTTTATAGTGCCTAAGTACCCTATTAATAAAGCTATATTAATAAAAACATTACTTGTTTTAATTTGGGCGTTAATGGGTTAAATAAAGTATCTCCTTACGTAAAATAATTATTTCTCAACATTGAAACAATGGATTATATCGCGTTTATTTAGAACTTATTTTCTATTTATTTCCCGACGCGGCGACGTTTCGACCTCTTTACAGAGATCATTTTCACGAGTAATGAACAAAAAGTTAGTAGTCGTAAAAATGATCTCTGTAAAGAGTTCGAAACGTCGGGAAATAAGTAGAAAATAAGTTCTAAATAAACGCGACATAATCCATAAAAGTTGTTTCAATGTTATGAATGTGATTCGCGAAAATCTAAGAAATAATTATTTCTCCTTACGTGAATATTTTAATTAATGTCATTAAAGATGTAATAAATAAAGACATACAAAATAGGTACAAACCAGTAGCACCGTTAGGAAAAAATTTAATTGGTGGCCCTCCAATTCGGAGTCAATCTGCAACCTCTGCATTACAAGTGCAGGTCTAAGTTATCGGCACTGTAGGTTATTACTGGTAGGACGCACTGGTCAAAGACTTTGGTCTTCAGGCATTGCGGTATAGGCGAGCCGAAAACTCGACGCAGTTTGCCGAATGCGGCCCAACCCAGCTGAATCCTCCTGTTGGCCTCCTCCTCGAAGTTTCGTCTACCTAACTGAATAATTTGGCCTAGGTAGACGTATTTGTTTACGACTTCGAGAACTGACCCTTCGACGCTTATCGGTCCGGGCACGACATGTTCTTTGAACATGACCTTGGTCTTGCCCAAGTTCATGCCCAAACCGACACGCCGGTAGGACTCGTTTAGGCTGCGCAGCATTCCGCTTAACTCTACAGTGGTAGAGCCAAGCAGTTTGCTGCATGAATGGGCCGGCTCGACCGGTGAAATACGACGACCTCTCAGAAGACCGACGTAAAGTGGCTCATGCCGCATTTCGTTCGGTGAGAGAGGTATCCGGAGGCCTACCCCCATCACCATCCTTTCCTATCCCCTATCCCTTAAAGGTTGGCAACGCAACAGTAACACTATATGTGTTGCTGGTGTCCATGGGCGGCGTTGGTTGCTTACCATCAGGTGACACGCCTGCTCGTTTGCCCTCCTATCCCATAAAAAAAAAACTATTCCAGCGACTCTGCCATTACAACGATGTCGACGGCGAATCGAAGATCCGAGATGTACTCACCATTCACGTTGATACCCTGTCCAGTCCAGTACAAGGTCTTAAGACGTCCTCCAGTGCGTTGGTAAAGAGCTTGGTAGATATGACATCTCCCTGTCTTACACCTCGATTCAGCTCGATGGAGTTCGTCACTTGATCCTGGATCTGGACAGCCATCGCCATTTGACGGGCCTCGTGGCGTATTGGTAAAACTACCGGCTGCAGCACTGAGGTCGGGGGTTCGATTCCCACCCGAGCACAGATATTTGTGACAAACAAGAATATTTGTGCGGTGTCTGGGTGTTTTTCTATGTATTATAAGTATGTATTTACAAAAGAAAAGTATATATGTATTAGTATCCGTTATCTAGTATCCAGGTGTCTCGGCGGCGCAGTGGGCGAGCGCACGGCCTCTGATCCAGAGGTCCGGGGTTCGATTCCAGACACTGGCTCACACCAATGACTTTTCGAAATTGTTTTCGGAAGTTATGTGTGATAAATACCGATGACTGACAAACTTTGTGCCCGGTATGGCAATAGGTTCGCCACCTATTCCATTTGGGACGTAAACAAAACGGCGAGACGAGGCTTAACAGCCGCTGCCTACACCTTCGGGTAACAAAAGGCGTGAAGTTATGTTATATTATGTAGTATCCATAGCACAAGCATTTAGTTGCTTAGTTTGGAACTGGAGGGCGCTGTGTGATTTGTGTCCAAGATATTATTATTATTATCGTGGTGGTGTCATACAAGCATTTCAACACCTCGATATATCGCCAGTCAATCCGACATCGCTGCAATGCATCCAAAACTGCCCAAGTTTCGATGGAGTCGAAGGCTTTTTCGTCATCCACGAATGCCATACACAGCGGCTGATTGTACTCTTCGGTCTTCTGTACAGTCCAGGATGTGGTCCACGGTACTAAACACAGAAATAGATCAAGATAGAACGGCCGCGATGGCATATTTCCATACATTTCGAGCGTGTCACTTTTTTGAAAAACCACGCCCTCAGCGTGACGTCATTTTCATTGTGAGCGCGGCGCCTAGTTAGGAGACACTCACATTAGATTATCGATGTTAATATCGGCAACGTGTGTTAATTTTATTATTTTTATATTTTACTAACTTTATTGATTTTCTGTAACGATAATCATAGAAAGTAAAACATGTTAAATACTTCAATCCGACATATTAAAACCTAAAACATATTTTTCCAACAGTATATAAAATTTAATTATAAATATTTTACTGTCCTTGAAACTATACATATTTATTAAATATTTGCCTTTTTGTAAGGGTTGGCCTCACAGTCCTGGTTAAATAACGAAGCCGAACGTCTACATATACCTCAGTTACTGCCCATTTGAGAAGAACGAGATGATTTTCCATCGGCAATTGGTCAAATTGGTGAAAACTTATACTGTCAAATAAACTGCTGCCAATGTAATTACGAAACACTTTGGTTGAAATTTGTGGTGTTAGAATAAAGTAGGGACAAAGCAAGATATGAGCTGATACTCAAATTATTATTGAATTAATTTATCGATAAGTCCTAAGACTCAACGATACATGGAGTGCCCATCTCTAACATTCGAATCACAGCGATTAACAAACACAGCGATCAACTGGCAGGTGTATTGTGTATTTCGTTCGATTCGACGTACATTACGCGTATAATTTATACGCGCAATGTTTTCGTATACGAGCGTTGAATGCAGACAGCAATGGATATTTATCATAACGAAAAAATATACAACTTGTGATCGTAATTATTGAACATAGTAAAAGTAAAACAATAATTTATAATCTCAAAAAAATACTTTCTACTGATTTTCTGTACTTACTGATCATACGAAATATTTCCTTTTTTATAAGCTTTTATTTACCTTGCACTGTATGTATGTATGTATGTATGTATGTATGTAAGTATGTATGTTCGGTGGAATCTTGTAACTCAATTTTGAAGTAGATACCTTCAACCGATTGAGCTGAAATTTTGTATACACGTTTACTTTGGATGACAATGCATGATATAATGTATGACATCATTCTATATCCAATATGGCGGACGACCCAAGATGGCGGAATGGATATTTTTAATGCATTTCTGCAATATGGGTATCAAATGAAAGGGTTTATTGAGTGTAACTCAAAATATAATATGACGTCATTCTAAATTCAATATGGTGGAATATCCAAGATGAAGGAATATATATTTTAAGCTTTCGTACAATATGGGTATCAAATGAAAGGGCTCATTGGGAACAACTAAAAAAATTATGTGACGTCATTCTAAATCCAATATGGCGGATCATCCGGAACAGTTTTTTTTAATGCATTTCTACAATATGGGTATCAAATGAAAGGACTTGTTAATAGTAGCTCGAAAAATAATGTGACGTCATTCTAAATCCAATATGGTGGTATAAATATTTGTTTTTCTACTATATGGGTATCAAATGGCCCTTTCACTAAAAAGTTATATGAGAACTTCAAAAACTATGTCTCGGTGGTTCAGTAAACTAGCCCGCTTCTGAATCAGGAAGTCTTGGGTGCGAATTTGGCCTCACACCAATGTCTTTCGAAATTCCTCTCGAAAGTCATGTGTGATAAATATTTTTGACTGACCACCTTGTGCTCGCTGTATGGCAACAGTGGTAGAGCCCATCAATTCACTGTATGAATGGGCTGGCTCGACTGGTGAAATACCAGAACCAGCTCACGCCGGGTTTCTTTGGGTGAGAGAGGTACCCGGAGGCCCACTCCCCTTCCCCATCCCTTCCTACTTCCATATCCTACATCCTACTCCCTTAAAGATCGTTGAGACGTAAACATAGTGGCGAGTCGAGGCTTGACAGATGCTGCCTACACCTTCGGGTAGAAAAAGGAGTCGAGCTATGTTATGCTATTAATTAATGTTATAAACAAATTAGAATGTGTATAAATATTATATATATCATAGGGCTTTCAATATGAGCGGCTAGATGTTAGTGGCCTGCTTGTTTGGGCGGTGTCAGTCAATCTTTTGTTTACTATTCAGTCACTGATGCCAAATCACGATGTCAAGATACAGGGTTAAGCGGCTCGTCCAAATTTATAATCAAAATGAGTTAGTGCTAACTTGAGAACCTTACGACCACTTTACGACTGAGGCGGTAGTTCATCACAGTCGACGGCTTTCCGTTGACCTATGTTATAATAGTTAACAGTGTTTTAATTGTGGTCAGCCACGCAATCTGCTGCATGAATCTCCGGTTCAGCCGGTGCAATGCCATGCCCTTTCAGGATACCGACGTAAATTGGACAGGATTTAATCACTTTAACATGATTGCTACACTAACGGATTTTAATGGTGTTATAGGTATTATTAGAATTAAACACAGTGGATGATGGGAACGAACTATAACTTTTATTACAACTACAACTTTTATTACACTCACTCAGATTAAAAAAAACAGATGGCGTTACACATCACACAATTAAGCTATAACTAAACTAAGCTGCAAAATCAACAAATAAGTAACAAAAAAAATTGTTTACTTAGGCTTGAAACTCTTTGCTGCTGGTCAAGCATACGTGGCCTTAAGTAGGGAAAATACTTTAGGAGGTCTCCATTGAAGAGTTGGACTGTTCGAAATTAACTGGCAAACGACCTTGTAACAATGATGCTTTGAATGAGATGAAGAGACTGAGAAACTTACCCATCGATAACTAAAAACTTGAAAATAATTTAAAGAAAAAAACTTTTTTAAAGAAGCTTTTATTTAAACGCTCTAAAAAGAATAAAATAATTTTCACCTTAAACATTTTAACTATCAACTTATAACCTTATTATATACAATTTATGTGATAATAAAAGCTTGTCGCTATGTTTAACCCAACCCTTCCCCCCTCCTCTTCCCATCCCAATTCCGACCCCTTCCATTTCCCATGGAAAGGGCCGGCAACGCAACTGTAACACTATATGTGTTCGGGTGTCCATATATATGTTATAAACCAAAAATATATATTTGGATAATGCGATCCGTCACAGTAATCATTAAATATAAAAAAAATATTTCTAGATGGTTATGGATAGCCACTAATAGGTAATTAAACATAGCGACAAGCTTTTATTATCACATAAATTGTATATAATAAGGTTATAAGTTGATAGTTAAAATGTTTAAGGTGAAAATTATTTTATTCTTTTTAGAGCGTTTAAATAAAAGCTTCTTTAAAAAAGTTTTTTTCTTTAAATTATTCATATTTGATTCACTACTTTTGTTTTTACAATTTTTCACAGCATAATAAGGCATATATGTGACGTTTTATCTATTTTTTTACGTCCTGAACGCATGGCAGGAACGCTCGTTGCGTAATGAGAGCGAGTTTCGAAAAGCATGCAATATAGTGCAGGGTTTTGGCACGCTTGCCACGCCTATTCGCCGTTCTATCTTGATCTATTTCTGTGGTACTAAAGCCTTTTTGAAACCCGGCCTGCTCCGGAGGCTGGAATTCGTTGAGTCTTGCAGCGAGACGATTCGTGACGACCCTCGAGAACAACTTATAGATATGGCTCAGGAGCGAGATGGGTCTGTAATTCTTCAGTAAGGCTTATCACCTTTTTTGAAGAACAGCACCACCGCACTCCTGCTGCAAACCCGTGGTGTTATACCCTGGTAAGACGGAATTAGAAAGACTTCCTAATTCCTTTCGGATAGGAGTCCCGCCGGATTTTAGAAGTTCTGTTCTAATTCCGTAATCACCGGGTGCCTTGTTCTGAAGTTGCCCGAGAGCCGCATTAATCTCGTTTTCTGCAAAATCGGGGATGTCCTCACTATAGTGACGCGTTAACGGGGCTCTGTGGTCATCGCTGTGTCCCGTCGGCTTGGTCATACCTGTGAAATACAGGAGCCCATAAAATGATTTTATCTCTGCGAGAATCTCAGGCTTAGAGGTGACGACACGTCCATCCGCAGTTTTCAGTTTCGTTAGATGGGGCCTTCCAAGCTGCTAAGCAAACACTTTCAACCCTTTGTTGCGGTCGATCGCGTCCTCGATTGCTCAAGTATTCGATCGACGAAGGTCGCGCCGCATCAGCTTTCTAATACGCTGGTATAGGCTTTTCCATTCTGACGAAGACCACTGATCGGATGGAGTTTCTCGTCTTTACCTCATTAGCTCGAGCGTCTCAGAAGAGAGTTTGGACTCCTTTTTCTGCGATCTCGGGAACAACCTTTGAGACACTTTCCTCAGCGTGTTGACCAAATTGGCGGTCTTTTCGTCCACGTTGCCTGTGGTTTCCAGCAGGTCGAATCGATTTTTAAATCATTACATAGTATAAAACAAAGTCACTTTCTGCTGTCTGTCCCCTTATATGCGTATATCTTTAAAACTACGCAACGGATTTTCATGAGGTTTTTTTTACTAGTTAGAGGGTGTCAACGGGGTGGTTTTGATCTATAATTCATATATGATTTTGTAAAGAAAAATGAAAATTTTCGAGATTTAGCACTTTAATTGCAAACGCTGGCTGAACCCTGAGTGATAGATCAAAACAATGTTCTACATTATTAAACACCTTCAAAAGGTCTACAGAAAAGAATCCGCGAGGGCATATGTCTATCTCACCATATGATAACCCACAATGACTATTTTTTTTTTACTTTTTACGAGAAATAATGGCTTATTTAGGTGGCAATTTTAAACCTTACAGCATTAATTTTCATCCAGTTAGGTGTCTTAAATAGATTGTGCTTTTAATAAAGATGGCCCCGTCCAGTATGTAATTTAAACGCATATTTACGAAGATATAACAGTGTTAACATGCGGGGCATAGTATTTGCGTCACGCGCCAAAACGCGAGCCGATAAATAGCACAAATTGAACTTTTTCAGATCCAAATTTTACTAATTTATTACTTTTGATGCGGAACAAAGTTCGCCGGGTCAGCTAGTATAGATATAAAATAGAATAAACGATTATTTTTCGTTACGAACCAAAAACATATTCAGAAAAAAACATCACTTCTACATTTAACATTCTTCAGATTCCATCGCGGCATTACTTAATGAGAGCCAGAGTGTACTACGGAGAGTGGCCCCAATTTTTCTTTCCATTTAAGTAATGATACGCACCTTTGAATAAGTCCCAGTGTGTTACTCTTCATAAAGGAGTGCTTTGACAAAATGTAACATATTATATATATGTATACATACTACATTTTCTTGTCTCTTTGACGTAAATACATTTTGGTCATTTTTATACACAGCTTTTCTATACCACTCAGGTTTAAAGGTAAATATTTAATTCAATGAAGAAATGTTGTCTTTAAGAGTTGTGAAGTTTGTATACACATTGGAGGTTGTAGTTTATTGAATAATAGATTTAACCCGAAAGATCAGCACGCTGAGGCAGCGATGAGTAAGCCACATCACTCGACGAACGAAAAGACAATCAAGGAGGCGAGCAAGTCCTGTGCTTTCATAATTTTCTAACTATCAACAAACACGCTTGTCGGTTCTTGAGGCTCTTAACGATATCTTTACGCAAGACACGGCTGGTCGCGTAGATCACTGTCTTTCTGGACCTTGTACTACTTTGGCTATTTATATTTCTTTTACCTACCCACATTTCCTATATAGCTTTTATATGTCACAAGGGCCAAGCGCGGGCGGCAAACGAGCAAGCTGGTCACCTGTTAATAACTGACTAGCACTGCCCGAGGATTCCTGCAATACAGTGAAAAAGTTGCACTGTCGACCTTTCAGGGTGTGGGTGTGGCTGGGTCTTCTGATAGCTCTGATCGAACGAACCGCGACATAAGTCACTTTACGTCGATATCCTGGGACGTCGTGGTATTCTAATACACCGGTTGAGTGAGCCTTATTGCGTGGTACCCTGCCATTGTTAAAATAAACGGGAATATAAACCAATTAAATGTTTCAACATGGATAACCTCTGTACCTTCACAAAGGGAGTGACAATCAAGTGAATACTATGCTATGATCACAGCAGTATGTCTCCAGGTGTTTGTTTGTGCACACAGGTGTGAGGGGCGGGGGGCGATTGCGATTGATGTTAAACAAACCTCCATTAGAAAGTGTACCGATATCGTAGCCCCCATTAGGTGCGGTATCGTCTCAACACGTGCTTTGTACAAAGAACAGGTAGGCTCTATGCACCACCACTTACAAACAATATATATACACAATCGATGTAGACAAACAGAGAGTAAATAGCGTTTGTATTAGTGGAGCACTCCGCAAGTTCCTCTCTTGTGCAGGCTCGCAAAATATAAAATTTAAGAATAAATCGACATGTTGCTCTTAGTTTCGTAAAAAATACACGCAATCGTTTTACTGGTAACTTCAGTGCGCGCTGTTTGATTACACCAATGAGGACACGCATTGGCGGCTGTGATATGTTGGCATCCCCCTCGACCTGCTCTTTATAGAACCACTGAATATATTGCCCTATACAGCCATATGTAGTTTCTAGACTTTGCTCAAGCGAGACAAAAAATAGCCCGATACTCCCGAAAGTGTATGTACGCAATGTTAAGATTTAGTCCAGAAAGTTAGGACGTAAAAATATAACTCATGCAAACACTCACATTTGCATTGGTATAACATAACAGTGGCTAATAAAAAGCAATGACGTTCATTCGTATGTGTATAATAACATGGTCTCAAAAATAAAAATACATTCCTAGGATCTAGATATTTTAGTATTTCAGCTGTAATAACACGTTTACATATAAAACGTCGATAGAACGCGAGCGTCGGCTACAAATATACAGGCTTTTTTATATCGTCTCAGTGTAGGCTATCAAAGTAATGGCCGAATTATTGTATTAAACACGAACGTTACAGTTTTGAGTCGACTACAAAATACGGTCAGATACAATGATATTTGTTTGAATTTATTGTTTTATTATGAAGAACTAATTTTTTGGCAATAATAGTTAAATTTAATTTAATCAACCGCTAAGATTACCCCGTGATTTATAAATCCTACTTCTGATGAGGTTTTAGGTTGAATCCGGTTTAAGATAAAATAAAACAATGTTATTATGTATTTAATAGCATCATGACTTTTTTATATTTGTTAAATTAAGAAGATAAACACAAAATGAAACAAATACCATACCACTGTCTGTATATAATCATGAGGCTTTCACAGTTCGCTTCAACTGTTCTCGAACGTACATATATTTATTTCTTCATTAAAATACGAGAAAGGCTACATAGACGAAGTTGCAAGCAATATTTAGTGACCAATAAACATCTATTTGGAATAACCTGCAGGAGTACGATGTGCAATACGGATAAACAGTATCCTATTAACTTTAGTTTTGTTGACGTCAGTGTTTGAATTATTTTTTCATATACTTATGGTTAACATCGCAAGCCGTAGACAATTGTAAGTGTATTGACGAATATGTCTTTATTCCGTAGAATACTATATGATGTTAATCTAACAATTTTTGGCACAGTTGGGCAAAATTGGATAGAGAACAACAATTTTTCAATTAAACACAGCAGCTGCAGAAAAGGTCACACCTTACAGGCTTTCATTGTTATGCGGTCTCCAAGTTAATATTGACTCGGGCTCCATAAAATACATTGTTACTTAATGGCAGAATAACTTTAAGTTATTATATCCAGCCATTAAATACTAGTAGTACTATATTCTAATAGTAATAGACCGAGTTTAATTGTCAAAGTGAACACACTAGCAAGTTGTATTGTGTACATAATAATATTTATGTTAATATTCTGTTGCAATATTAACACAGACGAGGTCTAAGTATGTAAAGATTAGTCAAATTCAGATTGACCATCCATAATTAATTGATTTCGTGTCGTGGTTCCTAATTTGGGTAGATTGTGACTACACCCCATTTCTTTAACTTTTAAACAATGCAAGTACCTGCATAAATTGTCTGACGCACGCAGCTCCATGTTCCCTGAGGAAGCTCTGCAGTGTCCTGACCCCTTGCGCTGACAACCGGTAACCGTTGCCGTTGTCAGCCCCCGTGAAGAACACCCCTGGAGTCGGGCCCTCACCCATAACCAGGTTACATGATCAACACATTACATTTCACATACATAGACACTCGAGGAATCCAACTTATATTTACAACAACTATTCTAATTCACTAACAGATGGATCCAAATTCACTCTATATAATTGTAATTAAAGCGCTTTTTTGAATAAAATTAAAGTATTACTTGTGTAAAGTAAACAATAACTGCGTATTTTTGTATGATTTCTATTATTATGTCAACTATTTCGTTTTATTTCATTTATTTAGGTACTTAGCTATATAGAACACCTATTTAAGTTAACATGAATCATCAATCAACATTTTCAAGTAAGTTCACTTGAACAAAAAAAAATCACTAAAGTCAAAAGATTTAAGCCCAGACTTAGTGTTTAATTAAAATTTACACAAAACAATAGAATCATTGAAATTCACCACTAATAACTATTTATTCTGTTTCTAAAGTTTGCAGAACAAACAACTTCTACGATACAAAAGTGCTACGCTTTCGTAGCAATGTGATGATCAACCGGGGCGGCCGGCGTTCTCGTAGCAACTGCTACGCGATCGTAGCGACAACGCAGCATTACGATGCGGCGATAGGAATATGACGTAATAGATCAGGAGCCGGTGGATAAAAACTTTCGATTGAATTTATTGAGGAATATCTTTTTTAATTCAACGATTATTGAACAGTCAACCTCATTTAAAGCTGCGCCGCTGTAGGGTCTGGATATCGTTTAACGGTTACATAGCGAAAAATCTTGATTATTTTGAAAAACCAAACAGATATTCACTACTCGAATTACTTTAAACTAAATAATAATAATAATTTTATGATGAGTAACATAAGTATAATGTATGTTATATCTTATCTTAGATCGGAAGTAGAATGTCGGGATCCATTCAAATAGTGAATAAACAAATGCTTTTTTAAAATGTATAATGACGGAGACAGCATATTAATTAATTCCAAACTAAAAATCAAAATTTATAAATATATAATTTCAATTACCAAACGCAATTATTATTGCATAAACACAAATTTATGTGTCAGAATATATATGACGCCCTCCAATCGAAATTCATGGTGCGTAACAACGTTTCGTCACTCAATAAATGTACCGAAACGAATATAGGTGAAATGAAGTGTCGCCCCCCTTCCTAAGTTTAGGGAACTCGTGAACTCCAACATGTAATTTAATAAAGCCCTAGCTGTCAAGTTAGTTTTCGACTTCACACCCAAGTCATGCGCTGTGAAACTTCTGGATTTAATTGCATATTACTACTTTCTCCTTGCCTAAAACTACATGTGATATTGCTTAGTATAGCAGTATAATAGTAGACTTATCGCCAATAGACGGTCAGAAATGTCAGTGGGAAAATTCAAGGTTTAGTTTGTAATTAGCAACAGTATCTAGACACTCTGTCTGTCCCCTTATATGCGTATATCTTTAAAACTACGCAACGGATTTTGATGCGGTTTTTTTAATAGTTATAGGGTGTCAACGGGGTGGTTTTGGTCTATAATTCATATATGATGTTTTACAGAAAAAATGATAATCTTCGAGATTTAGCACTTTTGACGGGCCTCGTGGCGCATTGGTAAAACTACCGGCTGCAGCAATTAGGCCGGGGGTTCGATTCACCCGAGCACAAATATTTGTGACAAACATGAATATTTGTGAGGTGTCTGGGTGTTTTTCTATGTATTATAAGTATGTATTTACAAAAGAAAAGTATATATGTATTAATATCCGTTATCTAGTATCCATAACACAAGCATTTAGTTGCTTAGCTTGGAACTAGAGGGCGCTGTGTGTATTGTGTCCAAGATATTATAATTGCAAACGCTGGCTGAACCCTAAGTGATAGATCAAAACAATATTCTACATTAATAAACACCTTCAGAAGGTCCGAATTCTACTCATGTATTACTTTTGATGCGGAACAAAGTTCGATGGGTCAGCTAGTATTGTATATATTTAATAATCCGTATACAATAACACTTTTCAAATGAATCAAGTAAATCTGCCAACAGCGCTTCATCTAGAAGCCAATAACGGCGTGTGTCCAATAATTTGAACACAGTTAATTCATTATACCATTTTCTTTTATACGTTTGTGATTAAATAAAGGGCCTGAACGAGTCGCGTAATACGTTCTCACCGAATTAATTAATCAAGCAAGTTGGCGCAGAAACGAATATTTGATACTAAGATGATGAAAATGTTTCTGTTCTGTTTCTACCACAAAAGACTAAATAGACAGAAGATAGGAGAAATATAGAGAGAAAGATAGAGAATTATTAAATAGACGATAGATGTAAAATGCTAAGATATTTGCCTACATGCCGTGACATCGTGTCTAGGTTATATTGTTTCCAACATTACGTAGTACATATTGTTTGAAGGCGGTTTTGTTTTAATGTATTTCTACGGTCTATTTTGACTCAAAGCTATATCGAAAAGGATATAATCTATTTTTGTTGTAAACATACATCGGCTCTACAAATAAACCAGTACACAAAACCAGACATCATGATCCTAATATACCTATTTATTGCATCCGGATACCACTCTCACCGAGCGAATCTTGACATTATTCACTTTACGTCGATACTCTGAGAGATCGTGATATTTTCGCCGGTCGAGCCTGGCTATGCATGCAACGAACTGCGTAGCTATAAGACTGTACAACAAAATCATAAAATATAAAACGGAAAGCTCGTACATCACATAAATATCAGTTAAACGGCTCTCGGCTGAACGTGCACCGTCCATGAGAATATCTGTACGGCATCCGAGCGAGCGATAGGATCTCATCTGATTGTATTGAGAGAATTCAACGGGAATACACCAACCAGTACCTTTTTTTTTTTCTTTTTTTTACGCGAGGAAATGCTTTATGCACACCAGGACGTGTGCATAAAGTGTCCCCAGGCAGGAGCCTGGGGACGGCAGAGAGTAGTGTGGGACTCCCAAAACAGTAAACTGCAATCCGATCCTAGGGTTACCCACTAAAACCTCGCGGCGGCCTTCCTCCGGCGTTGGGGTGGCCCAGGACAGTGCATCAGCCCTCTGGTCCACCCCGCCGTCGCCCCCCCTTTGTCACGAGGAGTACCTAGTACTACCAATATTTATTATTCAAAAGTGATGTATGTATGTATGTATGTATGTATGGATGTATGTATACGTACAAAGGGGTTAAAAGTATACGACATTCACAGAACGTGTGGGAATCATTCTTAACCAATCGGAATAGAGTTTATAATTTTGTTTAAACGATCACGTTGTTTAAGATACTTTGGAAGGTGGAATCACGAATGTTCTTAACTGTTGGCTTAACGTCACGAGTTAAGTTACTGTAGGTGCCCTGAAAAGTGATATACAAGAGTCCTTCAGTTATTCTGAATAGCCAGTGAACGTATGGAGTCTGTCGGGCACCAACTTAATGGCCACTAGGGTATATTTACTTGTGCGTGCCCAGGCAACGTTTACATGAACGATTTGTTTGACTTTGTGGCGGACAACCTTTTATTGTCTAGATTTAAGGTCAAATTGTTTTTATAACCCAACAGAGACTAATAAAAAATTTAAGATCTCTTTTATCGTAAAAAAGGGTTTCTGGCGATTTACTTTTTTAAAAGTTATGTTAATTTTATGCAGTAAATCTACGCTCGTCTGCTATCTACGTACTAAGTCTCCAAAGTCTTCCAAAATTTTGGGTATAAACACAGATACTACTAAACAAATAGACACCTGATACGAGGAACGAAAAGTTTTAATGGAATATTAGAAAATTTATTATTTTTTACACAATATCGTACAGACGAACATCAATTTTGTAACTATTCTTGGCGATGAGCGTCGGATGTACTATGAACATATTTTATATAATAAAACCAAATGATTTAATTTCTTAATCCTTTTCAGTTACTTAAAATCGTCAAATACACATTAACATACAGATAAATGGTCTACATCCGCGTTCCGTACGTAATTCATTTACAATATATCACTAGAGTTTAAAAATAAAACGAAACATTCAATCGGATAATGTCAGTTATTTATCTGTTTCATAGATACAGACCGCTATCTGTCCATCACACGTTACAGTGCAAAATATCACTAAATCTGATTACTTACACGTCGTCTACAACACTTATATGCGATTGTTTTAACACCGTGCCAAAGACAAAACTTATTTGTTGTTAAACCACTAAGCTGGTCCGTTTTAATTGGACATTGATATTGCATCCCGCACTTGCTTATCCCGTACATTTCTGCTCTTCTACATTGTGGACGACTTAGTTACTCTTTCTTTAGCTCTTTCTTAACCCAACTAAATTTAGATGTCAACTATCTTCATCTAAACCAAAATTTATACTTACATACATAACTTCACGCCAAATCCCTTGCTGGGTAGGCAGAGAGAATATGAGAATGTGTAGTATATTTACTTAGTCAATCTGGCGTCGTCGATTCCGTCTACATGTCCGAATCATCGGAGCATGCCCTATCCTTAATTTTACACCGACACTCTCATTCAATCCAACATCCTTCCTTACAACCTTGTTTTCGACGCGGCCAGCGAGAATCACTCCGCACATTTCGACCGTGTTTATCTTACTTTCATGCACACCCAACTAGCGCTTCCATACCAAACCAAAATTCATAACAAGTCGTAAAGCTCAAATTGCGTATTCTAAACACCTGAATCTTAAATGTTAATAGTTCAAATGTACTTGTACTTATCATAGTTCATCATCTCGCACGAGCGGCACCACAGTTCACCTCACCCACACTCACCAGATATCACTTCTGATGAGCTTATAGGGTTGGTTCATTTGAACCCGATTGTTACATGATATTATATTTGAAGGAACATTTTAGTATTCTGAACAGTTTGTCGGCTTTTAATAACGTATTCATATAAGCTCGCGAACATATATATACTAATAAATATACTACTAGTCTGTTGCCCGAAATTCTGGGTAAAATGCCTTTTCCGCAACCCATCTAATAATGGGTAGGCAATACGAACAAGTTTTAAATTACTTCTGAAAGATTGATTCCCCACACAAAGTTTTTATCTCTCCCCGGTACTTTAAACTTTAGGGACGATTTATGATATTTATATTGACGTATGTCTGTTCAATAATTAAAATTACTCGAAGGCGTAGGCAGAGGTAGTTACGCCTCGACACGTCGATCTTTTGTCAGGAATCCTTATTGTTCACATATATATCTACAACAGAATGATGAAAGTTCAGCCAGGATTCAAAATAGAGATTTTTTGCTTCTGAAGCAGGTTGGTAAAACCTGTTGACCACCGTGAAGACATGTTATTTAAAGTTATGATTATTCGGAACCATACTTAGTCAAATTTACGAATGCTAACAAATTACTAAACCAATATAATTTGCGTATTACCATAGTGAATCCAATTACTAAACACAAAAACAAAACTGGAGATATTATACAATCTTTGAGTAGATAGTGTAATCAGCCAAGTTTCTCTCCAGAACCAGATTCCTACAATTAAGTATTGGAAGCTTTAGATTAAACATTTAAGTTCAACTTGACAGACGCTAATCGACGCAATTTCACTTTTTCCTCCCTCGAGTCGCGAATACGGGCCGATCATCAAATACAACCTCCAGGGGTGATCAATCACTGACCAATCTTCGCAGATTGGAGAAAAATTTTGGCCCTTTTTTAAATTTGACGGCAAACAATGGCTGCTATCATATTTAGATAATATGTACATATATAAGTAAGGGGGGCACCACCCTTCACGCAGCGCCACGCCTGGCGGGACGAGGAGAGGGGAGTGCCGTATAGGCACGTGGAATGTTTGAGGTAGCATAATAAGAAAGATGGATGAGATGATGGACGTAATAAATTAGCGACATAAGGCATCCTTATGTTTGACGGAAACAAAGCGGAAGGGGAGTGAGACCGAGGACCTCCCAGGTGGCATGATAGCCCTATGATCTGGAGTGGACCTAGACTTCCGTGCCAGTGGGGGTGTGGGTGTCGTTCTTTCCTCCCGCTTTGCTTCCGGAGTGAAAGACTATGAGTTGGTAGCCCCAAGACATCTCTGGGTTCGTATAAAACTGGGGATCACACGAGTCTTCCTGGTCGCAGCCTATGCTCCCGTCAACTCCGCTGATCCCCATGAACTCGAGGAGTTTTGGGAAACTGTTAGGGATATTCTGGATCTGGTTCTGCGAAAACGAAAATTATGGTGTTTGAAAGGGAGGAATCCAAAACGGATGCACGAATAACTAACTAAGTAACTAATGCTGGGACAGGTGAATGAAATTGTATATCTTGGATGCGCTTTTAGCAGGGATGGAAGGTACACCGCAAATGTAGAAAGACGAGTGGCGATAGGGAACAGCGTAAATGGAGCGTTGGGCAGATTCCTGGGCGCAAAAAACATTAGCAGAAAGGCCCAGCTAACTTATGGAAGCGAGAGCTGGGTATGGCAGAGTGTGCATGAAAGTAGGATAAACGCGGTAGAAATGAGGACACTGCGTAAAATCTGCGGAGTGACTCTCGCTGACCGCGACGAATACAAGGTTGTAAGGAATGAAGTTGGATTGAAAGAGACTGTCGGTGCAAAAGTAAGAAAGGGCATGCTCCGATGGTTCGGACATATGATGCAAGACTGACTAAGCAGATATACAAAGCAAAAGGGGATGGATTTAGGAGTCGAGCACGGCCAACACATTCCATGACCAAATAGAACGTGTTCTGGAGGAAGGTGCTGTTAGGAGTAAGGCGTGTAAGAATCGTGCCTTATGGCGCTCTGTTCTCTCTGCCTACCCCGCAATGGATTTGGCGTGAAGTTATGTATGTACGTAAGTATGTATGTTCATAAGTAGAAATTATGGTATAAAGCCATATAGTATACTACTAATATTTAAATGCGAAAGTTTCCATGAAAATTACCAAATCAAAAGCCATCTGTGTTCCACGGGGATTTCCTTACTTTAAACTGCGAACAGAAGATAGTATATATAACTTTAAGAAAAAAAAACAACTGTATGAAATATTTGAAAACGCTACTCACACTTTAAGTTATTAAGAGACGTAAAGCCATAAACATTTTTATTTCTAAACAGAAAAATTACGTAAGAGCTTTTCGAAACTCAGACAGATTACGAGAAAGAAAACTTTGAACATTAAGATAAGCCATAGATAATGATAAAACTTTTTCATATGAAACAATCACCAGCTGATGGTTTGTGTACGGGAGCCAGTTGGATACAAATACATTATAAAATAAATAAAATACTTTAAAAAAAACGTTTAACCGACTTTTAGAAACGGAAACCACACAATCTATAATTAATATGTAGTAATATAGTAATATCTTGGACAAAACAAAGTACATGAAAACAGTACCTCTATATCTAAAAAGCGATAAATAACGTAACTTACTCATTTGTAACTTAATACGATATACAAAACGTAATACTTTAATAAAGTCATCAGTCAGAAGTCGGTTTAACTTTTTTTTTATATATATTTTTTTCACGAGTTTTAGTGATATTAATGAGTTGTGAACTTCAATAGAAGTTAGTTCATTTACATGGCTTTCAGTTTAGTAAATATATTTGCACTAATTACAAGTCCGTTTGTTAAATGGTTGATATTTTTAAGGAGCTATAATTGTCATATATAGGTACTTAGATAAAAAAGTATAATAATACTTGCTAAGTATTTATATTTTTGTAATTATCATGGGTAGACCCAATAACACTACAGCACGAATAAAGGCGAATCGTAGCCTGGAAACTATTGCAGAGCAGAAAATAATAAAAAAACATTTTACAGAATTGTGTCCTAACTCCTAACCGTATAAGAGTTCTGTAGCTTCATCATCAGCACAGCAGTATCAGACGTTGATTCAAGCATACCTCCCAAGCAACACGTTAGTCCTGTATACTACTAAACAGTTTCCATCGACTAACTGCAGTACTGTTTCCCAACTCCTAACCGTTAAGGAGTCCTGTAGCTTCTTCGTCAGCAGAGCATCATCAGGTGCATATTCCAGGATATTTCACAAGCAATACGCTAGCCCTACATACTACCATGTAGTTTCTATCGACCAATTGCAGTGCTGTCTTCTGTCTTCAAACTCCTAACGGTTGAGGAGTTTTGTGGCTTCTTCATCAGTACAGCAGCATCAAATGTTCGCACCATAAAGAATATCCTTAAGACATCACTATTATGTAATAAAAACACCATACTCGCAAACAAGTTTTGGTGGATGCCTTCGATTTCTACTGGTTCCCATCATCAGATCCTGACCTAGTGAAATGGGACCATCTCGGAAGTAAACACTATACAACGAAAAAAAAAGCGAATCATTAAAGAAAATAATTAATTTGTTCACATACATAAATTGTATGAGGCATTAAAACAGCTGTTTAGGGATATTTACAGCGACTGTTATAAGACCATAGCAGACCAATGTGTACGGTGATAGAACATTGAGTAAACGTATTCCTTATATATTGAACACTGCCAAAAGGTATCAGGCACGAAGTAAATAAAAATAAATTTAAGAAAAGATTGAGAACATATTTAATCGATGAATTGCCCTAATTTATAGTAGTTGCCCTAATATATCTATTTATATGTGAATATACATGTACATCATTATTTTCGTTAATAATGTTGTTATTATTAATTATATATTTTTTCTTAATGTATTGATAATTAAATTGAAATGTGTATATGTGTGTGTAAATACCTATATATATGTGAATGTGGATATATGTGGATATATTTGTACATAATTATTATCATTATTGTTATTGTAAAATTGCTTGCTTATGTGTGTGTGTGTGTGTGTGTGTGTGTGTGTGTGTGTGTGTGCGTGTGCGTGTGCGTGTGCGTGTGTGTGTGTGTGTGTGTGTGTGTGTGTGTGTGTGTGCGTGCGTGCGTGCGTGCGTGCGTGAATGTGTGTGTGTGGGTTTTAAAATCAAATAAGGATCCCACAGACAAATTGTTTGTGCAGTTTTGTGGGACAGTGAACAATAACCTCATGTATACAATGTATCTTGTAACTAATAAAATAAAATAATAAAGGTATCGAATAATTATAATGGTACCCTAAAAAAGCACAAGTACACATTCAAACTCAACTACATGCTTTTATCTCTAGTCCCAGTCGGGTTTTTTTATTACTTCTAAGCCCTGTAATTCTTCCAAGTAAATGCTTGTGAGATTCAGGGCTAATAGAAAATCTTGAAACCTGAAAAATATAACAGGACCCACCTGATGGTAAGAGATTACAAGTATTTAAGATAATAGAAGGAAGGATAGAGCGGAATGCAAAGTCGATATCGAACCCGTAAAAGCAGCGGGTTCAAGTCCCGCTATTTTACTGTTAAAACAATATTAAAGTAGGTAATTTGTTATGATCTGTATGAGAATCAAAATATATGAATATTCGTGCGTATAAAATTAGATTGCAAATAGTAAAGAAGGTGAACTATATTGTTTTGTGACAAGTCGCGTGACGGGATGGATGTCTACAGGGACCGTCGAACTAGACTCACTTGTAGGACGGCTGATAGATGAGATTTTTTATTTGAATGTCACAAGTTTCAAGATGAACGTGGAAGGAGACGTGACAGTGAAATATTTAGTTTCAATCGCACTATTTGACCCGCCGAACTTTGTTATGCCTCAGAAGCAATAAATGAGTAGATTTAAGATTTTATTACGTACAATTCGCGCTATTTGTCGGCACATTGCGCCATGCAACCGCTACGTTCCTACGTTTCCCTTTGCTTTAGTTTCTGACGTATGTATTAAGTCATGATCGTCGTTGTGTGTATCGTATCATATCGTCATCTAGCGCTAGTACATTATAGACCAGCTAGTTTGCCAGCTAGTAGTAATTTCATTCATATAATATAATTATAATCTACGAGAAAACTTTCTAAGATTTTAAGAAGAATATGCTTATTGAAATGAGACGGCAGAAATAGACAGATATACAATTCTAATCAAAAGCGAAGTCCAATGATATTAATGATGAAGTCAGAAGTAGTAGTTTGATTGTAGGGAAGTGAGAGGGGAGTGGGGAATCTGTTTGACATTTGAACAGTTTCACGCTGTGCTTTTACATTTGTGCCACAACCACCAGATCTGGGTATTTCTAATTGAATAGCCGCCGGGAGGCAGTTGCTTTGATTGGCGGCGCACACCCTTCTGCACTCTCCGCGATATAGTCTTCCTCTTGTTTCACATTCAACTTTTTAATAAAGAGTGGAACGAGGCAAGGAGTAGGTACCTACTGGTTGATGCCCGAAAGTAAGAGGATATGAAAATATACTTTTAGCAATTCGCGTAATACAAAACCAGTTTTTATTATGCAGAAAGTGGATTACTTTTTTCTATATTTTATTTTTAAGCAGTTTGTTTCTTACCGAATATTCTTATTTCCTTTGCAATCTGGTCCATTGGTCCTGATCGTTTTGTTTAAATAACATACAATACAATAATATAATCAGTAAAAGATTGTTAGGATGTCTAAGTCACAGAAGCTATCATAAATAAGATGCATGCCTCTTGCTTATGAAACCCGCTTGGCTTTCTGTTTGCCAATTGCCAAACGTGACAATGGAGGCCATCTTTCCTTCACAAGATGTCACCATAAAATATAGTATTTGAAGACAATAGTCTGCCAAAGCACATCCCCATATCTCGTCAGCAATATGATATTAATTTTGAGTACCAACACTCGTGGCTCAAAGCCAGGTTGCTTACTGATATTAAAACAAACGTGAACATATTATATACAAACAAGCTAAAATAATACACAAAAGCCACGGTGTTAAGACTTATTATGATCATAAATATAAAAAATGAAAGACCTTAATGATTTTATTGTTTATCCAACTCATTTTATTTATTTATCACGAGGTTCTGGAAGCCTAGCAGCTTTTATTATCACGAGTGATGAACAAAGATGGTAAATAGATAGATAGATAGATAGACGTCACTTCCCAATAATCCCTTCGGTAATTATGTGTATTAAACACCTATTCAGAGCAAAAAAAAATGTGGAGGCATCATTGCCGCTGTCAACATCGACGCCTAATTATGTGAAGTTATGTATAGAAGAACAGAAAGATTTACAGAGAAAATAACTCAATAAAATCAACTATTTATTTAAGTAGTTACAAAAAGACGGACGACCGCTCGCGCCCACGCATGCGCACCCGAATGACCGAATTCATCGTACAACGGAAACAGTGAACGTTCTAAATTTAAACAGACGAATGAATGAACTCTACTAAATGCGTGCGCGCTTATAAATAGTTAGGTGACCCTCAGGTCTTGTGCCAGAGCAATAACAGACGCTTTAATTATTCTTTATCCTTTTGAAAAATGTAAACATCCGAATAGACAACCTGCTCCATTTTGAAGTCGTTTAAAAAACAACCGACGACACTGTCAAAATATAGTCACAACTTACATAAATATAGGACGGCAAGACATATCACCAGGGCCACATTGAAGTTTACTGTACCTGCAAAAATAAAAAGAGTTTAAGTTTAGCTTGTACTTTTAGTCATGAAGTAGTAATAAAAACTTGATTATCTAAAGATAATAACCAAACATAATTTGCGAAAAAGAACCGCACCTTTGACACACGCTTATAGGCATATAAACAGTTGTTTGTTAAGACGGTTGTGTAACGTGTTCCTTTCCTCCTACAAGCCGATGTCGTCACTCGGCGCTCGTACCTACGACCGCCGACCGGAGGCAAGCCGGCACACCGGTAGCTGCTGCTCATTCATACATCCTACACGACACCAACACACGCACTTGTCTATAGTTAGAACATGGAATCATCGGAAGACCTTAAATTGTTCTCAACTGATCAACAGTGTGGACACAATCCCCATTATGTATGGCCTCGTAGTACATTAGTATTAAGTACCGACATGTGACAATGATCGGGGGTTCGAGCCACATCCTAGCTAGATGTTTGTATGGCGTTTGTGTGTTGTCAATTTTTTAGAATTTTAAACATACAAACATATTACAAGGTATTAATTACAGATAGTAGTACATACAAAGATACATAACTTCACGCCAAAGCCCTTACGGGGTAGGCAGAGAGAACAGAGCGCCATAAGGCACTATTCTTACACGCCTCACTCGCTTCGTTGACTTCCATAACTCTTTTCATGCACGCGTCGATTTTAGGCTCCTAACATCAACTTCCTCCAGAACACGTTCTATTTGGTCATGGAATGTGTCTTGGCAGTCCTCGAGTCCTACATCCGTCCGCTTTTGCATTATTAAATATATCTGCTTATTCAATCTTGCATCATCCATTCTTTCAACATGTCCGAACCATCGGAGCATGCCCTTTCTTACTTTTACACCGACACTTTCTTTCAATCCAACTTCCTTCCTTACAACCTTGTTATGTTTTCGTATAGTAGAAGATAATAATAAATACAATTAAAAACATTTTTTATCGCTGGAAAAGTATAGTAACCTCCACGATATGTAAAATGGTGGATTAGTTCAATGAACACAAGATATGTATTTTATGATATGAGACTGATCAATACACGCTATATATATTCCCAGATGACCGGTTGCTGATGAGGGCTAATTATAAACAGGAGCCGACGCGTGTTTATAACAAATCGTAAACATCATTCTCGACATAATATAATAATTATTACTCAACATATAACGCTCCCGAACTATGTTACTTCATTTGTGCACGAATATATCTTCTTCAATTAAAAACTGCCATAAATAAAAATTACACAACTTTACAGGAGATCGGATAAAAAAAATACCTAATATATTTACCTTATTTTTTTTATATAATGCATGTTATACATGCATATATTTATGCTGCACAGCGTATTTCTACGCTGCATCAAGTGTTGTAGTTTAGCCGATGCACTAGTGACAAGTGGTTTAGATCATAATACTTGCGTTCAAAATGAAAATTGTCATTTGCCTTGTTTTTATATTATAAATACGTAATCAATTTTGCTGTATTTTTTATATATTGAAATACGGAGAGTCCGTATTGAAATATAGAGGACCGTAGCAATATTTTTTTTTGACGGAAGTTCTGATACGTACGTACGTGATACACGCATAAATACCCCGAAGCAAAATATTGTTATTATCTATTACTATCTGTTATTTATAAATATGTTTTTCTCATTATTGCCGCACGGAAATAATTAATGAATTAAGAACAAAATAACATACAACACCAGTATATCTTTTAGGTTCTGTACACATAATGCCATCTATCGGAGGGTAAGGAAACTACAACACCAATGAAATAACTTCCCTTCCCAAATGTTCGCATCGTGTTTAGTTTCAATACTTTCCGCTTGGTGGACAAAATGTCATTAAAAGTGAGTGACTACTGAAATTGTTCACTTAGGCCCGTAAGATCAATCATAGTTAAAACTGTCGATTTTCTAAACTATAGTCAATTTTAATCTAGAGTTTAAACCTGCCCCGTAAGATCAACAGCGAAATGGACATAGATTACGTAAACTAAGTTTAGTTTTCGACAGATGGCAACATTTGGTTATTAAATGTCCATATTTCGCTCATCATTCACTCTTTTGTACATTGTCTGTGGCATATTGCGTGAAAAAAAACTCTTTTTCTCTTTCTTTTATGAAGTTTTATAGTGTGACCATAGATTTAAGAAAAATAGATCGGCAATAGTCACCCAAACAACGTGACCAAAAATGGGTTGTTAATGTGTGAGTGACTTACGGGGCTCGTGGCGCATTGGTAAAACAACCGGCTGCAGCACTGAGGTCGGGGGTTCGATTTTCGCCCGAGTACAAATATTTATGACAAACATTAATATTTGTGCGGCGTCTGGGTGTTTTTCTATGTATTATAAGTATGTATTTACAAAAGAAAAGTATATATGTATTAGTATCCGTTCTCTAGTAACCACAGCACAAGCATTTAGTTGCTTAGTTTGGAAGTGGAGGGCGCTGTGTTATTTGTGTCCAAGATATTATTATTATTATCAATGTGTTCGTAAAAAGCGCTTCAAAACGTTAACTTTTACAAAGTTAATGTTCATGTGTGGAAATGTAAATAAAATATACGCGGTTCCCAAAATCTAATATAAGCGGTTGCGCTGTCAGTGATTCGATGCTATTAGTAAATTTTTCCTGACATGTGCCATCTATTGTAGTCTATGCTAAATCTATGTATGAACCCACAATCGTTGTGTCAGATGTCAGCTGATAAACGACCGCCATTTTTAAACTAGGCAGGAAAATGGTTTAAACGGCAAAATCTCCTGGTGTAAGCTAAACTATAGTTTAAACTGTTATTGGAGGTTTATCTAGCATTGATCTTACAAAATAAACGACAGATGAGGTTTAAACTAGGCAAAATAGTTTAAACTGTGATTGATCTTACGGGCCTTAGAAATAAATAGAAGCTTTAATAATCTTCATTTTTGCTAGATAAAATTCGTCTTTTTCTTTTAAATTCTTTCAAAACACAGATATTACGTTGGGCTCTCGTTTTAATAAGATAATAAATGAAATAATGTAATGTAACCTTAATACTCAAAAGCGGCAGCAATAATATCTTCACACATAATACATAACTTGTTCCAAAACGATTTCAGATATCATTTGTATTATTACTGTGCATCTAAAGGATGTGAAATAGAAGGGCAAACGACCGGGTAAAAAATCATATTTAGTCCTGTTTTTTGCTCGTGCCTGATAGCCACTTGATTTTGGAAACCCTCACACTAGCACCCATGGAAGCGGAGCAGTAATCATTAAAATTACTGTAAGCAGAATGAATCGCTTATTGTGTATGATGCGAATACAAAGCTGAAGGGTAGAATTAGTTGCAATGTAATTTTAATGTTTAGAGCTTAATCGAACGCGGTAATCTCAGCAACAAGTAATTGGAATAGAGGAATAGTCGACACGTTAAATATTTGAATTATTTGATTATTTGATAGGCCTCATAATTCTACTATTCAAGGGAAAGGATTGGTTGTACGTTGTTACAAAAGACAGCATATTAGGTACGAAACAATAGTAATCACTTTTTAGGATCGTGATCAAAAGTATGGCTATTTGCTTAAGTTCTAACTTAAAAATAGGTTCTAACATATCACAGTCATCCCGAGGGATCATCAAGTATATCGTAAACATCACAAAGTTAGGTTTCTTGCGAGTTAGGCAAAAGGAGTAGAGCTTCAGGCGGGAGTGTATAAGGATCGTTTATAGATATTAATAGTTCTCCTCATAAACGGTTGTCCGCTCGGACTTCTGGCGTCACCTACATTCACCACACCTGCTGACCTCCATCTATGCCTACTTACATCTACTTTTAGGGTAGACCACAACACATGAAGTTGCCCAAGAAAGCCTGGGAGTCTCAAGTAGTTCTTTCTATATACATATAGTCTAAATGCCAAGAAATAAATCTTCTCGTTGTTTAGATAGATTCTAAAGAAGTGTGGAGATTGGAGATGGTATTACATAACACATGACTTAAACGCCCGAATACTGAACCACCACTCAAATCTGACAATCAATAAAGTGCTACTTACTGCTCAAATTTCACGTATTCTGTCTACTGTGACAGCTACTTAAACGCTTAAGTAGCGCTTATATATTTTAGTGGCGGTTCAGTATTCGGGCTAAAGACACATAATAGAATGCCTCTACGTAGATATTACGGATCATCACGGGCCATAAGTGAATGTTATCTACATACATACATACATAACTTCACGCCAAATCCCTTGCGGGGTAGGTAGAGAGAACAGAGCGCCATAAGACACGATTCTTACACGCCTCACTCGCTTCGTTGACTTTCATAACTCTTTTCATGCACGCGCGTCGGTTTTTGAGGCTCTTAACATCACCTTCCTCCAGAACACGTTCTATTTGGTCATGGAATGTGTGTCTTGGCCGTCCTCGACTCCTACATCCATCTGCTTTTGCATTGTATATCTGCTTAGTCAGTCTTGCATCAACCATTCTTTCTACATGTCCGAACCATCGGAGCATGCCCTTTCTTACTTTTACACCGACACTCTCTTTCAAACCAACTTCCTTCCTTACAACCTTATTTTCTACGCGGTCAGCGAGAGTCACTCCGCAGATTTTTCGTAGTGCCCTCATTTCTACCGCGTTTATTCTACTTTCATGCACACTCTGCCATACCCAGCTTTCGCTTCCATAAGTTAGCGTTGCGATCAGGTCTGCATTGTGGATTGCTAGCTGGGCTTTTCTGCTAATGTTTTTTGCGCCCAGGAATCTACCCAACGCTCCATTTACGCTATTTCCTATCGCCACTCGTCTTTCTACATCCGCAGTGTACCTTCCATCTCTGCTAAAAGCGCATCCAAGATATACAATTTCATTCACTTGTTCCAGGACTACATCATCAATCATTATCCTTGCATCTGTTCTGGATTCCTCCCTTTCAAACACCATAACTTTTGTTTTCGTCGCATTCAACTGCAAGCCTTTAATCATGCAATCATCTTTCATAGTAGTGACTAATGTTTGCAGGTCCGACGGCGATTCGGCTAGAAGCACGGCGTCATCTGCGTAAAGCAGGCAACTCACAACTAGGTCACCCATACGCATCCCTACATCCATCGATCTCACTCTCTGGAGACAACTGTCCAGGTACAGGATGAACAGTCGAGCGGACAGCACGCAACCCTGTCTGACGCCGATATTGAAGTCAAACCAGGGGAACAAGCCGCCGTCAACACGCACACACGCTGTGCAGCCCTCATAAGTGGACTTCACAGCGGGCAGCAGTGCTCCGCTCACCCCGTAGCCCGGGAGTATGCCCCACAGATCCTTTCGTAACACTCTGTCAAACGCTTTTTCCAAATCCACAAAACCGCAGAAAACCTTCCGGTTAACAGCCAGTTGTTTCTCCACGATGTTGCGGAGAGAAAAAATCTGATCCATGCACCCTCGTCCACTTCTAAAACCACCCTGAGCCTCCCACAACACTCCATCAGATATCACCCTCATTCTCCTTTCAATAATTTTCCCATACACTTTTGCTGCTAAACTAATCAAACTGATGGCCCTGTAACTGGAACACTGCATACGTGATCTCTTACCTTTATACAAGGGCACAATGACAGCGCGCCTCCAGTCCATGGGAACCTTACCCGACTTCCAGCACAGATTGCTCAAGGTCAGGAAAGCGTCCCGGACACAGGTTCCACCGTATTTGATCATTTCAGCAGACATCATATCAATTCCAGCTGCCTTACCATTTTTCATACTTCGTATCGACCATTCAATCTCTTCCATAGTTATGTCCTCGTCAGATGTTGGCGCAGCGGTATCAGCCGTAGGCTCACCCGCGGCGCCCACATCCGGAACATACTCGTACATTTCCCCAAAATACTCACTCCACCCGCCCAATACATCGCTTGGGTTTGCAAGAATGTCACCAGTCTTTGACATAATTTTGTCCATTCTAGATGTTGACGAAGAGTTTGTTATTCGCCTCGAAGTTCTCCGTCAACCTCACTTCCTCATTCGCAACTAGTCTTTCACGCTTCTCTTTCACTAAGGCTTTTGTAATATTCCTGTAGCGGCGGTGGCTTTCATACTTTTTCTCTGTCATACTATCATTCTGATTCAAACTTGAGACATAATCCAACCATGCTTTTTTCTTTCTTTCGACGCTGGCTTTCACATTCGCGTCCCACCAGGCATCACCTCTAAGAATCTTATGCCTCTTTGCACTACCACATACTTCTTTTGCACTATCCACTATACTATCTTTCATTCTTTCCCAGCATTCTTCAACACCTAGGTCAGAAAGACTCGTCTCACTGAGTCTTTTACTGACTAGGTCTACATACATACTCCGTACACTTCCATCTTCTAATTTCTCGCATTTTATCCTTTCAAGCTCTCCGAAATGGGTACGCACTCGCCAGTGTCTCCACTTCTTGAAAAGGCCCACGAAACGGCTTACCACCAGGAAGTGGTCCTATCTACCAAAATCAAATCAGTAATATACTCTTTTGTTCATTCCGTCTCCACGTACACGTGTGAATATCTTTATGACGGAATAATGTGTTAGACACAAGGAGGTTCCGTTCCAGGCATACGTCCAATATCGGCTTACCAGCATCATTCACTCTCTTGTCACCATTCGGACCAAGGACAGCCTCCAGGCTATCTCTCTTGGTTCCGACCCATCCATTAAGATCACCACACAGAATTATCCTTTCATTTCCCTCAACCAGATCCAGAATATCCCTAACAGTTTCCCAAAACTCCTCGAGTTCGCGGGGATCCGCGGAGCTGACGGGAGCATAAGCTGCGACCAGGAAAACTCGCGTGATCCCCAGTTTTATTCGAACCCAAAGATGTCTCGGGCCTACCAACTCATAATCTTTCACTCCTGAAGCAAAGCGGGAGGAGAGAACGACTCCAACACCCCCACTGGCACGGATGTCCGGGTCCACTCCGGACCATAGGGCTACCATGCCACCGGTGAGGTCCTCGGTCTCACTCCCCTTCCGCTTTGTCTCTGTCAAACATAAGGCATCCAGGCATCTCTCATTTATTACATCCATCATCTCATTCATCTTTCTTGTCATACTAACATTCCACGTGCCTATACGGCACTCCCCTCTCCTCGTCCCGCCAGGGTTGGCGCTGCGTGAAGGGTGGCGGCCCCCTTCGCCGCATGCGCATGCAGCCGCACCGACGGGGGCTAATCGGTGCCCGTCGCTTACGGGGCACGCCCTAGCAGCCCGTCCGGCTGAGTTTGCTTCGGTCAAGATTGCGTCCCACTGGGACGGCAGGGGTTGCGACGTGCACGCTCTTGACATGACCCCCTAAGAAGCCAAGAAATAAATCTTCTCGTTGTTTAGATAGATTCTAAAGAAGTGTGGAGATTGGAGATGGTATTACATAACACATGACTTAAACGCCCGAATACTGAACCGCCACTCAAATCTGACAATCAATAAAGTGCTACTTACTGCTCAAATTTCACGTATTCTGTCTACTGTGACAGCTACTTAAACGCTTAAGTAGCGCTTGTATATTTTAGTGGCGGTTCAATATTCGGGCTAAAGACACATAATAGAATGCCTCTACGTAGATATTACGGATCATCACGGTCCATAAGTGAATGTTATCTCATACAAAATAAACAAGTATTCGAATAGAAATCTGTTAGACAAACACATCTAACAAGCTTAATATGTATACACAAATAAGTGCCTGCACAGATGTAGTTAGGCGAGGGATGAGGCAGAGGGGAGCATCACCAGTACCAAGTGCCCCAATTTATTCACTCGACTGGCTACATACCATAAATTGTGCGCCTCCAAATATTCAAATATTTCAGGATAGCTATTCAAGATACTACGAGTATGCCGGTGACATGGAATGTTTAAAATATAAATGTCTAAATCTGTAATATATATTTTATTGAACCGGTTCATAAAGGATTATCATCATCAAAGTGATAAAAGTAAGTGTTTGTCAATATAACTTAGCCCGAGGAAATTGACACAAATATATAATTTATGTTCTCGAGTGGCGACCACGAACTGGACTGGACGTGGAGTAGAACGTACTGGAGGATGGTGGTGAGGTGGACTGATGACCGACGATCGTTGGAAGCTACTAGATACGGGTACAACAGGATCGTACGTTGTGGTGTTCAATGGGGAGGGCCAATAGTGGACATAAAAAGGCTGATGATGATTCTCCCATTACGCAATTTATAAACATAAAATGTATCTTATTTATGGTGGATTTCGTAATTTTTTTTTAATCCATTGTCACGTTTCACTTGTATCGTTAATAACACAATATTAAAATCTATACAAAAACACTTAATAGGTACAGATTTTGCTTCATTTACTCAGGTACATATTTTTGTTATTGTGAACGAACACATGTAAGTGGTAAAGATAAGTTATCTTTTTAGTGTAAATATTAATAATATGTACAAAACACTGTTCGTCCCGATCCGGGACGAACCGACTGGCCTATAGTTTGGGAATATATTTGTCACAAGCCAATTAGATAAAAAGGAGACTGAATCTTCATGTGTCCTCTCTGCACTCTACAACTATTGGATGGAGTTCTTTACATCTTTTAGAGGTAATTGACTGATCTTAGAGCATAAATTGTTGTCTAGATTTTCTTACATTATGATTTGATGTTAGAAAAAAGGTCAGACGAGTGGAGCTGCGATGTTCGTCATAAAGGGAACAGTTTTAGTACATAGGCATAGTAATTAGGACGTTGTCGGTACACACATATTAGCGTGCCCCTCACAACAACGCTCGAGGACGGCGACGTAAGATTCACTAATGGACTGAAAGCCTCTCCTATGCGTGCTCGCTGCCTGTCAGCTCTCGTAATTACTTATTGTGTCTACTTCTAGATCTTGCATCAACTTTGTAAGAACACATTATTTCTTTCCAGTTATAGTACTTAAGAAATACATCATTAATTTAATCTTCACGCTATTATGCACATTACTACAAAGGTGGCAATGAATGGCTTGATACGTCTATTTATATCTAACTACAAAATTATGGTTAAGTCTAAACTAGTTTCAATATAGAACATGATGTTTCACAAATACGCACCATAATCTTTGTCTGCCACAATAGTATAGCCGTTCAATATAACTATGACAGAGTGTCGCTCGGCGATGATGATGATCCTGCAGGATTTGAAATTCGGGTACTGAAGGCGAGAGGGTTGAAAAAATATTTATATAACATTATTTTGGGGCTACTGACATATATGATGCTATTAACTTAGGTGACGGTAAACAAATATCTATATATATATATCTATATATATATATACTCAAAAGCAATACTTAAGAGTTATTTTCTAAAGGAGCCCAAGTTATTCCTTATTACACGAGCTACCTGCCAATGAAAGACACGTCAAAATCGATCCAGCCATTTCAGAGATTAGCCGGAACAAACAGACCGAAAGACGAAAATTTTTTAGAAATGTTAAGTTATAAGTCTATATATATACTCATATGAATCTAGTCCAAAGCAGTTATTTCAATATTATGTATATACAGACAAAGTCTGTTTGTAGTTGATTAGTGAGCAAAGAAATTACATAATGTTGTTTATTTATAAACCTCCAATGTTCGATGAAACGGACAGCTATAGAGTTAATTTAGCAATAAGGTTTCGTTATCCCCCTCCACCCGGGTGTCCCGCGCCACAACCACTGGCATAATCAATTATTGAAATTCAAGCTCGACTGACCCACTTAACCAGCTGCTGAGCTATTCAAAACACGTAATGCAGGTACTGGAGCCCTTCACCAATGATCAGACTCGACAAATACCAAACTGGTACGCGAGGAATTCCATAGCAATGTGTGCGATATGTTTGACCGGCTCGCCTTGACAAGGTCACATCGCACCTACCGGTTTGGACAACACTCGTGCCGTGGGAGAACGCCCATTCATAAAAGTATTTCGATGACGGCATTTAAGAATCTTGCGAATGGCCCCTTTAAAATAAAAACACTTGTCTGTTATTCAAATTCATATTTTTATTCAAAATATTAGTTGACGAAGCGAACTTTGTTTCGCCTTAGGAGTAATAAGATGATATAAAAATGGTCAGTGTGGGTTATCCCTAAGAGGTAGACATACACAATCGCGGACTTTTTTGTAGACCTTTTGAAGGTGTAGTACATTGTTCTGATACATGTTATGTTATTGTTTTGATTGAACACTTATTCAGCCAGCGCACGCAAGTGCCAAATCTCGAAAATTATTACATTTTTACAACATTACACATGATTATACAGAAAAATCACAATCTATCTATTAAAAAAACTGCTCATGGCTCATGCCGCGTTTCGGTCGGTGAGAGATGTATCTGGAGACCCAATTCCCTTCCCCTCTGTTAGGCTACTCAACTGTAACACTATTAGTTGCTTACCATCAGGTGACACACCTGCCCGTTTGCCCCCCTACACTATAAAACAAACTTTGCCCAGTTATTCTTGTAGATATATGTATATATATTCACTGTAATTCAACTTGAGCGTGTTAAAATTGTCAGTGGATCGATCCAGTCTACGTGCTGGCAACATCTACAGTGCGAAAGAAGCCGTTCCAGTGTGAGCAGCAAGATTAAGATTTAGGCAGACAGCAGCACATTACTCGGCGGTTGTCTGTCTGGTCTCTCGCCCGCCGGCTGGCGGCTGTATCGACCATGTATATAAATACGCGCCAGTCAACAGCTTCCAGTGGGCGGCGACGGGCTCGTGACATTCAGCTATTATATATATTTATTTATTAAAACGCACATCAGCTGATCACTATTGATACAGGCATTACATTGCGTAAAACGAGCTTATTGCCTCATACACAGAACATCTCTTCATGCAGATCAAAGATACACAAATTACAATGTGTCGAGGCTTGAACTCGGAACTTTTGAACTAGAATCACTTGCTCACCCAGTTTTCTAATACGAGGAAGACAGAGCGCGTTTAAGGATATCCAGTTACAGTATTTATTTTTTATAACAAATCACGAAAAATAATTCTTATTACAACAAACCTATGTTAATAGCTTTAAATTGAACACTTACACACTGGTGAGGCATAACGCTCAGTGTTCTTCTAAATATTACAGCGAGGACGAGGGTTCATGTGTGAGGGCCAGCCAGGGCTGCTAATCAATCTTAAGCATAGCATAATATTATGTATATAAGCACCAAATATCATGTACCTACAATTACATCTCTATGATGTGAGAGAAATACATGTCTATTTTTATTTTAAGAAGATAACTTCGAACTCTTCTTTAAATGTTTATGGTGTACAAATTGGCTGGAATTTGATGGGCAAAAATGGAAAAAAGGCAAAAACACAACACACAACTTCCGACAAGAATTCCAAGGAGTTATTGGTATGAGCCCGGGATCGATCCGACGTCTTCTTGAAATAGAAGTGGGTTGCTGGACCACTGGATCACTGAGACTATAAAATCTGTTGTAAATATGTGTACGAAATCAACCAATTTAGACAAAGTGAATCTTATCCAAGTGAAAAAGGTACACTTTAAACGCACTCAATTATCACTGTTCAATAATAAGTAAAGGTAAATGTGTGTGAGTACAAAATTACTTTATTCATAGACACAAACGTTCGGTGAATATATGTTTTGTTAGAGAAAATTTTAATCCAGAGAATGAAACACACTGCCAAAGAAGCGAACAAGGGCTCGTTATAAACGTTTTAATGAACGTATATAACGGTTCACTTTGTCACACACAAAACTTAACTTACTTTATTTGCAATAATAAGAACAAATAAATTAATTACATTATTTATAATATATACAATTAAAAAACTACCTGAAATCAAATTTCTCCGCATCTCGGTCTACTGGCAGCGTGCCCAGAAGACTGGCCGCATTGCCACGCTGAATGGCAATGCTAATCCTCTGTGCGAAAACTTAACCAATTTGAAGATCCTAAAAATTTCGTTGTAAACTCAAGTACATTTCTTAAGCCAGATATTATTGTTTTACAACAAATTACAACATGGATTTTGCAAGTTGTAACATTAAAAGTACTTAGCGAGTGTTCAATGTCAGACAGTGAACAAGCACTTACATAACAACCTGCAATTTTTTACTTGATTTTTATTCATAGAATAGAGTGACAAACAAGCTAGCAACCACCTTAGGACCTTATGCATCAACCACCGCCCATGAACACCCGCAACACAGATAGTGTTACAGTTGCGTTGTCGCCCTCATAGGGAGTACGATGGGAAAGAAGGGGAAAAGGGGGTGTCCGGATACCTCTATCACCTAACGAAACGCGGCATGATCACCTTTGCGTCGATTTTCTGAGAGGCCGTGGTATTATACCGTCACCAATCTAAAATCCCAAGGTGTTGGACAAGCGGTCTTTTCTCGGAAACAATGAGATAAGGTAAGAGAGGAGCCTATTTTGTTTGATATCGGACACAAGTTTATCAGTCACTATGTACTATAAATATTTATTACACATAACTTCCGAAAAGTTTATTTAATTATGTGTTTACTGGGGTTTATTGGGATTCGATACCTATGAATCAGAAGTTAGAGCTTAGAACCACTAAACGTTTGAGTCTAACGTGGCCTAAACTTTAATTTGGCAGTTTAATATCCAGTAGCCAGTATTAGGAGACAATACTTATTACGCAAAATCTTTCGAATACAGCCTTCACAGACAACAATAAAAAAGAAATCTTTAAAAATCATCTTGACCTCTGTCAGTAGCTAGACATAAATTCTGAAATATAATCTCCATGAATTTACATAAAATGTTCAGAGCGAGCCCGTAACAAGAGCGTGTTGTAATTTATAACAGAGCCCCCTAATTACCGCACGTTCTGTAAAGCGTGATTGATGAACCTGAGCACTCCTCTATCAATAACAATCAGTGCGCTCAACTCTCACTCACTGAACATTCGGATCGAACTGTATTGAATAGGATAGACATCATTCTGCAGTATGAATAGCACAGGATTCTGTAGTCAGCATGTAAATGATGTTATTAGAAGGACAACAAGAAGTCATCATCAACACAGAATGTAACATAAGAAAAAAATTATCCGCAGTTATAGCGAAGAAAATCGAGCGAAAATCGGACAGTTTTCCCTCGACTGCGCCAAAAGGAGTGTTATGTTTATCGAATACTAGCTGACCCGGCGAACTTTGTTCCGCATCAAAAGTAATAAATGAGTAAATTTTTGATATCATGAGGTTCAATTTGTGCTATTTATCGGCACGCGTCTTGGCTGGCACTAATGCGTACGCGACGTAATTACTGTCCCGCTATGTTAATACTGCAATATCTTCGAAAATATTCGATTAAATTGCATGCTGTAAAGGGCCATGATCATCTATATGTGCATGTAGCACAATCTATTTAAGACACTTAATTGAAACCCGCCCCGTTGACACCCTCTCTATTAAAAAAAAACCCGCATCAAAATCCGTTGCGTAGTTTCAAAGACATAAGCATATAAGGGGACAGACAGCGGAAAGCGACTTTGTTTTATACTATGTAATGACATTATCCCAGAACATACTGAGATATAGATTAGTGGATGGGTTTTAGCTTGACGCTACTACTTCTCACCATTAGCACGCGAACCAAGATTGTGTGCTAATATTTTTAATATTTTAATTATTGTCATCATAAAGTTACAATACGTGGTTATTGAATGTGCCACGCAGGAGAAGCTACAGACGGCACCTAGTATAACGTATTAGGTACCTATATAATTATATTGAATTATTAAGTTTCGTTGGTAACAGAACACGAGTGGGCGCCGCCGGGGCAGATCGGTGCCTCGCGGTATTCAATTAAAATCGCTACAAGCGTTCAAAGGTAAACAATTTTGCACATCGATTTTATAAACTCGTATTGCGTAAAACAAAAGTAATCGAATTAAATGAAAACACAAGTCTGGTAATGAAATTCGTCCAAGCACAGGTATTAGAGAACATATTAACAACAATCGATATTTATGAAACTACTAAATATTTATGAACTAATAAATTGACGAACATAACTGTGTCACATATATGTAGTTCCGGTGGTCCAGTGGTCGAGCACACGGCTTCCGAATCGCATAGGTCGCGTGTTCGAATCCTGGCACACTTTTTGGAATTGGAAACTTAAGTAAAGTAAGAAAGGCGTCAGTCTGCTTCCTCCACTAATTCGCTAGTTACAAGTCAGTGGCAGTTTTGCAAAGAGAGAGAAAACTAGTTTAATTTGAAATCGAACCGGACGTCACCGGCTTTCAGGGGATTGTGCGATAAGGGCTATTTTAATTTACTTGCCAACTTGTATTTGTTAATAGGGTTTAATAAATGTTTTTTATTTTACGTGGTCACGACAATAATTCCTAGATGGCGCTACTAGGTTGCTACTATTGATGATTCTGCCGTAATATCGTATTATATCGATAGATGTCGCCCGAATCGACAAGTATTCCAGCTACGGCACTAGGGATAACGCGACACCTATTAAACGTTAACAACATTACAACAAAGGATCTTTACAAAACAAAACGATATTTTTTCCTCCAGTAAATATGATATTTCGATTTATTATGAAAATGTGACAAATACATATATAAAGAGCACTATCTTATCTTATATCTTTAAACGAGCAATTCTTGTATATATATATATATATAAAATTGGAATCTCGGAATCGATTTTCATGAAATTTCTATTCCAGCAGATGGCGTTGTTAACGACGAAGTCAATGTGTGTTTGCTTTGCTTTTATTACAGTTTATCACTGCAAAAAATTAAGTATATGTTTCTAATATAATATGTTAGTACATAGTATATATTAGTATATATTTATTATTCTGTCGGTAAGATCGAAAAATATTATTGATATTTCATTATTTTATTAGTATGTAATTCGTACTTAAATATAATTTTCAAAAAACACAATTTATAAAAAAAAAGAAAATACCGAGCAAAGCTCGGTCATCCAGATATTCACTACTAAATTGACGAACATAACTGTGTCACATATATGTAGTTCACTTTTTGGAATTGGAAACTTAAAAGCCGCCGCCTACGCCTCCGTCGTTTACAATACATACTAATTTATTATATTCCCTTTTATCGTGTCATTTGTTATATTAATAATATTTTTTTTTTCTCCGCCTGCAATACGTACGTACGTATATGTATGTATGTAAAAAACAAACAAACAAACAAACCCGATCCTAGAAAATGTGTCGAAATTGGTAAAGAGGACGGTAATTAGACGATTATACATACGGCCCTCGTGGTGCATCGGTAAACCGCACTACCGATAACACAAGGTCGGGGCGGGTTCGATCCCTCGTCTGGGGGTGTTTTTCTACATGTTTTTACGGTATTTATTTACAAAAATAAAGTGTATATTTGGGTAATTAATTAATAATAAATAAATAAATAAACAATAATAGACGTGAAAGGCGCTCTGACGAGCGCCTTTCACTTTATCCCTACTCCGCGGCCGACCGTCACGCGACATGCAACACGCAGACGAAAAAGTTTGAGACGATGTAATAAAAGTTTCACTTTAAAAAAAATTTTGTTTTAATGAAATTGTTAGTCAGCAAAAGACGTAACATAACATAACTTTACGCCTTTTGTTACCCGAAGGTGTAGGCAGCGGCTGTTAAGCCTCGTCTCACGGTTATATTTACATCCCAAATGGAATAGGTGGCGAACCTATTGCCATGCTGGGCACAAAGTTTTCAGTCACCGATATTCATCACAATTTCGAAAAGCAAAAAAACGTATTTATTAGTATCGCTTATTTGTTTAGCAAACTTTAGTATAGAGCCCCATGACCTCCCCTCTGTGTAAAAAGTTCCGTTGTTGCTGTAATAAGCTAATAAAAAAGCATTATTTTTTTGGCTTTGTGAACACGGAGTTCGGTTATCACTAGGCTTAGCAGCGGCGTAGTTTTTTTATGGGATAGGGGCGCAAGCAACAGATGTGTCACCTGATGGTAAGCAACTAATGCCGCCCATGGACACGTAGATAGTTGCGTTGCCGGCCTTTAAAAATGCGAAGAGCAGGGGAGAAGGGGATGGTTTGGCCCTCCGGATACCATTCTCACCAAGCGAAACACGGCATGAACCAGTTTACGTCGATATTCTGAAAGGTGGTGATATTATATATACCGGGGTAGCCGACATATACATGCAACTAGGTAGCTCCACCACTGACACATTTTGTGCTAACTTTGTGGTACTTGTGGGGTCATTCCAGTATCGCGGGTGCAACAGTTAGACGCCTGTTTTAGTTTAATATAACTAAATAAAAAACATTTTAAAATAAATTAGTCTTTAAAGGACTACATTTTTATGTGTTTACTTAACATTAATCAATAAAAAAATTAAAATCACATTTTCATAGTCAGGAGAAGGGTTCAAAGTGGCATAGCGGGTGCAACAAATTTGGCCCAATCCTCCTACAAACAAAAAATACATAACTCTGTTAATTCTTAGACATTTAATTTGTTGTACCTTAATATTCAGAAATGTAATAAAACAACAAAGAATATAAAATAAAGACTCTAAACAAAACAAAAATAAATAATTAATTATTATAAGCTTTTATTTACCTTGCACTGTATGTATGTATGTATGTATGTAAGTATGTATGTTCGGTGGAATCTTGTAACTCAATTTTGAAGTAGATACCTTCAACCGATTGAGCTGAAATTTTGTATACACGTTTACTTTGGATGACAATGCATGATATAATGTATGACATCATTCTATATCCAATATGGCGGACGACCCAAGATGGCGGAATGGATATTTTGAATGCATTTCTGCAATACGGGTATCAAATGAAAGGGTTTATTGAGTGTAACTCAAAATATAATATGACGTCATTCTAAATCCAATATGGTGGAATATCCAAGATAAAGGAATATATATTTTAAGCTTTCGTACAATATGGGTATCAAATTAAAGGGCTCATTGGGACCAACTAAAAAAATAATGTGACGTCATTCTAAATCCAATATGGCGGATCATCCAAAATAGAGGAACAGTTTTTTTTAATGCACTTCTACAATATGGGTATCAAATGAAAGGGCTTGTTGATAGTAGCTCGAAAAATAATGTGACGTCATTCTAAATCCAATATGGTGGAATAAATATTTGTGTTTCTACTATATGGGTATCAAATGGCCCTTTCATTAGAGAGTTATATGAGAACTTCAAAAACTATGTCTCGGTGGTTCAGTAAACTAGTCCGCTTCTGAATCAGGAAGTCTTGGGTGCGAATTTGGCCTCACACCAATGTCTTTCGAAATTTCTCTCGAAAGTCATGTGTGATAAATATTTTTGACTGACCACTTTGTGCTCGCTGTATGGCAACAGTGGTAGAGCCCAGCAATTCACTGTATGAATGGGCTGGCTCGATCGGTGAAATACCACAACCAGCTCACGCCGGGTTTCTTTGGGTGAAAGAGGTACCCGGAGGCCCACTCCCCTTCTCCATCCCTTCCTACTCCCATATCCTACATCCTACTCCCTTAAAGATCGTTGAGACGTAAACATAGTGGCGAGTTGAGGCTTGACAGATGCTGCCTACACCTTCGGGTAGAAAAAGGAGTCGAGCTATGTTATGTTATTAATTAATGTTATAAACAAATTAGAATGTGTATAAATATTATATATATCATAAGATTTTCAATATGAGCGGCTAGATGTTAGTGGCCTGCTTGTTTGGCCGGTGCCAGTCAATCTGTTGTTTACTATTCAGTCACTGATGCCAAATCACCATGTCAAGATACAGGGTTAAGCGGCGCGTCCAAATTTATAATCAAAATGAGTTAGTGCTAACATTGAGAACCTTACGACCACTTTACGGCTGTACATCACAGTCGACGGCTTTCCGTTGACCTATGTTTTAATAGTTAACAGTGTTTTAATTGTGGTCAGCCACGCAATCTGCTGCATGAATGGGCCGGTTCGACCGGTGTAATGCCATGCCCTTTCAGGATACCGACGTAAATTGGACAGGATTTAATAACTTTAACATGATTGCTATACTAACGGATTTTAATGGTGTTATAGGTATTATTAGAATTAAACACAGTGGATGGTGGGAACGAACTATAACTTTTATTACAACTCACTCCTATGTTACACTCAGGTCAGCAAGTATAAAGTACTGATTAAAACAACAGATGGCGTTACACATCACAAGTAGTTAAACATATTTTGTTATTAAACAACAGTCCCACATAACAAAATTAAGCTGCAAAATCAACAAATAAGTAACAAAAAAATTTGTTTACTTAGGCTCGAAACTCTTGCCTGCTGGTCAAGCATACGCGGCCTTAAGTAGAGAAGAGACTTTAGGAGGTCTCCTCATTGAAGAGTTGGACTGTTCGAAATTAACTGGCAAATGACCTTGTAACAATGATGCTTTGAATCAGATGAAGAGACTGAGAAACTTACCCATCGATAACTAAAAACTTGAAAATAATTTAAAGAAAAAAACTTTTTTAAAGAAGCTTTTATTTAAACGCTCTAAAAAGAATAAAATAATTTTAACCTTATACATTTTAACTATCAACTTATAACCTTATTATATACAATTTATGTGATAATAAAAGCTTGTCGCTATGTTCAACCCAACCCTTCCCCCCTCCTCTTCACATCCCAATTCCGACCCCTTCCATTTCCCATGGAAAGGGCCGGCAACGGAACTGTACCACTATATGTGTTCGGGTGTCCATATATATGTTAAAACCAAAAAAATATATTTGGATAATGCGATCCGTCACAGTAATCATTAAATCTAAAAAAATATTTCTAGATGGTTATGGATAGCCACTGATAGGTAATTAAACATAGCGACAAGCTTTTATTATCACATAAATTGTATATAATAAGGTTATAAGTTGATAGTTAAAATGTATAAGGTTAAAATTATTTTATTCTTTTTAGAGCGTTTAAATAAAAGCTTCTTTAAAAAAGTTTTTTTCTTTAAATTATTATATTTTTTAACTATCGCTGGTGCAACATCAGTGATTTTACAGATTATGCTAATTCTTCGGATGGTAATATTTTCAATCGCGCAAAAATGAAATATGACGTAAAATGAAATAAAAATATAAATACTACTAACTTTTATGCACTAATAATAAAAAAAAACGGCTAACTGCGTGATTTAAAAAATCATGTCTGAAATCGTCTATAGCGGAATCGCCCTGTGCCAACATAACCATGCCATTCTAATTTCTTATTCTTTATGTTAAAGGGATTTAAAGTAAATTAGTACTTTAATCCAAGTGAATTAACAAGATTGTTCAAACGCAATGTTCAAACAGATTGAAGAAGACGACGGCGGTTCATCAACCGGCAACATTCTATGGAACTTTCAAGCTGACAATAACCCATTCATCATAAGCCCCATTACTATGTACGTACAGCAAATGAACTCGGAAAAAAATATCCACGAAGGAAATGTAACCCTTTTCAACACACGTTAAAGTTGAAAACGTAATCTAGGTTTCCGTAAGATTGCCCGAACCAACAACCTTGTTCCGTTGCAATGAAAGACGGATAATCGATATTTGTTGTTACATTATTATATTAAAAACAAATGGACGTCTAATGATATATATATAGATCAATGCACTCCCCCTCATCGCGCACCTCTCTTTTGTACTCGAGTGGAGAGACGGACCGCCCACATTCGCGCGGATAGTTTTAGCTAAGAACCATCATAATGACGTAAACTTTGAACAACAAAAAAAGAATCAAAACCATTCCTTCAGTGTGGGAGCTGCGTGACCACAGATAGACACGCTAGTCAAAATTATATCATGTACACTTTTTGATTCAAGGATAGTAATTTCTAAGCAGTTTTTCATATCATGGTTTCAGTTTCAGGTTTCAGTTGTACATTAGTTTTTGCATGCATATGCGCTTGCAAAAACTAATGTACAACTGAAACCTCTAACACTGATCATAATGTTTAAAAATCCGGTAACCCAATGTCAAATCGGATCACGTTTACTATATTCCCACGGGCACGCAAGTTTCTTGCCTATTATGTAAAGACAATATTAAAGAGCCTGGTAATAAGAAAACTAATGAGCTAACGCAATATTTGTCACCGGTCCAGTTGATCTCTGCGCGTGTCGAGAGAGGTCGGCAACATGTAACAATATCCCAAGACAACGTTCACTTGTATGAAAGGAAACGCGCCCGTTGCGCACTGATTAATTATCTGTACTGTGCTGTGTAGTAGGAGCTGGCTCAACAAAGATATGGCGCCGACGCACTCGCTGAGAAAAAAAGAACTTAAAACATTGCCCACAGCGCTAAATATGACAGGGGAGAAGGAACCACCATATTGACCACGATCGCCTTCAGTATCCTGCTAACATTTTATTGATAACGAATAGTTAATTACCGAGTATTTATATTTATGGAACAAGTGTTTTATCAATTTTGGACGTCTTGCTTAGCGCTTAACTTTTCACCTCTGCATAGATTTGTAGGTCTTAGTCTGAACATAATGGAGTCTGAAAAAAAATAGTTCCCATTCAAATTCATTTATTTCTTAAGAACACGTGTAATACAATTATGCTGCATAATGTCGTATTTTATAAAAGTATTTTTCAACATGTTTTACCATGATGGGCTTACAAATTTTATAAAAAAAGTAAATTATGTTATGCCAGAAATTATATTCAAATAGTCAATAAATACGTCAATGTCAGCTGAAAGTAAAGAAATATTGATATAAATAGTATAATATGAGATAATGGAAAAAATGAATTAACATATTTTTAAGTATATTTCATTGGATCCTTTCATTAGACTATTCCATACGACCCAACGAATGAAAGGGTTGACGTGATTACATTTTCTTCTACCAAGGCTGTGAAGGTACGTATGTCAAGTAGTTATAAAAATATTATAACGAAAAATAAAATATTAACGAATACATAACTAACTCTTGCGCTGAACAATTCAATGGAAACTAACGAGATCTCCCAAGCTGAAATCCATTTATAAGCCGTTTAAGTAACAGGGCGTGCCATAGAAACATTCATAACTACCTAACCCACTCTCTTTGTGACGCAGTCGGTTAAATACTGTTTTAATCGACCTCTCAAATCGAATCCTAACCGTGAGCCGTGTGAAACACGTGAATAGCAGTTTAGCGTGTTGCTGTATTAATTAGTGGGTCACAGTGGAAGTGTATTTACAAGAAAAACAAACGATATGACTCTTAATTGCTTCATTGTTGATGTAATTTATAATTTTTATTTATTTTGTTAAGTGTTGAGTTGTGTGAGATTTCATTGGCACAGTCTCGACACACTTTGCTGTGGTACAGTTTTATTTGAAACTGAAAAATGTTCACGTCGCTGCACAAATGATGTAATTTTATCGGATCTTTAAGTCTTGCATTATATTTCTCCTGAGACAAATTGAAAAGCTATAGAAATATTATAAGTTAACTTATAGACAGTTATTATTTATTAACAGTTAAACGAAGATCATAGGCACCGTGTGAGTTTAAAATAGTTTAAATGTTTAATATTAAATTAAGCAAATTTGTTGTTATATTTAAAGAAATTTACGAGCGGAAAATTTTAGTTTATCGTACTATCATCGCTCATAGATTTATTTGCCACAATTTACAGTTTTATTTAACGTGGTGAAATCTAGATCTCCAGGTGAACCACTTGGAGCTATAGAAGCGACTATGCCACAGCTGCCTTGAATATTGATGATGAATACTTTGGACAGGATATGGTAGTATAATTAATTTTGTCAACATTTGTTTTACAAATAATATATGGAGAATGGTCACAAATGACACAGCATGAGCACAGCTTCAAAAATAATTTTAGTAACTAAATTTAATTATGCTTAATATTAGGTACTTATAATTTTAAAAACTATAATTGATTGTACTATCGAAAGATACAGTACACGTACTTAAAAAAGCTCACGTATTTAATTTCAAAGACTTATTTTATTAATATATTTTATTGTAATGACGGGTATGAATGAGAACAAATATTTTTTACGATCGTGAGAAGTCACGGCTGGTTGGCCGGTCTACGTTTAACGGTTCGATACCCGCCGATGTTCAATGTATCCATACTAATAATATAATGAATTGCTGAGCCGAGCCCACTCAACTGGTATGTCTTTATAGGGCTTTAGTTCGCGACACTCCTAGTCCGAGTTTGTTACTACTCTACCGGAGGACGTACTCCCAACTCCATTAGCAGCGCATCGTAATAGCTGTGGCAAAGGTGCATCTAAATATGTACATCAAAGTATAGTCATATTGCGTCTATAAAATTGATTGCTACGTCAGTGGCCGTGATAGAGCCCGCACTTTGCGTAAAATCGCGTAAAATCTAACCCTGGCGATGGTGTAGTGGCCGAAATATAATAGTAATTATTGTTTCATGAGAAATGGTTAGTACGTTGGTCCAAACCACATCACTTATTACATACATGCTCTTTAAGAACATACTCTTCGTTTTGGCGCATGACGAATTAATATTGTATGCCATTAGAGCGCCAATTTAATACACATGTAATAAGTAGTTGGGACTGTTAAGTACGCATTCGTGCTGTGTATCGTTAACCACTTCCACTATGTGCCTTCGTAGTCCAAGGCTAATGCATTTCAATACGTCTTGACCAAATGACCTGCTTTTGGACTTATCTATACTAGTATCTAAATCTGTGGTCGGTCTGCAAATAGCTATAACTGAGTAAGAACTACTAATGTTTTGTTTACAGTTAGTTATTATAATGTATTTTCATTTTGCTCAACAGTTGGATTTACCATTGTACTTGTTTGTACTTTCCCTTGTTTATATACCTGGCGGGTCCTGGTCTGATGTTGACGAAAAGATCTTGTAAATTTGGTCCCAAAAAAGTAACAACAGAACAAACCGATGTTGGTCACACTAATCCCACCTATGCGATAAACGAGCTCTCGACCTCTGGTTGTCGAGGTATCTGGTTCTGGTTACTAGATAATACTTATAATAAAAGTTTGAAATTAACCAGGTTTTAATAGGCAAAAACACTCATAGATAAATACGAACATCGAAATTTAGCATACGGCTGCCATATAAGAGATGTGATAGATCAAAACATAGTATGTCCTAGTTACACTGCCACACCACAATCTACTCTTCAAATTTACGAGTTCCGCTAGGATCTCGCGACATTTGTCACTTCTGACACTAACAACCTAACTATTATTGCCAATTTATTTTGAACCCAATTACACAAACGCTTTACGTTCAAATTTTGCGTGGCCATTATTGCAACACAACAGCACAGCCTACCTTCGACTCGTACGACTATTGCTCACTAAATATAATTCATTACGGGCTTTTGTTAGGGATGTAGGTACCTTATTTCGACGTATTTTAATACACGCGTATATTATTTATTTAATTGAAGACAATGATTTGAGTAGTAAGGTTGTGTTTTTTTAAGATCTGATTTATTGATCTGGTAATTTCCAAACGGCAGCATCTACGTCATTGCGTTTATGTACTGGGTTTACGTGATTATCTTTGTTAATTAACCAATTTTTGGAAACGTTAATTTGAACTGGGTTTAATTCAAACTCTCACGATATGAGAGTTTGAATTAAAAGACTCTCACGATATGAACTATGAAGACTGCATGAAAATCTGTTGATAAGTTTATGCGACTTTCCGTATGAGTAGGTATATTCCTGTATGTGGTCCCAGTCTGGTAGCACGTTTATAATTTAAACATGGGACTAAGCCAATAACATAATACAGCAAAAAGAGTCTATAATAAAATTAATAATGTTGAAACAAAAATCCAAATAGCAACGCAAAAATATTGTAACTGAAATAGGGAAAGAACGCAAAGAATGTTCAGATTAAATATTTACAGGCATTATAGATCGGAATAAACATAAACATCATCGACAGTTGTGTATTTAAAATAATGAAGGATATTATCACAGAACTCTTAGTAGCGTAGAGGCTAGCGGTATCGGGGTTAGTGGTCCGATCAGCATTCAAATATATAATATTTAATAATTTTGCACGGAACAAGAAGCTCAGTTGGCAATACAACCAATGTCATCTTCTTGCCCTGTTTCCAACATTTGGCGTCAGCACAGCAGGTTTTTGTTTTCCACACTTCCCTACCACCCATACTACGACAGGGCGACTTCCTCTTATATTCTCCGTTGTTGGCGCAACTTTCAAACTTCCTCTTACATGCACATTCAGTATTTCATCAATTTTCGTACTCCACACATCTCAACAATCGTATCTCCGTAGCATGTATTCTTCTTTAATCCATCCGTTTAATGGCCCAACATTCTGATCCATACGTAACGACAGGTCTTATATATTTTACCCTCCAACTTGAGAGGCATTCGGGGGTCGCACAAAGTTGCCGTTACCTGTCTCCATATCATCCATTCCACGTTAATACGATGCAATACCTAAATACCTGGGATCTTGAGTGCAAAGCTACGGATTAGCTTTGCACTCAAGATCCCAGGTATTTATAGTCAGAGCAAACCAGTAATAACACACCATCTATTGTCATCCTAATCAACTCACGATGTCATCCGCAAAGAGTATGCATCAGGTTGCCTCTTGCTGTACATATCAGACGTCAAAGCTCTGGTGTAGACCCAAGTTACACCGAATTAATCGGTAGTACCCGCAGCCGACCCGACTTAAGTACATTTTAGTTGTTATAGTCGAACTTCCACAAGGTGTTCTATACATAGCTTGGATGGTTTCATATACATACTTACAGGCACAGCTTCCTCTCTTAGGGCCCCATCACAAAAATCTTTCGAGGCACACGGTCATAGGCCTTCTTAAGGCCTAAGAACACCATTACCGTTTCGCCATTCACCGTTTCTATGTCCACACCTTTATTTTTAGTGCAAAAATGGCATTTGTCACCCGTCCCGGCATGAACCGAAATAGTTTTTGGGGTATATCTCTATCGATATTTTTTTGTGGTCATGTCTGATATAAACTGATATAAATTAAATTCGAAAGTTATGTGTGATAAATATCGACTACACCTTTGGGTAGAAAAAGGCGTGATGTTATGTTATGTCTATAACTGAAGAGTGACTGTGGTGGAAAAATAAGTTTCTAGTAAATTAAAAACATGATCGAATAGATTATTAATCATGATTTTAAAAAAGAAAGTATATTTGCACACAAAAATATCTTTTTGCCAGTCAAGGCGTAAATATAGAATTTATTGCATTCATTCTTTTATTTTTTCTTTGTGTAAAATATGACTACGTTTGACTATTTCGCGCCTATTTCTACGACACGTAACGAGCACGGCATCAGATTGTAATATTGTTTAATCTTTAGAGTTGTAAAATTAGAGAAAATTCAGAGAATCGATCCCCAACCTACCAGAGAAACGTTTCACACCTTAGTGTTTTGGAAAGCTTAATTTGTAAGTAGGTATACGTTGTATAGAAGCTGACTGGCTGCGAGCCAATATTCAGGTTTCCATTATGACTTGACCGTTTCGCGATTATTGATAATCGTCATGATCATGACATTGGACGGCACGTTATGAGAAAAGATCGACGTCTTATGACACACACAGAAATATTTTAAACAATGTTTATGTTTGTACCAAATTATACTGCCTGTGAACATCACAGCAATTAATAATTTTACGACTAATCTGATAATACTATAGCTCAAACGCTGTACGTTAGTTAGAAAACGTACTATAGCTCAATCGGAGGTATATAGCTCTAGACTACCTAATTTAATACTTGAAAAATCAACAGATTTTCTATTTTTTTATATTTTATTTTTATTAGGGTAGGTAAGTATATAACTATAACATTATTGATAGTAATGATAGTATATATCTTCTAACTACTTCGGAAATATACCCAAAGAACCAAGCTCCATAATCTCCATCCAAAAAAACAGGTGGCCAATTAAATGTTGCAACAACCTATGAACCAAAATGCTGTTTTTTCTTTTCTCTATACTTCATATATCATCTCTAACAATTGACGTATGCTAATATAGATAACTGACTAAGCATCTGGACTAATTGATGTCACTTCTAAAAGTACTTAACTTTTAGAATGGTTTTTTTTTTTATGGTTTAGGAGGGCAAACGAGCAGGCGTGTCACCTGATGGTAAGCAACTAACGCCGCCCATGGACACCAGCAGCACATATAGTGTTACTGTTGCGTTGCCGACCTTTAAGGGAAGGGGATAGGAGAGGATGGGGAAGGGGGTGGGCCTCCGGGTACCTCTCTCACCGAACGAAACGTGGCATGGGCCACTTTACGTCGGACTTCTGAGAGGTCGTGGTATTTCACCGGTCGCGCCGGCCCATTTATGCAGTAAACTGCTTAGCTCTACCACATGGTTTGAATATGAATTGTTTGATAGTAATGTATATTTAACTATGTAGCCATTTTTTTTTATATATAAATAACTAGTTGACCCGGCAAAGTTTGTTCTGCAACAAAAGTAATAAATAAGTTAATTTTGGAATTATCACGTTTTTACTACATCATACCTGAATTATAGATAAAAACTACCTCGTTAATACCCTTTATTTATTAAAAAAAAACACATCAAAATCTGTTGCATTGTTTCAAAGATATAAGCATATAAGACAACAGACAGCAGAAAATAACTGTATTTTATACTATGTAATGATGACTCCTCAATGGATGACATGGAATTAAAAAACTAACTAATGTATTCCTAAGCTCCAATAATTAATAATCAAGGAATGAAGTCAAAGTCAACATATACATAACATAATTGTAGTTCATAATATTTTATTTTGTTCCACTGCTTAAAGTTATGCATTGTCTCTTTGATATCCTTGACATGCACAATAGGTACTTATTTTAACAGCAAAATAATATAAAATGATACTGACTATTGGCTTCAATTTTGTTTTAAAGCCATTCACAAGAAATATAAATAGCTATATTGGTGGTATATTGGTGTACCCACAACTTATGCATACAAAAGCCATTACCAGAATCATTATTAATTTTGATATGCATACAAATTATAAGTTCAATAACATTGGATTTTTATACTATACTTCTTCAGACTTTCATCTACAGGTACAGATATTAAAGTTCAAGTTGTTACTCCAAAATCATGGTATTATCATAGAAACTTTTAACCTCTGTTTTACACCCCTTAGGTGAGGAGTTTTATAAAATTTAACCTTAGCTTAGCTTTTTATAAATTCTTGTTATAGTTTCAGACATTTATAATTTTTCAAGGAGTGACCATTGCCACTAGCATACTTCATTAATCAATTTATTCCTCTTATAAATTGTGAGATTTGACAATTTTATAAGGTTATACCTAACACTGATATAATTACTTACAATTCATTTTATTATCATATTATGGCATGTATTCACACGTATGGCACTACTTTTTGCCCAATACTCCACAACTTTAATTTCCAATTGACTTTGCCTAGTTTAATTACAGCAATTATAAATGAAACTGTCTGCTTATGCTCACATATCTGTCACACTCTGTTACGGAAGTAATTCTAATAAAAACCTGATATACCCACCTAATTCCCTAAGACTTAAACTTTGTATTATTAGTACATAAAGATTTTTTTTCAGATTATTCAGATTACTGATAAAAATATTTTATTGAGTTTTAGTGACGAAGCAGTTTGACTGCTTCGTCACTAAAACTCATTAACACACAAATTATTTTCCTATTAAAAATTATATCACTTCAACAAACAACTTATGATTAGAAAGTGAAACCAGTAGTAGAATTTTAGTAATTTCTCATAATGTATGGCATACTAGGTCATCGTATTACACAACTGTTTAATAAATGTTTAAAGTCGTTAAACTCAAGTTATAGTTGTATTGGTGGTCTGCGCCACTCATTACTCTTCAGAATCACAAAGTCTTGGGTCTTTATACTGGCCAACACCATTGACTTTTGAGAGGAGCAGCAGCAATAATAATAATATGTTTATCATGCTTAATAACAATAATTGAATAACTTCTCTGTATGAGCAAAATTAATATAAATAAAACCCAATTCAAGAGACATGAGAAAGTGGGGTTTATTTTTGTAAATTTTTATTGACTGATATTGCTAAAAATAACATGGAAATACATAACTTATCTAATACATTTTTCTTTATCTAAATAATAATAATATCTTGGACACAAATCACACAGCGCCCTCCAGTTCCAAACTAAGCAACTAAATGCTTGTGCTATGGATACTAGATAACGGATACTAATACATATATACTTTTCTTTTGTAAATACATACTTATAATACATAGAAAAACACCCAGACGCCGCACAAATATTCATGTTTGTCACAAATATTTGTGCTCCGGTGGGAATCGAACCCCCGACCTCAGTGCTGCAGCCGGTAGTTTTACCAATGCACCACGAGGCCTGTCTTGATGATTTTTACAAATAATAATTTCTAATAGTATAGGGCTTTTAACATGACTGAGGTATTATACCATACATTTGAACTTAAATATTTCGATATGTTCGCCACGCTCCATGTATATAAAAAATTAAGCATGATAACTCCAACAGTGAATTATGCTGTAAAAGAAGGACAACAGAAGACGCATTCACTGCGTACAAATCTGTCCGACTGTGCCAAATGATTAATTCAAATATAATTAATAATATGCAATATATAATAAAAACACTATGATATAACAAGTTACTTATCATATGTTTTTTTTTAACATACCAAGAAAAAATCATAGGTGAACATAAAAAGGGCCTAAACAATATTAAGGGTCTTATTTAGGTATGACATTGAAATAGTACTATTATTTGGTATATTTTAAACTCCTTTATTTCATAAATGAAACTAGAAAGGAGGAGAACAAAAAAAATTCTGTGTTTCCTCGGATTAGTAACTAAAAACAATTGGCCATGTCTTTTATAAAAGAACAATTTTCCAGTTGGAATATTATAAGAATTAAAGAACTATTAACAGGAAAAATTTTAACGATTATTTTCGTCTTTGATAACCCCTAATGATGACTTTTTTTAGTTTTTATAGAGAGTATATCAAACTTCTGTATAGAAACTAACTTTCGTAATGTTTTACCATTGCTAGTATTGACTAAGTCACTGACCTGAGGTAAATTGGCGGCGATCTGTCTCTGCAAAGAGTCGCGTTCCTTTTCCACTTCCTTCAGACGCAGTTCTGAGTCCCCTAAACGCTCTTGAGTCTCCCGCAGACTTTCCACCAGTTTATCACGCTCATCGAGCATAGACACCATCAACTGCTCGAAGTTCGCATCCTCACCGGATAGCTGCGAACTCCTTTGACTGATACTGTCTTCCGATATAGTGGGCATCACGTCGCACATCATATTCCACATTTTAATTTAACATCTAACCAGAATATTTATCGTACACGACACACCGAATAACACAATTTCGATCACCGTTTTAATATTATAGTCCCGGCACAAATGTTACCTATAACTAGGGCACTTCATGCAAGCGAGGTTTTTCACATCGTCAGAGCATTCGTATATCACATTATTCAAGAATTCGGGAGGCATTCTAGTTCGATTTTTAAAAAGACACACCTAAAAATCGTAATCTTACGATCCCATGCTACCGTGGATCAAGCGGCATGTCTGCCATCTTGGAAGGGAACGTCAATCTTGTGATCATAGAGTAAAATATCGATGCAATTTGTCATCAGATATACCTACTCGTTCATTTTCATGTTAAAGTAGTTCATTAATTACATTTGGTGGTTAAATTCATAAAATAGACAAAAAACCTCAAGAGTGACTATCGCAAATATCTAAAACATAGAATTATTGTGATAGAATGTATTCTCTTTACTTCTGATTAACGTGTTAGATTGCATAACTTTGTGTTTTTTGCTTACTGAGTCTTTCTATAAATACTGCGGAAGCGTATTCTAAGCCTTGTTCCTTGTTTCTTTAGCACTTTATTTTATTCACTGTACAGGAGTACAGTGACTCAAAACAGTATCTTTTCCCAGCAACTTAGTAGAACAAGTATTATATTATAAATGTAGATTATATTCCTTATCCTTATCCTAAGCGGCTGTTCTAGACACTTATTGGGTTTTTTACGCATTAATGTACACTACAGTGCCCTTAAAATAATAGTTTTTATATGCCGAATATAAATATGTATACACAGATTATGACTTCGACTGCATGCTTAAATTCGTCTTTACTATTAATCATTGATAGAATTTTCCTATATTTTCAATAGAGGTCGTTGCAAAACACCATGGTGAAATTTACAACGTTAATTTTCCGAAAATAATAATTCGTTATGTTTCATTTTCAATTAAATAGACTCAACTACGAATATATTTTTTACTGCGGCAGTAATTTGACAGAATTTCTCTACATAAAAATAAAATTACATTGTTTTGTTGCAATTGCAATGTTTGCATTTCTTTTCATCGCTTTGTTTTAAGACATACATTTAATAGGATTTCAAATTTCAAATCAACTGGTTTACTATTACGTCTTTATTGCTAGTATTGCTACCTATTATTTAACCAGATGGATTACATAAAGTCAAGAAAAACTTTAATTCAATGCAATAGGTGGTGTTACTGGCTTAGTATAACTGGCGCTACTGTAGCATAAGGGTGAATATAAAATGGTATTGATAGTAGGTATATACATTTATATGCAAGCTAAATCATTATCATAAAAAGTTATCTAAATTAAAATGTGTCTTGTAATTAATTCAATTAAAACATAGTTAAAAGTTCATAACTCAATCTTCCTTCAAAATGGAGTAAAATGTAAGAATTTAATAATATGTACGTTACAGCCGGTATATCGTATTAACGTACATACATAACTTCACGCCAAATCCCTTGCGCCATAAGGCACGATTCTTACACGCCTCACTCGCTTCGTTGAGTATCATAACTCTTTTCAAGCACGCGCGACAGTTTTTGAAGCTCCTAACATCACCTTCCTCCAGAACACGTTCTATTTGGTCATGGAATGTGTGTCTTGGCCGTCCTCGACTCCTGTATCCATCCGCTTTTGCATTGTATATCTGCTTAGTCAATCTTGCATCATACATTCTTTCTACATGTCCGAACCATCGGAGCATGCCCTTTCTTACTTTTACACCGACACTCTCTTTCAAACCAACTTCCTTCCTTACAACCTTGTTTTCTACGCGGTCAGCAAGAGTCACTCCGCAGATTTTGCGCAGTGCCCTCATTTCTACTGCGTTTATTCTACTTTCATGCACACTGCCATACCCAGCTCTCGCTTCCATAAGTTAGCGTTGGAATCAGGACTGTAATGTGGATTGCTAGCTGGGCTTTTCTGCTAATGTTTTTTTGCGCCCAGGAATCTGCCCAACGCTCCATTTACGCTATTTCCTATCGCCACTCGTCTTTCTACATCCGCGGTGTACCTTCCATCCCTGCTGAAAGCGCATCCAAGATATACATTTTGATTCACCTGTTCCAGCACTACATCATCAACCGTTATCCCTGCATCCGTTCTGGATTCTTCCCTTTCAAACACCATAACTTTCGTTTTCGTCGCATTCAACTGCAAGCCTTTAGTCATGCAATCATCTTTCATAGTAGTGACTAGTGTTTGCAGGTCCCACGGCGATTCGGCTACACGCACGGCGTCATCTGCCCCGAGACTTTCTAACTTCCCTCCAGAAGAGTTTGTTATTCGCCTCGAAGTTCTCCGTCAACCTCACTTCCTCATTCGCAACCAGTCTTTCACGCTTCTCTTTTACTAAGGCTTTGGTAACATTCCTGCAGGGGCGGTAGCTCTCATACTTTTTCACTGTCATACATACTATCATTCTGATTCAAACTTGAGACATAATCCAACCATGCTTTTTTCTTTCTTTCGACGCTGGATTTCACATCCGCGTCCCACCAGGCATCACCACTCAGAATCTTATGCCTCTTTGCACAATCACATACTTTTTTGCACTATCTACTATAGGGATCGTGCGTCTAGACTTTTACGCCAACTAGTGGCAAGCATCCGAAACAGTTGGGATCATGTATTCAACGTAAACATATGTGATTAACTTTTAAATAATTATAAATAAAAAATAAAACATTTTTTTAAACAATGCCTGCTTCGAGAAAAATATGTTGTATTCTAGGATGTAATAATACATCACGTCGAGAACGTGGATTTGGTGTGGAAGTGAAATTTTATAAATTTCCAGAGAGCGTGTTAGGAGCCTCATGGAAAATATTAAAACGTAAACAGTGCAATGGATAAATGCAGTGAAAAATTACGTGTAAGTACAATATTAATTAAAATTTATAAAATCGAAATGCACCATTCAGTAAAATTATAACATTTAAAATACGACGTATGTAATAATTGATCATTTAATTGATGAAATTTCAAATATTTGTGACATTTATTTTATAGTTATGACCTAACCATTTACCTTTCTCATCATTCCGGCCAAGTATTATATTATTGACTACAGGTTGAAATCCGTATTTTATGATTTTTTCCATTGTTATAACTTTTTTTAATGTTATTAAATGTTTGTTTTGATCCCACTAAGTTCACGAATAAAACACCAGAGAGCGCTAATTCTGACAGTAGTGCTGCCTCTATGTTTCAGGCACGATCCCTATACTTTCTTTCATTCTTTCCCAGCATTCTTCGACACCTAGGTCAGAAAGACTCGTGTCATTTGACTCAGTCTTTGATGAAGTGAAAATGTTCAATCTTGGTCGTTCTTACATCCCACAAGTAGGGACACGAAAAAAGTATCGATACTTTGTGATATCGAGTACGTTTCCATTCGATACCGATACTTTTGTACTCGATACTTAGCATTCGATTCTTTTTCTCAATGAGTACTTTTCATTAAGTATCGTATTGAATAAATCTCAGAAATTGACCCCAAATTTAAGAGTAAAAGAGGCAGATGGAGGTTATTATAAGGGTGTTTTATTTTTAGGGGTAATTTTAAGTGAAATTATAAACATACATAACTTCACGCCTTTTGTTACCCGTAGGTGTAGGCAGCGGCTGTTATGTTTACGTCCCAAATGGAATAGGTGGCGAACCAATTGCCATACCTGGCACAAAGTTTTTCAGTCATCGATATTTATCACACATAACTTCCGAAAACAATTTCGATAAGTTATTGGTGTGAGCCAGTGTCTGGAATCGAACCCGGACCTCTGGATCAGAAGCCGTGTGCTCGACACTCGCCACCGAAACTTTTTAAGTGAAATTATGTATTGATTATTTAATTTTTTTATACGTTTAATTATATTTTATTACTTCAGTTATTCTAGTTTGTTCTCAATTAACTAAGATGACTGATATTGATGTCGTGACCTATGCGCATTAGACTAGGTCTGAATGGTTTGTCACGCTAACATTGACAAACTAACGTGTTGCGTAGCTAGGAACACGGTACCAAATAGAAAGTATCGATACTGTACTCATGAGTAGTATCGAAAAAGATGGCAGGGCCTACGCCGCGTAGGCCCTGCGAAGCACTGCCTGAGAGAAGCTCAATAAAGTATTCGAATACTGGATAATTTGATGTATCGATTCTTTTACAAGTATGATACTTTTTATCGATACTACTCATGAGTACAGTAGTGATGCTTTCCATTTAATTCCAAGTCCCTCATTAGACTTTTATAAAGAAGTATGGTTACTTTTCTTTCGATTCTACTCTTGAGTACTGTTTCGATACTTTCGATTCATTATCGTGTTTCTAGGTCTGAGTGGTCTGCCTAACATTGACAAACTGACGTGTCTCGTATCTAGAGGCACGGTACCAAATAGAAAGTATCGATACTGTACTCATGAGTAGTATCGAAAAAAAGCGCAGGAGCTATGCCGAGTAGGGAAGTTCAGTAAAATACTGGAATACTCGATACTGTGATGTATCGATTCTTTTACAAGTTACATTCTATTTAATCGATACCACTCATTAGTACAGTATGGATACTTCCTATTCGATCCCGAAAACCTAATTAGACTTTGACTGACCTTGATAAAAGTACTCGATACTTAGAAGTATCAATACTTTACATTCAATACTTTTATGAGTACGATACTTTTCTTTCGATACTACTCATGAGTACAGTATCGATACTTTCTATTCGATACCGTGTCCTACCCACAAGTGTACGGTAAGAAACTTACACTTGAAGTCCGCAGCACTCCAGAGCGTAGACGATGCTTCGAGCGAAGATCAACGAATCTTTGAAAGTTGAATAAATTCAGAGAAGTATTTTCTTTTTTGTGTAAAATAATATTCATTAAAGTTAGAGTTTCGGAATAAAACTTTTTTTTTTTAAATAATTCCGCATTCCGTTTTGTCGGTAAAATTTTTCTCAACACATTTTTACCGGCTGAACTGACAGTTGGAGCGCAAATCATGGCGCATTTTCGACTTCAGTAGGTATTTACGTATATTCATGTTTCTCATAAATATATATGAATAATATATATTATAGTCTATGCTAAATCTATGATGTTTCTTTAATCATTCACTTTATGTGCGCACTGAAATTTCGATTAACTGTTTTTATGCGACTGCTGACTGCTGAGTAAGAACGAGATAGATATATGCTTAGGTATATTTGCGCCCTCAAAATGGCCCATATTTATTGTAGTTACAGAACTTTAGGTCTTTTCCATGTTATACAAGTCAACGCGGCCATGTAAATTATTTCTTGATTAGTAGCTAAAAAAATAATTAATTAATGTTAGGAAGATTTGTAACACTATTAAATTAAATTAATAGATAGGTATTGTAGAGACAAATAAATATTGTGCCTTATAACAACATCTTACGTTTAGTTGGGGGCAATAAATATCAATTATTTTAAAGCTATGATCTATATACTGTCAATAAAAGCAGGCGTGCAAGGTAATCTCTGAGTTTATAAAAAAAACAAGATAATATTTTCTGGCTCACATAAATTTGTGTACATCGCAATCGACCGTTTTGAAAATATCTTATACACTTGTTTAAACAGAGGTAAAAGGCTCGAATCTATTAAGAATGAATCGGATGGATTTCAGTTCTTAACTTAAGATGAACAGATTTCGAAAAATAAAATAGTTTAGTCTATAAATATTTTTAGAAAAGAAAATCTTAAAAAACAGGCATTGAGTCACGTGACAGTGAACGGATAATGTATTTTTTTTTATGGGATAGGAGGGCAAACGAGCAGGCGTGTCACCTGATGGTAAGCAACCAACGCCACCCATGGACACCAGCAACACATATAGTGTTACTGTTGCGTTGCCGACCTTTAAGGGATAGGGGAAAGGAAAAGATGGGGAAAGGGGGGTGGGCCTCCGGGTACCTCTCTCACCGAATGAAACGCAGCATGAACCACTTTACGTCGGTATTCTGAGAGGTCGTGGTATTTCACCGGTCGAGCCGGCCCATTCATGCAGCGAACTGTTTGGCTCTACCACTGTTAAAATGTTGGTTAGAATGACGTCAGGCCGTGCTAATCGACTCTGAAACCATTGACAACGTCCTTAGACAAACAGTTAGTTTGCGACCGTGAGACTTCATTCAAGACACCATAACAGTCGAAACGATTTTTTGCAAAAATTTGTTTATTTTTAAAACGCAAAATACTCAGGTATTGTAAATTTAAGATTAAGATTTTTTCAAAAATGTAGGTTACATTAAGAATTAATTTCTTAAAATTGAGTAAACTTAAGAATTGAGAATTAAAACAAATTTGGTGTAGAAACAGGTCAAGTTCGTGAGCTAGGAGAGAAGGATATTCTTAGAAGTGCAGAAAATAGATATACAATCAGATAATCATAAGCTATTTTTTAATTAAAATGTAATATTGCAAGTTTTACATTAATGAATATTGCTTTTTCATGGTAAAATGATCAAGCAGTTACCTGATGTAACTTATGTCCATGGACATTTGCAACACAATAAGACCCTAGAGGGTCATAGCTGCGATGCAGGTCGTTAAAATGGGTTCGGTGGAACTAGCGCCCGAGGGGTCACCGAACAAAACGCAGTTCATTGGTCGAGACGGCTCATTTATGCGTTACTCTACCACTGTTAAACATTGCGAAGTAGTTCAGCAATATGACTCTTACTTCATAGGCTAGACTAACAAATTTGAGCCCAAATTATGGGAATACCGCCTCTTATTGTCGCTAACAAGAAAATGAGATCGGCGTGAGGTTTGATAGCTGCTCTTTAAAGATTTCAGGGACGTGAAGTTACAGTACAGTTAGATTCGAACTTTTTTCTATGGGACAGGAGGCAAGCGAGCAAGCGGGTCACCTGATGGTAGGTTACTATCGTCGTCCATGAATACTTACAACATAGATAATGTTACAATTTCTTTGCCGGCATTTATGGGAGTGGGTTGGAAAGGGAGAGAGAAAGGGGATGGGTCTCCGGATACCTTTCCCACCGAATGAAATGCGACATGTGCCTCTTTACATCGACATTCTGAGAGGTTGTGGTGAAATCATTGATACGGATCAATAGTCCCTGTGATTAGCTCACCCAAACAAACAAACAAAATCAACTTAATAATATTAGTATAAATTAAATGTACTAATAATAATCTGAGTTGTTAACGCGACTTGGCTCATGACCTCAACAATTGAACCTCGTTATCGGTCTGGAGCTGCTCAGTGCTTAGTTACACACATGTTAGAGCAACAGTTGGTGTTTGTAAAATGTGGACTTATATTGTATTTCCGTTATTTTGTGTAATCTCTGTAAGTATTTATACCGAAGCCTTTTACCAACTCAAATTTTATTTAATCTGATAGTGTTTTTAGAACAAAAATCTGGTCAATTATGGCATTAAATCTTGCATTAAAATCAAAATCTTTCATTTATAATATTCAATTTAGGTCATTAAAGACACTTATGAAGGTCAATATTTACAATCCGCCAATTCAATTACTCACGCCCTGAGAAGAATTGGCAAGAAACTCAGGGGAGTCTTTTTACTTAATTATCAGTATGTACACTAAATCATAAATTATTAGAATTTTATAGAGCAAAATGAGGTCCCTCACGTCAAACTTAGGACACAGTACGTTAATATTCTTTGGACGTATGAACAGACTAGTCCCCACAAACAGCACCCGTTCACTAGTATGACCCATATCTCAGCCATCGCCTCCCTCGCCATTTTTAGGGAAGGTGGCGACCCGATCAAAGACGCCGCCGTAAGCAAGGACCTTTCAGTGAGCATGACATATTCAAGAGACCAGACAAAAAAAAACTAGTAAGCTTGCCCGGTGAGAAACGTCATTCTGCACACAATCTTACTAATTAACAGTAATGTTTAGTTAGGAGATTAACAATATTTGCTATAGCAAATACAAACAATATAACACAAAAGAAGCAATTCAATTCCAAACGGTTTTATCATTGATATAATCTCCGATACAGTAGTAAGCCCTTTTATGTAGACTACTTTTAACATATTTCTTAAAAAATTACCTAACCATAATTCAACCGCGTTGTTTGGAAGTTATAGTTAAAGTTTTGTAAAAGTGTATACATTGACCTGGAAACGCGTTAGAAATTTTATGGTGCCTAGTAGTGGACACAGCAAGTTTGTTTTTATTTCTTAAGTTTAATTGATGGATATCACTTAAATTTAGATTAGAGATTAAATTTTCATAAATATATTGTGAATGTAACGTCATTATTCGTATCTCTTTAAATTTACTTCTCAGTGTATCCCTGGGACTCATCATATAGATAGCACGAACAGCTCGTTTCTGGAGCACAAAAATCGAGTCTACATCTGCAGCACTACCCCAAAGCAATAAACCATATGACATAATGCTATGAAAATAACTAAAATAAACTAAACGTGCAGTATCAACGTCGGTCAGTTGACGTATTTTCTTTACAGCGTAAGCAGCTGAGCTAAGTCTACCAGATAACGTCTCTATATGTGGGCCTCACATAGTTTAGTTTCCGTTAACATCTACTGTTTGAATATAGGATACTGTCTATCCCCTATCTATCAATCTATATATTGCTTAAATCTTAGAAACTACGCAACGGATTTTAATGCGGTCTTTTTAATAGATAGAAGGTATCAACGAGGTTTTTATGTATAGTTCATTGTAAACTTTAACAAATAAAAAGTGATTGTTTTCGAGATTTAGCACTTTAATTGCAAACGCTGGCTGAACCCTAAGTGATAGATCAAAACAATGTACTACATTATTATATACCTTCGATAGATCTACAAAAAAGTCTGCGATAGCATACGTCTATGTCTTAGGGATATCCCACAATGGCCATTTTTATATTTTTCTGAGGCAACACAAAGTTCGCAAGGTCAACTAGTGTAGGATAATTTAAACTGCTTCACGAGTGTTAATAAACTTTCCAGTAGACACGTAAATATGATGCGTATAAAAAGTACTCTTGATAAGCTAGCTATTTATATTTCCACTTTTAATTCCAGGTCAGCTACGGAGATCCTGTCAAGGACTGCGGAGAAGCACCTAATAACGTATATATTAATTATATACATATTATTACATATTTATATAAGAAATAATTTCTATCATAAAAAAATATTTAAAAATCCTAAATATTATGTTTATTTATATTAATATACAGAAAGTGATATTTTTTTCACAGGCATTTAATTTTAATTAATTAAAGCCTAGGTTGATTGACAATTTATATATTATTGTCAATTTAAAGACGAAAATCCCCTAAGTTTGGAGAAAATTACGAAATAAACGTAATGACTGAAAAATAAATTAAAATAATTTAAGGTTACTGTTACTTTTATTAACTCAAGCTAGTTTTTTTATACGAATACGTATAAAATATTAATATTTGTACTCATTATATTTGAAAATTTTAAACTATCGTATTTTTATAGCTAAGTTCCGTCCAGCTAGTCTCATTATAGGTTATTTATAAAAGTATGATAACTGAAGTTTAAAAGTAGAACACAACATAATTTCACGCCTTTTTTCTATCTGAAGGTGTAGGCAGCGGTTGTTATGCCTCGACTCGACGAAACAAAACCAAAGCGCAGTTTTCTGCGCTAACGCTTCTATTATTGAAGTTATATTTTTTTATAAACAAACTTTAGTAAAATAATTATTGTTTTACTCATAACAGATATTGAAATGTATCACGAACAGTCCACAAGAAATCGCTACCAGTCTGGTTCGACTCGAAAATTGCGGCAAAAAACACTTTTCTGAAGTAAGTTATAATGTGGTCCTTCTATATCTGGTGAGGGTACTAGGAACGGTCCGTCACAGTTCTACCGGCGAAAAACCCCTAATGAAATGGATAAATTGCCTACCTACTACCGAGTGTTCTCAAACGAATAAAAAAAACGAGGGCAAGAAATTAAATTATAAAATAACATAACATAACTTCACGCCTTTTTCTACCCGAAGGTGTAGGTAGCGGCTGTTAAGCCTTGTCTTGCCGTTATGTTTACGTCGCAAATGGAATAGGTGGCGAACCTGTTGCCATACCGGGCACAAAGTTTTCAGTCATCGATATTTTTCACGCATAACTTCCGAAAAGAACTTCGAAAAGTCATTGGTGTGAGCCAGTGTGAGGATTCAGCCCGCGACCTCTAGATTCAGAAATGGGGTGCTCGACCACTGGACTACCGAGACATTAAATTATAAAATGTGCAAATAATAGCTATGCTACAGCAATGGAATAAAAAATAATTTATGGATTATAGTTTAGGGAGTATATTTATTTAATCACTTTTATATTTGTAGTATATTTGCATATGTATGTATAAAAAAGAAGCGGTATAAAAAAGAGACAGTGTCTGGTCTGACTGACATCAGCTATAAAGGCTTAGATAGAGGCAAGGAGTATAATATTAGAAATTGCTTGGTAGTTACTGATAGCATAGATTTGCATATTTTAAACTTCAGTTTGCGTTCATGTATTTATTTAGCTCTATTTTAAAATCCTTAAAGACGAAGGTGTCTGTGTCTAGTTGTATATAAGTCTCCATGTGTCTCGTGTCCAAAATTATAACCGATTTCTTTTTTCATCGAGTCTTCAGTGTGATATAATGACGTGCGCCTTCCGTGAACACAACTGGATGGAATCTGATGGAGACTCATTAAACAAGACCAAGTTGATGGCGCATTTCAACAAGTTAGCCGTAGACCAGCCACTGAAAAAGCCTGTCATCGACCACGTGGTACCCGACTGTATTGAACGAAAGCTTTCCCCTCGAGGGGTGTACCTCAATTGTCCAGCTTATGATTTGATGCAATGTTTATTCACAACCTACGTGCGGGTAAGCTTGCATGACATCTATCCTTTAATTTAAGCACTATCATTTTTATAAGCATAAAAATAAGGTTTATTGCTTGTTTGTCTTCAGAAATCGCCAGGTTCTTGGTGGAGCACGGAAGAGAGTTGCGCTAATGCTCGTTACTATGCTGCTTCGTGCCCGGTGTGCCCCACGGACTGCTTTGCAGCGCTCATACCGATTGGCTCTTGTAATGCGTGCACCGAATACCCACATTAGCCATTTAGCATTAACGTCAGCTTGACACTAAACTTTTAAAATACTATAAAATACTAATAATTTGCATAAGTATTGAAGGAGTTAAGGAAATAAATAATTTCTAAATATTTTAAATTGTTTGTTTGAATGATTCTGACTAAGCAGATGTTTATATGCTGATATATATAGATGTTTCCATATAAAAATTGGAGGCACTTGTTTTTGACTCACTACCACCACTATCAACATTTTATGTCACAGTTATCGATAACAAATTCTCCAAGTTTCGTTACCAATAGAAAGAATGTCATAACAATTTCATTTTGAGAAAATTTTGTTGACAATGAACTTTCATTAGCGTTCTCGCAAATGTTACCGCCCACGTAAAAAGAATCTTAAATGTCAAATACAAACTTGAAAAAAATAGCTCTAATCCCAATAATTTTTAATTAAACAATCACCAGAGCGAGAGATTAATTTCCTGCGCCACGTCACATCCTCTACGTATTGAGCGTGCAGCCAGGGCCCAAGGCTTTCCCGCTCGCCCGATAATTTTCCACTGTCGTACCGCGCATGCGGGCCCTATTGAGTTCCCTGTGACACCTGTCAAAATCAGTCTGTCCTTCCCCGGTGCCGTGCACGTTTGACGTCATTACATCTATCACCTCTAACAACCCAAGTGCACATTTGTTGAAACATGTAATTTTAGGTAAGTACAAAGCTCCTTCATCTTCCTTCTTCATCTTCATATTCCTACATCTTTTTATTGGCAACACACAGATTGAAAATTGATTTTCTTTAGTACAATATTCTTTTTATTTGAGCCATTCGTAATTGATATTAGTTATTCTTATTAGATTTTGGAATTACCATAAACTTAATTGGTTGAATAAGTTTTTAAATATCTATAATCACAAGTTATACAACCAAACCAATATGTTATAACTTTAATATTACTAGCTGTAGCTACCTAAGATCTATAATTAGCTTTGAACACAAAATGTATTGATGTTATTACAAATATCTATGTTCGAGTACATACTCGTGATTACCTTTGTACAAGTAATTTGTGATTTGCGCCTGACTGTTGACCTTTAATCTTAATAATAAGCAATCTGTATTCATTGATTAGACTTTAATTAATTCAATATGTAATGAATATATCAGTACATAAATCTGTTACTAATATTATGAATGCTAAGGTATCAGTAGATTTTTGGAGGTTTGTTACTGAGTCACTTGTCTGTTACAGAATTAAATGAAAATTGTCTAATAAGTAAATTTCCTGCGTTAACGGATAAGCTTCGACATCGCAGTATATGTTGTCTCATTTTAATGTAACTTTAAATAAACTTTTGCTGTCAACTATATTAGTAGTGGCACCTTAAAAATAAAAAGTACGATAATCTCGGTGAATCAGCCCCCAGTGTTAATAGTACTTAATTCAAATGATTTTTGAAATTTAAGTACATAAATGTACTAAAGTAGCTAATAATACGTATTTATCGTAATACGTATCAATTAATACATATTTATGAGAGTCGGTGCTCTCCTGCCTGTATTTTTTTCTCGTAATGACTCAGGCTGTAGAATGTAATTAACACTCGCAAATAATGGATGTATCTGATTACTCCAACTGAAACCGATGGGTCTGTAGTGGTCTGTAGTGTACCTGACTGGTTGAAAGGTGCGCGAAATCTATAGGAGAACTCAAATATTTCATTTAGTGAATTTGCAACAAGTTGGTAGTGGATGGATATTCATAGATGTCCAATACATAAATCGCCAACAATTTATTGTACCTATAAGTATACTTTGTTATCCCCGTTATGACTCTTTGTAGCCTCTTACATTACACAAAACAATTTTCTGTGCTTATGATAAAATACTGTGCAGATAGATGTCTCAGTTAAAAGACCTGACCCATTTTCGAGATGAGAATTTCATTCTTTATAGACTTGACATTTCGTAGTCATATCCGCCTCGCACTATGCAAATGACGCTCTCTTTGATTCTGTAGATCGTTTACAAAAATGTATGTAGCTATATCGTACCTATATATGTTTTAACTACTATTTTTCAAATCAAAAGTATTATTTTTAAAGTTTGTGTAATATCTCAATTCTTTCCGAAAGCTTCTTCGCCGATGTTGGGACAATCTTTTCAGCTTGGTAGACATACTTGGTTTTGTATTAGTGAGATCTATTGATCTTTTTAATTAACGAAAATTACGTACTGTTTCACTAAAATTTAAGATCTGTGGTGGAGATTATCACGATTAAATAGGCCAGGCGGACGAAGCTGAGTGCAACAGCTTGTTATTGGTATAGAGATTAAATATTTTATTATAGTTATTATTGAGTATTTTATTCGAAAATAAGCAGAAACAATTGTATTGTGAATATCTGGTCTATTTCTCCGTCGCAAATATAACTTGATTGATTGAATTTTTTCCCTTTCATTGAGGTAATACATGACAAGTAGATATTTTCCGGTTTATTTACTCGCAGGGAGGAGTTCGTAGGAATACAAAATATGTTATGAAGTTATTGTGACGTGAGATATGTAAGATACTTCGAGTTATAGTTGGAGTCAAGTATTTTCAATTTTTAACATACATAACAAAAACATAACTTCACATCTTTTTCTACCCAAAGGTGTAGGCAGTGGTTGTTAAGCCTCGACTCACCGTTATGTTTACGTCCCAAATGGAATAGATGGCGAACCTATAGCCATACCGGGCACAAAGCTTTCAGTCATCGATATTTTCCACACATCACACACATCACTTTCGAAATTAATTTCGAAAAGTCATTGGTGTGAGACAGGATTTGAACCCGCGACCACGTGATTCAGAAGCGGGGTGCTCGACCACTGAACCACACAGACCCTTTCAATTTTTATTGTAAATTTATATAAGCAAATACCTCTCTCACCAAGCAAAACGTATCATGAGGCATGTTACGTCGATTTACTGTTAGGTCGTGGTCAAGTGCGTGGCTCTACTATTCTTACTATATGTATTACTATACCGAGGACACAAATTTCAAAATATCTGCTATTTTTATTTATTAACCTCCGAGATAACTTGGTTTTATAACAGTGCTCTACAGAAATGCCATTGCGAAGAACAACCAATAGTAGAGTTGTTTGATTACTATCAAACATCTACTTAGTAAACAATTTTCTCCCAATTCTCTTGCAATGGGAAAGATTGTGCCAGTCATTATTTATTATGACACTTTGGAGAAGAAATCCGAAAAAACTTTCGTGCTTGGCTTGCACTCGGATTCGGACTGAAGACCTAACAGTCAAAAGTAGAGTGCCAAGCCACGAAGATATCCAGACGACGTAGGTATAACGAACTCAAGAAGTTTGTGTTAATATGATCTGTCTGGAGCTGTTTCATTAAGAAGTTTACACTGTAATAAGATATTGTTAGGGATCAGTTTACTAATATTTCGTTTGTTGCCTTTTTTTCTAACGCGACGAAATGCTTTATGCAAACCCCCGCCTGGGGACGGCGGCGGGTAGTGTAGACTCCCAAAGCAGTATACGCAGTATATGCAGGTGTGTGCAGGTATCAGGTGACCTACTTGTTCGTTTGCCCTCTTATTCCATGAAATAAAATAAATATACATGCGCTATTTCATCATGAAAAGAACAGTAGCGTAATATTGGTATAAAAACGAAGTCATTGTCTCAAATTTTAAAAGTTTAGTTCTTCGCGCCTTTAATCATGCTACTATCCACTTGATAGAACCTAAACGTAAATCAACTTCTCCGTATATTATCATCACAGAAATAGATCAAGATCTTGATCTATTTCTGTGATTATCATCATCATTACATAGTATAAAATAATTTAAAGAAAAAAACTTTTTTAAAGAAGCTTTTATTTAAACGCTCTAAAAAGAATAAAATAATTTTAACCTTATACATTTTAACTATCAACTTATAACCTTATTATATACAATTTATGTGATAATAAAAGCTTGTCGCTATGTTTAATTACCTATCAGTGGCTATCCATAACCATCTGGAAATATTTTTTCAGATTTAATGATTACTGTGACGGATCGCATTAACCAAATATATTTTTTTGGTTTATAACATATATATGGACACCCATATAGTGGTACAGTTCCGTTGCCGGCCCTTTCCATGGGAAATGGAAGGGGTTGGAATTGGGATGGGAAGAGGAGGGGGGAAGGGTTGGGTTGAACATAGCGACAAGCTTTTATTATCACATAAATTGTATATAATAAGGTTATAAGTTGATAGTTAATATGTATAAGGTTAAAATTATTTTATTCTTTTTAGAGCGTTTAAATAAAAGCTTCTTTAAAAAAGTTTTTTTCTTTAAATTATTTTCAAGTTTTTAGTTATCGATGGGTAAGTTTCTCAGTCTCTTCATCTCATTCAAAGCATCATTGTTACAAGGTCATTTGCCAGTTAATTTCAAACAGTCCAACTCTTCAATGAGGAGACCTCCTAAAGTCTTTTCTCTACTTAGGCCGCGTATGCTTGACCAGCAGCAAAGAGTTTCGAGCCTAAGTAAACAAATTTTTTTGTTACTTATTTGTTGATTTTGCAACTTAATTTTGTTATGTGGGACTGTTGTTTAATAACAAAATATGTTTAACTACTTGTGATGTGTAACGCCATCTGTTGTTTTAATCAGTACTTTATACTTGCTGACCTGAGTGTAACATAGGAGTGAGTTGTAATAAAAGTTATAGTTCGTTCCCACCATCCACTGTGCTTAATTCTAATAATACCTATATAGAATCCGTTAGTGTAGCAATCATGTTAAAGTTATTAAATCCTGTCCAATTTACGTCGGTATCCTGAAAGGGCATGGCATTACACCGGTCGAACCGGCCCATTCATGCAGCAGATTGCGTGGCTGACCACAATTAAAACACTGTTAACTATTAAAACATAGGTCAACGGAAAGCCGTCGACTGTGATGGACTACCGCCTCAGCCGTAAAGTGGTCGTAAGGTTCTCAATGTTAGCACTAACTCATTTTGATTATAAATTTGGACGCGCCGCTTAACCCTGTATCTTGACATGGTGATTTGGCATCAGTGACTGAATAGTAAACAACAGATTGACTGACACTGCCCAAACAAGCAGGCCACTAGTATCTAGCCGCTCATATTGAAAACCCTATGATATATATAATATTTATACACAATCTAATTTGTTTACAACATTAATTAATAACATAACATAGCTCGACTCCTTTTTCTACCCGAAGGTGTAGGCAGCATCTATTAAGCCTCGACTCGCCGCTATGTTTACGTCTTATCTTATCGTATTATCTTATCTTTAAGGGAGTAGGATATAGGATATGGGAGTAGGAAGGGATGGGAAAGGGGCGTAGGCCTCCGGGTACCTCTCTCACCTAAAGAAACACGCCGTGAGCTGGTTGTGGTATTTCACCGGTCGAGCCATCCCATTCATACAATGAATTGCTGGGCTCTACCACTGTTGCCATACAGCGAGCACAAAGTGGTCAGTCAAAAATATTTATCACACATGACTTTCGAGAGAAATTTCGAAAGACATTGGTGTGAGGCCAAATTCGAACCCAAGACTTCCTGATTCAGAAGCGGGCTAGTTTACTGAACCACCGAGACATAGTTTTTGAAGTTCTCATATAACTCTTTAATGAAAGGGCCATTTGATACGCATATAGTAGAAACGCATATATTTATTCCACTATATTGGATTTAGATTGACGTCACATTATTTTTCGAGCTACTATTAACAAGCCCTTTCATTTGATACCCATATTGTAGAAATGCATTAAAAAAAACTGTTCCTCTATCTTGGATTATCCGCCATATTGGATTTAGAATGACGTCACATTATTTTTTTAGTTTTCCCAATGAGCCCTTTCATTTGATACCCATATTGTACGAAAGCTTAAAATATATATTCCTTCATCTTGGATATTCCACCATATTGGATTTAGAATGACGTCATATTATATTTTGAATTACACTCAACAAACCCTTTCATTTGATACCCATATTGCAGAAACGCATTAAAAATATCCATTCCGCCATCTTGGGTCGTCCGCCATATTGGATATAGAATAATGTCATACATTATATCATGCATTGTCATCCAAAGTAAACGTGTATACAAAATTTCAGCTCAATCGGTTGAAGGTATCTACTTCAAAATTGAGTTACAAGATTCCACCGAACATACATACTTACATACATACATACATACATACATACAGTGCAAGGTAAATAAAAGCTTATAACAAAGTCACTTTCCGTTGTCTGTCCACTTACTTTCAAACTACGCAACGGATTTTGATGCAGTTTCTTTTAATAGTTAGAGGGTGTCAACGGGGTGGTTTTGATCTATAATTCATCTATAGTGTAGTATAAAAAAGTGATAATTTTCAAACGCAAACGCTGCCTGAACCCTGAGTGATAAAACAAAATAATGTACTACAATGTTATACACCTTCAAAAGATCTACAAAAAAGTCTGCGAGGGCATTTGTCTATCTCTTAGGGATAACCCACAATGACCATTTTTATTTTTTTACTTTTTACGAGAAATTAGGGCTTATTTACGAAGCGATTTCAGACATTACAGCATTAGTTTGCATCCAGTTCAGTATATCAAATAGATTGTGCATTTGATATAGATCAATATTGCCCTGTACAGTATGTAATTATAACGAATATTTACGGAGATATTACAGTATTAACATAGCGGGACATAGTAGTTGCGTTGCGCGCCAAAACGCGTGCCGATAAATAGCACAAATAGTTAGAGGGTGTCAACGGGGTGGTTTTGATCTATAATTCATCTATAGTGTAGTATAAAAAAGTGATAATTTTCAAACGCAAACTCTGCCTGAACCCTGAGTGATAAAACAAAATAATGTACTACAATGTTATACACCTTCAAAAGATCTACAAAAAAGTCTGCGAGGGCATTTGTCTATCTCTTAGGGATAACCCACAATGACCATTTTTATTTTTTTACTTTTTACGAGAAATTAGGGCTTATTTACGAAGCGATTTCAGACATTACAGCATTAGTTTGCATCCAGTTCAGTATATCAAATAGATTGTCCATTTGATATAGATCAATATTGCCCTTTACAGTATGTAATTAAAACGAATATTTACGAAGATATTACAGTATTAACATAGCGGGACATAGTAGTTGCGTTGCGCGCCAAAACGCGTGCCGATAAATAGCACAAATTGAACTTTTTAATATCCAAAATTTTACTCATTTATTACTTTTGATGCGGAACAAAGTTAGCCGGGTCAGCTAGTTACTACTAAATTGTATTAAATGGTAACAAATAAAAAAGGCATAAAAATACTCGCTGTCAACACCTTGGAATTAAAAAGGCGTTAAACAAAAAAGTAACAGATAGATAGATACCTTTGCTAATTGAGCCTTAATCCTCTTAATGAGACTAGCTAACTAAATGAATTAGAAATAGAGGTAGTATTATCATAATCGATGCAGTACTTTCAGATAAACTATTACAAACAAGTCTAACATGTGAAAGAATTATTAAACCCAAATCAAATAGATTTTAATAGATAATATAATATACGTATACATTTTCATAAGCAGTCACAAACATGAAATTACAGTGTGCAGGCACTATCGCACAGCGGATCACTGATAGGTACTCACCTAACTTATCACTAGTTATCGGTGATAACAACTCATAACGAATTAATATATTATGTTTACTAGACGCGTCTGCAACGTGCTCAAGTACTTGTTTTGTTTTACAACTAACTATTGATTTTTCAAGCTTCGAACTTTGCACGGAGGCTTCCACGCACGTTGCGACTTCCCGTTTTTCTTGCAAAAGAAAATATTTATAATTTTGCGGTAATGTTTTTGATTAATAAGTAAGTATTATCTATGTTTGAGAGTTGTTGTTGTTATTTTAAATGTAATGTCTATCTGTGTTTTGTCTTTGGACATTTTTAAAACAACTCGACTCTATTTCTATTCAAAAAATTAACTAGAAGTATTCATACGGGTGGTACCTACGCATAACTTCAAATGGTGGTCTTCAAAACAAACCGCAGGATAATCTGACATATGATAGAGGCGACACGCCGGTTTATTTGCATAAATGTTTAGGATCTATCCGCAGATTCAACGAGCTCAGTTTTAATTCAACATAAAGGTTTTTGTTTCAAATTGTATTTTATTTGTTTGTTTAGTACAATCAGGAAACACAGTTTTATCAACAATAATTGATTAAATGGCTTTAAGTGCTTTCTACACAGATTTCGTTCCTAAGTTATGTTTGATAGTTAAGGATGTTTTTTTTGCAAATTTTGTTCTGCATACCGTTTGCCATTTATGACAAAAGGTATTTACCAAATATTTATTTCGGCGACATGAAATTAACCGCGAGACGGTATATAATGAATTGGGAATGTAAATAAAATGTAGATTCCCGATTTTTCCATGGTATGAAATTATATTTTATTATATTCTTCACTAACTTCAAGCAAGTTTAAGTTATACTTCTTGCAATACAGCGCAAAAGAAGTGGAGTATCAGACAAGTCAGACACGACAATGAGAAAATATATCAGCCCTGTTTAAATTTGGATTGTGTAAAGGAATAATAGTATTACCAACAAGCATTGCGATCAATTAAAACGCATGTCGTGGAATTGGTAACCAAAATGCAACATCATACACAACTATACACGTAATAGTTTTGCTTGTTTCAGCTGACCACAAAGTGACCAGCAAACATCAAGGGTGTTGGTGGTCAACATGTTCGAGGGTGCAGTGGCCGGTATCCTAAACAGGTTGCTCGGTAAATACGTCCAAGACTTAGACACTGAGAACCTCAATGTTGGCATATTCTCCGGCAATGTCAATCTCACAGATCTCAAGCTCAAACCCGAGGCTCTGGTAAGTCTCCACTCTACTACAGATCAGATATTTTTGTAAAACATAACAAGTTTATTTCAACACTTACGATGTAACATTTGTCTACCAACAGTATGAACTGGACTTACCCATAGACGTAAAGATTGGCACCATAGGCCGCATCGGTCTTCAGATACCGTGGACTGGTCTTTACACGCAACCCGTCGTTGTACACATCGAGGATGTACTGGTCCTGGTGGGACCGGCTATTTCAAACAGCTACTTTGATCCTGAGAGAGAAAGACGACTCACAAGAGCCGCAAAAAGAAAGATCCTTCAAGACCTAGAAGCCGAAAGTGAAGTAAGAGTTCATAAGAGACATTACAAATAACAAAATGATGCACACGAAATATTTCAAATAAATTTTATAAAAATCTTTATATCTTCAATTTATAGCTCTGTACTCTGTGTGCTTTCAGGTTCTAAAAGGTCCTCAAAATTTTTTCGAACACTTATTCACTGCGATCGTAAACAACATACAAATTTACGTGAGAAATGTCCACATTCGCTATGAAGACTCAATCAGCTCTAAGGATGGACCTCTGGCCTGTGGACTTTGCCTTCAAAGCTTATCTATTGAAACCACTAATAGGTAAGTGGCAAGTTCTGAGATCCCTACTGATATTAAATAAAAATGCGACAGTAACTCTCTTATCACGATAATCATAGTTTAGATGCAATTTGGTATACACAAACAGCGAATCGTCTGTAAATACTTTTCGGTAAAGAGAAAATAAGCGAGTATCGTTGAATGTGTTAAGAAAATAATGTCAACAATTTCAGCAAGTGGAAGCCATGTGTTACTCCTGCAAATGCCTCAACGGTTTATCAGATGATGCGGGTGGAATCTCTATCGGCGTACTGGAACCCTACTGCCACGGCTCTCGACGATAATGAAACAGCCCAGATCACACCTATGCAGTACTACAATTGGAAGCACTACATGCTCACTGGGCTTGACAAGTTCTCTATGCATCACGAAGACTTTGAATTTTGTAAGTGCTTTTATGGAAAAAAAAACATTACACCAGTGTTTTCTGGATTCCTGATACAAGCCCTTATTTTCACAATTCATTTTCGCTTATATTTAAAAAAATTGTTGCATATGTTTCTTGATCAATTTGCGATATATAGTTCTAAGTTTTATTTCCATCTGTATTATAAATTTGTTTATTATTCCGAAAATTAGCTTTAGCATCATTAATGTTCACATATCTTGATTCTGATTTTAGTGTTAAAACCCGTGACTTGCAAAGTGAAGGTCCTCATCAACCGATCAGGAGAGGCTCGTGTTCCACGTCTGCTTCTGGACGCTGTGCTCCAGGATAGCGCGTTACAACTGTCTCGTCGCCAATATCTGTCAATCAACAACCTGTTGGCTTCATTCGATAGAATCAAATTAAATAGGTAAGATGTTTGGTACGAAAAAGTGACATTTGCCTTAATATAGTTATAGTCAGCATAACAATATTTCTCTAATTGGCATTAGGTATAATAACGTATGAATACTTAATCGCAACGCTGTGTGTATTAGAAGTCACATAATACTTTTTTATTGGAACTATGCTTTAATAATAGCTATGACGTCCATTAAAATTGTTTGTCAGAGGTTAATTATATAATAATTATTTCTCATTCAGGAAATACCGGCATTTACATCCAGGTATACCTTTGAACAAGGATATACGAAAGTGGTGGCGTTATGCCTATAATGTTGTTGTGGAACAGAGAGTGAGACCTTACACCTGGACAGCAATAAAGAAACACAGAGAGAACTATAACGTGTACAAGAAGATTTACAAGAGCACCCTCAGAAGTCCAAACGATATTGAGCTGAAGTTGGATCTGCAGAAGTGCGAGGACAGTCTTCCTATTGTCTCCGTGATTATTGCAAGAGAGCAAGCCAAGTTTGAAGTGAGTACCTGAATTCCAATTCTTATTTCCGGCTAATAATCTGAGGTAGTTTAAGTCCAGGTAAGGGCATTATTGTTTTTAAATGAATGACGAGGGTCAAGGACATTTGTATAAATACTGGTTATGTCCGGAAATAAAATCATTAACAAAAAAGTATTGCAAACCAAAACCATTCACTAATCAAAGCAAAACTATGGCCCAAATTACGAAGACTCATATATTAATTGTAATTATCTGTTTCTTATATGTCCTATTAAATGTATAACACAAAATTAAATTTAACGCCTTAAGCTCCTTGCGCAAGAACCAGAACGCATTGAAGTAGTTGAAACTGAATTCGATTGGTGGAAGCCCGCCAGCTCTCCCACCGAAAATGACTCGGAGGAGATTAAGAGTCACGTGGAACTTTGCGTCAAGAGCGAGAGGAGTAAGACTTTATGGAGTCACCTGTCAAGCCCTGAAAAGAAACGCGTGTGTGAGCTGATTGGTTACGTGGAAGGAGCTCCACGACAGGATAAGTCGAAACAGTATATTGGTAAGTCTAGCGGTTACTAGATCCATATTTCTAATCATTCATATAAATATACGATGTTATCATTCCCTAGTATATCATAGGGTGTATACGTAGGGAGTGTTCCTAGAATTCCTTGAACATTTAGTGGCATAGAAAAGGACGCGAGGCCATTGTACTGTAGAATGTAAAGGGTACCTACGATAGAACTGATCTTCTTCACTAGTAGTAGCTTCTGATTGTCTTAATACTACACTGTCTTATCCGATTACTGGATTATGGAACGATTATTATTACAGAACACAAAATAAATTTGACGCTAGCAAACTGTTCTGTGACGTTAATGAATCGAAACAAGGAAGTGTTGGTGCTCACTCTGACACAGTTTCTCGCCTCCTTGGAGACCAGACCGACTGCGAAGGCTTATAAGGTACTACCAACATTATAAAAATAGCTAAGATATGCGAATAAGTTAATTATGTAGTAGGTATCTATTTCAATATGTGAAATGACTGCGAAATGAGTTCGCGGAGTGACTCTCGGTGACCGAAAGAGACCGAAGTTGGATTAAATGAGAGTGTCGTTTACAACTAAGAAATGGTATGCTCCGGTGGTTCGGACATGTAGAAAGAATTGACAATGCGAGATTGACTAAGGACACAAACAGTACAAAAGCGGAAGGATGTAGGTGTCGGCCATGACACACTTTCAATCACTTTCAATGGCTAAATAGAACGAGTTCAAGGACTCGGAAGGTCATGTCAGGAGCCTTAATAATCAACGAGCGTATATGACAAGAGTTATGAAAGTCAAACAAGCGAGTAAGGTGTGTAAGAATGCCTACAGGTGTGTAAGAATGCCTACAGGTGTGTAAGAATGCCCGCAAGGGACTTGGCGTGAAGTTATGAATGTATGTATGTAATTAAAAACATATCGGTCTAAAAACATTGTTCCAGCTATCTGCCCGAGCAGAAAGCTTTGTCATCGAAGGTGTGACATCAGACGGTGATCTGGTTCCTCTTTTGACTCCTGATCAAGGAACTATCATTATCAGTCCTAATTTATTGGCGGTGGACGTGGAGAAGAACCCTAGCAACTCTGAGGCAGACTACGGGCTATGTTGTCTCATGGAGGCCGTAGAAATAACATATATTGAGGTAATTTCTGTGATATATTTAGTTAAATAGTCTCAGTGGTCCAGTGGGAGAGCACACGGCTTCTGATCCAGAGGTCCGGGTTCGAAACCTGACACTGGCTCACACCAATGACTTTTCGAAATTGTTTTCGGAAGTTAAGTGTCATAATTATCGATGACTGAAAACTTTGTGCCCGATATGGCAATAGGTTTGCCACCTATTCCATTTGGGACGTTAACATAATGGCGTAACGAGGCTTAACTGCCGCTGCCTACACCTTCAGGTAACAAAAGGCGTTATGTTATGTTAAGTTTATTTAGTTAATATTTCTTCTTAATGATAGCTGATGGTTTGTTTAGCTACACCATTCTAATAGGATATCTATCTTTAATCATGTTTACTGAGAATTCAACCTTCAACAGCACTCATTTACGGAGTTGATCAACTTCTTCCAAACCCACTCAATGACAGCCGAAGAGCTGGGTGAGGAGGTATCAGCAGCAGTCCACCGAGCCGGTACCGTGAGCAGGTCGGTGCTGACGTATGCCATCAGCAGGAGGAAGGTGTTTCAGCTTAACGTGGACATCAAGGGGCCCTGCCTAGTAATTCCGGAGCACGGCTGTGTCCACAAGTACCTACGTACCAACTCTATTCTGTTGAAATTATCATAACCTTCAATTTCATTTGGTCAATTAATAATAATCTTTCTGCAGGTCTGGTCGTGTGATGATTGTCGATATAAGTCGGATTATCATAAAATCGGACTTACAGCCTTCAAACTTTACGCTAGAGGACGCCACTTGTATGGAGTTAGAAGAACGTCTGTACGACAGACTTCACGCGGAATGTTCCTTTCAGGTAAACCCATCCTGTATATTAATGGACGTTAGTGATAAATGGTTCCGCTGTTCATGTGAAACATATTAAATCCACATCTTTCTCTAAGAAAATGTTCATATTTTGAATCTCTGAGAAAATTTACCTGCTTAGAATTTTTTGAGTACATAAATATTTAAAAGGGAGTGTCTACTCGTATGATTACAATATTTGTCGAATACAAATACCATCATATCATCATATTTATTATTTAATCTATTTCTCTCCTCCATCAGATACTGTTTAGTGAGTGGACAGATCCATGGCGGGAGTCTCGTAGACACGCAGACTCCGAGTTACACTTGGTGCCTAAGATCAGGATGCAAGTGGTTTTCTCAAACAGTATTAAGAAGGATTACAAATTGTTACCCAAGTAAGCTCTTTTAAAATCTAAAACCGAATTATATAGAAAAAGCTCTTAAATTAATTTAATAACAAAACATTGAAGGGATTCAACCTTCGAAGTTCTGTGCAAAAATATTTTTTTAATGATTATATTATTCGTTCTATACCTATGCCGTTACACAATAAATTTAATTATATTCCATAGGTATTAAGAGGTATTCTTTACTTAAGATCTGCTAAAAATATCTTGCTAACAGTCAGTAAAAATATCTTGTCTTACTTTCTCTTAAAAATTATATTAATGCACCTTTGCAGGTATAAATTAAATATTTCACTGTCAAGTCTCAAACTGAACCTATCGGACCGCATCATCGGTCTGCTCCTGGACTTCTGTGACAACCTGCCAGTACCCGTGCCGAACACGGTGCCAGTCTCGTTCATGGATTCCGGGGATTATATAGAAGAGGTCGAGGAGCCCCAGTTGGCCGAGCTGCTGATGATAGATAGGGTGACGGCTGACCCAGAGTATACGGACCTAATGAAACTACGCCAGAAGATCGTGGCTGCCTACTTGAGCAGGAACCGGTATGGTATTGTGCCTTTATTTCTGGTAAATATTTTGTTAAATGATGGAATGCAAAAGTATCTGTGTAAAAAGTATCGGGATATGTCAATAAAGAGACCCGCGTAAAAGAGGTCGTTCTAATTTTTTTACTGCATGTTGGTAGCACTGTACTGATTTAGCGCGCAAAATTTGAACGGGATCTGTCATTTAATTTGTTTTAAACTAAACTTTTTGTTGGTCATAGTTTTGAGTCCTCGGCGATTTTTACAATGGAAAATATTGTTGAACAAAGAGTGTGCCTTAAATTTTGTGTTTCGAATGATATTTCATGTGGTGAATCACTAAAAATGTTGCGAAATACCTACGGCGAATCATGTATATCGAAAACAAGGGCTTATGAATAGTAGTAGGCTTTTAAAGAAGGCCGAGAAGTAGTAGTAGACTTGCCTCGTTCTGGTAGACCTTCAACCGCTACGACCAAAGAAAACATCGACAGAATCAAGAAGCTAGTGCTCGAAAATCGACGTATGAGTCTGAGAGAGTTGGCTAGTGAGGAGAACATATCTTTTAAGTCCGTCCACAATATTCTCATTGACATTTTAGGCATGAAACGCGTCGCCGCTCGACTAGTTCCAAAAGAGCTCAATTTTGTTCAAAAAGGGCAGCGAAAGCATGTCGCTGAAGACATGGTTTCTCGAGCTTCTACGGATCCGACCTTTATGAAACGTATAATAACTGGCGATTAGACATGGGTTTATGAGTATGACATGCAAACAAGCCAACAGTCTTCAGAATGGCGTCTCGAAAACGAGCCGAAACCCAAAAAACCGCGGCAAAGTCGCACCAAAATCAAGGTGATGCTGACAGTTTTTTTTGACTACCGTGGTGTGGTTCACTCCGAATTCCTTCCAGAGGGAGAAACAGTGAATAAAGAATATTATTTAGGCGCCATGAAGCGTTTGCGTGAGAGTATCCGCCGAAAACGTCCAGATTTGTGGCGACACAACTCATGGATGCTGCACCATGATAATCCACCATCACACACAGCCATTATAGTGAAAGAGTTTTTAGTGAAAAATTCAACAAACGTTCTCGACCAAGCACCCTATTCACCTGATATGGCTCCGTCTGACTTTTTTTTATTTCCCAAGTTAAAATTACCACTTCGAGGAAAACGTTTTGAGTCAATAGAAGCCATAAAAGAAAATTCGCTGAATGAGCTAAAGGCCATACCGCAAATAGCCTATGAAAAATGTATGGAAGACTGGGTGAAGCGGTGGAGATGTTGTATTGCAAGCGATGGGGCCTACTTTGAAGGCGATAAAATAAATTTAGATGAATAATTTGTATTTTTTGTTTTATTGACAAATTCCCGATACTTAGTACACAGAAGGTAAATATAGAATAAACCGAAATGTCAATATATAAAAACGCAGTTTGTATTGTTGTCCGTTACGTATTCTATGTGTTGGAAGTGGTAAGAACATTCTGTCACATTCCAGTCGAAATTGAAACAAACAATAATTATACCGAGAATTAACATTTAATTCTAGTAAATAAATACAAAAATTGTGTGGTTTTATGAAACCACCGTAAAAGTGAAACTTTTAAAATTGAGTCTTGGGTTATTGATTTTTAAATCTACTTTTTAAATATACATAAACAAAATATTTTTTATTATTTTTCAATAATTTAGTTAGTAAGTTTTTTAAATTGATGATTCTGATAAAATGATTAACATTTATATTTTTTTAGAGTGCAACAGTGTAAAACAGTTACTTCACAGCAATTTTTTTAAAAGTTTGCTTTGGCTTCGTTTAACTTTAAGTTAAAGATTTAAATCAATTAATTCGATAATCTCATCATTTTCAAGTTCTTTGGAAGTTAACGACTGAAGATTAAGAATTCCTAGATGGCGCTACTAGGTTGCTACTATTGATGATTCTGCCGTAATATCGTATTATATCGATAGATGTCGCCCGAATCGACAAGTATTCCAGCTTCGGCACTAGGGATAACGCGACACCTATTAAACGTTAACAACATTACAACAAAGGATCTTTACAAAACAAAACGATATTTTTTCCTCCAGTAAATATGATATTTTGATTTATTATGAAAATGTGACAAATACATATATAAAGAGCACTGTCTGCTTCCTCCACTAATTCGTTAGTTACAAGTCAGTGGCAGTTTTGCAAAGAGAGAGAAAACTAGTTTAATTTGAAATCGAACCGGACGTCACCGGCTTTCAGGGGATTGTGCGATAAGGGCTATTTTAATTTACTTGCCATCTTGTATTTGTTAATAGGGTTTAATAAATGTTTTTTATTTTACGTGGTCACGACAATAATTCCTAGATGGCGCTACTAGGTTGCTACTATTGATGATTCTGCCGTAATATCGTATTATATCGATAGATGTCGCCCGAATCGACACTAGGGCACTAGCTACGGCACTAGGGATAACGCGACACCTATTAAACGTTAACAACATTACAACAAAGGATCTTTACAAAACAAAACGATATTTTTTCCTCCAGTAAATATGATATTTCGATTTATTATGAAAATGTGACAAATACATATATAAAGAGCACTATCTTATCTTATATCTTTTAACGAGCAATTCTTGTATATATATATATATATATATAAAATTGGAATCTCGGAATCGGCTCCAACGATTTCCATGAAATTTCTATTCCAGCAGATGGCATTGTTAACTAACACGAAGTCAATGTGTGTTTGCTTTGCTTTTATTACAGTTTATCACTGCAAAAAATTAAGTATATGTTTCTAATATAATATGTTAGTACATAGTATATATTAGTATATATTATTTATTATTCTGTCGGTAAGATCGAAAAATATTATTGATACTCGTATTTCATTATTTTATTAGTATGTAATTCGTACTTAAATATAATTTTCAAAAAACACAATTTATAAAAAAAAATAAACAAACAAACAAACCCGATCCTAGAAAATGTGTCGAAATTGATAAAGAGGACGGTAATTAGACGATTATACATACGGCCCTCGTGGTGCATCGGTAAACCGCACTACCGATAACACAAGGTCGGGGCGGGTTCGATCCCTCGTCTGGGGGTGTTTTTCTACATGTTTTTACGGCATTTATTTACAAAAATAAAGTGTATATTTGGGTAATTAATTAATAATAAATAAACGATAATAGACGTGAAAGGCGCTCTGACGAGCGCCTTTCACTTTATCCCTACTCCGCGGCCGACCGTCACGCGACATGCAACACGCAGACGAAAAAGTTTGAGACGATGTAATAAAAGTTTCACTTTAATAAAAAGTAAAAGTTAAATCTCCCTACATAGTAAAAATAACAAATTGCAGAGCTGCAGAAACGACTTTCGACAAAGCTGGTGCTAAAATTGGATTCCAAGAGGCACAACAGGCGTTTGCGTCTTCAGAGCATAGTGACGAGGACATGGAGATCTACGCCAGGACTGTAGATCTGCCTGGGTTTGAAGATAACGTATCACCAAGCAATAATATTAACACGCTCTTAAGATTTATTATAGGTGAGTGGACGTAATTATAAAAAGAAATATTGAATTGAACTAAACAACCCGGCGTCTCTTGTCTCGATAGCAAAGTTATTGAGTGAAATGTAACAATAATGCCAGCTTTGGTTCAAATATTTAAGTTAAAATATTTCATAACATCAAGCTTTTAAAACGCTAATACGTAGTTTTGTAAAGATGGTGTAATTTCAGGTGAAGTGGTGATTAATCTATCCCGTTCTACTGATCAAAGTGAGAAACCGTACGTAATGTTGAGTGTGACAAAGGTGTGTTTGGACGTGGCTTTGATGGAGTACGGACCTGCTGTGCAGTTGTCCATCAACCAGCTGCTGTTGACTGACAAACAACATCACAGCTGTAACGGAAAATATCTTGAATTGATCACCAGTTCAGGGGAACTCTTCAATCTATTATACAGAAAGGTAGTGTGCATTATACATCGTTTACCTTGCTTGGGACTTAATAGACGAAAAACTGACGGCAGTTTTTTGTTTATTGGAAATAAGTGCTTGAATATCTACGGCAACTGATATGGTAATTCCATTTCTTTTGATTATCATCAAACCCCTCTGACATATCTCTCCATGGCTATCGACTTTATGGCACCGATTCACAAGCTCGATTGCAAAACTATCTAGCTAATACTAGCAATAGTAGTGATAATCTCTTGGATATTTGTGCCAGGTGCGTGCGGACTGCCCCGAGTTCAGGTCGCACTTCCACAGCGTGGAGCAGTCACTGGTTGCGGACCTAGGTCAACTGCACCTGGCCCTGCACGCGCCAGCTCTCCAAACGCTCTTCAAGTATCTCCAGTACATCTCTCATAAGTAAGTATACAAATAAGCTGCGCGAACTATTGTTGAAGTGTAACTTCTAATGTCTCGTGCAACCGTTTAACGCTTTTAACGCCCCCTTGCGGCTACAAAACATAATCTATAATAATAAAAGGACGAATTTGAACCAGTGTATATATAAATCCAGGAAGAGAATTGCATAAGCGAGATTTTTATCTGTACATAGACATCTAGTAGCTAGTGGTGGCACTATACCGCTAATAGTTTCTTTGAACGCGCTGATCTCAGAAACCGCTGGTTCTATTTTAAAAATTCTTTCATGGTGGATAGTCCATTTATAGAGAAAGGATTTAGGCTATATTATATTTTCTAAACAATTAGGGATCTTTACTAAAAGTCCGATAATGTAACCCAAGGTGTAAAAAAATCACCTAAAAAAATTTTTACATTACGTACGCTGCAAAAAGTATTGATTGTAGAGCAAAAAAATGTACTTCAACTTTGCAGAATATATAGTTGTCTACACAAATGGTCGCAACACCATGTGTCTAACTATAGTAGTTATCTCACAATAAGTGTTTATTTATTTATTTTTAGATAATTTGAATGATGATGTATTAAAAGCTCTTTATTTTGTACTTTGGTATTAATTCTGATTAAAATAAATTATTTACAATTCAAGATAGGTTCAATAGCTTTCTAGAACTTTTTGAATTATTTAATTCGGACATTTCATTCAAAAGATATCGCAATATCCACGATATAAGTATTAGATTTTTAGGCAAATATGTATTGCGCGCATATATAGTAACATAACTTCACGCCTTTTTACCCGAAGGTCTAGGCAGTGGCTTTTAAGTCTCCACTCGCCGTTATGTTTACGTCCCAAATGGAATAGGTAGCTATACCGGGCAAACGAGGGCAAACGAGCAAGTGGATGGTAAGTGACCAGCACCGCCCATGGACACCTGCAACACATATAGTGCTACAGTTGTGTTACCGACCTTTAAGGGAATAGGAATAGGAAAGTATGGGAAAGGGGGATGCGCCTCCGGGTACCTCTCTCACCGAACGAAACGCGGCATGAGCCACTTTAAGTCGATCTTCCAAGAGGTCGTGGTATTTTACCAGTAGAGCCGGCCCATTCATGCAGCGAACTGCTTGGCTCCACCACTACCATTCAATTTGTTAAGCTTGAATTTCATTACTACACAGACATCAGTGGCAGGTTTAGGTACTATAATTGATTTGTAAAATCAATCATAGTACCCTGCACCCGCCACTAGATGTATTACAGCAAACCTAAGGGAGTAGGATATGAAAGGATGGGGAAGGAGGGTGGGCCTCCGGGTACCTCTCTCACCGAACGAAACGCGGCATGAGCCACTTTACGTCGGTCTACTGAGAGGTCGTGGTATTTCATCTGTCGAGCCGGCCTATTCATGCAGTGATAATATTTCTCTATTTCTGAATCAATTTCTAACCCTTTTTATTTTCTTTTCTACAACACGAAGTTACACTTCCATCGCGCGGAGGGACTCACCCATTTTTTTTTCAATTAAACAAAAATTATACCTTCTGTAATATTTTAGAATACAAACCCGGCATGCATTGAATCTGAAAAGTACAGTTTTGCCAAAAACAAAGTCTTTATGGGATTACCTGATGCAACCCGAAGCTGACCCACCGGTACCACCCGGGGCCACCAAATTCAGTTATTCAGTCAGGTAATGGACGTCTACTTAATTTATTAATTGAGAGATTGCAATTTTCAAACATTCTCAGTATTTTGTGCAGATCTGCATCATGTGACAGTTCTATAAAATTTTGTGCAGGGCATCATCAGTGCACATAAGATTGTGCCATTTGGAGTGTGCCGTTTTAGAGATAAGACTGATGGGTTTGGAGAGTGACTGCGTGTTTCGCGCCAATGATCGTATGATTTTCAAACTGTATCTCTGTTCTCTGCACCTCGATGACTTGTCTGAGGCCACCCTTTATCCTAAGGTATGGAATATAACAAGAAATCTCTCAACATCTTCAAGAATAACTTGCAGGTCCGGAATATTGTATAATTACTTACACATACATAACTTTACGCCAAATCCCTTGCGGGATAAGCAGAAAGAACAGAGCGCCATAAGGCACGATTCTTAAACGTCTTACTCGCTTCTTTGACTTTCATAACTCTTTTCATGTACGCGCGTTGATTTTTGAGGCTCCTAACATCACCTTCCTCAGAATGCGTTCTATTTGGTCATGGAATGTGTGTCTTGGCCGTCCGCGACTCATCCATCCGCTTTTGCATTGTATACCTACCTAGTCAATCTTGAACCATGAATTTTTTCTACATGTCCGAACCATAGGAGCATGCCCTTTCCTACTTTTATACCGACACTTTCTTTCTATCCAACTTCCTTACAACCTTGTTTTCAACACAGTCAGTGGGAGTCACTCCGCAGATTTTGCGCAGTGCCCTCATTTCGACTGCGTTTGTCCCACTTTTCGTGCACACTCTGCCATACCCAACTTTTGCTTCCATAAGTTAGCGTTGAGATCAGTACCGCATTTGGCTTTTCTGCTGACGTTCTTTACGCCCATCTGCCCAACGCTCCATTTACGCTATTTACTAACGCCACTGTACTTTCTAATTGCGCGAAAATCATACCTAAACATAACTATAAATAAGTAACTTCTGAGAAATAAAGCCATTGTGTGTAACAGAATATCAGAATTACTTAACCTCCTAATCAGAATTATCCTTGCCTCACAGGAATCTAGAACTGTGACAGTCTAAGTCTCGCGAGGTGACAGAACCTTACAGATTTATGATTTCGGAATATCATACAACAACATTATCTTTAATTTACATCGTTAATTCAACCTGGACCAGGAATCACAGTAGCCTTGTTGTATACAAGAAGCCTGGCTCAATGAATGTTGATACGTTGTCAGTTGGTGTGGCCGGATGAGGATAAGGTGTTGGAGATCAAGTACGTGCGAACGGCGGCCAGGGTGTACGAGGCGGACGCGGAGGGCGAGGGGGGCGCGGCGGGCGGGGGCGCCATGAAGGCGCACGGCGAGCTGCGCGTGTACGTGGGCCGGCTGCACGTGGTTGTCTTCTCCTGCGTTTCGCACCATCTGCAGGTACCAGACTATGTCAAACTCACTCTCAGAGCTTCTTGATAACACCACACGATATCGTCGACAGTAAAGATGCTTCGATTTTGCAATGTACTAATATTTCTGCTTAGTCCTTATTTCACCTTCCCGTCTTTTCAGATGCAAGAACATACCTTTCCTTTTAAGACTAACACTTACTGTCAGTCCTATTTGCTGCCTTACAGCGTTATTCTGAGCGTCGTCATATATATAGAAACCGACTTTTCTACAACATCTTCAACATTGTGTAATTTTATTTTTCTCAGCAATTTCTAGAACCATTGCTCCCAAGCTCAGTTGCTACTGAGGCGGCATTGGCGGCTGAAAGGGCCGTCGAGAAACAAGCGCAGGGTATAAAAACCTGGACTACACGACTCAATCTCGTTATTGAGGTAACTCACTCTTCACATTTACTACTAGAATACGCCGGAAAAAGTTTTTATATGTTACGGATATATTTAGGGTGTTTATGTAAATATTCTGTAGGCTGGATTATTGTCAGGAATTTATGTTAAAAAATTTTGCATGTTTTTAAGTAATCTTTCAAAACCTACAGAAGGATTTCAACATTTTCTATATAAATTTTAATAAATAGTATGACTAAGTAATGCTTGTACTATTGTCGCAATATCAACCAATTGAAGCTCAATGAAATAATTGCTAAGGTAAACGCAGCTATCAACGACCCATCGAAAATCTGAAGTTATTACCGACCTATAAAAGTAATTCGAAATCTAAACGTTTCCAGAACTATTCTAGCTATAGGTAGGCAAAGTTATACACGAATTTATTACTTGAGCATCGTATACTTCTACGTTAGTGTGAGTAACTGTGCAAAAAAGAGATAAAATACGTCAGTTACTACGGGGTAGCGTGGACGCAGGACGTGTCGTACTGTTCCCTTGTTCCTTCAGGTAAGTACTGTGACTTATCTATTTAAGACATTCATACAAACAAATGACGTCTATACTTTATTTTATATTACTAAATGTATTCACTTAAGTGTCAACTTTTCATTTCTTACAACATTTTATTAATAAAAAGTAATTTGAAACGATAAAACTTTAAATTAAAATGGGACGGTGTTAGCTTCACCAGTTTAAGTCGTGGCAGTTATCAACGACCCATAAGTCGGCAATGGCAGCAACGTAACTTTTCGTTTCAATTTTCTTTTATGTTATTATATCACACTAACACAAGTGTTTTTATGGACCAGTTTAAATCTAAGCTATACGTCTTTATAAAAATCTATTAGCGACTAAACTTTTTTGTCTAGTGTTTACCTTTTAGCGTTGTCAATTTAACCAAAGTTATGATATTTTTCGATGTTCGAAATCAAATAGTTACAGTAATAAATCATTGTTTTTTTGTTTAAAACAGTGTGCATTTGTTCATATTTTTTGTGACATTAATCAATTATAATTTATTTTATAGTCCGAAGGTCAAATAAATTAAAATAACCATTTTTTTATGAGTCGGTAATACAATTTAGGTTTATACTTACATACTTTATTACCGACCCATGTGGGTCGGCAATAGCAACTATAAGAAGCTATTACCGATCGACGATCGTATATAGATTATTTAGTTTCTCATCTACTTTTATGACATAATAGGCGCCTATTAATAAATGCTACTTCATGGTTAAATTAACATAAAACATAAAATTATATTTTTTTCCAGAAATATGGAGCCACAAAAGCGGCGAAAAGTGTACAGTAAAACACAACTAGCCGAAGCAATCAAAGCAATTAATGACGGAACAAGTGTATATGAGGCATCAAAAAGGTTTAATATTCCTAAAACTACATTACGAGACAAACGGGACGGGAAATATAAGAATGAAATTTGCGGAGTTCAGTCGGTTCTAAATTTAAGTGAAGAAAAACAGATTGTAGACTGGATTCACTACCTTGGCAAGATGGGATTTCCAGTTACAAAAGAACAATTATTAGAAGCAGTGGCTAAGCTAGTCCAAAACTTAAATCGTGCAAACCCTTTTAAAAATGGTATGCCTGGCAGATATTGGTTTGAGAATTTTATAAATAGACATCCAACAGTATCTAAACGCGTTGCACAAAATCTTCCTTCAAGCCGAAATCAAGTCACAGAAGCAGCTATACGTGCATGGTTCGATAGAGTGAACTGCTTTCTTTTTATGCCCAAAAGAGAAAGAAGTTATGGTTAGCAGAGGTAGCAAACGAGTGTATAATCGTGTTGCTAATGACGAAAAAGAGTGCTTGACTGTGCTTGTGAATGTTTCAGCTGACGGAAATCTAGCACCTACAATGATACTTTTTCCGTATAAACGTATGCCAAAATGTCTTGTACCTACAATACCTCGTGGATGGGGACTTGGTAACACGGAGTCGGGTTGGATGAACACAGAAGCATTTTATGAATATATAACCAACTGCTTCTATCCGTGGCTTGTAACAAATGAAATACCATTTCCAGTAGTTTTGTTTTTGGATGGTCACACATCTCACATATCACTTCCACTATCAACATTCTGTACAGAAAAAGCAATCATCCTGGTAGCTTTACTTCCCAACTCTACACATATACTTCAGCCGCTTGACGTAGCTGTTTTCAGACCAGTCAAAGGAACATGGAGGACTGTTGTGCATAAATTCAGAATTCAAAATAACTATGCCAAGCTTAAACGCACTGATTTTGCTCCGGCAGTAAAAAAATGTTTTGACCAATGCCTTAAGCCTGAAACCATACAGAGCGGATTTCTTTGTTGTGGATTATATCCATTTTATGCATCAAAAATAAACTACTGTAAACTGTTGCCAAATTTAAAGCATACAGAAGACAATCATATATCCACATCTGAACATGCAGAAAAATTTAAGCATGATTTCGAGGCTAGATTGTCACCTGTAACCTTAAAAAGTTTTAAAGATTCGGGAGGCCAATGGATGGGAGATCCAACTTATAAAAAGTTATTCGAATATTGGAAAAAAATTAGCCCCGAAAACGCCATAAATCAAGAGAGTGAAAGTATTCTGCAATTAGGGGAATCAACACTAAATAATAATTTTGTGAATGAAACGCCAGATATATCTGAGGCTATCCTAAATTTTGATATAGTTGGTGAGAGTAATGAGCAAGGTTCAGCAGTATTGGGAGAAGAGGCATCCAACTTATCCTTATTTATTGAAAAACCTCTACCCTCGTCGCCTACTGTATACTTATTGACTGTACAAGATGAGTTCAACCAGTTTCAGCAGACATCTACTCCTCAACAAGATAATTTACTTCTACCATTTACCAACAAGTTAACACCCTTGTCCACTTCAATTCTTGCACCAGAAAATAATACTTCAATCGAAATAACCGCGGAGCAGCTACAAACACTTCAGAAGTATACACCATCACCCGAAAATGCAACCAAAGAGGCCGCTCCAAAAACAAGTGGTAGCTCTGCTATTCCCACACCATTTAAGAATTATGCGACACCTTTCAAAAATTCTCTTTACTTTCCGAAAAATAATATCGATAATAAAGAGAAGACATTAAATAAAAAACTCACGCAGACAGTAGCTATATCTGATGAGTTTATGGAATACCAAAGGAGAATTATAAAAGAAAAAGAAGATAAAGAAAATAGAAAAATAAAAAGAAAACAAGAAATCTTAGAAAAAAGGGAACAAAAAGAATTATTGAAGAAAACAACGACCTTAAAGAACAAAAAATCTATTAAAAAAGTGAATGCGGTTAACAAAGAAGGTTCTCCTGTAGCAGGACCTAGTAAATATCAATCAGATAGCGAATACGATTTTAATTTACTTCCAAAGGAAGCACCAAAGCGTCGCGTGCTTTGTAACAGTGAGTTAGAAAATGAATATAAAAAAGGTCATGAACATACTAATAGTACTTCAATTAATGATAGAGATTCTTATGAAACAGAAACTACTATACGTCTATTACAGTCAGACTCTGCAAGAGAGACAGTTAAACGTCGAGTCTTATATAGCAGTGAGTCTGATGATGAAAGTATTTTTTAAGTGACTTTAATGTTTCGTTTATAAGCACCAGTTGTACCAAATCATATATATATATATATAACTAATTAGTTGCAATTTATCTCTAAAAAGAGGTGAACCAATGACTGTGATGATTAATATTTAAATTCCAAAAAAATATTATCATCTCAATAGCAATATCCTAGAGTTTGAAATCCTTTAATTAAATATATATTAATAGTATTATGTTGATTAATTTAAAAGTTTATAATTATTTAGTTCATTACTAAGAAGTACTCATTTGTTTTATTAAAAATAACTATAATAAAAAAATACGAATATATTTGCATTTTTATTTTATTTTATTAAGATCGGTAATCATCATCATCACTAGCTTCTATACATTCCATTGCTGGAAAAAGGCCTCCTCTCATATACGATCGGGAATAGCTGCATAAAAATCGTTAATAGCTTCACAGACGTTTTTATGGGTCGGTAATTGCAACAATCGACTAAGTCACATTGTAAATTATTTTTTACATGATAATCCTTTATTTAAATGTATTTGATTCAATAAAAACATTTTTTATACATAACACTAGCATATAAAATGAAACTATAAATCTTTAGAGGAACCAGTATACTAAAAAAATATGGTTGATTTTAAAATTGCCTTAGAGGGGTCGTTAATACCTGCGTTTACCTTATTTAATTTCAATTCATTGGTTAAACAATATCAATTAATTTAGTTGATATTTTATTTTTTTCCAGATTCATGCTCCAGTATTGTTGTTGCCTCAAAAACCTTCTTCACCAAATCTGCTCGTCCTCAATATGGGTAGGTATTTTTAACATTCTTTATACTGCTTCTGAATCTTCTTAGTTGGACGTACACCTATAGATAAAATTGTGTCTACATATCAACCTGCCTACAACATTACTACTTATATACACTAAAAGAGAAAGACAACTAATGTTCCGTAGCCAAGTTCCGTTTAGAGATCTTGTAATCAAATGCAATAGGGGTAAACGAGATATGGCCTGAAAATATGTACTACTAAGGAGTACTTTTCTCCTTCTAAATATTAAAAAAAAAACAACATTTTCAGGTGACCTTCTTATCGAGAACTTCTTCAAACAAGTGAACAAGAGTCAGGAAACAAGTAGTCCAATACAGAGTCCCATTATAGATAATATATTGATAAAACTAGTCAACATCACCTTCTCTAGAGCAGTCATGACTTTGGCTGGGACATTGGAGGTGCAAGTGAGTTCAGAGATTTAATTAAATTGCACATTTAAATTTAAATAAAACAAATTATTTAAAATAACGCACAGAATGTATTGGCCAGTGTCTTATATTAGGATAAATTTCAGGAGCCAATATTAGAACCGGTCTCAATTCGCTGCGACATGAAACGTGCAGTATGCTACCAACAGATAATCACAATCAGCTCTTACCGAGAACTGTTAGCTTGTGAGGCTGATGTCGTCATAGACACCGTGCTTTTGAATGTTGGACAAAAAGACTTGGCCACAATGCTCGCTGTGTGGTCTGATAATTTAAGCGAGGGACATTACATAGGTAATATAAATATATATATCGATATATACTCGATATATACTCGAAATATACTCGATATTTTTTAAATTTAAGAAATTTGAGTGTAGGCACTTTAGAAACATTCATGGACTGTATTGTTTTAATGTATACTGTACAGCTTAGGCGTACTGTAAAGCCCTTAATCCCAAAAAGTGAAGACAGCAGCCATGCGCTGATTTGTTTTCTAGTCCTAAAATTATTTTGTCGTATACCTGACTTGTTATTAAAGGGTATGAAGATATAAAATAATAAATTAAATGGTCGTCATTTTACAGGCAGTATAGTACCTGGTTCTCCAGTAGATGTGGCGTCATCAGATTCTTCTGTCAAGAGGCTGCAAGCTTTCTTCGCTCAAGGAGAACCGATCAGAAAAGAAGCAGTTCTTAGGTTAGTCCATAATTTTCGCTACCTATACTAAGAATATTAACTAAACTTTATGCCATACTTAAGTTTTTCCTGTTTTTGAAAAGGTAACCCAAGCAGGAGCGAAGCAATCAGGTCATCTGATGGTAAGCGGTTACCACCGCCTGTGGACTCCTGCAAAATTAAAATATTTTTTTATTTTGTAGGTACTAGAGGCCATTTAAAATAGTCATACTACAACGAATGTATAAAAGAATAAATTCAAATAAAAATAATATACAAATACTAAAGTAACTAATAAAGGGAGAAACTTGCGTAGCTGGCATTTAGATTTGAATAGAGAGAGAGTTAGAAGTAGAATTAGAAAGAGGGGGAAGGAAATATCCAAATCCATACGCCAGCGATATTATTTAACGCTCTAGAAATCATACTTAATATTCAGCATAGGTAAAATAAAAATTCAGATTGTTTTTTATTACCAACTGTTTCAGGTTTGTCCTTGACGGTCTTGAACTAAAATTGTTTTCTGACATGGACGAAGTGTTGAGTTCTCCAGTGCGAGATCTGAATCACGGTCTCGCTAAGCTCACCGCCGGGGAAGCGCTGCTTCAGTTTGAGTACAGTTCCGACGGTAGCTCTGAACTGAAGGCCAGTCTGGAAAGTCTTCTCGTAGAAGATATTAGACCAGATCCAAATATTGTTATAAAAAGGTAACAATAAGATTTTGGGTAAATACTCAGTTTAATACCTATTACTTCTACATCTTGATTATGTCAGTAGAATATATAAAATTTCTAGCGAGATCATTATAAGATACAAAGTTACCCGAGTAAAAGTTGTTGCTGGCTAACAGAATATTGGAGTCGCAAGGCGGCACGAGCGGTGCGGGGGCCTCGGGGGGCTGCATCTCGGTGCGGCGCCCCCCGCTCGTGGACCTGAGCGCGCGCGCGGGGGGAGCGGGTGCGCGGCACGCCGACGTGCGAGTGGACCGCATGCGCCTCAACCTGGCGCTGCCCTTCCTGCTACAGCTCGCCAGGACGTTGCTGGACGCTATGCCCGGTAACTCATCAAAAGATATCATTTACCTGCTACCACATACAAAGTCCCGGTAGACACCAAGCTTCAATAAGTTGATAAAACATTGTTTTTTTTTTTCATTTAAATAGGTTGCTGAATTCTAGAACATTATTCTTCTTAAATAATGTTCTAGAATTCAACATAGCGAGCTGCGTATTAGTACGACTCTGTCTTGGGAACGACATTCTGGGTAAAAGTTAATAAATGTAATATATTTCTATCTCTAGGTGATAAGACGATGGAAGGTGGTGTGGTCAATCACGGCTATGTGGGTGACGTGCATCCGGCTAAGCCCGGCAATAATAACCGCGCGGCCAGGCTGCCGAGCTCCAGTGACTCCACCAGCGGATATTACTCCAATGGTTAACATAACAATAACATCGTTGAGTAATAACTGGAATGTCTTACATTAACCTATATAAATATATAAAACTTTTTATTTCAGCTAACTCAGTGTCAGAAGAACCAGGTCTATCAATATCGATACAATTCCGTCAGCCGGAGATCATGTTTTTCACGGACTTAACAAAAACTGAGGGTCATGCTCTTCTGATGAGAACGGAATTCCTTATTGATTACTCCTGTCACTCCAATAGCGAATCGTTGGTAGTATCTCTAGCAGGTTTACAGGTTATGTCGAAACTGCAGTCAAAATTAAAAAATCTTTCTCCACAACTAGTTTTGAAACCTTGTGATGTAGAATTCTCAAAATCGTTCAAAAATATTGAAGAAGGTATCACAGTACGTTTGTCTGTCTCCGAGGTAGAAGTTCATATCGCTGCTACTACAGTTCATACTATCATGGGTAAGAAAACATATTAAGCCCACAATTGATTTAAGAATATCTCGAACATTAAGGTTAAGAAATGTATTCTCATATCATTATCCTTTGCCTGCCCTTGGGGTTCGGCCCAACATATCTTCCTTTTCCATTCTCTTTCCATTTTCACTCGTGTTCGCACTTAATCCCTTCATATGCATATCAAATTTTACATGGTCCATCTCTTTTTTTGGCCTTCCTCTAATAATGTGTCCATCCACAGTCATTCTCCTCGCTCTTCTTCTGACATGACTTTCGTCCCCACGCCAATCTAACACTTCTATTTTTTTCCCGTAATTGGTGCTAGTTTCGTGGTTCCTTTTATAGATATACTCATTTCTTATTCTATCCATTTTTGTCATACCACACATCTTAACATTCGCGTTTCTGTTGCATGTATTCTCCTTTCGTCCACTTCTTTAATTGTCCAACATTTAGATCCATACAATTCAAGAGATCTGATAACCGATTTGTATATTTCCCTTTTATTTTAAGGGGCATCTTTCGAATTTATTCTCACTTGCTTATTGTCATAAAATGACGCGTGCAATATAGCTTTAAACAATTCAATAAACAACCTTATAATACAATTTCCTATATAGGTACATACAATCATATCCTTATGCTATTACAATTACAGGTGCAGTCTGGTATTGAATTAATTACTATACCAGGTTAATAAGCAAGTTATGATATTCATTCCATTCTTTTACAGTGACTCTAATCACTTTTATCTTTTAATCCCCTAATAGATATTATTGAAGAAGTAACATCAGAGTTAACCATCCCAGATGAGAAAGAGCTATTCAATTTCGCTGCGTATAACCCGAAAGTTGATAAACAAGACGAAGATCTCTGGTCTCCGAAGAAATTAACTCCCTATATGGTTCTTAATCCTGAGGATAATTACTCCGAACCAAAGTATCCTTCCGTGAGACCAACTGAAAGCTTCCTTTTGGTGGTACCCTGTATTAGACTGATATTTGAAATGGAGCATACCGTAAGAGTTCCCGTGTTAATGTGTAAGGTTAGTTGATTATTTTTGCTACTAACGACATTATATGTAAATTACAACATTAGGTTATTAAATGGACTCTAGAGTATATATATTTCTTTCTCAGATTTTCGCGAATCACATTCATAACATTAAAACAACTTTTTAGGATTTTGTGAAAATGATCTCTGTAAAGAGTTAGAAATGTCGGGAAATAAATAAAAATAAGTAATATATAAACGCGATAAAATCCTAAATAGTTGTTTTAATGTTATGGAGTCTAGAGTAATTTATAATTACATCGATTCCATATTCAGATGAAGACAGATCTGTCTCTGTACGACTGGTCGACACAACTGCATGGTACGGCGTGCTTAAGTATATTGGCGTCGTGTTACAATGAGAAATTGGATGCCTGGGAGCCTTTAATCGAACCAGTTGTCCTGAACGAGAATGTTTATAAGCCCTGGGAGATCACTGCCACATTATTCCAGGTTACTAGACTAACTAACATTTTATAAAAGATTTTAGTGCCAGAATGTCTTCTAATAATGAAAAATCAATCTCTACCTTTCAGTCTAAGGCTTACCCAATGTCATCCAGACTAGATGCTACAAAACAAAATACTGAGACTGAGGCCGATACTTCAATTGCGTCCGACCAATCTAAAAAGACTAAAAAGCGAAACGGGTTCGAATCTGAAACTTCTGCTGACGAATACGACACTGATAATGAAATGACTTTCATAAAGAATCCAAATGGGAGAGAGAATAAACATTATAATGTAGATTTCAGTGCTGGGCATATGTCTTTCTTGGGATTGCTTGATGCTGATGAATCAGATTCAGAGAATGAAAATGGGCTCATGGATAAATTAGCTACGGCTATTGGACATTTGTTGACAGAGTAAGACTCAATTTTTTATATGTTCTTTCTATAAATGTTTTAACAAATGTTCTGTCTATATTAAAATGTTATTATGAGAACTATGATATTAATATACAAGAAACTTTCATCCAGTGATTCGAGTGTAGAAGAAGTTAGCAATGATGGCGACTCTTCCGCTCCTGAACAAAGTGACATAGAAATTGGATATGGTAATGAAGATAATGAGAAGTTGGTCACATTTATCGACGGTGATATAAAAGTTAAAAAGGAAGCTGAACATAAAACTGTTACTCTACAGGTTTGTAACGGGTTATTAATTCAAAATTCAATATTTCCAACTGAATATATTTTGTATGCTTATATATACTGCGTAATTTTACAATCCATACTTATTTCTGGACAATATTTAAAAATATTTCTCATTCCCATGTTGAAATTTCTCCCACAGGATCCAGTTCGAGAGGATAGCGTTGACTCAGGTCTTGATATAGAAAGTTTCGTAGACAAGACCTGTACTTACATCACAATAGAAGCGCGGGATATGTTTAATGTGACCATCACTCCCGCTGGAGCAAGGACCCTCTTGGACTTGTCTGCCGCGTGCACCGATAGGAACGCTGTTGTTACCGCTATAGTTACAGGAGAAAATGGACTATTGCTTGTCAACGATATAGGTAATTCAAAATAAAACTGTTTTGCTCATTTCCAGTAATTCTATACCATTCGCCACCTCGCGGATTGCAGTGGCTCCTCTCGTCGGATAAGAGATTTGCCCCCCCCAGAATTTGTGTGAAACCTATTATATAAATAATTCTCTTAAATTGATGGTATATTAAAATACTATATGTAATATCAACAAAATTGTAATCAGTACGATCTATGTTTCAGGGCCTGGTTCAACAGTCCATTTGAAAACAAAAGCGGAAACTGATTTAGCTGGCAATGAGAGAATATTAGCTATAGCCGATTACGATGTAGACACAAGCAGGCCTAGTACCCCAGGTAATGCCCAGGCTATGAACATATTTATTTAATGTATATTTGGGGGGGGGTCATGTCAAGAGCGTGCACGTCGCGACCCCTGCCGTCCCAGTGGGACGCAATCTTGACCAAAGCAAACCCAATCCGGACGGGCTGCTAGGGCGTGCCCCAGAAGCGACGGGCACCGATTAGCCCCCGTCGGTGCGGCTGCATGCGCATGCGGCGAAGGGGGCCGCCACCCTTCACGCAGCGCCAACCCTGGCGGGACGAGGAGAGGGGAGTGCCGTATAGGCACGTGGAATGTTAGAGGTAGCGTGGCAAGAAAGATGAATGAGATGATGGATGTATTAAATGAGAGATGCCTGGATGCATTATGTTTGACGGAGACAAAGCGGAGGGGGAGTGAGACCGAGGACCTCCCCGGTGGCATGGTAGCCCTATGGTCCGGAGTGGACCCGGACGTCCGTGCCAGTGGGGGTGTTGGAGTCGTTCTCTCCTCCCGCTTTGCTTCCGGAGTGAAAGATTATGAGTTGGTAGGCCCAAGACATCTTTGGGTTCGAATAAAACTGGGGATCACGCGAGTTTTCCTGGTCGCAGCTTATGCTCCCGTTAGCTCCGCGGATCCCCGCGAACTCGAGGAGTTTTGGGAAATTGTTAGGGATATTCTGGATCTGGTTGAGGGAAATGAAAGGATAATTCTGTGTGGTGATCTTAATGGGTGGGTCGGAACCAAGCGAGACGGCCTGGAGGCTGTCCTTGGTCCGAATGGTGACAAGAGAGTGAATGATGCTGGTAAGCCGATATTGGACGTATGCCTGGAACGGAACCTCCTTGTGTCTAACACATTATTCCGTCATAAAGATATTCACACGTATACGTGGACCACTACCTGGTGGTAAGCCGTTTCGGGGGCCTTTTCAAGAAGTGGAGACACTGGCGAGTGTATGGGAAAAAAGAATTAAAGATTAAAGGCTTGCAGTTGAATGCGACGAAAACGAAAGTTATGGTGTTTGAAAGGGAGGAATCCAGAACAGATGCAAGGATAATGGTTGATGATGTAGTGCTGGAACAGGTGAATGAAATTGTATATCTTGGATGCGTTTTAGCAGAGATGGACGGTTCACCGCGGATGTAGAAAGACGAGTGGCGATAGGAAATAGCGTAAACGGAGCGTTGGGCAGATTCCTGGGCGCAAAAAATATTAGCAGAAAAGCCCAGTTAGCAATACACAATGCAGTCCTGATCCCAACGCTAACTTATGGAAGCGAGAGCTGGGTATGGCAGAGTGTGCATGAAAGTAGAATAAACGCGGTAGAAATGAGGGCTCTACGCAAAATCTGCGGAGTGACTCTCGCTGACCGCGTAGAAAACAAGGTTGTAAGGAAGGAAGTTGGTTTGAAAGAGAGTGTCGGTGTAAAAGTAAGAAAGGGCATGCTCCGATGGTTCGGACATGTAGAAAGAATGGATGACGCAAGACTGACTAAGCAGATATACAATGCAAAAGCGGACGGATGTAGGAGTCGAGGACGGCCAAGACACACATTCCAAGACCAAATAGAACGTGTTCTGGAGGAAGGGGATGTTAAGAGCCTCAAAAACCGACGCGCGTGCATGAAAAGAGTTATGAAAGTCAACGAAGCGAGTGAGGTGTGTAAGAATCGTGCCCTATGGCGCTCTGTTCTCTCTGCCTACCCCGCAAGGGATTTGGCGTGAAGTTATGTATGTATGTATGTATATTTATTATTAGTAAACTACAATACGAAACTCATCATTTTTTATTTCAGGGTGTGACACATCATCAGCGGATGTCTTAGATGAATCAGCACCCAGACCAAAGCCGGAAATAACGGACGTCAGTGAAGAATGGGATTGGTAAAGTTTTTATCACTTCAAGACAGCTTAATGTTGGTTTTTTTCATGAGTTAACTTATTTTTAAATCGATTCTTCTGATTAATATCGATATATTTATAATTCCGTGGATCACATTCGCTTGTTGTTATTGCTACAGTTTTGAGGGTGGGTTCAGCGGGGTCGCGGCATGCACCACCCCAAGCTCGGCGTGGTCCCCCGCGCCCCCCGCCACCCCGCCTTCTCTCCGCACTGCTCTCACGGACTTGACTCTCACTCTCCGCTTACATGATATGGATCAACTCACTGTACGTACCTCATCACCATTATTATTTGTCGCCCTTTAGGAATGTTTATCGTCTGTATATCGTTATTCTTAAATAAAACTTTATTTATTTTTACGCGGATCTTTACTTGTCTTTCTATACTGATGTTGGTTCGATTCCGACCTGAGTACGAATGTTAATATCGTGATTGATGTTTCTTATTTACAAGTTCTATTCTTCATTATCTCTTAAGTAAAGTACTTAACATAATATTTTCTCTATCAGATCTTATGTCCTCAACGTAGCGTATCGAAGATGCACGTACTCCACCCCAGCAAGAATTCCACGAGGTATTACGTGGTGGTAGAAAGATCATCTAAGTACAACAAAAAGAAGATTGTTGTCAGATCTCCGTTGCAGGTAAATATTGTAATGTATCTTTAGAAAGGTACTTACTTTTTTGACTACATAGATGTTATTCAAGCTTATAATTGGTATTCCTTAGTTCCGCTGGTTGAAATACTTCTCTAATACAAATACAGTTATGTTTCAACAGAAGTTCCCACATCAAAACATTTATTTTATAATTTTTTCAGGTTCGTAATGAAACCACTTACGCCCTGGAGCTTTTCTATAAGAAAACTGATCTGCAAGCAGTCGGGGCAGAGCTCATTGGCTCCCTTACGAATCCCTTTGATGATAAAATGCGTTTAGCAGTGATAGCACCACAAGAGACTTACAATGTACCGCTGTATATAGCATATCACTGCAAGTTGTTCCTGTTGCCTTCTAACTTTGAGTAAGTAGCTACCTACTAGGAACATGTAGTGTTATTTTAATGCTCTTTAGTAGCCTGTGGTAGCATTTCGCTAAATATCCCTGGCGTAGGTAGTCTGCCTGTTCTGGCTGTTCGAATATTTATCAACACATGAATAAAGCCACACAAGGCTTTTCAAAAAGTAAATAAGACCAAAGACAGCAAAATGAAATGTATTAATAATATAATGATGTATTCAGGAGTTACCAGACGGCTACTCAAGGTATCTGGTGGATGGAACTGGCGAACGATGTAGGCACTCCACGAGATATGATTTGTCCTGCTAAAGCTGATGATGATAAGAGAATCTTTGCTATGAGGATATTGCCTGTTGAAGGTACATAGACAGACATATATTAAGTAAGCATTTCTATGACGAGAGTTCTAAAATGTCTCTGGTTGATACCTTAGAATCATATATTCTGTTATTCAGCTATTCTAAATGTTCACTTCATACACCAAATTTCATCAAAATTAACAGCCCTTTGAACCCGAAAACCGAAATTTTTCGCAATTATCTAGGATAATGTCGAAACGCTTTCAGTAAATTTGTATGTTGTTTGCATGTGGACAGGTATCCAGTCCCACAAGATAACCCGTTCGATACCGAACTACTTGATCCGCGTGGTCCCCCCGCTGGCGCTGTACAACCGGCTGCCGTGCGCTGTCGAGGTGCGCGCAGATGGCTCGGGGGGCGGCGCTGGGTGCGGTGCGGGGTGGGGGGCGCGGCTCGAGGCGGGCGAGCGCACGCACACGTACACGCTTGCGCTCGCACACACGCACAGGCTGGCCGTGCACATGCATTACCGGGGCCTCGAGTGGACCGGCAGCTTCACTCTCTCACCAGGTACTTTAATGCCTCTTGTACTCAGGAGATGAAGGAATGCTGCATGCCACTGCATTCGGAAAAGTTTATATTTTCGCTTTCCTGCAATTAACTAACTAGGGACGATGAATGTTTTGCAGACGTGACAGAGAAGAGCGTGACAATGAGCAGTTCGTGCGAGACGGAGGAAGGGAACAAGCAGGTGGTGGTGTGCGTGAAAGTGGAGAGGAACGACTGTTGGGAGGTGTTCCTGCACGCACAGCACTGGCTCATCAATAAGACGGGACTGCCGCTACAAATGAAGGTATGCATGCTTCCTACATACGAAATGCATAATACATAATTTCGTTATAATGCAGCACCATCAACAAATAACTGAAAAATATACAAACTTTAGGTTCCTACATGTTCCTACTTAATCTAAATGTTATGACGATCTTCAAAATACAATGACTATAAATAAATTCATAAATGATATGTAATAATTTTAATCTGAATTTAGTGGAAGGGCCACATGCTGCATGAACGGGCCGACTCGCACGGGGAAATTCTACTCTTCAGAATATCGACGTAAAGCAGCTCATAACGCGTTTCGTTCGATGGATCGTACTCTCCTTCCTCCTCCCTTTCCATCCATGTCCCTTAAATGCTGGCAACACAAATGTAACACAATCTGTGCTGCAGGTATCCTTGGGCTACCTTGGTTACCCGCTTGCTCGTTTGCCCCCATCGCATGAAAATATCATGCAACACCCGCGCTGAACCCGTTCTTGCTTACGTAGTGGGTCAAAATAATTAGTAGAACATTGGAATTGTATCGAATTTCAAAAAACAATCACGGAAACTTTGCAATGCATCGTATATTTAATGAGCCAACAAACATGCCGATATTTAAAAGTGCACCAACTGCCTACGTAGGTATTACACGATATTTACAATTCAATGCGTAGTGAAAATGATCTCTGTAAAGAGTTCGAAACGTCGATATATATATGAAATAAACAATGCATCTTAATTAATTTATTTTATCTTTTAATCAATTATTTACATTACTAAGGTTGGAGTTCATGAACTATGACATAACGATGTGTTAGCTAAATAGAGCTCTAAATATAATCGGACCTATAAAGTTAACGCTGTTCACCAAAAATAAAATGGTGACTGCTACGTAATCAGTTGTAATTAGAACGAATGAATAGTAAAAGAATGAGTAGTATAATGCTACTAACATGTTGAATACGTTTTATTATTTTGCTTTCTCGTCATATTTTGGAAATAATTTCGTCATATTTTGAATAAACGGGCACCCCGCCCGTATAATTCGCTTACGAGTATTTAAACAAATCTAAAACATTATTTTCATCTAAAATGTAATTTATAGCGACTTCCATTATATTTTGTTTAGGGTAGAGGTTCCAATATTGGACTATAAACTAGCGATGGATATTTTTTATTTATTCAAAGAAAACATAGTTTTTCGATGGTTTTAGCCCCGAGTTCACGAAGATATGATTAAATCTTATTCAGGCGATTACGTCGTAAACGGGTCTTTAACAATATTTTGCTGTTCACCAAGCACTTAACATTGATTAAGTGCTGTAATCGACCGATTATCTTAATATACCTCAAAGACCTCATTTAACCGGCGGTTATTGTAAACAAATGTGACATTTCATAAATAAAGTAAGGTGAAGGATCTAATAATGGACACTTGTACTACAGTGTTCATCAAATGTAAAAGCAATACAAGCAATTAGTACAAAACACAGACCAAGAGTCATTAGTAAAATATCATATCAATATTCTCAAGAATGGGTAGTAGAATTTATTACAGATACTTGAAGTTATGTATGTAATTATTAATATATTGTTATGAATACCTGAATAATTTTCTGGGAAATTAATTGTATATTGAAGGGGGTAAACTCGCAAGAGGGTAACCTGCTGGTAAGTGACAAACGCGGCCCATACACACATAGATAGTATTTTAGTCGTGTTACAAGGCTTTCAGTTAAGATAGTGAGTGGAATGGTATGGGAGAGGGAAAGGGTGTGGGTATACCTCTCTTACCAAACGAAATGCGGCATGAGTCACATTACTTCGATATTCTGAGAAGCCGTGGTATTTCGAGAATGCATAGTAGAAGTAGCTGTAATAAATTCTTAGAAATTTGAGAAGGTATAGGAAAATCTAAAATCACCATTGATAGACATTTAGGATCCAGTTGTCTATTCCCAGTTATGACACAGACACTACCCAGCATTAGATATCCAGTCATTGACATTGTTTTTTGTCGTGTCATATACATAATTAAGACAAAGTTAAACAGTATTTAGAAGACGAATAAATGAAATCCCGTTTAATTAAATTTATTTAAAACTTAACTATTTTAACAATATAGCCATTCCTTATTCAGTTTATAACTTCAAAACCATAAAAACTATGTTTTCTTTGAATAAATAAAAAATATCCATCGCTGGTGAATAGTCCATTACTGGAACCTCTACCCTAAACAAAATATAATGGAAGTCACTATAAATTACATTTTAGATGAAAATAATGTTTTAGACTTTTTTAAATACTCGTAAGCGAATTATACGGGCACCCCATTTATTCCAAATATGACGAAATTATTTCGAAAATATGACGAGAAAGCAAAATAATAAAACGTATTCAACATGTTGTCATGGCAACGTCTGAGTTGCCATGACAACCGAGATCAACAGAATAAAACATAACGCTAATATATAACAAAGGCGTTTATGGTAACTGAATCGCATTGCCGTAACACGGTTCACATTTTGCAGTATATATTATTATCCTAAAATTTTCGGATGTTGCTCGGATGTAAGTAAATGTATACAGTTTGCACACATTTTACTTTATTTTAATAAGTAGCATTATACTACTCATTCTTTTACTATTCATTCGTTCTAATTACAACTGATTACGTAGCAGTCCCCATTTTATTTTTGGTGAACAGCGTTAACTTTATAGGTCCGATTATATTTAGAGCTCTATTTAGCTAACACCTCGTTATGTTATAGTTCATGAACTCCAACCTTAAAGTTATAAACTGAATAAGGAATGGTTATATTTTTAAAATAGTTAACTTTTAATTAAATTTAACTAAACGGGATTTCATTTAGTCGTCTCCCAAATATTGTTTAACTTTGCCATAATTATGTATATGACACGACAAAAAACAACGTCAACGACTGGATATCTAATGCTGGGTAGTGTCTGTGTCATAACTGGGAATAGACAACTGGATCCTAAATGTCTATCAATGGTGATTTTAGATTTGCGTATACCTTCTCAAATTTCTAAGAATTTATAACAGATACTTCTACTACGCATTCTCGAAATACCACGGCTTCTTAGAATATCGAAGTAATGTGAGTCATGCCGCATTTCGTTTGGTAAGAGAGGTATACCCACACCCTTTCCCTCTCCCATACCATTCCACTTACTATCTTAACTGAAAGCCTTGTAACACGACTAGAATACTATCTATGTGTGTATGGGCCGCGTTTGTCACTTACCAGCAGGTTACCCTCTTGCGAGTTTACCCCTTTCAATATACAATTAATTTCAAAGTAATATGTAATAAATTCTACTACGCATTCTTGAGAATATTGATATGATATTTTACTAATGACTCTTGGTCTGTGTTTTGTAGTAATTGCTTGTATTGCTTTTACATTTGATGAACACTGTAGTACAAGTGTCCATTATTAGATCCTTCACCTTACTTTATTTATGAAATGTCACATTTGTTTACAATAACCGCCGGTTAAACGAGGTCTTGAGCTATATTAAGATAATCGGTCGATTACAGCACTTAATCAATGTTAAGTGCTTGGTGAACAGCAAAATATTGTTAAAGACCCGTTTACGGCGTAATCGCCTGAATAAGATTTAATCATATCTTGGCGAACACGGGGCTAAGTAATTTATTTATCTTTCCTTAGAACGCCATCTATCGTTGAGAAGTGTAAGCATACGGATATAATTTTATTACCCTAGGACTCAGATTCTTTATAATGTGAAATTCTGTCAAATTATGAAATTATTAATATATCTTATCAAATAATTAACATTACGTAACTCCTGGTGTTTTGCTTCTTTCTTATACTTTACTCAATATGCCGTGCGTACACCACAAGCCGAAGTTTTCCGTAATGTAATCGTTGTTTAGAATTGATGGTACATTTTCTGATATAGGTATATGAGTGGAATAGCTTTGCGTGTGTCCAGGGCGGTCAGAGCGACACGTGTTACGAGGTGACGGAGGAGCCCCTGCTGTGGAGCCCGGGGGCCCGGGCGCGGCGCCGCGGGGCGCGCGTGCGCCTGCGCGCGCACCACTCGGCCTGGTCCCGCGCCGCGCGGCTGGCGGCGGCGGCCCCGGGGCTGGTCGTGTGTCCGCACACCGAGCGGAGGAATAACTATCGACTACTGCTCAACGTAAGTCGGTTTAACCACCTCAGTCGATGCATTATGCTTGAATGATGACTTCAATCCAGATCCTTTCTCTAGGAGGCAGTAAAAACTGGGCACGAGATCGAATCTATTACAAACCGTTTCAATATTTATGATTTTAACAAATCAAACAAATTAATGACAAAGTTGGATAGGTTGAAGTGGATTCACAAACTAGTGTTTAACATAACATAACTTCTCGCCTTTCTCTACCCGAAGGTGTAGACAGTGGCTGTTAAGCCTCGACTCGCCGTTATGTTTACGTCCCGAATGGAATAGATGGCGAACCTATTGCCATACCGGGCACAAAGTTTTCAGTCATCGATATCTATTTGAATCCGCCACCTCTGGATTCTGAAGCGGAATTTTCGACCACTGGACCACGAAACTCCATTATTGTTAACTGTCATTTCTTAATTGTTGAATAATATTTAAAAATATAAGTATAATAATAACAATTTCACAGGTAACACTATCGGAACTATGTCCTCAACTTACAAAAATCGTGACTCTATTACCATATTTCTTGGTATACAACGACACCAAGCGACATTTGCGTTTCATGGAGGAAAACGAAGCGGCCGATCTATGGATCGACCTTGCTCCTCAGCAATGTACACCGTTCTGGCCCCAGACAGACTCCATGCTCATGCACTGCAAGTACAGAGACTCGACAGTTGTATCACAACACTTTCCGATAACAACCAATCACTTCACAGTGCTCAGGATGGACAAGGGGGTGAGTAGAGTAAACTGTGCTACTTTATATTTTTATCCTCTTGACATCAGCATATATCGGCATGACATAAACTTACATGAATCACTTAATGAATTTTGAAGTAGTTTCCGTTATTTCATTTAATTTTTCCATAAAATAAGTGTCATTAATTTAAATAATATCGTTAAACTAAACAAAAATTAAATTATTTAATTACTCTTACATTGGTTATCGTAACATGTATACATGCAACATTTTCGGTAGTTTCAATATTAAGACATATACAACTTTCCTTATTTCTTGAGATAATTATTTACACATACAAGGTAGTCGGTCATTCGACACAGATTAGCTGACCGTGGGGTCAAGTAATCAAGAATAATTAAAATCTAATGTATAGATTCTCGTGTCACAGTTTTCGTTCCCATACTCCTCCGAAACGACTTGACTGATTCTCATGAAATTTTGTGTGCATATCGGGTAAGTCTGAGAATAGGACAACATCTATTTTTCATCCCCTTAAATCACAAGGGTAGCCCACCACTCAATGTTTTTTTTTAATTTTTCGCCATATTTCTGTTTCTTATTTTTTTATAAAATGGGATACAAAAATACATACAACCCTAAATTTTCAACTACCTACGATCAACCCCTATTTTCTAAATTTTATTTTTCGGGTCAGTTAGTTATATAAGTATATAATATAATCGAAACATTACCTACATTTTCTATAGGTAATGTTTCGAATGGTTTTTAAAGTAAATAATAATAACAACATTTACTTGTACTTACTAACTTCATGCTGAGTCCGTTACGCGAATATAGTCCATATAGTTAATGATTAAAGATAAATAATTAAATAATTTGCTTCTTGTTACGCTTTAGCATCTTGCATTTTTAATTCGATATTGTGACTCACATAACTTATTTTACATAATAAATAAACGACTATAATTTAATTACAATATCCAGTAATAATACAGACACATATTATCCATATGTTGGTCTGCTCCTCTCTGGACTCAATGATCCGTCGTCATGAAGAGTATAAGCGGCACCTTTCGACCTATGAGTCCAGATTTTAACAGCTTTAAGATGAGCGTCGCTTTGTTCAGCAGCGGCAGATATCGGTGGTGCTGGTTCGTAAGCTGGTGCTTTGATGGAGGCAGATGCTGGTGATGGTTTTAGGAGTGATGATGATGAAGAATATTTCGGTGGGAAAGAATATGACGGGACGGCTACAGGTGGTGGCAGTGCTGCGGATTTGGAGGGCTTAGATTGGGTCACCTGTAACAAACGAATTTTTATATTCACCATTTACTCATTAATTGTATACACATCTGAATTGCCGAAATTATCCTCTTGTCAGCTCCAGCTACTTATTTTTAAACTTAACCTATCGATACCAATTAAATTATCCCTTCAGTGGTCGATTCCCCGCTTCTGATTCAGAAGTCTTAGGTTCCATTCCAGGCTCACACGAATGAGGTGTAGGCAGTGGCTGTTAAAGCCTCGATTGGCCGTTACATTACGTTCTAAATGGAATGGGTGGCGAACCTATTGCTATACACCGGGCACAAAGTTCAGTACGCTATAGTATAGCATACGACGACTTGCCTAAATTAGAAAATATATATTATTTTTTAGATTTTCGCGAATCACATTCATTATATTGGAACAACTTTTCATGGATCTTATCGCGTTTATTTAGAACTTATTTTCTATTTATTTCCCGACGTTTCGAACTCTTACAATAAGAATTATTTAGAAATAGAAAATAAGTTCTAAATAAACGCGATATAATCCATAAAAAATTGTTTCAGTGTTAGAAAATATATGTTGTAGACAGAAGAATTGAATTTCTTATTCAGTATACTTACTGTATAATGTGGCACATGATATGAGCTGACATCGTTTAACTTGAATTGTGTGTAATCCATCAGCGGTAGGTCACCAAAATTCTCAATATCATAAGAGCTGAAGTCTGCTTTGACTATATTGGGAACATTATTAGTATTCGATACAACAAAGTCATCCTCTCTCATATTATACGGTGGTAGTAATTTCTCCTCTTCATTGGTTTCAGTAAAATAAGGGTTATTTGAGGTGGCAAAGCCATCCACTTCTTTTGGATCATATAAAGGTATACTTTCACTATTCCCTTGAGTTTGTGGAGTTGGAGACACTTGCAGTGGGTAAACATTAAGATAGTCGGGCTGATTATTGGTGCCAAAAAAGCCATCTGGATTTTGGATTGGATGAGGATTTTGATTACTAATATATTTTTGCATGAAACTTTCAACTTCAAAAGGCAGTCTTGGATTCTGGGCAAAATTTTCAGTAACAAATGGATTTTTTTCAATAGACCCTGGTCCTGAGCTCCATATTGGTATCTGGTTTTCTTGTACAGGATATACTTTCGAGTACGTCGGTTCTGTCACATAGCTAACAGATTTTATCTGGGGTTCCTCGTATTTCGCCCGGACATTTCCTTTATAAATAATTCTACTTTCTCTTTTAAATGGACGATTGTATTGATTTGTGTTATAAATATCTTTAAAGTTATTGGAAACTTGATCTTTTTCTTGCGCGTACTCTACGATTTTATCTAAATCTTGTTTAGATAAATGTTTGACTAGATTGTTTATGTCATCGTCACCCAATCCATCGTTACTGTGGCTAGGAATCGCTGGTGGTCTTTTACTAACCTTATAAGGTCTGCTCCCGCTATATTGTGGTTCACGATCAACCATGAACGGTGGTGGAGTATTGGAGTACGGTCCACTGACTGGCATCGGGAATGGTGGTAGATTGTAGAACTTGGTCGGTGGGTTTGAGTAGAACTTTCCTCGTTTCACTCTTGTGTACTGTTGATGACATCTCTGGTCGCACAAGGAACTCACAAAAATCACTGTAAATGTCAGATATATTACAATTTGTAATAACATAGTGCTGTTATACTGTTCAATTGAAAACTGAGCGAAAGTAGTATTGTGTGTCACTCTTATAAAAGTTGAGTTGAAAGTGGTGAGTGCTAATTGTGTTAGTACCCTTAACTTGGCTAGTAAGTATTGTTATGTCACTGTTGCGACATTACTTTCGTGTCGTATGTGGTCGGTAGTAATATGTATTATTTACTTCAACATGTAAATATTGTCGTGGGAAGTATTAAACATATAGCAAATATAACGCTCCGGATTCTTGTGTAATTTTAAAAAAGTAGGTCACTCGGTATTTACGAGTATGATCGAATGGGTTTAAATATTCAAGAATATCCGAACTTAAGTAATATTTCGTGTTCCTATTAGTTTATATATAAGTATATGTTCTGATAAAATATAATATAGTCAGAGCATATACATAATGTTGTTTACGATCTAGTAATGAACCGCTAAATGGATAGATATGTCTAATCGTACCATAAATATACTTTATCTTACAGTCAGCGATCAGCGTGGAAGTAACTGGTGGCACAGACCGGCCGTTCACCATTACTTTTAAGCCTTACACAATCGGGGATTCCCCTATTCGTATTGACAACTTGTGTGATGATCTATTCCTAAAAATAAATCAAGTAGACTCTGGACAAGTGGCACTATTGAGTCCCTATCAATCAATGCTTTATACGTGGGATGATCCTGCCAAGGAACGTAAGCTGATGTGGAATATTTACAATAACAAGGGCAAAGGATTCGTTGCTGATTTTGGACAAGACGGGTGAGGGTTACATGATCACAAATCATCATTTTCCTGCCCTTGTCCCACTCTATGTGGGGTCGGCACAACATGTCATTCTTTTCCATTCTCTCCTGTCACTCGTCGTTTTCACACTTACTCCCTTCATATTCATATCAACTTTTACACAGTCCATCCATCTCTTTTTCGGCCTTCCTCTACTAATGTGTCCATCCACAGTCATTCTCATCGTTCTCCTTGTGACATGGCTTTCGTCCCTTCTCATAATGTGGCCATACCACGCCAATCTACCACTTCTAATTTTTTCCGTGATTGGTGCTACTTTCATGCTTCCTCTTATATACTCATTTCTTATTCTATCCCTTTTTGTCACACCACACATCCATCTTAACATTCGCATTTCTGTTGCATGTACTCTCCTTTCATCCACTTCTTTCATAGGCCAACATTCAGACCCATACAATACGACAGGCCTGACAACCGATTTGTATATTTTCCCCTTTAATTTAAGGGGCATCCGTGGGTCGCATCCTGTTCCTGAGACCTGTCGCCATTTCATCCATCCCGCATTCATTCTGTTATTCACATCCCGGTCAATATTGCCATCGCATTGAATAAGCGAACCAAGGTATTTGAAGTTTGACGTAACTTTGAGGCTTTTTCCGTCCAAAGATATTGAGGAAAAGCCAGAGGAGCCACCAAAGTCACAGAAAAGGTGCTCAGTTTTATCGCGGCTGATCTTAAAACCGACTCTCTCTAGCTTATTCTGCCATCTTTTCAGCCTACTTTCTACCTCGGCCGCTTCCTCTCCTACCAGAACAATGTCGTCAGCAAAGAGCATGCACCAGGGTGCGTCCTCCTGAATGTCCGATGTAAGAGCATCGATTATCAGGAGGAACAAATAAGGGCTTAAAGCCGATCCCTGGTGTAAGCCCACATCCACACTGAACTGGTCGGTGACGCCGGCTACGGACCGGACACTAGTATACGCTCCTGCATACATCGCTTGCACCAGCCTAACATACTTCTCGGGCACTCTTTTTTCTTTTAAAGCCCACCACAGAACTTTACGAGGAACTCTGTCATATGCCTTTTCTAGGTCAATAAAAACCATATGCAAGTTCTTGTGTGCATGTCGGTATTTTTCGGACAGTTGCCGAAGAGCGAAAATTGCATCTGTTGTTCCTCGTCCCGGCATAAATCCGAACTGGTTCTGGGTGATCTCACTTTCCTCTCTCATTCTTCTCGCTATCACTTTCTCCCATATCTTCATACTATGTGACATGAGCTTTATTCCTCTATAGCTATTACATTCTTGGACATCACCCTTGTTTTTATAAATGGGCACCAGCGAACTGTTGCGCCACTCATCTGGGATCGTCTCTTCCTGAAACAGCTTATTAAAGAACAAAGTCAGCCACTTACATCCATCATCTTCCAAAATCTTCCATGCTTCTGCAGGTATACTGTCTGGTCCAGTTGCTCTATTACTTTTCATACTTCGTACTGACATTTGCACTTCTTTCACGGTAATTTCATTCACCATATCTACATTTGTATAGTTTTCTTCTAATATACCACTCCAAGCATTCTCTTCATTCATTAGCTTACTAAAATATTCCTTCCATCGCTTTTTTATTTCTTCATTATCCATAAGCACTCTTCCATTATCATCTTTTATACATTTTACATGCATAATATCTCTCTCATTCATCTCTCTTTGCTTAGCTAGTCGATATAGATTTTTTTCGCCTTGGGGACTTTCAAGACTTACATGATCACAAATAAATAGTAATAATTACGGTATATATATTAATTAATTTTTTTTTCAGTTATGGCGAAGAAAAAGTAAGTTTTCATTCAGTGAAACACTCTACATTAGTAGCCACAAGTAGTGTTACTTCTAAACTTTCTTCAACCCTAAAGCGGCTGACACCTAAATCTCCTGAACCTTGTTCTTCAAGCAGTGATGACTCTGATAGTTCAGACCTTCCTGAAAGCCATATGAAAGCTAAACAGATGAGGAAAGATAAGGTCATCGTATACTGGATATCTTATATGGATGGATATCAAAGAGTCTTTACTCTAGCTCAAGATGAGAGATTGGCATGCCAGTACCGAATGAGAATTAACTCTGAAAGAAGCAATTACGAAGTCTACATGTCTTTATCAGGAGTAAGCTTATCCGTTTGTGTCCAAACTGGTCTGGGAGTGAAGGAACTAGCTTACGTCAGCATGACAGATTCTTTACCACGATGGGAAGTCAATGTTAACCATAAATGGAAGCAGTTGTCTTCTGATCTCACCTCCTGGATCGAAGACAAATATCAGACTGAACAAAAGAAATGGCAGTTAAAAGAATATATTCACGTTGACTTGGAGAAAATGCAGATGACCAAGCCTTTCTTTTCGGAACTCAGAAGAACGTACCATCCTGGCGTTTGGTTGCAACTAAGGAAGTCGGATACCTACACTTACTGCCATTTAAAATGTCAACGCTTACAGATAGATAATCAGCTACATGAAGCCGTATTTCCCAGCGTATTGTATCCGGCTCCAGTATCAAATGATGTCAGATCCAGTACAGGCCTAAAACCTTGTATAGAGATTGTAGCTTTGAAACAGTACAGGCCCAGTTTAAATCAGGACGTTTATAAATATTTGAAAATTTTGATACAGGAGTATTGCGTCAATTTGGACCGAGGATTTGTCAATTATGTGTTTGATATACTGAACCACTGGAAAATTGAGGAGAAGCCAGCAGTTAGACTCCGAGCAGACCTTGCTTTGGTACACATGCCACTGCCATTAGTTGCGATCAAAAGTCAGATTAATGCACAAAGGAACGTGTTCTTCGAATTCGTTCACCTGTCTCCTATAAGGCTGGTGTTATGTTTATCTTCTAGAGGATATTCTACAGAAGCCAATAGCAGTCCTACTAGAACCAGGCTGGGTAGTAAGAAGGAGAATAGACCAAAGTTGTTCAATAGTGACTTGTTGGAATATTTATTCAATTCTTGGGGATCCTCACTCTGTGATATGAAAGATGTCGTTTTAAGGTATGTTTTTCAAACGCTGTGTTGATCAATCTAAATTTGATATTTTACTCCTAAATCAGGCTAAATCTCAAAACTATCGTTACGAATACTAAATTCATAACGGATTACCGTTATGAATTTAGTATTCGTATTTCGTCTGTAGATGTGTGATGTATCTATGTAGTAAATTGATATATTTACAGTGTATAAGACACGATAAGCTATTGTAGCAATCAAACCCCACAGGATGTCATATTTGGAACTGCGTAATGCTCCTGTAACAGCTGCTGCTGTGGTGGACATGGCCTCACGACATTATTGGACACAACTGGTGCAGCAGTTCTATGTGCTCGTCTTGGGTCTCAACATTTTGGGAAACCCCTACAGTTATATCGGAGATTTTTCTAGAGGCCTGAAGCAGTACTATGAACCTTGCTTGGTAATTTTTTTATTAATAGGTAAATTTAGTTGTAAATCATTACATAGTTTATAACAAAGTCACTTTTCGCTGTCTGTCCCCTTATATGCGTATATCTTTAAAACTACGCAACGGATTTTGATGCGGTTTTTTTTAATAGTTAGAGGGTGTCAACAGGGTAGTAAAAAAAAGTGATAATTTTCAAGATTTAGAACTTTAATCGCTAACGCTGCCTGAACCCTAAGTGATAAATCAAAACAATGTTCTACATTATTATACACCTTTAAAAGGTCTACAAAAAAGTCCGCGAAGGCATATGTCTGTCTCTTAGGGATAACCCACAATGACCATTTTCATTTTTTTACTTTTACGAGAAATAATGGCCTATTTACGAAGCGATTTTAAACATTGTAGCTTTAATTTTCATCCAATTAAAGGTCTTAAATAGATTGTGCATGTAATATAGATGATGCTGGCCTTTTACAGCATGCAATTTAAACGAATATTTTCGAAGATATTGCAGTATTAACATAGCGGGACAGCAGATAATACTTTTGATGCGGAACAACGTTCGCCGGGTCAGCTAGTTAACTATAAAAAATAGTTTCAAAATGATTAAATTATTCAAAGATATAATTTCGATTTGTATGTAAAAAAATAACATAATTGTAGTACCTCCAGTCAGTAATGATATTTATTATTAGGTACCATGCAAATTTACCGCTAACTCACTGAAGTTAGGTATACATCAGACAAGACTTAGGTATTTAGGGACTTAAGTAATTAATTCTTGTGGGTGGAGATTCCTGAAAAGGCACCGGAGTGTATGCACTCGGATTAGAACTGGCTACCTCTCATACAAAATTCTCAAACTGTCAAGAATAATAAAATATTAGAGCTAAGCAAATAAATAACCTGAATATTTTTTTCTGAATGAAGGGTTCGTGTCTTGGACGAAAACTATTAGATGTGTCTTCTAAGCTCGAAGAAGGTGCTGCAGCGTTATTAGGACTACGGGCGAGCCCTGTCACTAGGTCTAGTACTATGTTTGAAGAACTACCTAAACCACAAACACCTAAAAGAAAAGCTGGTAAGTAAGCGAGAAAATCAATCTCGGATTTGTCGATAATATTTGAAGATTATTTATACAATTGTCTTTAAATGTTTTATAGGTGAATTAAAATTGAGTAACGACATACCTGAGGCTGTGATGGACGCTGATAGCAACAACCCTGCAAGCGTGGCTGTTGCGTTGACAGCTCTTGTAGCGAGACCCACCTTCGGTGAGTCCATGTTTGCTAACAATGGTCAGCCGCCATGATATCAACACTTTATTTGTCAATAAAATTGTTACATTTTTTACATTAATTAGAACTTGTTTGAATGTGTAGCATGTAAATCAAGTATGAACTTATCTCGAATAAAATAAAATATTCGCGACTTCAACAAGACTTTTTTGTATTTACGACGTAGCTTATACATAATTGTAGGTACGCATCAAATACAGCCGTCAGATATTGGAGAAGAAAATTTTTTAGAAGTATTCTTGTAAAATGCCCATTTATAGATTTATGTTGCCCATATTTTGTTATTATAATGAATAAAGAAAAGCACGACTGGCTCTACACAAATGGGTTTTGGTAGTGAATTTTGTGTATGGCAGAAGAAGCACAGAAGTAAGATATTGCTGGAATGAGGAGTCTGGGAAGTATAGCTGGAGTAAGCTTGGTGGACAAAATGAGAAATAGTGTAATTCGAGAACGTTGTGGTGTAAAAGATGATATGAGAATAGAGAAAGGAATGTTTAGATGGTTCGGGAGTGTAGAAAAGGTGGACGAAAGAAGACTGACTAAACGAATTTATGAGAGTGTGAAAGTTAAAGTGAAACTTTTATTACATCGTCTCAAACTTTTTCGTCTGCGTGTTGCATGTCGCGTGACGGTCGGCCGCGGAGTAGGGATAAAGTGAAAGGCGCTCGTCAGAGCGCCTTTCACGTCTATTATCGTTTATTTACACGTACAAACAACACAATAAATATATTTGTTTGTTTGCACTCGGGTGGGATTGATCCCGCCCCGACCTCGTGTTATCGGTAGTGCGGTTTACCGATGCACCACGAGGCCCGTATGAATGATTGTCTAATTACCGTCCTCTTTACCAATTTCGACACATTTTCTAGGATCGGGTTTGTTTGTTTGTTTGTTTTTTACATACATACATATACGTACGTACGTATTGCAGGCGGAGAAAAAAAAAAATTATATTATTAATATAACAAATGACACGATAAAAGGGAATATAATAAATTCGTATGTATTGTAAACGACGGAGGCTTTTAAGTTTCCAATTCAAAAAAAGTGAACTACATATATGTGACACAGTTATGTTCGTCAATTTATTAGCGATATCTTATCGCTTTCTTACTTTACTTAAGTTTCCAATTCCAAAAAGTGTGCCAGGATTCGAACACGTGACCTATGCGATTCGGAAGCCGTGTGCTCGACCACTGGACCACCGGAACTACATATATGTGACACAGTTATGTTCGTCAATTTATTAGCGATAAGATAGTGCTCTTTATATATGTATTTGTCACATTTTCATAATAAATCAAAATATCATATTTACTGGAGGAAAAAATATCGTTTTGTTTTGTAAAGATCCTTTGTTGTAATGTTGTTAACGTTTAATAGGTGTCGCGTTAACCCTAGTGCCGTAGCTGGAATACTTGTCGATTCGGGCGACATCTATCGATATAATACGATATTACGGCAGAATCATCAATAGTAGCAACCTAGTAGCGCCATCTAGGAATTATTGTCGTGACCACGTAAAATAAAAAACATTTATTAAACCCTATTAACAAATACAAGATGGCAACTAAATTAAAATCGCCCTTTTCGCACAATCCCCTGAAAGCCGGTGACGTCCGGTTCGATTTCAAATTAAACGAGTTTTCTCTCTCTTTGCAAAACTGCCACTGACTTGTAACTAACGAATTAGTGGAGGAAGCAGACTGACGCCTTTCTTACTTTACTTAAGTTTCCAATTCCAAAAAGTGTGCCAGGATTCGAACACGCGACCTATGCGATTCGGAAGCCGTGTGCTCGACCACTGGACCACCGGAACTACATATATGTGACACAGTTATGTTCGTCAATTTATTAGCGATAAGATAGTGCTCTTTATATATGTATTTGTCACATTTTCATAATAAATCAAAATATCATATTTACTGGAGGAAATATTTTATGGTAACTAAAATACGTGAACAGTGACTTACATTCGATTTTCGAAAAAAATAATATTTCGAAAATTTTTAGTTAAATGTCTATAATGTGAAAAAAAGTTTCACTTTTACGGTGGTTTCATAAAACCACACAAGTTTTTTTTAACAACAAAAGTTTAACAGTGGTAGAGCCAAGCAGTTCGCTGCATGAATGGGCCGGCTCGACCGGTGAAATACCACGACCTCTCAGAAGACCGACGTAAAGTGGCTCATGCCGCGTTTCGTTCGGTGAGAGAGGTACCCGGAGGCCCACCCCTTTCCCTATCCTTTCCTATCCCCAATCCCTTAAAGGTTGGCAACGCAACAGTAACACTATATGTGTTGCTGATGTCCATGGGCGGCGTTGATTGCTTACCATCAGGTGACACGCCTGCTCGTTTGCCCTCCTATCCCATAAAAAAGAAAAAAAAAAGCGAACCGGTAAAGGTCGGCCTAGGCAGATCTACAACAATCAAATCAATGATGTGTTGGTGATGGTGGCCAGGTCAAGAGTGGCCTCAATGGACGAGCATGTATGAAAGCGATAATGAGAGTGGAGGAAGCAAGAAGTGCATGTCAGGATCGTAGCAAATGGAAAGAAATAGTCTCTGCCTACCCCCATGGGAAAAAGACATGATTGTATGTATATATGTATGAATAATTTCACAACAATATTATTCCAATTTCAAGAGATTTATATTTATAGGTACCTTATTAAGAGTGCTTACACAATACGTATTGAATTCGAGCTGAGTTGATAACTTGATCGTGTGCATGTTTTTCTTACCAAATGTAGACATATCGTAAAACGAGAGTTGATTGAAAACAAGGACATTGGAAAAAAATAAATTAAGTACTCTACTTTCTGGAAACCCGTTCACGCCCACACTCAGATGCAAATATTAGACTTATCACCCTTTACTTTATGGGTATATATTTTGTGAAAATTATGTATGTTTAATAAATATTAATCAATATTTATAGTTCTGTAATGCGGATCTATTTATAAAAATTAAGGTGAGGCCACAAGATGTCAACTCCCGTTCCATATTTTTTTTAATTAGATATATTTGAGATATATCACTAACAGCATACATTCATATTACTATTATTGGTCATGTAATACATTTCTTTTATTTTTTCTTTGGACTGATTATCTGTGGACAGATGACGACAATATTGTTGTGAAAAGTGAGTGTCATGTGCAAAAATGTATGCATTTTTATTAGTTTTTGTTTATTTCATGTGTGCGTTTTTTCCTTCTTATTTCATGCATGTTATATCTTTTTTTAATAGCGTGGATTCTAATTTAATTCATAAATTTAATTGTAGACTACTGTAGAAGAAAAACAAAAATATTTTTAAATATTTGACATGCTAACAAATATTTAAAATTATTTTATCGCTATCGCCAAAGTTCATCGGTTCAATGATAAGTAGATACTGTGCTTGAGACGCAGAGTTCCAGTTCCACTCGAGTGTTTGTGTGTTGTTGTTAAAATGTTTTTACTCGTACCTATTACAAAAAACTCACTGATTGTAATTTGATACCTAGAATATTTATAGAAAATAAAATTTATTAATTGAAGTCGGGGGTGAAAAATTAAACAAATTACATAATATAAACATCTGTCAATATCAAAATCAACCAAACGCTTCTATGTGCTTGTAGATGATTGTAGGCAATGGTGTTAGCTATATCTGTAGTAAAATTCTATGTAATAAAATATTGGAACGAAGTTACTTATCGCGCGTTGTGAAAGGGGGCTAGACGGAAAAAAATGTCACGACACTTTTTCCATACCAAACTGCACTTTCAAGTATCGGCTTATTTAGAAAAATGTATAACTACCCAAATGGTCTAGTAGCTGGGATACCTTGTTCTCATACAGGGGGCTCGGGTTCGAATCCCGGTATCGGAACTCTTTTTGAAGTTTTATTTTCCATGTTTCATATTTTATATATGTTTTTTTTTAGTTCTAAAATATTATTACAATTCCTTCACTAATTAATCGAAAGGAACTTCGTTCCATCCGGGTGTCCCTTGACACCTCTCAAGTTATTCTTGTACGTTTTTGATCAGTAGTAGCTTTTGAAAAGCCTGATAAGCCTTTACCTGACGTGACAAATTTTAAAATATTAGTAAGGTATAAATAACATAAATAAATTATGAACAAAATAAAAAAATATATAAATAAAATAAATAAATATAATATGAGTCGATAATACACGGATAATACCCATGACAGTAACACGTAATTTATTAGGAATATTATCTGTAATAGCGTGAGCAACGATATTTAATGCTAATAAAAATATAATTAGATATTTGTCGCGAGGCTGCGAGAGCATCATTTTCGCGCCAGTTGAACGTGAACACCGCCGAGAGTGCTCTGAAGGCGTGCGTGGAACGAAGTGGTGGTAGACTCCTGGCCAGGAGGAGACTGCCGAGACACTGTGCTTCAACTGAGGTAACATTTCTACCTTTATTTAACCAATATCAGTAACCACCATATCTCTTCCCGTGGGTGTCCTGAAGACTGAAGTGGATTATCTTTGCTTTAATGTCGCGATGCCGCATTGGTTTAGCACTTAAACCTCCAGTGCAAACGGTCCGAACAGTGGCCTACTAGAAGGACTTTAAAGAAATAATTACTTATTGTTTAAACTTACATAAGAGATAACAAAATCTAGCCGAAGATTAATGATCTCATATTTATAAATGTTGGTGACATTTCAGGGTGTACGCCCGTACTCCCAGCACGCAGCCCTCGGTCTGCAGCTGCTCAACATGTTGGCGCGTGGTCACTACGCTGACACGGACTGGTACATCGCTCACGCCCACCTGGGACCTAACTCTAACTGCACACTGCTTGTCAGCACTCAGTAAGTATATCGTGGTATATATCTTGGGCAGATCACTACATTACTTTATGATTCCAATCGCTACGTTGTCTATATACCTTCAATACATGGAGTACACCACGTTCACTGCAGGCACATATTCATGGTGCGAGCTGGTGGCGCCAGCGGGGTGTGGCACGTGGACTGGGCGGTCAGGCTGGATGACATCATCGGCACACCGACAGTGCTTGGTGATAAACTAGTGCTTAACATCAAACAGGTCAGTTTGAGTCTATTCTTGGAGTTCAGTCGTGCTTTGTTGAAGTAACAGCTTTTATTAGGATTGTCTCGGGACCCTGATCCACATTAAGAGGTCCACAGTTCGAATCAGGTCGTTCGAAACAAGGGCCTTTCGGAAGCTATATGTGATTATTAATTAAGTTATTTTAGATATTAATTAACTATTTTCTTTCTCCAATCAGGATGAGACCATTAACTACTTTGCAACTGATGAAAAGGTGATAGAAGTATCAGACCCTGAAATATTATCCTGGCTTATAGCGAAAATCGAATGTGCACTCATTCTGGCTTTAGAAGATAAACGGTGTCTTGAAGAACAGCATACCACGAGTTAAAGTTAATAATACTGTTACAGTCTAAATAATAATATTTTATTTAAAATCTCATTATAATAGTTTATAATAATTATGTTCGATTAAATATTATGAACTATTAAAATGATATTTTCCTAGGTACGTTGGATGTATGTTGTTAGCAAAGTACCTACCTGTCTCTCTCGTCATGACAATTTTTATTTATAAAAATATACTTCTCCTTGATCTCAATGACTAGTCAAATTTCGCTTAAAAATCAACCAATTTTATTTATTTATAACTTTAATTAAATGTATAGCTTCATTCAGTTGAGACACAACATGTTTCTTACGAATTAAATGAACTTAAAGAATATTCTTGTTGTACCATGATTACAAAAATATACTTATAGAACTGCAGGCCACTACTTTATGTATTCAGCGTAGCTCATTCAAGTATTATATTCATATAGAATTTCATGTAAAATATAGGCATCAGGACGATTTTGTACTCCGCAATCTACATTGCTCTCTACGCGGCCTGTGTTATGCGATCTACGTTGTATGTACTACGCGATTTACGTTATATTTAAGTCCTCGATGTTTAGATAAATGTTACAAATATTTTCATACCTGTTACTACTTGATTAGACGCTAGTTAATAAGCTTTGATAAAATATATTGATGGATAATCTCTCGCTGTTAGTGTAGGAGTAGGTGTATCTATGTGTTTATGTATTACATACTAACATACCCACCGTTGTTTTTACCACTCTAGGCGATGGATATGCAATTTTGCAGAAAAATAACGACATTAAAAATGTAGCACTTTGCTCGCCGCGATAGTGCTGCAACAATATTTGCATTAAAACAAATTGAACAGCTTGATTTGGACCTTCTGGACGCGTCGAGTGTGTCGACACTTAACTAGCAAGTACTCAGCATTCAGCAAAACTCAAGTGTAGACTTCGTAAACAATATCCCTCGCTTAGATAAAGGTTTATTTATGGATGTTGATTGTTGTGGCTTGATGTCAATATAATTATTACCTACCTATAGTTAGGTGAGTAGATTGTTACAAAATTATATTTTAAAGTACCTACCTACGGAAATTGTAGCCATCATGTCATGAAGCACAAACTAAGCTAAATGTCCTGTATATTGGCCAACCTCACCGGGCATAACTCAAGGCTAAGACGTGAAAAAAATAAGTTATAATTGCCAATTACCAAACAGTTACCATTCTGTATCAATATAAATTCAACAAAATATCAACATGCTAAGTTGCTAGTTGTTTTAAATTTAATTAATTACGTACCAAAGTAGTTCTTTAATCTCATAAAGAAAACTTTTTGTAACCACCAATGTTGGTTTCACATTGCATACCTGTAGATGTAGGTACCTAGTTAGCTATATCAATTTTTAAGGATATTAATTTTTGCGAGGTGGGCAGAGAGAACAATGTTGAGTAATAAGTAAATTAAAAAGTGCAATTACATAATTCGTGCAGTAATTTGAAAAATTTTTTACAGTTTATAACGAATACTGCCAAATAATGTTTAGTCCATTGTAATTACCCTTAAAGTAATTGTGCAGGTATGTTACTTGCCATCATAATGTTGGTAACATAAAAACATTTCAGAGTAATTCAGAGACAAGATTTCTCATAGGCATGAATACGAATAGAATAACTCACGGCAATTTTATACGAAAAATATGTATATAAACTAAAGATATACGCTTAATACAATGATGCTTCGATGTTTAATTAATAAAATAGGTATTACAATCTCAGTCTTTAATTTAGAATACATTACTGTACCCTTTCTACCGTATAGGAACAACTTGATCAGGTGGGGAAACAAAACCCATTGCAAAACAACATATTATTAGTTGTTATTCACTTTCGTCTTCGAGTCAAAGAATTTTACGATTCATCATCATTAGCCTGTTGCAGTCCACTGCTGGACATAGGCCATACGATTTATTCGTAAAATTCTTTGACTTTGTGTGATGGATACCACAATTCTGACAAAATCAACTAGAATCACAGAATACACCTATCATAAATAAAATTTAACGGGGTTATTACGTAACAGTAAGACGATATTACTAATCGACCATTATGTGACTTATTGCGACGACGCTAGCGCTAACTGCGATCGATAGCAATCAATAGAAAATGATAAGCATATTTCGCGATCGCAATTGGATCCAACCTTAGAACAAATTAACAGAATCTAACAGTAATCAATATCTTAAATAACGTATTAGCCAGACAGGTTGCCAGTATTTTATTAAAATGGAAATAATTAATGAAATTATGTCAAGGAACAACTAAGCTTGCATCGTAACTTTTTTAAATTGAAAATAAAACATGTAATTATAAAATAACGAAGTTTTATTTATAACTGAATATATTTATAGTTACTTTTTTGTTACTTCACTACCTTTTTTACCTAAAATTGTAGGCAACAACTGTTACGTCTGACACTCTGAAGTGCAACAGATTGCTGACTACTGCCATATAACAAGCAACACATTGCCAGGAGTCAATCCCGAGACCTTGATTTAGATGCTTGATGTCAAAATGTATTTCATACAACCAATTGTTGTTACCAGTTCATTTTTAAATCAGCACCTGATCCCATTCCATAATACAAAATATTGGAAAGTATCTAATCTTTGCTATTCTTAATCTCCTCTTTTAATCAGAATTCAAGAACTCTCTTCACTAGAACCATAATCACCAACCAATGACACGTGTGTCTTAGATACATCCGTCTTTTCCTGCATCAATTCTTTATCATTTCCATCTATTATATCTAATTTTTTATCACTTTCAATTGAGTTATCATTGGTTTCTTTGACTATATTTATTTTAGTTTCATCACTTACATCTTTAATTAAAGTATTATTATTTAGTTTTGTTTCAATTTGGGTTCTTTTAATGGTAATACCAAGAGCATTTCTTGTCAGAGGACTACATTTTCCCAAGGATTCTTCTTTTTTTAAACCACCAAAGCTTGTTAGTAGACCAGTAGAACTTGGTAGTGCTGGTGATTGAAGAATCTTATGCCTTGTCTGTGTTTGTGATTCCTCTATACTTCTGGATGGTTTTAAGGAGAGCAGAGATGCCATGTGTCTATCTTCTTCATTTTCTGGGAGAAGACTAATGTCAAGAGAAGACTTTGCTAAGAGTAGACTATCATTTACCGATGCTTCTTCCAATTCTTTTCTTCTCTTCTGTAATTTTAAAGTTTTAAACATATTATATAACACATACTCTTAAAAAATGCATAATAAAAACTACACTTTAAGGATATTTAAATTTATACGATCTTATATTTATAATTTCTTGGATCTAAATTTGTTTAATTATTTATTTATACTTGTGAGCAGTCTATAGAATATACATTTTATAGCATCACAACAGGAAGATAAATTGCTGTGCCACAACTAAAACTTTACACCTTTAATATCCACAGTAGCAGGCAGTGGCTGTTACTGAGTAGTAGTTACTGAGTACTGAGTGTTATTAAGTAACTGTCAATATTCTTACTCTGAAATTTCTCCTCAGAGAACAATTAGCTTCATAATCATCTTTCCAAACAGACTCATTGCGGCCGACAAGTCTACCAAGTCTTGGTTTATCTAATTTAGCAACATCTTCATCTCCTGTTTTATGTTCCAGCCTAAACATTGAATCATCAAACAGCTTCTTCTGTGTTTCTTTAGTCTCAGGTACAATTTGTCCATTTTCTGTTGGATCCCATCTATTCTCTTGCCTTCTAGCACCAGATACTATAACATAGTCTAAATTCTGAAATACAAATAAAAAGAAATGTAAATAAACTTTCAAAAAGATTCTATTCCAGTAAATGCTGAGCCCACAAATTATAAACACTCATTAATTTCAAATAGATTTAATGATATAAATTTTAAGTAGTTTAAATATGAAGATTTTTTGTAACTCTTAATAATCCATTATTGTTTCTTGATTACTAGTTATATATGTATATGAGCCCCAGAAACTATTTCCTATTATATCCTCTATGTATACATAATTACTGCCATAATTAAAGGCAGATTTTGGGGAATAGTAGGTGCAATAGTAAATAGCAATTATAGTAGTTAGCAATGTTAACATACATGCATATATATTTAATTTTTCCACTTATCAAAATAATGGAAGCGAGCTCAGCTCAGCTGATGAGTCATTAAATTTTTAGCCAAGTGACTAAGAAGTTTGTAAATTGTCAGGTAATATAGCTTATTTAAGATGAATGTGGTATAATTTACTTACTCCTGGATCAGTCTTGATTTCAAAATGATTATCGCAAAGATGACACTTCATTCTGAATTGGTATACCGGGGTGGTATAATACATTCCTATTTTGGTCTTTTCGGCATTGTACCGCACACCCATGCCTATATGATTGTTGCACCCATCACACCAGATGTTATAAGGCATTTCAAAACGTATGATGAGTATCCCCATGTGGAGTTTCCTGGCTCTCTCTCGTAATGCATGTGTTCCAAGGAATTTATTTAAACCCCCGACTTTTGGGTCATAGTCGGGGGGGTAGTAAAGGTTCTGACCTTTACGTTCTCCCATTTTATAACGTACAAAAACTGTCGGTTTAAGTTATATACTGAAAATGAAAACTACACAATTTTTGCGACACACGCAATATATATATATAATATATATATAATATAATATATAATAACTGTTATAGGTTGACTTTCAACAAATAACTAGGTATTAGTAAAATAAACTGAAAATTTTCCTATATGGTAAATTTTACCGGGCGTACAGTGACATTTATAATATGTTCAATTAAGGTACTTTTTATTGGATTAGGATATCGGATTGAGATCCAAAACAGCAAAATAAATATCAATATTTCAAAAATACAATCAGTTTAATGCAAATTAATATACTCTGTGAATAGAATAGACAACATAGACAACAGCAGACAACTAGACACAGATGACAGACGTCAAAGTAAAAAAAAAAAAGATTAAGTGCTAGACCGGCTCAAGTACCAGTATGTCAACTGTAGAGAGTTGTAAGCATAAAGTAAAGTTAGGTACATAATTAAAATTTATGTCGTAAATAAATGCAAATATCGGCAGTAAAATTATATTCAAATATTAGCAGTAAAGTAATTGATATCAAAACAAAACGAAAACTGTCCAAAAAGCTTTCATATTATTATTACCTAAAATTTGGCGCTAAATAGGCCTTTGCTATGGTGATATATATGGAGTATACTATCAAGTTCAGACATGGCAAGGCAATGAACTGAACTCTGAAGACTGGGGTTGGAAATTGATAAATAATACTTTGGAACCGATTCGAACTTTACTGCCCCCTGCTCCAGAAAAACTTCTTATTCATTATTTTTTGCAATTGCAAGAAAGGTTGTAGTGCCAAATGTGGCTGTAAAAAAGTAGGGTTGCAGTGTTCTCCAGCGTGTACCAATTGCCAAGGTGTCTCTTGCTCAAATGTTCAATTAAATACAAGAGAGGAAGATTCATGTGATTTTGATGAAGAGACAACTGATTCATCTTCATTTGAACAATTTCTAAGCGTTCCTCAACAGGAAGGAGAAGAAGAGGAACAAGAAGAAATTGAAGAAAACATGATTGTTGAAGTTCAATATGAAGAGTATGAGTCAGATTAAAGTAATAAAAAAAAGTTAGAACGACAGTTAAACCCTACTGGGTTTAACTGTCGTTCTAACTTTTCTTCTAACCCATATCAATAATCTTCATACTATTAAATAATTATTGTTCCTGAAAATAACGTCATAAAGGTTCGTGGAATAGGCCTACCGGGGATACCACGTTGAAAAAAACGCACCGAGTACACTATCTCACAGGTGGTGTGGAAATGTGTGCATATTATGTAGAACTTGATTCTTACAAGCGCAATATCTGGGAAATAGTGGGTCTTAGAGAAAAAATCATAGGAACCATTTTTATAGAGAATTTTAAGATCTACAACTTTGCTCTGAGTACTTTTTCGATAAAACTTACCGTTTTCGAGAAAAATCCAAAAAAAGATTGTGTGGTTTTATGAAACCACCGTAAAAGTGAAACTTTTTTTCACATTATAGACATTTAACTAAAAATAAATGTTAAATAAAATTAAATATATTGAATGGACCGAATATAAATAAAAAGACTTAATTTAATATTCATACAAAATAAGTTAATTAATAAATTCAAGCACTCAAAATTGAAATAAATCCATAAACAACAACATGGCCGCCATATTGGCCTCGGATAAAGTGAAAGGCGCTCTGACGAACGCCTTTCACTTTATCCCTACTCCGCGGCCGACCGTCACGCGACATGCAACACACAGACGAAAAAGTTTGAGACGATGTAATAAAAGTTTCACTTTAAAAACCTAAAATTTTGACCTTGGGCCCCGAATAAGTCCCTAAGCTCACATGGGACTGATGGGGACTTTTGACACTTTATTCCTTGTGGTAAACCTAAGGTCTCTACGAAGATTTGGCTTTGTCGGAATTTTCTTTATTTGATCACTATTTTTATGTATAAAATGACCGGACTATAGTAATAAGGACTGAAGCAAGAACTAGCTACTATTAACTAGCAAGGCCTTATTAATACGTACATGATGGTTTTATATATTTTGTTACGAAATGCAATTTCTTAATTATAATATGGGTCCACTAACAAAACAAACTAGAAAAAGAAGTATAATCAAAAATGCTTAAAAAGGATCAAGTAATTAATGGACTGCTGCAGTCCACGACACACTTTTCATGACCAAATTAAACGTGTTCTTGGTGACGATGAGACGATGACATGGCGTGGCGTTTTGTAAATAGGTTTTACCATCGTTTCCCTAACAGCCTCATATTTTTATGATAAAAATGGTTGCCCCCTTTGCCCACAAGCGTGCCAGACACCTGATGGAAAGCGACTACCGCCGCCCATAGACCAGGGGCGTCACATCAGCGTTGCCGGCCTTTAAGATAATCCAGTAGCGGTGCGGGAATACCGTTGCCGGCAGCTGGTTCCATATAGGAACAGTGGGTGACAAGAAGTAACCCCTGAAACATATGTGTGTCGGAAATACAGATCGTGAATGAGCGTGAGTGTGGCTACATCTGGGCTTAGCGGTGGTAGATGACAACCAGATTGTTTTGATAGCTATAGATAGCTATCAAAATAATCTGACAAATCTGTGACTATCAGCAGAATTATTACTGTAAAATATGGCAGTGTTACATGTGTTACAGACGAGTCTCAAATACAATACATATGCTTTGGTGCTCGTCCAAAGAGAGGAACCTCAGTCTGCTTGCGTGGTAGTCCGTCCACCTCGCCGCAGAAGTGAGTCTCGCTCGACACAAATGTGAATCTTATAGTCATCGATAAAACTCATAATCGTTTGGCTCACGTGATGGGTACGTCTTCATACTCATTACTGCTTACTACCAATACTGCAGGTTAAGACGTGTAGTATTCGCGACCCACTTTTAGTTTTAAAACTTTTTGCAACTAAAAGTTATGAAACTAAAAAGTGGTTAGCGTAGAGTATACGCTAACCACTTTTTAGTTTCATAACTTTATATAAATAATATAAAGATGGCGCCACTATGTTCACGCTCCTACATATTATATTTTGAGTGCGTTCCACATAAAGCCCACAAAAACCGCGACTGCGACCGCGGAAATTGCCGTTCCACTAACGTAAAAACGCCGCGGGCGTTGTGGGCGAATGTTTTAAGTGGAACGCAAAACTTGAGCGCTGTGTGTTAGCAATATGGCGGCTCGGAAAATTCATCAAGTTCTGGTGACATATGTCATTTTTTATTGAAAGCCCACCAAGACCTACCAATCGATTTCTGCTTTTGGAAGTGTTGACGACCAAACCTGAATTCGCGTATTAGCTATTTATTTAGCGTAAAAGGCCTATTTGCTTAGTTTTTTATGTCCGATTTGATTATTATAGTGTGTTTTAAGTTGTGATAGTAATATTTGTGTTTTTTAGTAGCGGTTAGCGGTAAGTTTTTATTTTCATATTTTTGACATTACGTCCATGCGTATTTGAGATTATTCTCAGATATGCAATCTGATATTTGGGATGATGCGCTGGCTCGGCCGCCGCCTCCTGATCCTCCTGATCCTCCGGATCCCACATTGATGGTGATTGGCGCGAGTACATCGTGCATTGCTATGAAACGACGACTTGAGCCAAATAACAATAATCCGATTAAAAAGCAAATTATATCCCCTGATTCAGCTACTCCTTCGATTCAAACTGTTTACTTTGACCCGTCCTATACTGTAGGAGCTATTAATAACTATACTAAATTAGACAAAGGTCCTTTTATCGTACATGTTTCTCGTTCTTCTCCTGATCCAGCAACGGGCACATCTATCCGCCCTATTAAGTTTGGCCAGTTTCTTACCACCCACAAAGTGAAAAATGTTTGTACTGATGGCATCAAAAGAGTTGGACGAAATAAAATTTTAGTACAGTTTAAATCTGCTGAAGATGCTAATAATTTTACTACCTCTCCCATATTATTACAGAGCAAATTTGTAGCTACCGTCCCTACTTTCAATGTGACCAGAATGGGATTGGTGAGGCAAGTCCCCACAGATCTTTCCATGGAAGAATTTGCGAAAGATGTCAACCTACCTACTGGCTGTGGCAAAGTTTTAAAAGCGCGTAGATTAAACAGAAAAAAAAATAGATGAAGGTCAAGTTACTTGGGTCCCAACTCAGTCAGTGGTGGTCACCTTTCAAGGCCAATCCCTTCCGTCTCGGGTTTTTTTGTATTATACGTCTCTCCCTGTTGAAATATACATTTATCCAACCATCCAGTGTCATTCTTGCGCCAGATACGGTCATACTAAGGCCCAGTGTAGGTCTAAACCCAGGTGCTTCCGCTGTGCTCAAGAACATCTTGGAGAAAACTGTGAAGTCACCGAATCCAAATCCTCTTGCTTTTTTTTGTTCTGGTCGGCATTTCGCCACGAGCAATACCTGTCCAGAGCGTGAAAGACAGAGATCAATAAAACTTGTAATGGCCCAAAACTCAGTTTCATATGAAGAAGCCTCATCACAATTTTCTGCTGTATCTCGCTCTTTTTCCGAGGTAGCTAAAGATTCACCTACATTTCCTTCCCTCTCCAAAGCTCAGCAAATTCCTAGGCCTGTTCATTCAGCTCCTCAAAAATCTCGATTACAGCTGTCATCGTCCGTTTCTACTCACTCTAGAATCCCAATGGGTAAAGCATATGATAGAGTTGCTCATCAGCAAATTACCTCTCATCCTCCATCATCTATGCCAAACGGTTGTGCTTTAAACAACCGCCAACTTCTTTCTCAAAGAGAAAATATTTTAGAAACTCTTTTATCTTTATTGATCGATTTTATTTCTTCTAATCCTCAAAACCTACCGTCCCACATTGCCTCCAAACTCACTCATCTAGTATCCCTAACCTCTCAACATGGAGCCAGTGATTCTTCTACAGTGGAACTGTCGGAGCGTGCGAAATAAAAATCATGAACTGACCCATTTAATCAACATTCTTTCCCCATCTATCATTGCCGTCTCGGAGACATGGTTGAGGCCTGGATCCCGTTTCCGGATTCCAGGTTTCTTCTGCCTTCGGGATGATAATGTGGATGGCTATGCAGGTAGTGCTTTATTCATAAAACGCTCCCTTCCTTTCAATCAAATATTCCTTCCCTTTCACCCCACAGGTTTCAACATCGTTGCTGTCAATTCTCTTGGAATATCTTATGTATTCATCTATATTCCACATCCTAATTCCGCTTTAATCCCTGATCTTCTTCACCTCCTTTCCTGTATTCCCTCCCCTATGGTAGTCATGGGGGATTTCAATGCCCATAATACTATATGGGGTCATAGCCATTCGGATCTCTTTGGCCATTCCGTAATGGATGTCATTGACGAATCTCAATTATGCCTCCTAAATGATGGTTCTCCTACCCGCAGGGTTCTCACCTCTCAAGATCCAAAAAGTGCTGTGGATCTTTCTCTTTGTTCTCCTTCTCTTTTCCTAAATATGACTTGGAAACTTCTTCCCCTTACTTACGGAAGTGATCATTTTCCTATCGTTCTATCCTTATCTCCTCACTATCGTGTATCTCCTCCTACAAATTCATCCCCTCTTCCTAGATATAGACTCTCTAGTGCTGACTGGGAGTCCTACTCTTCAACCCTTGACAGACAGCTAGATTCACTTCCTCGTAATATAAAAGAGTCCCCTTTTACCTGCTACAATGCATATACCGAAAGTATTGTTTTTTCTGCCTCTCTTCATGTCCCTCTTAAAAAGATTGCAAGAGATTTCAAAGTCTCCCCCCGTGGTGGGACTCTGATTGTACTGCGGCTGTAGCGGAGAGAAGAGAGGCGGAGAGAGCTTACAATCGGGTTATGTCTCCAGAAAACTTTCTTAGATACAAACATTCTGCAGCTAAATTCACCAGGCTAGTTAAGAAAAAAAAACGCCTCGGTTGGATTAACTTCTGTAGATCTTTATCGCCTACAACCCCTTCCTCACTTATTTGGGAACAAATAAGACGTTTTAGAGGTTCCTATAACATCCAAAATATATCAGCCAGCGATTCTTCATCTTGGATTGAGGCCTTTTTCGATAAACTTGCCCCTCCATCTGTTCCCTCCTTGGCTTCCTTGCCAACAGCTCCTATCTTTATACCCTCTCGAGACGATTTCGATCATCCCTTTTCCTCTAGTGAACTCTCTCTCGCGCTTGACGGACTGACAGACACTTCTCCTGGTATAGATGGTATTCCTTACTCCTTCCTTGCAAAGCCCCCCCCTAAATCTAAAGATATCTTCCTTTATTTAATCAATTCTTTTTTTGATAATGGTGCTATCCCCAGTCAATGGAAATCTCAAATTATTCTTCCAATTCATAAGCCCGGTAGAGATCCTCTCCAAGCAAGTAGCTACAGACCTATAGCATTGTCTTCTACTTTAGCTAAGACAATGGAGCGGCTCATCAAACATCGTTTAGAATGGCTGATTGAAAGCAGGTGTTTATTAGCTAAATCTCAATTTGGTTTTAGAAAAGGAATGAGCACATTGGATAATCTCAGCCTTCTTACTACTGAAATCCAAATTGCTTTTAAAGAAAATAATTATTTAACGGGAGTTTTTCTAGACCTTACATCAGCATATGATGCTGTTCAGCTTCCGGTTCTTAGAAATAAACTTTCTCAGCTCGGAATTCCCGTGAAGTTGTCTAGATTTACCCTTAACTTGTTAGGTGAGAGATCTGTTGTCGTCAAGTCCAATTTTGGCAATCACCCGCGTAGAATTGTCTGGAAGGGCTTGCCTCAACGCTCAGCTCTTAGCCCTCTCCTATTTAATCTGTATGTACATGATCTCGAACTGGTTGTAAACTCATTCTGTCCCATTCTTCAATACGCGGATGATCTTGTTCTTTACATAACGTCCTCTTCTATTGAGGATGCCACTGAGAACTTAAATAGGGCTCTCAGCTACCTGAGTGACTGGTTAGCTAACCATGGCTTATGCCTTTCACCATCGAAAAGCTCAGTTGTAGTTTTCGCCAAAAAAAGGATTATTCTCCGTATAACTATTTCAGTTCAGGACGAGATCATTCCACAATCCAATGTTGTTAAATTCCTTGGTATATTATTGGATTCTAGAATGTCTGGTTCCCCTCACTTTTCGTCTTTAGTCCAAAAATGTGAAAAGAGCATCAATATCCTTCGCTGCCTTTCTGGTGTTTGGTGGGGATCGCATCCGTACACTCAAAAACTTTTGTACAATGCCATAATACGCAGTCAACTGGACTATGGTTCTTTTTTTCTTAACTTCTGTAATAAAACTAATCTCGTTAATCTTCTTAAACTCCAATCCAAATGTCTACGAATCATCCTGGGAGCAATGAAATCCTCACCCATCAATGCAATGCAGGTTGAATGTGGTGAGCCTCTCCTGGATCTTCGTAGGCAATTTCTCTCTGATCGTTTCCTTTTTAAATTAATTCAGAACAAAAATCACCCCCTTATTCCAAAATTATATTATCTATTAGAACTCTTTGGCAATTCTGAAAATAAATTACCTTGCCTTCTCCATAGTCTTAGAACTCTCATTCAACTTCCCAACCCTATAAACCAGTTTTCGATGAATCCAATATATCTTACTCCCTATGACGCATTAACCCTTAATCCCAACATCATTCTTAATTTTGGAATAGTCAAACATACCCCTGGTGCCCACAGCGCCTTTCGTGATAATTTTTACCGTCACTTTAATGGGTGGCATCAATTTTACACTGATGCCTCAAAATTATCGCCGGATAGTTGTGTTGGTGTATCTGTATGGATTTCCTCTTCTAAAATTACTCTTAATTATAAATGTCCTTCTTCTGCTACTGTTTTTACTGGCGAAGCTCTGGCAGTGCTGGAAGCTATTATTTTCATCAAATCGCATAACCTTAATAATTCCATAATATTTTCCGATTCTAAAGGTTGTCTTCAATCTGTTCTCTCCAATTCTTTCGGTTCGAGATCTCTTTCTCCCTTAATTCTTAAAATCAGACAAAATCTTCTGGAGTGCCATCAACTCAATATAAAAGTTGTACTTGCGTGGATCCCGGGTCACTCCGGAATCCCTGGTAACGTCAATGCAGACTCTTGTGCCAGATTAGCAATACAGAATGGCACTCTAGAACATTTTCAAACCTATTCCCAGGACCTTTGTCTACTTGCTAAGTCGCTGCAGTATGAATCATGGACTGTTGCCTGGAATGCATCAAAATTAATCAAAGGTAAGTATTACGCCGATGTCCAATCGGACATTCCGTCATCTCCATGGTTTGTTAGGTCATGTAAAGCGGACAAACGTACAGTTTCCACTATTTGCCGCCTTAGACTTGGTCATTCCTGTACCCCTGTATTTCTTTCTAAGCTCAGGATCTGGAATTCATCTCTTTGTGAATGCGGACTGGATGAAGGAAATGTTAATCACCTTTTTTTCTCATGTCCGAGATTGCGACAATCCCTCTATGATGTCCTTCCCTCCGAAATTCCTCGTCCTACATCTCTCAAATGCCTACTCTCTCTCATATCTTCACATACAGTACGGTTCATCTTATGTAAATTCGTTAAAAAAAAAAATATTTTCTTGTAAACTGTAGCAGTAAATAATTATAACATTATAATTGCTAGTTTAAAATTCATATTTTCGTTTTTTATAAGTGTTCTGGTAGTAATAGGTAATAGTCTTTGTTTCTTTTTTGTTGTAGGTAGAAAGCGTAGAAAGTAGTTGAATGTTTAAATCATATGGGTCATAAAATAAAGGTCAATCGAAATTTTGTTTATTTAAATCCTTTCTTCATCTGTTTCCTCTGGTTTATGACATCAATGCAACTAAGCCTGGCAGAATATAAATAACAACCAATCATTATAAATACGCGCCAATGAAGGAGGATTCTGATTTCATTTATTACGCTGGTTGAAGAAATCCTGCGGTCATCTTAACTCGCCATATTCTCCTCCTAACCGTTCAAATTCTTCTGTCTGAAGCGTTCGAAGTAGAAAATAAAGAGAGTGGCTAAGTCGCATTAGCTAGTATGCGAAGCCAATAATAAGAAGTGAAGTGAAGTGACCTACCAATCTTTTGCGGGCGAAGTGGGCGCGATGCGATCGCGAACAGTGACGTCATCTATGACGTCGAGCGACCGCTCGCAACGACCGCGGGCTTTATGTGGAGCGCTACTGTGGGCGTTACGGTCGTTGTGGGCTTTATGTGGAACGCGGCCTTTATATTGAAATTAATGAGTGACAAATCCACATTTTTCATGTAAGAAATTTAATTAAAATATAAATAATCACATTCACACATTGTTTAATTTTTTCATAACATCCTATTATAGAAACATTTTAATCTCATTTAACTTTAATACTCATATGTCTAAGGCTTCGTATAAATGTCGAAATAAATAAGTCTTTTCAAACAATCTTCATTATTCAAAAATATTCATGAAAGATTTAGTTGTTAAGTGTTGTTCGCGAAAGCTTAGGAGGACATAATTACTAAGGCCAATAGTGCAATAATAATTGATATACTTGGTGATTAATAAGATTATTTAGTAATATGTTTATGTATTAAGCACCATTCTCATCACAAAGCTTTTATAACATGTAAGCAAAGTCAGATTTGTAATAATCTAATTATAAACAGCTTGGCGTTCTGATTTGGATGTACAATGTAAAACTTAATGTGATTTAGTAATGTTAACATAATTTTAAATATAAGAAATATAGAGGGTTTTATAAGTACAACTAAAATGATGTATGAAATACATTTAAAGGCATACGGCATACCTTTTATTCCAACTGTGTTAACAATATAGTGTTAACATGAAAATTTTCTTTTGACTTACAATTTAGTACAGTTGTACTTTTATTATACAAACAATTCACAAATTAGAAATTAAATATAACATCAGAATATTTGTCATTCTTGTCATGCAATTTAATCAAGCTAATTTTGGCATATAATAATATTACCCTAGAATTAGTGTGATAAAATTTCAAGTTCACAAAAGAAAATTAAACATAAACATATTATGTATTGTTAGGATACCTAAATTGTAAGAGATACTGCAACGAAAATTTATTAAAAGATCACATGTAAAGATATCTGCAGTTTTGCAATCAATCACTCAACTCCAAGTCTGAATCATCAGAGTCCTGTCTGCCGCGGATGGTTTTCTTGTTTTGGATATTTAACATTTTTTGTTTGCGAGCATCAGCTGGGGGTACCATTAAGTCTCCATTATATTCTATTAACTCAGATCTGCAACAAAAACCAGAAATAAGCAATTAAATATTGTGTTACGTGTGATAAATATCGACGACTAAAAACTTTGTACCCGGTATGGCAATAGGTTCGCCACCTATTACATTTGGGACGTAAACAACGGCGAGTCGAGGCTTAACAGCCACTGCCTACTTTCGGGTAGAAAAGAGCGTGAAGTTATGTTATGTATGTAGTTTAAAAGTTTCTAATTAGATAGTAAATAGTTTACTAGTACATATAGTCGGATTTTTAATTAAACAACAACCGTGGCAAAATAACGTTATAAAAATATATAAAGTTTTAGAAACTTTGTTATAAAGTATTTAAAAATGTTGTTGGTGAGTCAAATTACTTATTAAATTGAGTAGTATAAGTTTTAGAGTGTTTAGTATAATTTGATATGATTAACTATTTCACTCATTGTTCATTCATCTGATTGAATAAGAACTGAATGCATCACTATTACTTTAAATGTGGCAACATTATTTTACAAAGTGATATTAGCCACTGTCGGCTAGCTTTGTCTAATTAAAAATACGACTATAATTTTAATTTTGACCAAATTTGGAGCAATATCTCAAAATGATTAATATTGTTGATATATACCTTGCAATTCTCCACTCAAGCATCTCCGTTGAGAAATCATCTCTGTTACCTACATCAGTGAAGCCCACAATGAAATCTTTAGTTTTATTCTCCTTCACTAGACCAATGGTGGGTATCACGCGGATTTTCAGGCGCTCTGAAAATTATGAACCAACCATTAACATTTTATCATTTAATAAGAAAACTTTTAAAAGTCAATCATAATTGCGGAACTTAAAATCCACACAAACTTAAAAGTCTTTATTTTTATCAAATTAACCAGTTTTTAAAGAGAATTTAAATTTAGAGCATATGTTAGGGTCTTGTTTACCTGTTAAGAATGGGGCTCTCTCCACATCAAGCTTAATAAACTTTGTTTCAACATGTTTTTTGGCCAGTATTTTAAGATGCATATCAACAATCTTACAACGTGGTGTGTCATTCTTAAAGAAATGACAGACAACATTTTCAGATTTGTTGCAAACTGTGAAGAACTCCTTCTCACCATCCAGCTCTGTATATTCTCCATGGCCCTGTAAATTCAAATAATAAAATGTTCACATCTTTTATGTAATTGTATGTATTTTTGTGTATGTATAATAAAAATTCCTCAAAAGAAAAGGTTACTGGGATACCCTAATTAATTAGTCATAACTAAATCATAGCCACTTTTAAGATTTATGATATTGAGCCAATATAATACAAGACTAGAATGACTCTCTGCTGTTTTTACAGTGAATAGAATAAATATCTATTCAGTGTTGAAGATAGAATTAACAATCATATTGCTTTTAGGCAACAGATAAAAAACAAATATTCATAAACTTCTTTAATATTGTCAATTTACTACAAACCTATAAAACAAAGTTTCTTTTGATTTAGATATATGGTACAGTAACAGAGAGGCTTTTGCATAAATGACAGACTTAATTAAATGAACTTAAACTATTTTTTTAATACTTTTCGAGTTCCCCTGAATCAATGGTTCACAGGCTTCAGGATATTTACTCTTTAGCCTGTTATGAGAGATTAGTCATTGTGATTCAATAACAGACTGGTAAGTAATACAAAAAAAAATTGCGTGGAGTTCCGCCGCGCTATAGAAGTGGAACTTTGTAACATGAATTCACAATAGCTTTATTTTTATAGGTCTTTACAGACACTTAAAAATAGTCAATAAATAATTAACAATTTACATCATTACATAGATAAAACAAAGTCACTTTCCGCTGTCTGTCCCCTTATATGCGTATATCTTTTAAACTACGCAACGGATTTTGATGCGGTTTCTTTTAATAGTTAGAGCGAGTTAACGGGGCGGTTTTGATCTATAATTCATGTATAGTGTAGTAAAAAAAGTGATAATTTTCAAGATTTCGATCTTTAATCGCAAACGCTGCCTGAACCCTAAGTGATAAAACAGAATAATGTACTACAATGTTATACACACAGAAATAGATCAAGATAGAACGGCGAATAGGCGTGGCAAGCGTGCCAAAACCATGCACTATATTGCGTGCTTTTCGAAACTCGCTCTCATTACGCAACGAGCGTTCCTGCCCTGCATTCAGGACGTAAAAAAAATAGATAAAACGTCACATATATGCCTTATTGTGCTGTGGTAAATTGTAAAAACAAAAGTAGTGAAGCAAATATGAAAAAAGGAAATATTTCGTATGATCAGTAAGTATAGAAAATCAGTACAAAGTATTTTTTTGAGATTATAAATTATTGTTTTACTTTTACTATGTTCAATAATTACGATCACCAGTTGTATATTTTTTCGTTATGATAAATATCCATTGCTGTCCGCATTCAACGCTCGTATACAAAAACATTGCGCGCATAAATTATACGCGTAATGTACGTCGAATCGAACGAAATACACAATACACCTGCCAGTTGATCGCTGTGTCTGTTAATCGCTGTGATTGGTCTTCGAATGTTAGAGATGGGCACTCCATGTATCGTTGAGTCTTAGGACTTATCGATAAATTAATTCAATAATAATTCGAGTATCAGCTCATGTCTTGCTTTGTCCCTACTTTATTCTAACACCACAAATTTCAACCAAAGTGCTTCGTAATTACATTGGCAGCAGTTTATTTGACAGTATAAGTTTTCACCAATTTGACCAATCGCCGATGGAAAATCATCTCGTTCTTCTCAAACGGGCAGTAACCGAGGTATATGTCGACGTTCGGCTTCGTTATTTAACCCGAACTGTGAGGCCAACCCTTACAAAAAGGCAAATATTTAATAAATATGGATAGTTTCAAGGACAGTAAAATATTTATAATTAAGTTTTATAAACTGTTGGAAAAATATGTTTTAGGTATTAATATGTCGGATTAAAGTATTTAACATGTTTTACTTTCTATGATTATCGTTACACAAAATCAATAAAGTTGGTACAATATAAAAATAATAAAATTAACACACGTTGCCGATATTAATATCGATAATCTAATGAGTGTGTCTCCTAACTAGTCGCCCCGCTCACAATGAACATGACGTCACGTGGCCGTGGTTTTTCAAAACAGTGATATGCTCGAAATGTGACATCGCAGCCGTTCTATCTTGATCTATTTCTGTGGTTATACACATTCAAAAGATCTACAAAAAGACCCCGATGGCATATGTCTATCTCTTAGGGATAACCCAGACTGACCCTTTTTATTTTTTTACTTTTTATGAGAAATAATGGCTTATTTACGAAGCGATTTTAAACATTACAGCATTAATTTTCATACAGTTAAGTGCATTAAATAGATTGATCAATATTGCCCTGTACAGTATGTAATTTAAACAAATATTTACGAAGATGTTACAGTATTGACATAGCGGGACATAGTATTGCGTTGCGCGCCAAAACGCGTGCCGATAAATAGCACAAATTGAACTTTTTAATATCCAAATTTTACTCATTTATTACTTTTGATGCGGAACAAAGTTCGCCGGGTCAGCTAGTTTATAATATACTGCTAATGTAAGTAAGGGTAAGGTCTGGTGGTGCGTTGGTAAAACTACCGACTGTGGAATCTAGATTGGCGGATTCGATCCCCACCGAAGTATAAATATTTATCTGAGTCAAGGTAGAATCTGGCTGGAGGTAGCGCCTCACAAAAGTGAGGCTCTGTGGTTCCACCGCCTCACTCGGCGCTAGGAACCACCAGCCGCGCGGATCCAGGTGGGTGAAACGACTGTCCCGGTGGCGAGGTACTTGAAGTACCTCGGCCTCACCCTGAACAGCCTCGAGGAGTACTACGTAAGGATGGTCCCCCGAGTGGGACAGGTGGCAGGCGCGCTACACCGGCTCCTCCAAGATTCGCCGCCTCTACGGTGGTGTAGCGCGATACGTGGCCCTGTACGGGGCTCCCGCAGTGGTTGTCACGTCTCGACTCGCTGTTTTGTTTACGTCCCAACTGGAATAGGTGGCAAACCTATTGTCCTACATAGGGTGAAGTTTTCAGCCATCGGTATTTATTACACTCAGCTTTCAAACATAATTACGAAAAGTCATTTGTGTTAGTCAGGATACGAACCCACAACTTTTTGATTTAGGAGGGGGGTCCTCGACTACTGGACCGCCGAGACTACCGAGATGACTACTATCTACTTCAAAATTGAGTTCTAATATTCACCCGAACATACATATGTCGGCGCAGGACGCCATCTAGCGGTATATGATGTCAACTATATATAATAATAACCCTATAAAACTTTATTAGGTAAACTGATTTATTATGATTACATGTTATTACATATTTATGTCAATATATTACTGAAATATATTATTTAGTTAAGTAAAATGCACGAAATTTATAATTATGTGATTAAGCAATTCCTTATATTTAGTAACTGTTTTGGTGATATTTCCTTTTATTGTTTAAATGTTTAAATCCATACTTATGCTGCATGAATATTATACTATGCTGCATAATAATTATTTTCATAATTAATATCTTAATACTAGATAGTATCAACTCGTTCTATGTAATATTTGTAAAATAAGAGAACTTAATTTTAAAACATTCTAGTAGCGCCATCCGACAAAATATAGTGAAATTTTTGATTATTAAAATAATTAATTTATTTTATATATTTACAAACTATTTTGTACTAAAACTGGTCAAAATATTACTAAAATCTATTATTTAGTTAAGTAAAATGCGCGAAATTTATAATTATGTGATTAAACAATTCATTCTATTTCGTAACTGTTTTGATATTTCCTTTATTGTTTAAATGTTTAAATCAATACTGATGCTGCATGAATATTGATGATAATTATTTTCATAATTAATATCTTAATACTAGATAATATCAACTCGTTCTATGTAATATTTGTAAAATAAGAGAACTTAATTTTAAAACATCCTAGTAGCGCCATCCGCCGAAAGATTGTGGATTTTTGATTATTAAAATAATTAATTTATATATTTACAAACTTAACAGTGGTAGAGCCAAGCAGTTCGCTGTATGAATGGGTCGGCGAAATACACACACGTACGTGTACGTACAAAAACTGGTCAAGATATTACTAAAATCTATTATTTACTAAAGTAAAATGCGCGAAATTTATAATTATGTGATTAAACAATTCATTCTATATCGTAACTGTTTTGATATTTCCTTTTATTGTTTAAATGTTTAAATCAATACTGATGCTGCATGAATATTCATAATAATTATTTTCATAATTAATATCTTAATGCTAGATAGTATCAACTCGTTCTATGTAATATTTGTAAAATAAGAGAACTTAATTTTAAAACATCCTAGTAGCGCCATCCGCCGAAAGATTGTGAATTTTTGATTATTAAAATAATTAATTTATATATTTACAAACTATTTCGTACAAAAGCTGGTCAAGATATTACTAAAATCTATTATTTACTTAAGTAAAATGCGCGAAATTTATAATTATGTGATTTAACAATTCATTATGTTTCGTAACTGTTTTGGTGATATTTCCTTTTATTCTTTAAATCAATACTGATGCTGCATGAATATTCATAATAATTATTTTCATAATTAATATCTTAATTCTAGATAATATCGACTTGTTCTATGTAATAGTTGTAAAATAAGAGAACTTAATTTTAAAACATCCTAGTAGCACCATCCGCCGAAAGATAGTGAATTTTGATTATTAAAATAAGTAATTTATACATTTACAAACTATTTCGTACTAAAACTGGTGTGATAATTATCTAAAATTGTTATTTTGATTTTTAACCTGTTTTTCAAGTATAATTCTCGAGTAGATTAATTTGTTGTGTGAAAAGATGTTGTTAACTGAGTTTATCATTTTTGTAATATCAATTATGACCAGCTAGTACCACCATCCGCTACTAGATGTCTGTACGGGTAGTTTCAAAAGTCGCTATACCTTTTCGTCCTTGGTTTATATGGATCTTGGCTTTTATCTTACCATTATATAATATTAATAGTGGCCGCAAGGGGGCGTTAAAAGCTAGTTGTGGGTCGTAACGTCTTTTGCGCGTAATCGTTATACGCAGTTTCGTATATATGAATAACTAGTTTCAAAACCGATTATTTTTGTATCGAGTTATTTCTGTATACTGACAGTAGGTTATGTGCTACTTTGTATGTATTAATTAAGTTATGATTGATTACGAATATGCAATAGTTTATATTGCAATGTGTATACATTGTCATTTTGTTTGAGTACCTATTTGCAGGCATGTTTTTCTGCATGACAGAAAGCAGGCGTATTTAAAAGTTCATTTGGTTTTATATACAACTAGCAGACCGCGCGAACTTCGTATCGCCATATTTTATGCATTTTCCACTAAAAAGATTATTGCCGCGATCATATTAATACCCCAAAGCTTTCCTCATAAATGAGAAACTAAATGGAGAAACTATCTAACACTATTTTTTTTTTCAATTCAAGTTCCTGATACATACAACACGCCAGATCCCTTGCGGGTAGGTAGAGAGTACAAAACGCCATAAGGCACGATCATTACACACCTTGCTTAATTGTTGATATTAGCGACTAACAACCTAGGTATGATGAAAATAAAAGAAGTTAAAATAATAAGCAGTTAGCTGCATGAATGGGCCGGCTCAACCGGTGAAAAACCAACTCCTCTCAGAAGATCGACGTAAAGTGGCTCATGCCGCGTTTCGTTCGGTGAGAGAGGTACGCGGAGGTCCACCTCCCATCCCCATCCTTTTTCCTTAAAGGTCGGCAACTCAACGGTAACATTATAGGTGTTGCCGGTGTCCATGGGCGGCGCAGGTTGCTTACCATCAGGTGACACGCTTGCTTCTTTGCTCTCGTATACCATAAAAAATATGATTAACTTCAATCAATAGCAATACCAGGGACTTTGTCAGAAGTTTTTTGTCAATCTTTAGTTTTTTTTATACTACATGAACCTTTTTTTTTAATTGGTCATTATCGTCGGTCTAAAAAAAAACCTGGTCACCACATGTTCTTAACAGTATTGCTAACTCATAGTTAATGTTTTTATTTTAATAATTTAAATGATGTCGATTTGGCAACTTGGTATTATTACCTTTATCAAAATAAATTCACTAAGTTTTAAAACAGATCACGATATTAAAAATGTAAATATAGATGGGCAACTCTATGTGGTATATAGTCGTGCAGCAAACCCGCAGTCTTTATATTTTAGCAAAAGATGCCAAGATCGAGGTGCGCATTTCTTGTGCTTCGTCCATTTACATGAAGTTGCAATATTGTAAAAAATTATAGATAATATTATAATATCTGCGTGAAGCTTTGACCCATGACTTTGGTTACTTAAGTATGAAAATATTTTTAAATATTTTAATATTTGCTTTGCATATTACATACATATAATGAACAGAAAATAACGCGACACATTTAGGTAAACAAATTATCTGTCTGGTTGTGACTACGGCCAGTGCAACCAGGCCGAACGTCAAGCTAATAATAAAAGTAAGTATTTGTTTACCTAAACGTGTCGCATTATTTCCCGTTTATTATACTCTTAAATAGATCAAATTCGAATCTATGTGTCTGAATAGACAAAGGGTCACAGATGTTACATGTTCACATCACCTATTAATTATTACAAAATAAAAATATATATACCCCAAAAGACGATTAAATACTACAATCTCATTAGGACAAAAAGACACAAAAAAAATGTCAAAAAAATTAAAAAAAAAATTACCTGCCAGCTATGAACGGAGCTCATAGCCGAGTCGGGCGGGACTCCCGATCATTTATATGTGCGCGGAATATTTGCCTAAGAAACGAATACTTACATTTTGTATTTTGCGATATCTTTTGAATTAAACGTCCGAATTGAATCATTCAAAAAGTTCTAGAAAGGTATTGAATCTATCTTTAAATTGAAGTAATTTATTTTGAGTAGAGTTAATACCAAGGTACAAAATAAAGAGCTTTAAAAACGACCTCATTATAATTATTTTTAAAAATACAAAAAAAACACTTATTGTGCGATAACTACAATAGTTAGACATATAGCGTTGCGGACTTTTTTGTCGACAATTACACGTTCTATGAAAGTGTAGTACATTGTTTTGTTCTATAATTAATAGTTTTTGCAGCGTTCGCGATGTAAGACTTTTTTCGGGTCTTTTTCTTACACCATTGGTTACATTATTGGACTTATAGTAAGGATCCCTAATTTATTTGAAAATATAATATAGCCTAAAGCCTTCCTCGATAAATGGACTATACACCAGTGAAAGAATTTTTGAAATCGGACCGGTGGTTTCTGAGATTAGCGCGTTCAAACAAACAAACAAACAAACAAACTCTTCCGCTTTATAATATAAGTATAGATTTCTGTTCTATGTTTAACAGTGGTAGAGCTAAGCAGTTCGCTACATGAATGGGCCGGCTCGACCGGTGAAATACTACGACGTCTCAGAAGATCGACGTAAAGTGGCTCATGCCACGTTTTGTTCGGTGAGAGAGGTACCCGGAGGCTCACCCCCTTCCCTATCCCTTATTCCTTTAAGGAATAGGGGGGATACATATTATGTGTTGCTAGTGTCTATGGGTGGCTTTGGTTGCTTACCGTCAGGTGACACGCCTACTCGTTTGCCCTCCTATCCCTTAAAAAATACATATTTTTTGCAGTTTTGTCAAAATATTTACACTGAATATATATTAAATTTATTGTATTAAATTCTATTTATATTTATAAAATAAAAAAACAACAACCCTTTTTGAATATAAGCGCTTACGCGTGCACCGGCCGTTGTGTGTACTGTGTGAGTGTAACTGCGTATACAAAATAAGCGTTACTAAGTAAGCGCTTACGTGTGCACCGGCCGTTGTGTGTGCTGTGTGAGTGGAACCGCGTATATAAAATAAGCGTTACATAGTAAGTGCTTACGCGTGCACGCACCGGCCGTTGTGTGTACTGTGTGAGTGGAACCGCGTATATAAAATAAGCGTTACATTCGTGTCTACGAAACTACGTATGCGGTTATAAGCCGCGTAATAGGTTACTGAAACCGCGTACGATAAATAACGTTCACGCCTATTAAAAGCGTTAAACGCTCTTGCACGAGACATTTGAAGTTCCACTTCAAAAAACAAATCCAATCATCAAGTTTGAGTAGAAATACTAACATTAGCAAGCCACTCTTGATTCTGCTTAGATCTTTTCTTCATTTCCATGATGCGTTGTTGCCTAATGGCTTCCAAGTCATTGCTATCCATTGCATCTAACCTAAATAGCAAAGAGTTTGACAAATTAGTCTACTTCATTTTACTTCAACAATAAAAAGATGTTATCTGTTTCAAAATAAAATATTCTGAAAGTACAATAAAAAATATACAAATGATGAAGATGGATGTCCATATTTTTGAGTAAACATTCATGTACCAATAACAGTAAATACGAGTTAAAAATGTTTCTAGAACAAAACTTCTACGCTGAGTGATATTTATCTTTATTTTCTATTTACTTGCCACTTTCAAGTATATCAGGTAGGTACTGTTTTATAAAATGATGCATGCAAGCTTAAAACCTTACACTGCCTAGTTTAAATATTTTGGTTTTTTTGTTTTTATTTTATATTTTTTTATTTCTAGTACTATGTTATCATAGTTAAATATAAATTCATAGCAGTATTAATAAAATAATACAAGAATAGAGATAATTTATTTAATTATTATCTACTTTTAATACACAGGCCTGTAAAATAAACTTGCTATTATTATGTACCTTTCAATCTCATTATCCAGCTGTTTCTCCATTGTATGGGCAACATGTTTGAGAACTTGATCCATATTTGCCATCTTAATCTGAAATATTCAACAAGAAGGTTTTTCATTTTATGTCTTTTCTACCGGTACACCTTATACTGAGATAAAAAAATATTCTATTTATGTATTAAGCCCATGTAGCGTGATTATTTTTTGTATAAATATATATTGGAATGACGAGGGCAATTCTTTAGATTAAAAATTTTACTCACACTCAAGATTTCTCTTATTGTACAAAGTGCGTAGTAAAACAATTACAAAAACCGGAGGGAAGATTTTGTTATTGAAACACGTAAGCATCTAAGTAAGCAAACAGCAACAGTTAGATCAGAACGCTATATTCCGAAAGTAAATACATTTCTTATTAAAATTTAATTGAACTCCTAGTTGATTTATGATGACCTCATACAAACAAGGAGGCTATAGAAACACATGATAATTTTTATAAAGAATAATGAAGAATTTACCTTTTACGATCTATGGACACAGTTCTATAACGTTTTATCAAAGCAAAATTAACTTCTGGATTAATTATTATTACGTTTTAAACCGAATTTATTTAAAAAATTCGGAAATCATTAGCTCTATAAAAACAGCAACAATTTGCTCAACTTGTCAGTTGTCAGTAAATGTCAGTCACACAACTCAAAGAGTATATAAATACAACAACGACACAACTAGATATGGGTGATACAAATCGTATATACTATATAGATACGAAATCCGATTTCGTAGCAATATCTAAAAATCTGTTACTGGCTCGCACGAAATATAAGTATTGCAAAAATCTGTTACTTACAATATCTAGATTTTTACAGTACCGTACCGTACCGCATCGAATATATAGTTGGGGCAAGTGAGCACGAGCTATATATATTAGAGTGGTACAGCAATATATGCACAAAACATGTATCAGACAGATTTGAACCTTATTGCTACAAATTTAAAGCTTATTTTAGATTTTTAATGTTGAAAGTAAAAGGTTGGTTGGAGTGAAATAGCAGTATATAGACGGTTTAACCGATTTGATATTGTAAATATTGAATCTTATTGCCATAGAAATAAAGCTGATTTCTTAAAATTGGGATCATTGAAATATGTATATAGTTGGTTAGAGCGGAAAGGCAATATGGGTATTTGAATAACAGAATCAACATGCTGGTATTCTTAGATTCATATAATTGAATATCTTCTAGATATTTGAATATATAGTCCCGATATCGGATATTGAAAATCTAAATCTAGTTATAGTTACGGTTTCCAATAAGGCGATAGTAGACTGTTGATATTTTTAAAAATATCGGATTTTCGATATATCGATATTTTTAAAAATATCAATATCGGGGTATGATATATCGAAAAAAAATATCGATATTTCGATATATCGATATTTTGAAGTGAAACTTCTTAAACGACATGCAAACGTTAAACGCCCCGTTTGCTGCCGTTTTAAATTAATCGTATTTACTACAATGCTTTAAAATATTGTTTGTGAACAATTTTACCCAAATAAAAACGGTTACTCATCCAAGTGCTTACCACGCCCAACGTAGCTTAACTTTGTGATCGGTGAAGATCAGCGAGTCCAATATACTATGGGCGTTGGTTATAGAGGCAGTAAATTAACCAGTCAATATTACCATAATATTACCAAATGGTAATATTTTTAGGTTAGAATAAATATTCTAACGTATCGCCATCTATGTCCATAAGCTAAAACTTCTCTAAAGATTACCGATGTAGAATTGATTTCATTTCAGATGTAGTGACATCTATGGACGGAAGTTAGTAAATTAAGATCGTAAAAAACTATTTATTAAGATATCTTCTCTTTCATATACCATGTATTTAGTTTTCGGTATCGTTGTCAGTAAGGTCAATATTTGATTTTGGTGGTAGTAACTATACGACTGACTCATTATGATAGTTTCCTTCTGCATTTTTCGTGATTATTTTCTTAGTATTTATACTTACTCTGATGGATAGTTTTGCAAATGCATGATGGATTTCCTTTTCAAATGGGTTGCTAAATTTGTTGCATTTCCACATCTTTGATAACTTTTCACGACAAAGTGCAAAAAACACTACTTGAATATAATTTCTTAAAATACATGCATATAATAGATTTTTTTTTTGCCGCAGCAGCGTCCAGCAAATATATAAACGTAAATAATATCGTTGTGATAGTTAACAGTGGCTTAACACATTCATTGACAATTGTTTCACTATGTATTTATGACATAACATAAGATAATTTAGGGAAATTAAAATTATAGATACTAATCAATTATGTAGGTACATATAAAAATACATACTCCTAAAAATGCATGTACAGAAAATTCATATGTTACGTCTATTAATAGAAAGAGGGTGTTGTTCAAAGAGTTTTCCATAAGCCCTGCGGGCCCCTGTGAAAGTGTCTTTAAGCAAAAAAAAAAAAAACAATACGCGATACCTATAAACACTAATCAGTTATAATTTGATGCAAAATTTTTTCATTGCCAAGAATTAGCTTGAACTCGTAAAGGGGAGCTGTTTGTCATTGCTTATGGGATGATTGACGATTGTTTATTAGTTTTTTAAATACAGTATATTAAGATTAGACTAGAATACGCTTTATTGTACGCTATTTTTATACATTACATTGAAGTAATTAGTACATAGTAAATGTCGATCAAGTACAAAAGGCGGTCTTATCACATGTTGCGATCTCTTCCAGACAACCTTAAGTTTACGATGACGATATAATATAAGTTATTGTGTCCAAAAAAAATATTTTCATAAAAATATCGAAAGTCGATATGTACATTTCAATATCGAACTATCGATATATCGTGAAAAAAAATATCGGCGATAAATATCGATATTTTTAAGGAAAAATATCGATATTTCGATATTTTTTCAACAGTCCTAAGTAGAGTAAGTAGATAGTAGAGCCAAGCAGTTCCCTGCATGAATGGGCCGGCTCCACCGGTGAAATACCACGACCTCTCAGAAGACCGAAGTAAAGTAGCTCATGCCGCGTTTCGTTCGGTGAGAGAGGTACCCGGAGGCCCAACCCCCTTCCCTGTCCTTTCCTATCCCCTATCCCTTAAAGGTCGGCAACGCAACAGTAACACTATATGTGTTGCTGGTGTCCATAGGCGGCGTTGGTTGCTTACCATCAGGTGACACGCCTGCTCGTTTGCCCTCCTATCCCATAAAAAAAAAAAATACATTATCCTGTATATTTATGCCTGTTTTTTAAGATTTTCTTTTCTAAAAATATTTATAGACTAAACTATTTTATTTTTCGAAATCTGTTCATCAAGTTTTTGAATTGAAGTGCTAAATTTCGAAAATTATCGCTTTTTTTTACTAAACATGCAAATCATTCCGTTTACACCCTTTATATATTAAAAAACCGCATCAAAATCCGTTGCGTTGTTTCAAAGATCTAAGCAAATAAGGGAACAGACAGCGGAGATTGACTATATTTTATACTATCTATGATGTTAGAATGTTGACGTTGATGAAATCTTAACATTGTATTGTCTATGTACTTATGTATACCTAGATAGACCTTCCTACCTGATTCTGCTTTTGGAAGTGTTGACGATCAAACCTGAATTCGCGTGTTAGCTATTTATTTATTGGAAAAGTCCTTTTTTGCTTAGTTTTTTATGTCCGATTTGACTATTATAGTGTATTTTTAGTTGTGATAGTAATATTTGTGTATTTTAGCACCGGTAAGCGGTAAGTTATTATTTTCATATTTTTGACATTACGATTATTCTCAAATATGCAATCTGATATTTGGGATGATGCGCTGGCTCGGCCGCCGCCTCCTGATCCTCCTGATCCTCCTGATCCTTCATTGATGGTGATTGGCGCGAGTACATCGTGCACGGCTATGAAACGACGACTTGAGCCTAATAACAATAATCCGATTAAAAAACAAATTATTTCCCCTGATTCAGCCACCCCTTCGATTCAAACTGTTTACTCTGACCCATCCTATACTGTTGGAGCTATCAATAACTATTCTAAATTAGACAAAGGTCCTTATATAGTACATGTGTCTCGTTCATCTCCGGATCCATCAGCTGGTACAACTATCCGTCCAATTAAGTTTGGCCAATTTCTTATTACCCACAAAGTAAAAAATGTTTGTTCAGATGGCATCAAAAAAGTCGGACGAAATAAAATTTCAGTCCAGTTTAAGTCTGCTGAGGAAGCTAATGATTTTACTACCTCTCCCATATTACAGAGCAAATACGTAGCTTCCGTACCTACTTTCAATGTTACCAGGATGGGATTGGTGAGGCAGGTCCCCACTGATCTTTCCATGGAAGATTTTGCGAAAGATGTCAACTTACCTACTGGCTGCGGCAAAGTTTTAAAAGCGCGTAGATTAAACAGAAAAAAAATAGATGAAGGTCAAGTTACTTGGGTCCCTACTCAGTCAGTGGTGGTCACCTTTCAAGGCCAATCCCTACCGTCTCGGGTTTTTTTGTACTATACGTCTCTCCCTGTTGAAATATACATTTATCCAACCATCCAGTGTCATTCTTGCTCCAGATATGGTCACATTAAGGCCCAGTGTAGGTCGAAACCCAGGTGCTTCCGCTGTGCTCAAGAACATCTTGGGGAAAGCTGTGAAGTCACCGAATCTAAATCCTCTTGCCTTTTTTGTTCTGGTCGGCATTTCGCCACGAGCAATGCCTGTCCAGAGCGTGAAAGACAGAGATCAATAAAACTTGTAATGGCCCAAAACTCAGTTTCATATGAAGAAGCCTCATCACAATTCTCTGCTGTATCTCGCCCTTTTTCCGAGGTAGCTAAAGATTCACCTACATTTCCTTCCCTCTCTAAAGCTCAGCAAATTCCTAGGCCTGTTCATTCAGCTCCTCAAAAATCTCGATTACAACTGTCAGCATCCGCTTCTACTCTCTCTAGAATCCCAATGGGTAAAACATATGATAGAGTTGCTCATCAGCAAATTACCTCTCATCCTCCATCATCTATGCCAAACGGTTGTGCTTTAAACAACCGCCAACTTTTTCCTCAAAGAGAAAATATTTTAGAAACTCTTTTATCTTTATTGATCGATTTTATTTCTTCCAACCCTCAAAACCTACCGTCCCACGTTGCCTCCAAACTTACTCATCTAGTATCCCTAACCTCTCAACATGGATCCAGTGATCCTTCTATAGTGGATCTGTCGGAGCGTGCGAAATAAAAAGCATGAACTGACCCATTTAATCAACATTCTTTCCCCATCTATCATTGCCGTCTCGGAGACATGGTTGAGGCCTGGATCCCGTTTCCGGATTCCAGGTTTCTCTCAAATGCTTACTCTCTCTCATATTTTCACATAAACTACGGTTCATCTTATGTAAATTGGTTAAAAAAAAATATTTTCTTGTAAACTGTAGCAGTAAATAATTATAACATTATTATCGCTTGTTTAAAATTCATATTTTCGTTTTTTATAAGTGTTCTGGTAGTAATTAGCAATAGTGTTTGTTTCTTTTTTGTTGTAGGTAGAAATTAGTTGTATGTTTAAATCATATGGGTCATAAAATACTCAATCGAAATTTTGTTTATTTAAAACCTCTCTTCATCTGTTTCCTCTGGTTTATGACATCAATGCAACTAAGCCTGGCAGAATATAAATAACAACCAGTCATTATAAATACGCGCCAATGAAGGAGGATTCTGTTTTCATTTAATACGCTGGTTGAAGAAATCCTGCGTTCATCATAACTGGCCATATTCTCCTCCTAACCGTTCAAATTCTTCTGTCTGAAGCGTTCGAAGTAGAAAATAAGGAGAGTGGCTAAGTCGCATTAGCTAGTATGCTAAGCCAATAATAAGAAGTGAAGTGAAGTGACCTTCCTACCTGAAAACTGGCCGGTAAATGACAAATGACAATTCAACGATAGCAGTTTGACAGTTGCACTTTATTTCCAAGTCCTACTTTTATTTTCGTAGAAGATATAAATTGATTTTAAAGTTTTTATTGGATAAATTTGTTGGTTCTTTGTATTTTTATGCCATTAAATAATGCTCTCCCAAAATTATGAATAACCAGTAATGTGCAGTGAAACTGATAACTACATATATAGATAGAACTTGAATTAGTTTGAAAAAATAGTGTGATTGTGATGTTTGATCAGACATATTGAGTAATTGTCTAGTAAAAATGGGTAGGAGAGAGAATCCAGCATGGGCTAGTGGTACTATAGGGTTGACCACAGCTCGAGAGCGTGGAGATATAGACAGGAAATTTCAGTATCGACTTACGGTGACGAGGTCGATGATCGACAGATTGGGCCTGGAAAAAGAACTTCACGGGCACATGGGATGTGTCAACTGTCTAGAATGGAACCGTGATGGGTCGTAAGTTTCCAAGAAACAGTAATATACAACTATGTACAACATGTAATTTATCATTCCTTATCAATAAACAATTCCAGGATATTGGCATCAGCCTCTGATGATCTCCACGTTATCCTGTGGGATCCCTTCCGACATAAGGAGCTGTTAAATATAGCTACAGGTCACATAGGCAATATATTCTCTGTAAAGGTAAGCAATAAACTTGGAACCGTGTTATAGCTCTAAAGAAGCTAACATAAGAATCATTATTTTGTAGAAAATTTGTGCAAGTCAAAGAGTAACAAAATATAATTGAAGATGCTTTTTATTTATTTGTATTTATTCTTTTGGTAATATGCAAAATATTCTTGTCATTTTGTTAAGGATAGGTAGACTTACTATGGACTTAGCTTACATTTTTGTATCATTAACATCATGTATGTGAACCTAGATCGTTTGAGTGGAGTAGTAGGTTACAACTAGTTCTTCTAACTTCTAACTATTTACATAATTATGCTAACTGTTATTGTAGGAGGACTAGAGTGTTGGAGTTCCTAAAGTTGCTGGATGTTTAACATATTAGTTGTATATTGTTTTTAACTTAGGTGATATATAATTGTAATTTAATGTGGCTTTAATATGTTATACAAAATATATTATTAATATGCACTAGTTTATGAGTAATTTGCTTTAATATCATATGATTTATTATTATTAGTTAGTATTAGTTATAGATTGACTTGTTTTGGTATTCATACTTAAGTCTTCAAAACAATGACTCATGTTTAGTTAATAGGAATCATAATGACAATGCATGTTTTAATGTATTTGAATGAAATATTATGTTCAAAATAGGTTTTTACATGTAGCTACTATTCATGATGATTATATTAAATTATGGAAGTGAGAGTTAGGTACAGCAGAGTATGTATGAAGAGCAAGTCTCACTGTTGAAAATAACTTAGTTTGGAAGGAAGTTGGATTGAGAGTGTCATTGTAAAAGTAAGCAAGGGCCTGCTTTGATGGTTTGGACATTTGGAAAAAATGTATGTCGCAGTTTTTCAGTTATCCAGATCTTACCGAAAATCAACTAGATAAGCGAATGTTAGCTTAAGATTCGTATTTGGCCTTCGCGAGTATTATCATGTCTCTGAATGTTTCGATAAAAGCTGAAGTGGTTAACTATTCACCTTTGCCGGAATGCTCATTACCTTTATGTTGCGGTAACAGCAATAAAATGCTGTACAGTATATTATTTGACCCTTCAGCACTGTCCTATCTGAAGGAGCGATTTCAGTTCCTTTACGATCTCCAAGTTGAATTATCAAGATCATCTAAGTGCCTCATATTAAAAATACTGGGGCATTCTTCTAGATTTTATGAGAAATCCTTGAAGGATTTCGGATAAAATTCGAAGATTCAAGCTACTGTTTTATGGAATGCTCTCCCTCTAAATATAAGACGTGGTCAAATGTTGACTCTTTTCAAGACCATGGTAAAAGAAAATTACTTAAATTCTATATAATACATTTTTTTTTTATATATAATCTGCAATTGGCCGTCAGCCATAATCAGATGCTTTCCTTGTGTATCTGGTTTGGGTGTGGTTCCATTAAACCACACCGTACTTGCTTATAGAAACCTATTTTTCAGTTCCTCTGATCCAAGTCCAGTATTTGCCATCTTTTTAGTCGTGATATGTCATTTAGTGGGGTCAATAGGTTCTTAGCCAATTCATTATTATGTTTATCTAGTCTATCCTTATATCTTCTGCTTTTTTTGCACAGTTCTTCTTTTACAGTAGGTACCTCCAAGTACTCATGAATTACTGTGTTTCTCACAAACCAGTGTGCACATGAAATAGTTCTTAGAGCCATGTTTTGGAATCTTTGTAGGATTTCTATGTTGGAGTTGCTTGCAGAGCCCCAAAGCTCGAGTCCGTATGTCCAGATTGGTTTTATAATAGTGTTATAGACAAGCAGTTTGTTACTAAGGGACAACCTAGATTGTCGCCCCAGCAGCCAGGACAGCTCTCTAAATTGTAGCGTGGCTTCGGTTCTCTTGGCTTTGATGTGGTTAGCCCAGGTCATCCTTCTATCCAAATGGAGGCCAAGATATTTGACACAACTTTTAGTTGGCAATGGTCTACCCTCCATAAACACTGGTGGGCAGTTGTCTTTTCGGAGTGTGAAAGTAATGTGTGTTGACTTTGTTATGCTGGTCTTAATTTTCCACTTGTTTAGCCACATGTTCACTTTATTAAGCTGGACCTGCAGTTTTATGTAAGCATTTTCAGGATTAATATCACTTGCAAGGCATGCAGTGTCATCAGCAAATGTAGCCGTTACCACATTTTCAGTTTCAGGTAGATCTGCTGATTGCCTAATTTTATGTACTACCCAATGCACCTGTTCGACAGTTGAGTGCTTTTCCCGAAATCCAAATTGATGATCAGGTACAATTTTATTCTCATCCAAAACTGGTATCAATCTTAGCAAGAATATCTTTTCAAAAATCTTAGATAAGACAGGAAGAAGGCTTATAGGCCTGTAGGAACTAGGTTCTGTTGGTGGTTTTCCTGGTTTTGCAATCATTATAATCTGTAATATTTTCCACAGCTTCAGATAGTACTGAATTCTGAAGATAGCATTGAATAGCATTGTTAGAAATATGATTACTTTTTTAGGTGTTTGTTTAAGAACTTCACCAGTCATTAAATCAAAACCAGGAGACTTCCAGTTTTCCAAGTATTTGATGGTCCGAGCTACTTCCCTTGGACTGACAGGCTTAAGGGGTAGTGATAGTTTTTGGTCACTAGTGATCATTTGGTCTACTTCCTGATCAAACTAGGTCATAGGGTATGGGTTTGGAGTGAAAACTTTGCTTAGATGTTTAGCAAAGAGCTCAGCTTTTTTCACTTCCACTCTTAGCCCACGAATTATTGCTAGATCTAATAGGAGGCGTATGTCTTTGTGGTCTTTTAAAGTTCTTGGTTAGTTTCCACAGAGAATAATTGTCCTTCTTATGAGCGGAGAGTGTAGAGAGCTTTTCTTGAAATGTGGTGTTCCGATTTTCTTGAATTAGTTCTTTTAGTTCTCTAGAAGTTCTATTAAAGTCAATCCTATCTGAATCCAACCTGCCTGTCTGCCATCGCCTTCGCAGTCTACGTTTTTCTTGTAGCTTATTGCGAATTTCTAATGTTATATTATTATTTTTAGTAGCAGATCTGAGTACAGGAGTAGCACGCCACGCAGCAACCTGTATCAAATTCGTGATGTAAAATGTCGCCCCATCTATGTCGTCCTCTGTTTTTAATTTAAAATTTAATTCAATTTCATCATTTAAAAAATCTGTGAATGCATCCCAGTCTGTTTTTTTATTATAAAGTGTTGGTTTTTGAGTTCTTTGTATTATAGAGGTGCTAAATGTCACTATAACAGGGGTATGATCAGACACACTATCAAGTGAGGATTCCACATCAAAATACATATCGGACAGCCCCTTCACCAAGAAGAAGTCTACAAGATCAGGTGTCCTATTGGTGTCAGTCGGCCAGTACGTTGGTTTACTGGTACTGAGAGGGATTAGCATGTGTTTGTCAACACATTTTTTAAGTTCGCGTCCTTTAGTGGTGGTGAGTCGTGAGCCCCAGTGAATGTGTTTACAGTTCCAATCGCCACCACTGATATATCTGTTTCCTAGGGTTTGGAAGTAGCTGTCGAACATGTCCTGTTTGATTTTATGCTTCGGCGGGCAGTAAATGGCGCTCACATTAATAGGGCCCATTTTTTCCTGTATTGTAATGGTAGTAGCTTGTAGCCAGTCTTTTTGAAATTTACTATGAAGGTGGTGTTTAATATTTCTCTTTACAATAACTGCATACCCGCCATGTGATGTTGTATCCGGGTGATTAGTACAATATATATCATAATTATCCATTTTAACAATCTTGAGGTCATTAAGATGAGTTTCCGATATAAGTGCAACATCAATGTTGCCATCCAGCAGCAGAATTTCAAGTTCATGTTTGTTTGGTGCTAAGCCATTGATATTCCAGGCAGCGATACGCAAGGACATCATTAAGAACCTCTACTGATGAGTGTCATGATGAGATTCATCATAGTGCTAAGTTGTGATATAAGTTGATCTATTATTTCACTTTGTTTTATTAAAAGTATTTCTAGACTAGATCTGTGTTTCCAATTGTGTTCTTTGTGGCTGGTTGCCATCGTGATTTTTCATATCTGTTCTTTGTGACTATGTTGTCAGTTTCAAGTTTCATTTTTTTTTTCCGTGCGATATCTTTCGTGAGTATAAGTTTGAGAGGTTTGGTACAGCTCCTGAGAGCTTCGCTGTATAATACAGGGGTTCCTATTACGCAACTACTTCTAAGTTGCGTAGCCTTTGCATGATTTACCGATATTATATATTTTATTATATATTATATTGATTGTTGGTTGTTTTTGGTGTATATTAATTTCAGTGGTTTCTGCCAGTTTATTCGAGGTAGTCCTTGTTTTCAGGTGTACTTGAGGTTTATTTCCGCTTTGTTTTCCTGCTAGAACTTCTCTATAAACCTGGCATCCTTTGTAACTCGCTGGATGGGTCCCCAAACACAATGCACATGTTGCTGGGGTGTTTTGATCTATAGTGCACACTGTGGTTTTGTGAGCTCCAGCACACTTCATGTATGGTCTCATGCAGTTATTCTTGCTATGGCCATATTGCTGGCACCTTTTACTGTTGTACTTTTACTTTGACCTTTTTACTGTTGTTTTCCTTATTGGGTCCTCTATTGTGACTTTCTGGTGATATATGACCTTTATATCTTTAAGAAATTTGTTGTTCTGATGTGGGGCTACATTAACAAAGAACGTGTTTAGGGGTTCTTTGGTTCCTGGTTTCCGAGCAGTAACTATTTCTCCTTGTACTTTATTTCCCGTTTTTTCTATTGCCTCTATTATGGCATATTTTGGTGTACTGAAGTGTAGATGTTTGATTACGATCCTTGTGCATTTTTGGTCTTTACATGTGAAGGTGCGACCTATTAATTCTTTACTTCGAATGTGTTCGATACGAGCTTTATATTTGTCTATTGTCTTTGAAGAAATGATCAGATGGTTTTTAGATACCGTTTTATAGGTGTTGTCGTCCTTTGCCACAACTTCCTCAATAAGCTGCGTGAGTTTCACAAGGTCATCTATGCCATACAGTATTATAGGTGGCGGCTTAGGCGTTCTCTTGGTGGGAGTTTCTCCTTCTTCCACATTTAACAATGAAAGCTCTTATTTGTCTGTACTTGTGATGAAGTGTTTTGTTTTCTGATTACTATTTGCCTCAGTGTTCTCTTGGGTTGATTATTAACTGATTCTTTTTCATCAGGTGAGCGGTTTCTTTTCTGATTTGGTACTCGCTGCCATGGTGCAGTAGGATTGTATTGTTCACTCTCTATCACTTGTGAATTATCGGTGTTCTTACTTTGATTCATATCGCTAAGCGATGCCGAACGTTGCCGATGGAAAAGGCTTAGATGGAATATTTGCTGTGTCAACATTTTCTTTGGATTTTCCGGTAACATTTCATTGGGTAGTAATCCTTTGCCCCCCCCCCCCCCCCAGAATACGCGGGGCTGCCCGAGCTGTGCTCAGGGAGAGATTCTCCGGTTGCACCGGTACCCTCCTGGGGTAGTTTCTTTTTAAGTCTTGCTTCCATTTGAAGTGCAATTTAAGGATTGCCTTTCCTATGCCAGATAATTCGGTTATGGCGCCGAAGGCTCGCCTACGCTCTTTATACTCAGCTACTGCAGTCACGAGGTAGGTTGTAAGTGTGGGGCTCGTTATAGACTGCAGCATTGCCCAGAGGGGACGACCCACAAAGAACAAACTATGTGAGCCCATCCCTAGGCCACAACGGCAGTCTAGAGACGGCGTGGACGTGTATAAAGAACTCGTTGGTACGCGTCAGATAGCCTAACCCCACAGACTTAGGCCAACGCTATCGGCAAGCTTAGCATTTTTTAAGTGCATGTTTACTGGCATAATAAAAATACCCCACTAAGGCCAATACCAACCCCCGCCCCCCCCAATCATATAATACATACATACAATCACAGGGGCATAGGAGAAAGGCAGAGACTAACTAGAGAGAGCTATACTTCTCAGACTCCTCATTTCCACAGCATTAATCTTACTTCTGTGCTTCTCCTGCCATACCCAACATTCACTACCATACATACGCATGGGAACCAAATAACCTCTGTGTACAGCCAGTCGTGCCTTTTTGGAGACTGGCTATTCATAAAGTTGTTCAGGGCCCCATTCACTTGATTTCCAGCCAAAACCCGTCTTTCAATATCGCATTCCACCTTCCCATCTCTCGTAAACTTTGTGCCTAAATACATAAACTCTTTCACCTGTTCCACTTTTTCTCCATCAGTCAGAATCTCGCATTGAGATATACTTTCATCTCTTTCGAAAACTATTGCTTTAGTCTTGCATACATTCGCTTTCATCCTTCTTTTCTCTCTCAAAGCTCCATGTAATATATTAATCATCAACTGCAACTCTTCCTCCGATGACGCCAGAATGAGCTGATCATCAGCGTAAAGGAGGCCTTTGATGATTAAATCGTTCATGTGTGTATTTGTATGTATTGTTAAATAAGTATATTGTATTTATGTATGTGTATTATTTATGCATATTGCCATGTATTGATATCAATATAATAATATATGTATAAATAGTACACCCCAGCTCCTGTTTTACCTAACAGAAGGGCCATCAAGTCCATCAAAAGGCTGTCTGTAAGAGATCGCTGTAAGTGATAAAATAAAACCGCCTATTGTACTTGCCTGTGTTTCACTTTTAAGTTCTGTTTCTGTAACGCTTAGGTACACATGGAATTTTAACTAGTTTCAGAAAATATATAAAAAATGTATTTTCGTTTTTTTTTGTCAGTTCCTTTCGCCAGATGTGATAGCGACGTGCGCTGCTGATGCGACAGTCCGTGTGCGCAACATTCGAGGCAGTGCCTCTCTTCTAGAATGCACTTGTCATTGTGCCCGAGTAAAGAGAATAGCCACGGCTCCGGACAACCCACATCTATTGTGGTCAGCAGGAGAAGATGGTCTTATACTGTTAGTTACCACTCCATAATAACAATGACATTATGATTTTTTAGCATTTATTTATTTAGCTTAAAATAACTGATGCTCCACATCTTCCAAGCTCATGTACAAGACTTCTTGTGAATAGATGTCCAATAGATTGCTGTATTTAATCGGCCGAGCCGGCCCATTCTTGCAGCGAACTGCATAGCTCTACTACTGTCGAATAAAGATTAAAACCAATGAGTTAAATGTTTATTTTTGTCCGACTGAAACCTTCCAGTCGGATAATAATAACGGGAACCTTCCATAAATAAACATATAAGTTTGAAATTCCCAAGTGTTTTTTAGATTCCTGTAATTTTATCATTTACAGACAACATGATCTTCGAATGTCCCACAACTGCAACCCAGACTCCGCCAATGTATTAGTCAACCTCCTCAATCACTTAGGCCGTTATGCTGAAGCCAAGTGCGTGGCTGTGAATCCTCGTCGTCCTTACCAGCTTGCAGTGGGAGCAAATGACTTTTACGTCAGATTGTACGATATTAGGATGATTAAACTTGCCAAAATGCAGTCGGTGAGCAAGCCTTCAACAACAAATATTCTTTAAGAAATAAATAACCTGTTTTATACGATTGAGAAACGTTATACTTTGATATCGTTGAATGTGGTTCCTTCCTGGATCTTCCTGGCAGTAAAGACAAATAATTTAAAGAATTCTTAGAGCTCTAAGAATTATAAAGCTCATAACTATAATTAAAAAATATTTTTTTAATAGCCAGTTTATATAGTTTAAAAGAGATATTTATACGGCAGGTTTCCAACTATCATTAACAACTTTATTCTAGTCAATTAATGAAAATTTAGTGCTTAGTAAATTAATGACATGTAGCATTACGACGGCCAGTCAAGTGCGCCGACGTCCAGGCACGCCTGGGAGAGGCAGAACTTGAGGTGCTCCCGCGCCGGCCACGGGGACCCCGACAACAATATACCCAAGGGTGCTGTACATTATTTTGCACCAGGTTAGTTCTAGGTTTTTCTACCCTCTTTCATGCTTCTAATTTTAACTAGTCTGTTCTGTGGTATTTTTTAGTTGCTAACAATTGCAACTAATATTTGAACTCGGTGTGTCCTGAACCAAAAGTGTGATTCAGTAAGCCAGGAGGTGCTGGTTAACACAATTTGCTAAAGCACCACAGATTCTGCAGCTATGACAAACGAGTAAAATAGTAATGTGCGCAAAATAAGGTGTAACATGAGTGGTGCATTGTTACAGGACACTTGTCTATGGAGCCAAACGAACACACATTCCCGAAGAAAGCGACCACATACGTGACATTCAGTCACGACGGAAACGAATTACTAGTCAACCTAGGATCAGAACAGGTAATTGCCTGTTAACTTTTACTATTAACAGTATTAACCTAAAATAGAGCGCAAGTCAGTGCGTCATAAGATATGTTCAATGATCTTTAAGAGTTCTAAAGGCGCGATCCGATAAGACATGTTTGATGCTCGGAACGAAACTGAAATGATGACGAGTTAACATTACATGCACGTTGGAATACGTATACGTGTATGTATATGTCTCCCACTTGTTTGGGTTTTTTACATGTGACTTCCGAATCTCGTTCTGGATTATAGATCTTTAAAACTACATTTTAATTAGAATTATTCAGTTTGAAAAGAAATTGCAATAATATCTCAAAATTTGCAGGTGTATTTATTCGATATAAATTCAGGGAGACTACCCGTTTTGGTGGAGAGCTTCATCATCCAGCATAACCATGGCAACAGGGAGGGAGACAGCAAGCATCAGACAAAGAACGGCACCAACGGGACGAATCCAGCTGTGGAGACACAGCAGCAGCAGCTGCCCGAGAAGATCAGAGAACTTAAAGAGATGGTAAAATATATCTTCTACATAATGGCGAGAGGGTGGCATGGAGTTAATAAAATGTTGGCCCCTATGGTGGGCCTAATCGACGTTTAATTTTAGTCTCAGTACTTGACCATAAAGTATATTTTTATTGAAGTAAACTCATCTAGGTGTAAATGTTCCAGGCGAACGATTTCGTGAACAAGGGCAACTACACGACGTCCGTGGAGTTCTACAACGAGGCCATCGCCGCCTGCCCCGACTGCGCCATCCTCTACTCCAACCGCGCCGCCGCGCTCATGAGGAGGGGCTGGTCAGTGCACCGACCAAATTAACTTATAGCTCAGCCATTATGACGAAAGCATGTCTATCGATAAATTATAATATTAAAAAATTTGCAAAAAATTTGTTCCTAGTTCATACCAACATAAAAGTGTGGTCAATTACATCATTATATCCTAATGGCGATGGTTTATTACGCCAACCTATGTTGTATTTTTTAAAATCCTCCATCATATTTTTAGCAGCCAAAATCAATTATGATAAGAAATTTTAAAATTATAATATTTTTGGACTTTATTTTATCTATGTGAATAAAATAAACACAACGCTGCACGGGCCCAGTCTGACCGAGTCGGCCGGTTGCAGGTCGGGCGACACGTACGCGGCCATCAAGGACTGCTACGTGGCCATCAAGCTGGACGACTCCCACGTGAAGTCGCACTTCCGGCTCGCCAAGGGCCTCATGGACCTGAAGCGCGCCCGCGAGGCCCACGAGTGCCTGCTGTACTTCCGCGAGCGCTTCCCGCGCCACGCCGCCAGCCACGCCGTGTTCCTGCTGCAGAAGGACATCGGGGTCGCGCTCGACGCGCTCGAGACGCAGCCCGACGAAGGTACCGCCCCCACCCCCGCCCCCACCCCCGCTCCACCCCCACTGGCCTCGACCTGACCCCCGTGCTCACCGCTTCTTGTTCCGCCAGCCGGGGACGCGGAGGAGACGCAGCCGACCAGCCTGCTGGAGAGGCAGCTGAGGAGCTCGGCCGTGGACTACTCGCGCCGGTTCCTGGGCCACTGCAACACGACCACCGACATCAAGGAGGCCAACTTCTTGGGACCTGACGCCGACTACGTGGCGGCCGGGTGAGGCGAGCGAAAAAGTCACTTTCTGCTGTTTGTCCCCTTATATGCTTATATCTGTGAAACTAAGCAACGGATTTTGATGCGGTTTTTTTTTAATAGTTAGAGGGTGTCAAAATGATAATTTACGAGATTTAGCCCTTTAATTGGAAACGGTGGCTGAACCCTAAGTGATAGATCAAAACAATGTTCTACACCACGGGTCGCCAAATGGCGGACCGCGGTCCGCATCCGGACCGCGGTCCGCATCCGGACCGCCGAGTCATTATGTGCGGACCACGAAGACTCTTGCAACTTGCACTAAGAGTACGTAATTTAATAAAAATATATCCCTCGTAACATTTTTGTTGATGGCAATTCAGAAAAGGATCATTTCTGCAGAATAAATTCTTCTAAATCTTGGCTTAAAATACTGATGAACATCTTCAGGATTTGATGTCAATAGCTTGCACCAATTTTACTCCAAACTTCAAACAAATGTCATTTTTCTCATTGATATGTAAAACAAACACCTTTGTTTTTTCCGTAACCTTTGTTTAATTAAATTTTTTAATTTAATTAATTAATTATTTTTTTATAAAAAGTGTAGACCGCGAAGGTCATTTTATGTCTTAAAATGGACCGCAAGCGAAATTAATTGGCGACCCCTGTTCTACATTATTAAACACCTTCAGAAGGTCTACAAAAAGTCCGCGAGGGCATATGTTTATCTCTTAGGGATAACTCACAATGACCATTTTTATTTTTTTACTTTTTACTAGAAAAAATGGCTAATTTGCGTAGCGATTTGAAACATTACAGCATTAATTTAGCGCTTAAGCCAATTAAGCATCTTAAATAGATTGTGCATGTAATATAGACGATCCTGGCCCTTTACAGCATGCAATTTAAACGAATATTTTTGAAGATATTGCAGTATTAACATAGCGGGACAGCAGTCAAAGCCGATAAATAGCACAAATTGAACCTCATGATATTCAAAATTTACTCATTTATTACTTTTGATGCGGAACAAAATTCGCCGGGTCAGCTAGTCGAATATAAATTTGTAATTGTGTACGTGATTCGATTAGTATTTTAAGTACAGTTCTAGTATTTATTTTGAAAGTCATTAAACTAATAAGAGTGTAAAAGATAGATTTTAATCGCAGTTTAAAATATCACCTTAACAATATGAATAATATGATAATTAAAAAGGCACAGTTGAATGAAAGAGAATCATTTTTCGCATGAGGTCTGACGACGGCAGTCTGTTCATCTGGTGCCGTCGCTCTGGGAACATCGTGCGCTGCCTGCGAGCTGACGACTCCATACTGAACTGCGTGCAGCCCCACCCCAGCAGCTGCCTGCTGGCCACCAGCGGCATCGAGACCGTCGTGCGGCTCTGGAGCCCTAGACCCGAGGTTTGCCTTTATTTATATCTAATAGAAATATTCGGCTCGATTCGATCGGCCATAGGGCGCGATTCTTACACACCTCACTCGCTTCGTTGACTTTCATTACTCTTTTCATGCACGCGCGTCGATTTTTGAGGCTCCTAACATCACATTCCTCCAGAACACGTTCTATTTGGTCATGGAATGTGTGTATAGGCCGTCCTCGACTCCTACATCCATCCGCTTTTGCATTGTATATCTGCTTAGCCAATCTTGCATCATCCATCCTTTCTACATGTCCGAACCATCGGAGCATGCCCTTTCTTACTTTTACACCGACACTCTCTTTCAATCCTTTCTCTTTTCATTCTTTCCTTCCTTATAACCTTGTTTTCGACGCGATCAGCGAGGGTCACTCCGCAGATTTTGCGCAATGGCCTCATTTCGACCGCGTTTATCCTACTTTCATGCACGCTCTGCCATACCCAGCTCTCGCTTCCATAAGTTAGCGTTGGGATCAGTATTGTTTTGTGAATTGCTAGCTGGGCTTTTCCGCTAATATCTTTTGCGCCCAGGAATCTGCCCTACGCCCCATTTACTTTATTTTCTAACGCCACTCTTCTTTCTACATCAGCGGTGTACCTTCCATCCCTGCTAAAAGCGCATCCAAGAAATACTATTTCATTCACCTGTTCCAGCACTACATCGTCAACCATTATCCTTGCATCCGTTTTAGATTCCTCCCTTTCAAACACCATAACTTTCGTTTTCATCACATTCAATTGTAAGCCTTTCATCAAACAATCATCTTTCATAATAGTGACTAGTGTTTGCAGAGTAGACGGCGCTTCGACTAAGAGCACGGCGTCATCTGCGTAAAGCAGGCAGCTCACAACTAGGTCACCCATTCGCATCCCTACATACGTCCATCTCACTCTCTGGAGACAACTGTCTAGGTACAGGATGAACAGCCGCGCGGACAGCACACAACCCTGTCTGACGCCGATATTGACGTCAAACCAGGGCGACAACACGCTGTCAACACGCACACACGCTGTGCAGCCCTCATAAGTTGCAGTGCCTCCCGTAGCCCGGGAGTATGTCCCACAGATCCTTCCGTAACACCCTGTCAAACGCTTTTTCCATATCCACAAAACCGCAGAAAACCTTCCGGCTAACAGCCAGTTGTTTCTCCACGATGTTGCGGAGAGAAAAGATCTGATCCATGCACCCTCTTCCGCTTCTGAAACCACCCTGAGCCTCCCACAACACTCCGTCAGATATCACCCTCATTCTCCTTTCAATAATCTTCCCATACACTTTCGCTGCTAAGCTGATCAAACTGATGGCCCTGTAACTGGCCCACTGCATACGTGATCCCTTACCTTTAAACAAGGGCACGATGACAGCTCGCCACCAGTCCATGGGAACCTTACCCGACCTCCAGCATAGATTGTTCAAGGTCAGGAAAGCATCCCGGACACAGGTTCCACCGTGTTTGATCATTTCAGCAGACATCATATCAATTCCAGCTGCCTTACCATTTTTCATAATTCGTATCGACCATTCAATCTCTTCCATAGTAATGTCCTCGTCAGATGTTGGCGCAGCGGCGTCAGTCGTAGGCTCACTCGCGGCGCCCACGTCCGGAACACACTCGTACATTTCCCCAAAATATTCACTCCACCGACCCAATGTATTGGCTCGGTGGAGTGAGTGTCGTTTGGGTTTGCAAGAATATCACCAGCCTTAGACATAATTTTGTCCATTCTGGATGTTGACGGAGAACCCCGAGACTTTCTAACTTCCCTCCAAAAGAGTTTGCTATTGGCCTCAAAGTTCTCCGTCAACCTCACTTCCTCATTCGCAACTAATCTTTAGTAGCTACTAATTAGTAGCTTTCATACTTTTTCTCTGTCATACTATCATTCTGATTCAAACTTGAGACATAATCCAACCATGCTTTTTTCTTTCTTTCGACGCTGGATTTTACATCCGCGTCCCACCAGGCATCACTTATCAGAATCTAATGTCTCTTTGCACAACTATATACTTCTTTTGCACTATCCTTTCTTTCATTCTTTCCCAGCATTCTTCAACACCTAGGTCAGAAAGACTCGTCTCATTGAGTCTTTTACTGACTAGGCCTACATACATACTCCGTACACTTTCATCTTCTAATTTCTCACATTTTATCCTTTCAAGCTCTCCGAAATGGGTACGCACTCGCCAGTGTCTCCACTTCTTGAAAAGGCCCACGAAACGGCTTACCACCAGGTAGTGGTCCGTATCGAGAGTGGGGCCTCTGTAGGCTCTTGTATCCCTTAGAGTATTTCGGAAATCAAATCTATCATACTCTTTTGCTCATTCCGTCTCCACGTATACGTGTGAATATCTTTATGACGGAATAATGTGTTAGACACAAGGAGGTTCCGTTCCAGGCATACGTCCAATATCGGCTTACCAGCATCATTCACTCTCTTGTCACCATTCGGACCAAGGACAGCCTCCAGGCCGTCTCGCTTGGTTCCGACCCACCCATTAAGATCACCACACAGAATTATCCTTTCATTTCCCTCAACCAGATCCAGAATATCCCTAACAGTTTCCCAAAACTCCTCGAGTTCGCGGGGTTCCGCGGAGCTAACGGGAGCATAAGCTGCGACCAGGAAAACTCGCGTGATCCCCAGTTTTATTCGAACCCAAAGATGTCTTGGGCCTACCAACTCATAATCTTTCACTCCGGAAGCAAAGCGGGAGGAGAGAACGACTCCAACACCCCCACTGGCATGGACGTCCGGGTCCACTCCGGACCATAGGGCTACCATGCCACCGGGGAGGTCCTCGGTCTCACTCCCCCTCCGCTTTGTCTCCGTCAAACATAAGGCATCCAGCCATCTCTCATTTAATACATCCATCATCTCATTCATCTTTCTTGCCATGCTACCACTAACATTCCACGTGCCTATACGGCACTCCCCTCTCCTCGTCCCGCCAGGATAGGCGCTGCGTGAAGGGTGGCGGCCCCCTTCGCCGCATGCGCATGCAGCCGCACCGACGGGGCCTAATCGGTGCCCGTCGCTTCCGGGGCACGCCCTAGCAGCCCGTCCGGCTGAGTTTGCTTTGGTCAAGATTGCGTCCCACTGGGACGGCAGGGGTCGCGACGTGCACGCTCTTGACATGACCCCCAAAGTTTTCAGTCATCGATATTTATCACACATAACTTCCTAAAACAATTTCGGAAAGTCAATTGATGTAAGCCAGTGTCAGGATTCGAACCCGCGTCCTCTGGATTTGGATTGAACTCCGCCTAGTAGCTGACAGTTAATTTTCTTTATCTCTTAACTTTAGTATCCATTCTTTCTCTTGCTCCTTCCTTAAAAGCATTTTTCGTCTCTACCGTTTTAATTTTGTGATTCGCTGTTTTGTTTCTTCTGATTTTTGTGTCTTTCCTCATATTTTCACGGATCTGTTTGCTAAGGTTAGATATTAAATTTTGGTTCTTTTTGGTTCTCCCTTTTTGATATTAAGTTCTTTCTGTCTTAAGCAATAAAGTGGTAACACTAGAGTTATGGTAATCCTTTTTCTGCGTTGGCAACACTTTTTGTGGTGGTCAGCTGCCACTGTCAGGTGGAGGTGACAGCTGACAGATTAGTTGTTACTGTTGGTAATCTTGATAACAACGGTTTTATTGTTTAATTTTGAGGTTATAACAATCTAAACTTCGAACAAAATGACCAAGTAATTAGTTTTTCAGCTTAACTTCTGCTGGAACACTCTTCTGCTAATGATCTTTTCAAGATTGCACTGTCTTATACGCTCGGTTTTCTACTTTTTGCACTCTTTATTTGGAAATGTTTACGGAGCCGTTTCGTACACGTTTTTACACTTAAGACACGGGATGTGTCTTTGTGCCCAGTATGGCAATAGATTCGATTCGACCATCACTAGTGCTAACTAGTTTCTGTTATAATGGTCCCCGGCAGGACGGGCGCGAGGAGCCGCGCGTGGTACGCGACAGCAGCTCGGCCGCGGCCGCCAACCAGCAGCGCATGCGCAGCGACCCGTTCGAGGCCATGCTGCTCAACATCAGCTTCGCGGGCGCCGACCGGGACCTGCACGCGCCCGACTGTCGCCCCACCTAGGTGACCCACCAGTACCATACTTCCACTATACAGGCCACCATGATCATTTGTGTTATGATACTTAAAACTCATCGGTTACGTTAAAGTGATGTTTTTCTCTTTCAGATATATTGGATAACGATAACACGGTGATACGTCAATATTTATTTATAATGGTCATAGCGATGGGGTGTATTGAATTGTATTTTAATAATAGCTATTATGTCCGCTTCCGTTTACCGAAACTACTCGAATATAAAATAATTTAATGAATCGATATATCTTCAACCTTTCTACATCTCGATGTGTAAGCAGAGTGTCCCAGGACCACCCACAAACGACTGTACTCTGGTGGTATCCAACCAACTTCGGCTCAACTTATATTCGGGTGCGTTCGGTCGGCTGATAGCTGTTTATAAAATAAGTGTAGCGTGTACAATAATAATAATAATGATTGTAATCATCACACGACTCATTTGTAAATATGTTATATAAATATTATTTACCTATATCATATGTTTTTTCTTACTAGTCCCATTTTGTAAACTATCTTGATTCTTGAAAATTAGACACGGAAATATGGCATCTGCTGGCGTATTATTAACTCTTAATTCCAGCCAGCTTACACGCAGCCTTGCAAATACGTATTTCCTACCACTAATTCCTAGTCTAGACTACATCATTGACTAGCTGGAATTAGTCGTTGATATATCGAATTTGCGGTGAATTTGACAGTGACTACTCGTCACTGATTAGCTAGAATTAGTCACTGGAATACGAATTTACAAGGCAGCGCGAAAGCTGGCTGGAATTGAGAGCTCATAATAAGACCGCAGTGCTCTCAGCTATTACTGGTGCGTGAGCTGAAAATCTGTGCTGTATTTTTTTTTTCCCGAATAATATTTAAATCGCGTTTGGAAAGTTGCGGATTATACTTAGTGCTTAATAAAATTAACAGGACAGTCGGATTCGAGCTGATACCGATTTTTTAATTGACGCAGGAATTAGAAAAAATACACTGATTGTAATATAATGTCGAGTATCGAAATCTACCGATGAGATTCGATGGTGTACACAAGAGTATCCCATACCGTATACAAAATGGCGGATTAAATAGTTATTAAACAGCTGATCAGTGTTGTCACGAAGTATAGATACACAGGAGTCCGAACGGTATCGTATTTTCCATAGTATTAATGTACAGAATAGTGAACTGAGACGTTAGTTCTCTTTTCTGCCACTGGCTGCGCTAGAATTTCGGTCGCATCGTTGATTACGTACGTACATATATACGATTACTGTTATTACACGTAAACACGCGTTGCAAAGAGTGCCTCCCGAAGGATGGCGCCTTCTACCGGCGAGGGTACTTTCCCCTGAATTATTAGTTTGATCATTCGTTCAACATTACGTTGGGACTCCTGGGTATTTATATTTCGTGCTAATAACGAACAGAAAGCAGTAGATTGCATCATGTTTAAGGCCCTAGGACAGGCAGAGCTTGTTGTTGACGAACAAGATCCGACGAAGTTTTAAAGTAATAACAAAGTTGGATCGGTTAAAGTGAACTTACACACTAGTTTAGATTTTGTAAAATCATTTACTATTAGACTAATAGATCGATAGATCATCAAACTGTGCAAGTATTCGTATGGCGCGAAAGCACGACTTTTGAGAGAGCCATGGATACCAACATTACCAACTCATTGACAGAAAATTATCAAGTGTTTTTTTCTTCATGTTGGCAGTAATCAAAATATTTTAAATACATTTGTAATAATAAGTTGCAAAAAATAGCTTTCGTTCGTTGTAGTTTTTTGGAAATAGTCAAAGTTAGTCTCGGTGGCGCAGTGGTCGAGCATACGGCTTCTGATCCAGAGGTCCGGGTTCGATTCACACCAATGATGACTTTCGAAATTGTTTTTCGGAAGTTATGTGTGATAAATATCGATGACTGAAAACATTGTGCCCGGTATGGCAATAGGTTCGCCACCTATTCCATTTGGGACGTAAACATAACGGCGAGACGAGGCTTAACAGCCGCTGCCTACACCTTCGGGTAACAAAAGGCGTGAAGTTATGTTTATATGTATGTATATGTAATTCAACATGTGTTAAATAAAAGTAATATAAACATTGGTGAAGGTACAAGCATTGACTTTTTTATAATTCACATTTAATGTGAACACTGAAATTAGCGCACTCTACTGGCGCATTCGAACACCAATTCACGTTCCAATTAGGCTTCAGCATAATTCGGCATTGTGCGGCACTGAGTCGCATAATGCTCTGTTATTGGAAAACTATGTTAGAGTAAAATAAGTAAAGAGTAATTTAGTATTTAGAGAAACTACCTGCTAATACCAAAATAACACCAATTGAAGGTACTTTTAGGACCAATTTTTAAATACCGTCTATGTACTAACTTGATGGTAAGCAACTTCTCACCGCCCACAACACCGTGGTGCGTTGCCGTCCTTTAAGGGAGTAGCTCTCACACCGAACGAAACGCGGCACGAGCCACTTCACGCCGATATTCCGTGACGTCCTGGTAGGAAGATCACTTCGAATATAGGTATAGGTACAAGATACAATTAAATCTCGTAAAAATATCGATGTCTTTTGACTTATCGATAACATGACATGTGTGCACAGTTTATATTATATGCAATTGCGAAAAATAAAGACATTAATTATTCAATCGGCGCGTAGAGGATAGATTAATGATTTAAAGCTAAAAAAGCTTTTGTTTTTGGTGCCTTTACGCCTTTAATAGTAGGTAGGTATAGGTAGTTTATTTAGAACCTATTTTTATTTATTTCCCGACGTTTCGAACTCTTTACAGAGATCATTTTCATGTTGATGAACAGAAAATGATCTCTGTAAAGACACACACTCATAACATTAAAAGGTTGTTTTATATTTAAAATAGTCTCGGTGGTCCAGTGGTCGAGCGCACGGCTTCTGATCCAGAGGACCGGGTTCAAATCCTGACACTGGCTCACACCAATGACTTTTCGAACTTGTTTTCGGAAGTTAAGTGTGATAAATATCGATGACTGAAAACTTTGTGCCCGGTATGGCAATAGGTTCGCCACCTATTCCCTTTGGGACGTTAACATAACGGTGAGACGAGGCTTTACAGCCGCTGCCTACACCTTCGGGTAACAAAGGCGTGAAGTTATATTATGTTGTTTTAATGTTATGAGTGTGATTCGCGAAAATCTAAGTAATAAATACAGCGTTATCTAGTTAAATAATCGGTACGATGAGGCAGTTTGTCCGACTAGCAAAAGGCTATTATGAAGGACTGAACCACCAGAAAAATAAGGTGAATTCATACATAGAGTACGCCAAGGCATGCGAGTGCTTGATTATTCTTTTACTGTTTATTCCACTTCCGGCGTAAAAAATATATATACATATGTAGATAATTTCATGCTAGTTTAGGATTTAGTTTTGACATGAAATGGTTAAAAAGTCACTTTCGCATTTATCATATTTTGTTAGGGTACAAAATGGAGAGGTTTTTTTTTAATTAATTCACAGATTTAATTTGAAATTGTATATTTAATAAAATTTTATTTCTAAATAACAAATATCATAACCTTAAAAAGGTTTATTTAATCAATCTATCAAATCAATCCTAAGTTTCAATATTGTGGACGTAGTTTAGTTTTTTATATATTTAATATTAAACGGTGCCAAGATTTACGTTCTGCTTTGTATATTTTTGTAAGAATTATGTTTTTTTGTGTGAATAAATGATTTGTTTTTATATATTTTTGTTGTTTTAGTTTAAAATGGTGATCAGTTGTAAATAAAATACGGTTACTATTTTCCAAGGTAGTTTAATCACAACATAAATGATTATTTCATAAATATGAATCAGAAAGATGTTCGCTGATGAGATTTCACCGCGGCCTGAAAAAATAGATTGTATTCATATAGGTACACACTAATGAATACTTAAGCTTTTAACAATATTTATATTAATTAAAAACATTGTAGTTTAGAGAAATCTTATAATTTGCAATTGGCCCTATATTTTTTCTCGGTTTCTGATATCTTTGCTAGTGCCGTGTCGCCTGTACTTCGAAGCCTCGCAACTAGGTCTAGGAACTCTGCCCCCGTTGGCGACTAGTCACGCCAACGGTGGTGGAGTTACCAAGCCCAGGTACGTTCGGAGTTAAGTCGGTGCATCCAACTTGCATCTCTATTTCTCCAATTCTCTTTCACGAAGTAGGTGTTCTTGAAACTGACAAAACTTCAATGATGACAAAAGGCTGTCTGTACAGTCGTATCATCGGATTGTATATTTTCCAAAACTTCGGATTCTTCATCTTGAAACTCTGAGACCCTAGTTCATTAGCAGCTTATTAAACTTGACCTTTAAAGTTTGCAAAAGTAACTTGAAACTGCCTACATCCAAGTTGCAGCTGTTGCTGGCCGTGCTCGTTAATTTCATGATATAATTAATTAGGCTAGTGACCGCTAGATGGCGCTGGTACATTAAATCAATATCCTCATCAATACCTTATTATGTACACGAATAGAATTCAATAAAAGTAAAATGATGATTATTAGAGTTATATATTAGAAGAGTTTTTTTTATGGGTTTATACTATCATAATATTCCAGTTGTATAAATGCCCAACTGATGTGATGAGGGCTTACAGAAAACCATACGATTTATCTTTTTATACCTTATTATAAATTTAGTATAAACTGTTTATACCAATAATTATAATTATTCTTACTGCCACTGTACATTCATATGTGTAAAAACAAATTATTTTATTTATATAGCCTGATGATGACATAGTATACATGATTTACCACTAGATGGCAAGCAAAACAAAATTTCTTGCCCAGTTGTTTATAATGCTTTGTAATATGTATCAATAGAATTAAATCAAAAATACCTTTAGAAATATTAAAGGCTCGAAAACTTTAAATTAGATTACCTCACGTACCTAAAACATTTTATCAAACTGAAATTCTATAATTTAAAGTTTTTTCCTTGGATATATTATTTAGAATAATAAATATTACTTTATGTAATCTTACATGCAATTAAAAAAGATTTTCTAAAACAAAATTATTATATATTTCAAGACATTGTTATAATTATTGCAAGTCACATTTAATGGTGTTATATTCTGTAAACAGTTCCATTTCATAGTTGTGCGTCTAAAAGCAATGATTAAATTAGAGTCTGTGTTTGAAGCTGGAACACGATCCGTTCACCCCTTCACAACGACCGCCTTCACATTTAAATTTGAAAAAATAAATAAAAAGCTGGCGCGTTCGTCCGCCATCTTGCGTTCGTTTGTATACCACGCTCCTACGCTGTCAGGACTTTAAATAATGCCCTAATTGTATGCGCACTCTCCATTATATTAGTTAATTATATTTCAATGCCCACAGCAATAAAAATATCACTTGAATAATTTCTTTGCTAAATTGATGGGGAAATTTCACAATATTTTTTTGCTTACGTTTTGATAAATTGAATTGAAAGTGCGACCACCTATTGTGATCTGATACTCAAGTAATGTAATTAAGTTATCCAGTACTATTAACTGTTAGTTAGATTATAAAATACGATTCATTACTTATTATAAAACAAAGTCGCTTTCCGCTGTCTGTCCCCTTACATGCTCAGATCTTTGACACTTACTTTTTAAAGTGAAACTTTTATTACATCGTCTCAAACTTTTTCGTCTGCGTGTTGCATGTCGCGTGACGGTGACGTGAAGGCGCTCGTCAGAGCGCCTTTCACGTCTATTATCGTTTATTTATATTAATTAATTACCCAAATATACACTTTATTTTTGTAAATAAATACCGTAAAAACATGTAGAAAAACACCCCCAGACGAGTGATCGAACCCGCCCCGACCTTGTGTTTTCGGTAGTGCGGTTTACCGATGCACCACGAGGGCCGTATGTATAATCGTCTAATTACCGTCCTCTTTACCAATTTCGACACATTTTCTAGGATCGGGTTTGTTTGTTTGTTTGTTTTTTACATACATACATATACGTACGTACGTATTGCAGGCGGAGAAAAAAAAAATTATATTATTTATAAATTGTGTTTTTATAAATTGTGTTTTTTGAAAATTATATTTAAGTACGAATTACATACTAATAAAATAATGAAATATCAATAATATTTTTCGATCTTACCGACAGAATAATAAATATATACTAATATATACTATGTATATATTATATTAGAAACATATACTTAATTTTTTGCAGTGATAAACTGTAATAAAAGCAAAGCAAACACACATTGACTTCGTGTTAGTTAACAACGCCATCTGCTGGAATAGAAATTTCATGAAAATCGTTGGAGCCGATTCCGAGATTCCAATTTTATATATATACAAGAATTGCTCGTTTAAAGATATAAGATAAGATAGTGCTCTTTATATATGTATTTGTCACATTTTCATAATAAATCGAAATATCATATTTACTGGAGGAAAAAATATCGTTTTGTTTTGTAAAGATCCTTTGTTGTAATGTTGTTAACGTTTAATAGGTGTCGCGTTATCCCTAGTGCCGTAGCTAGTGCCCTAGTGTCGATTCGGGCGACATCTATCGATATAATACGATATTACGGCAGAATCATCAATAGTAGCAACCTAGTAGCGCCATCTAGGAATTATTGTCGTGACCACGTAAAATAAAAAACATTTATTAAACCCTATTAACAAATACAAGATGGCAAGTAAATTAAAATCGTAACCAATATTTTATGGTAACTAAAATACGTGAACAGTGACTTACATTCGATTTTCGAAAAAAATAATATTTCGAAAATTTTTAGTTAAATGTCTATAATGTGAAAAAAAGTTTCACTTTTACGGTGGTTTCATAAAACCACACAAGTTTTTTTACTTTGACTTTTAATAGGTAAAATGTGTCAACGGCCACCCCGTTGACACACTCTACCTATTTGTATGTATATTTCATGTAAAAGTGATGATTTTCGAGATTTTGCACTTTCATTTGACACGAAGTAAAAATACTTTTGATGCAGAAAAAAGTTCGCCGGGTCAGCTAGATGTTTTCAAAAATTCAAAAACCCACTGAAATGAGTAGGGTAATTACACTTTATTAAAATTTATATTTTGTGCTCCTTGTTCTTCTTTTGATCTCTTGTTAATGTAAGGCTTCTTTCTGCCTTATGTCGCACCATTTGCATGTCTTACACAATATTAATGTTTATTTGTTCGTCCTCACTCCCTCTTCCTGTACAACCTGAAAATAAGAAAATTGCATGGCATTAATTAAGAAGAAGATGTGGTTTTTATGTGAAGCTTAACGGATTATACTACTGAAATTGTAGCGACCAATGTAGTGAGATCAAAAGATCTGGTTATCAGAATCATATTGTTGGACCTTTCTCATAATTAGCCATCTTCTATGAAGATCTAATTGACAGTAGTTCTGTTGGCCAAGCTGCATTCCATGACTTTCAGTAGCTTACTTATAAACTTATAAATCATGCGCGTCTTTATTCTAACCACTGAATGCGACACCTTTACATATTAAAGTTCCCATCAAACTAGTCTCGGGAATATTTGCAACCATGTGAACTCTGCGGTCATTTAAAAAAAACAAGGAATGTAGTACTTTTAGCTGTCATTCTATTGGAAAATATAGCAGTCATATTTTTCTTCTCACAAAGATGAACAGATATTTTGTTTGGGGTGGTAGAGGCATATAGATCGCTGTATGCATGGGCCGGCTCGACTGGTGATATAGGTACTACGGTCTCTCAGAATATCGACATAAAATGTCTCTTGCCGCGTTTTGCTCGGCGAGGGAGGTATTCGGAGACCCAAACCTTCTCTTTTCCACTTCCGAGCTCATCCCTAAGCCACTTAAAGGCCGGCCACGCAACTGTAACACTATCTGTGTTTCAGGTGTGTTAATATGATATTGAATGGCAATGATATATAGTAATAAATTCAATTGTGCTGCTTCCACAGTATTTATTATATCGCGTCGAGGTGTGTGGGCGCGTCGACCATGAATTCGATTATTTTTATTCCAGACTAGTTACCCGCATCTCTACACGCGTGTCCTTCTTCATTAGAAAATAATGATATCATTGCCAGGCATCAGATTTTAACGAAACTAAGCTTAATTATCCTTCAAAGAAAAGCTTAAATCAACTGTTAAAACTATGAAAATATGTTGAAATAGATTTGGATATTCTCGACTTTGCCAAAAGAGATGACCATTTCTGTTGTAAAACATACGCACATACAGACACGCCATATTATTATTACTCTGTTTCACTAAGATGTCCTTTATTCCTGAACGTCAGTAAATCTCTAACATAACAATGACAGGTATTATTAAATATGTACATACTTGTAAAGGATACAATAGGAATTTTTCATAAATTACATATGTTATGAAAGCTATACTATTCATAGATACGTTATAATAAGGATTATTGAAATTCCCTTTGCATAGTTTTTTCAAACAAATTGATGACACACAAAGTTCTTTAGTACAGACGTCATTACCTACCTGTGAGTATGGATTATGTGTCACTTACTGGACATAAAATCCAAGATATAGTATGTATCTTTGTTTGCCACTTTGGCCTTGAGATGGTACTGAAAAAAGTTCTAGATATATTAGCTAAAGAATATAACTTTATAAGCTGCATGCAAATATTTCATAATTGCTTTGGAAAATAATACGAATTATGTTTAAAAAACAGGGACTAAATTTTCTAAACGTATACCCAAAATTACGAAAGGACTTAGTTTACAAGCTAATACCTATCTTTAAAAGTAAATAAGGCATATATTGAAGGGATGTGGCATAATTATATGCAAGATTTACTAAGCAGATATGCAGCGCGGAATTGGATGGAGGTAGGAGGCGAGGACAGCCACGACACACTTTCAATCACCAAACAGAACAAGTCCTGGAGGAAGGTGATATCAGGAGCCATAAAAATCGAAGCGCGTGTATGAAAAGAGTTATGAAAATCAAAGAAGCGAGTGAGGCGTGTAAGAATCGTGCCTTATGGCGGTCTGTTCTCTTTGCCTACCCCGCAAGGGACTTGACGTGAAGTTATGTAAGTATGTATGTGATATATTGCTTTATCCAAAGTGCGTACACAATACTAGGTAATTGTATTTTACTATGACTTTTCGAAATTGTTTTCGGAAGTTATGTGTGATAAATATCGATGACTGAAAACTTTGTGCCCGGTATGGCAATAGGTTCGCCACCATTCCATTTGGGACGTAAACATAACGGCGAGACGAGGCTTAACAGCCGTTAAACTGCTTGATTGTACAAAATGCATGTGAAATATATTATAAGGTATATTATCTCCTGTCTCATGATTCACAGTCATCATAACTGTTGGTTTCTCGTGGGACAGAAATGATTATCTTTTAAAATGTACCTACAGCGTTATTACTAGCTACTTAGTCAGGTATGTTAGTTATTATGGGAATAGAGCACACTCGGGTATCTTTCTTAGAACATCTTGGATGGTCTAAGGTCTTATTTAATACCAATATACCTACAAATTATGTAAACTTCATTTTAATCTGTAATAATATTATATAGTTGAATAGTTTGTTTATTAGTTTAAGCGCGCTAAACTCAGGAACTAATGTTCTAACAGGAAATTTCTTTAAGTGTAAAATTAGCTATTTATTTAAAAAAGCTATAAGATATCGACCTACGATATTATTCTTCGACAAATTGGGCATCCAAATACCTCTCTCACCGAACGAGGAGGTCGTGATATGACACGGGTCGAGCCGGCCCATTCATACAACGAGTTGGGTGGCTCTATAACTGTTAAAGAACTAATAATGTGTTAAACTAACAGACACTTATACAAATCCTACTGCCACCTATCTTCTTCTAACTATCAAATTAGAGAACCTATTTTGTATTTTATGACCTGGTGAAAAAGAAGTAATTTCCAATGTACGTGGGTAATTAAACGACACGTCACTAATAACACATATATATACACGCATGTAAGCTATAACATTTAAATAGTAAGCTGTACAAACAGATAAGTTACCATTGACCCATCTCTTATACGGCGTGACTTTACACTCACTACGTGTTATGTTTGTTTTCTGCTTATCTAATTCGGTAGAGACCGGATTTGTGGTAGGTCGCCATTAGGGTTGCCAACCGTATAACAATCTATACCTATAATAAATATGAAGGAAACTTGCGTCTGTATATTTAAAGTATTAATCAACTAATGTTGATAATTAGAAAACGAACACCAATTAAACAACAATTAAACAAAAATCACATTTGTATTTTTTGGTTTGTATTTCTATATTATCATGTCATCGCTAATCCCCACACATATCCAAAAAAATAAAGCCTGTTTGGTGAACATACAATTTATATGATGTAACCATACCATATATGTACTTATATATGTAATAACATGAACTCTCAGAAGACCGACGTAAAGTGGCCCATGCCGCGTTTCGTTCATTAAGAGAGGTACCCGGAGACCCACCCCCCTTCCCCATTCCATCCTATCCTATCCCTTAAAGGTCGGTAACGCGACAGTAACACTATATGTGTTGCTGGTGTCTATGGGTGGCGTTGGTTGCTTACCATCAGGTAACACGCCTGCTCGTTTGCCCTCCTATCCCATAAAAAAATAGCGAAATAAGTTAGTATTTACTTCACCGCACCATTGAAAAGGAATATGTGAAGATAACTTACTTCTAGAAGCTGCACAGCCTTGATATACCTAATATATTATCCTATATCTTTTCTAGACAAAATCGCAAAAAGCTCTCGCTAACGTTTTTTTTGTTGTACATACCTACATTTGAAATAATTTAAAATTTTAGGGACAACCCTGTTAATAAAGGTGTAGACGTGATGCACGCACTTATTTGTACAGTTCGTAAAGTTTTTCTAAAGCTTTTTTATGTTCTTCTCATGGTTGTCGGTACTTACATATGTCTGACGAAATGAAATACATGCCGTTCTATTGAATTATGAAAGTATGAATTAATAGATTATTATTGTGTTCGGAATTTCTAATGATTTTCTTCTGAAGATTCTTAACTTAGCTGAAGTAACACACAGTTTTTTTTGTGAAAGTCCTAGCGTTAAGGACTTTCGCGAAATCATCCATTGTCATTACAAACTTACTGAGATAAAAGTGCATTTCGCTGTTGAATTTCTTAGCTAAGAATATATTTTTATTATTTCCTGTTTTTTAAAGAAACTTTATTAGTTATAAAACTTTTTGTGTGTTACTGCAGCTAAGCTAAGAATTTTTTCAATTCAAAATTTTTAGGTTAAGTACGGACTTCATTATTCAGTTCCTATAATTTATTAAGTCTTTTTTAAACTGAAACCAGTCAAGTTTTATTATCAATAGTACCTAAAAGATTAAAATACGCGTCTTAAAACGTGTTTTACGAGGTAACTGTGAATATGAGTTATTAATAACTACCTACATAATTATATACTTATAGGGAAACGAAAAAAAAAACATGACCTTCCTCCTCCTAATTAAACAGTCGGTATAAAAATAATTGAGTATATCGTTCATTAATTAGGAACTACGACAAAATGGAAACCAATTTACAACTGAAATAAAATCTTATATAGTATTTCTCTAGGAGACTTTCAAATAATGTGGCTTATACGTTAGTTGTACGACTTTTTCCCAAAATGACCTCAAAAGAAAGTATTGAAGGTCACGGCAGTATTACAGACATTACGATGACACGAAATAAGAAAAAAAAGCTACAAGGCATGGCCTTGAAAAGAGTCAACGATCTGAAACCCTCGCATCCGTCGACTGTACATTCCCATCTTTGTCTAACAGTAGGCGCGCTGTGTGTGCTGTCTCGCTCTCGCGGCGGCTGCAGTTACTTGCATCGACCAATAGGGTGTGCAGGCGCATCAGCGCGCGTCGTTTGCTCAACTGGATCGATAGGGGTGTCAGCGTTTTTGTAAAGCTCATGGAAATCCTTAAAAAACTTTTAGAGATTGTTAATTGAGTAGAAATGCCAACGTTTATAACAATTAGCGTTTTAAAAACTCCTTAATATAAATAGCTTTTTAATGACTGGTTAATTTTATACACAATTCTGATTTAGCAATTACAGAGATTATGTGATATGTTTTTGTTAATTTTTTAAAGCTAGCCGGATCTTCCTTGATCCTTCACGGAGAACTCTATATATCTATATATATATCTCTATCTTTAACTGCTATAATATATAATGACTCTTAACAGTCTCCATCGCCCAGTGCTTTAAGCACTCGGTTTCTAATTTAATAGCATCAATTTCAAATCGGTAGTCATAATAAGCTCATTCACGACATTTTGTTGAATTTATCGACAAAGTAATCGATGTTGATCAGATCACCCTCAATCCCTATATTTAATTTAGGATACCCTGCCCAACCAAAGAGGATGATGGAACCTTTTGATTAAGGTACAAGCTTGAAGGCCTTACTTGTCACTGATTGTTGATACGACTACCCAAGAAATATTTTATTTATTAATCGGTTACCTTATTTCCTAACTCAATATTTTTTTTGGCAACATTAGATAGAGCTTTTGGTAACATTAGATTTGCAGACAATCGCAAGTCGTCAAAATTAATTACGACATTGCATTATGAATATTGAATAAAACGCGCCAAATTAATAAAATAGCATCTTGAAACTCCATCATAGTGTCATCTTCCGGTTCCGATTACAAAGAAGAGTAGCACTTAGTGACTGTATGTATGTATATTTTATTCTAAACTATCTCGAAACTCTGGTCCCTCTCACACTTGACCAAATGTTTCTTATATCCAAAGGATCGCTGTTTGAATACGTAATATTCTTTCTTAATATTTTTTTATTGTATCTTCTTTGTCCAATGAATTCGGTATTTTTTCACTTTCAAAAGGTCTTTATTTAATATTCCGCTGGAATTTGAGTGGAACTAAATTAAATACCGTCTGCCTCCAACAAACACTCCGCCACCCGCTTAGGTGAACAAATATTATTATGAAAGCTCTTGTTTTTAAATACTTTTCAAGTCACTTTTAAATTGAGGTGCACGTATTGAAGCTGCTGTTTCAACATGGCGTCCGTTATGGTTGTCATTTTTAGCTTGTTATTTTTAGGGGTATATTTCAATCAATAATTCTGTTTAGGTAACATAGTATGACTATATATTTCATAGATTTTTTAGTTCTAGTATTAGTATTAAGCTAAGTCTAAATTTCCAAAAAAAAATGTAAAGATTTATTGAAAAAAAGAGACTTGTACGGTAGGTTATCGAATAGGAGGCCAAAACAAGGTTTGGTATAAGATCAACAACGACAACAACTTAACTGATGAGAGCTAGTTGATTAAGGTGATGATGATCATGATACCCTAAAAATAACATATGTATTTAATAAAATTACGAGTTTACTGTACAAACTGAACAACTGGTTTCAACAAACTATCTTAGTAGCGTAAGGCATCAAGTAAATAGTCAATAAATAGGATGCGAAAAATTTGCTCCTAGTACATTCTATAAGAGTTCGACGTAGGTACTTTTTGTAACGGTACTCTAGCTTCACTGTACATACTTTGTTCCTAGGAATTCATTTTCACGCTCGAATCGAAGATCTGAACTATCGCATTATGGCGACTCCTTTAATCTTGATGTCAGAGTAAAAAATAATATATCAATTATTACACTAAATCTGTTTTACTATTGGTTTGTGTAACTTAAATTTAATCAATAATTCTAATTTTAAATACTCTGGTATACTATAATTACAGTCATTTTTGTGTCCATGGATGCTATAGGAGTTAACTACTGAGAGAAAGAGGAGAAGCGATATACAATATTGTACTAATGGGATCTATTCAGCCTCAGAAGAAGTGAATTACCATTAAATACCATTTTCTAAAAATTTATTATTTCTAAAATGACTTTTCACGAAACTAAACTTCAGAAATCCTATTAAGTAGATAATAAAAAAAAAACTTGCATAAAGACGCGTGTACACTAGTCAGCTGTACCGTCACGTAACAGCATGTCACCTAACAAAAAGTGTTGACAATCGGCGAGAGTAAAAAACTGAACACGTGTAAAAAAGAGCTGAACTAATTTTACAACCACTTTTTGTTGCTACCGAAAAGTTTTTTTACGAACTAGAGCTGACATTTATTTATTTTTATTTGACGGCTACAAGAAGTTATGACAGTCAAATGTCAAAAACAGTTATATCTCCCACCAGCTTTAGCTTGCTGATTTTTCAATACAATTTCCATTTCTGTTATGTTGAAAAAAAAATAGAAATTGCTGCCCATGTTACTTCTGAATAAATAAACGTTCAAATGGTGAATCATATGTTTATAATATTTATATATATATATATATCAGATATAAATATTCTATATTGCATGAATCAAATAAAAATAAGGTTTACTGCTACATCAGCTATCAGCATCACCCAGTGTAAGTCCTATCAAAATGGGTCCAGCTCGGAACACACTGACCGACAATTCATTTCTACTAAAATTGTTTTTTCTACTACTATTACTAAATCCATTTATAAGTAATCTCTTGACAGATCCACTATTTTTTGCAACTGAATAATCCCTAACTATACCGATATAATTAGAATCCCAATTAACATACGAGTTTTATCTCTCACTATTGTGTTGTAATGTTCCCACTCGGAAAGGAATTTGATTTATGTCTCATCAAGATAACATCGCTGCGATAAGAATTGCAATGTACAGGTGCAACAAGAATTTTATTTATGGAGAAAATTTAAAAATAGACTCACGAAACCCATATAAATTCAAATTATAGTTTATTTACGACATACTTTCATGTAGTAATAATGTCATGTTGTAGTTTTATCCAAGACTTTTATTAAATTACTAAAATAGAATATAATTTTAATCATGACAAAGGCAAAACCGGCGCCAAGCGGCCAGGATTTAACGGAAACTAAAAATTTAAAATTGGAACATGTCGTTGAATTTCAAAACTCGAATATCGTATACAACTTTGTCTAGTGTTCAATACTTGAATAGTCTGTATAGCTAAGAAACGGTACTCTTGAAATGTAATTTAACACGGTGACGCTAATAGGCCGGTCCTGCAGACCGAACGCTTTGGGAATATTTTTATTATAGTCTTTTTGTAAAGACTGGTTTCTGGTATACATTTATGGGTTAAAAGGAATAATATTTGATCTTACTGGCTTCGATCTTAAGTGTGTGTTTAAGATCGTAAGAGAATTTAATGTGTTGGTAATAGTAGTAATTTAAAAGATTTGAGATTTGTATCTAAGTATTTTTCGACATTTCTTTAAAATAATCGATTTAATAATTCACCTCTAATTGGGTATTTATTGTTGTTTGAAAATATAAAACTGTGTTTCATGACACACATACACTCTTTTGTTATTAATATTCATAATTCCAATATTACCCGAAACAAATAACCTACATATTTAGTGGTAATCGAACTGCCGGCCACAGCTCCTGTTTCTCTTATCCACTACGCCATGGGGCGTATCTATTTCTGGGTTCAACATCATAAAACAAAACATTTTTTTAATGAAACTTCCACAAGTAACCAACTCATTTTTACCCTCAAGACCAGTTTTTAACTTTTATTTTTGGTATCGACTGATACCGGTTTTTATTACAATTCATTTCTTTAATGTATCCCTGAATAGAGCTTTGTCAGTAATGGGTTTTCTAAACTTCGAAATAATAATAAAAAAAAATATTTTATTGTAAACCATAGGCAACGGTAATTAATGATTCGACACGTTCGAAAAAAAAAGTTTTAAATGACTAACTACATACTTTTTGCTCCTGTTTTGGGCATAATTATTTTAGCCACATATTTATCACTCACAATTTCGGAAAAGAATCAGCATCTATAACACGAATAATTAAATACATAAATATATCTTGTAGATTATTGCCACAAGAATAGTAGGCTATGTCTTCATCTAGTTATGTACGCCATCAACACTGTCCTAATTCTCACATGAAAGTTCTTGTTTAAGTCTTTAGTCTAGCAAGTCTAATTTCAAAAATAAATTATATTATAAAAGAATAAATAGCACAATTCTGAAATTATTGCAAATTAAAACTCAAAAACAAGCAAAGTGTGAGTCGGAATGCCATGAACTAAATAGATTATTAATCTTATTACATATATTTGTCTGGTGCTTTGTTTGTAACAAATGAACGAGCCATCTGCATCCGCCACGTGTTTATTAAAAATATTATAATATGAAGGGGAGACCGCCATTTTGTACCTATTGAATATTAACTAACATAGACAATAATGTAACGGGGGAGTTATGTGTGTCAATAAAGATAGGCTTTTTTAACCAAGTCCAAGAAAGGAGGTGTTCGATGTTAACTTACAAATGTTCTCCTAGACACGTTAAAACGGAACTTTTAATTTTATAATAACTTAACTTAACTTCGATAACGTGTGTCAGGCCTCGGGACACCTCTCTCGCCGAACGAAACGCGATCTGAGCTACTTGGCATCGATATTCTGTGAGATCTTGGTATTTCACCGGTCAAGGCTCTACCACTGTTCTATTTGCTACCCCTAAATTTAGTTGTTAATTGATTGTGGAAATTCGTGAAAGAATTTGTACGCTACATAAAGATAGTGATCGTAATTCTTTAAGTACAAGTTTCTTTATCAAGTTATTTAATGAAACATAACATAACATAACATACCTAATCACGGACTTGAGGTGACACACTTTTGTTGTTATTTATAACCGATAAATAGGTATATTTTTATATTTTTTTCAAAACAAAACGCGATCAAAAATTGGGTCCACCTTTTTAATTAATTAAATGTTAAAGGGTTGTATATACGAAGGACGTAAATGTTTGGTTTTTTTAACGATCCGGGGTAACCAAGACCTTGACAGTGAGCCGTGGCAAACAACGACGCCGACGACGGCATATGGCCGCTAGGGATGCCCATGAAATACTTAATGTCGATATTAGCATAAATCGATACGCATCAGTTATTAAATAGCTGATAGATGATATTCCCAATTTGTATCGCTCCCAGGTAACCAAAGGTGTGTATGTATGCAAATTGAACATGATAAAGTTTTAACAAAAAATATTAATACATGAATATATTAAAAAGAAATAATCAAATATGCGGAACAACATTCTTACAAAACAAGAGGATTCTCAGTATAAAATATTAGGTAACCGAAATTTTAAAACTAATAAAAAGATGGTCCCTTTTGTTCTTTGATCCCTTAAAGCCTCATTGTTATAACATAAACCGTAAAAATTTTAAATGCATATATTAATGGTTCATCGACAAACAGCTGAGATGGTGACTAATGAGGCCCCATCACTAAAATCATCACAAAAACCTGTCTACTGGTCACTGGTGACCTCACCAGGTAGGGTCCCTTTGCCCCTCGCCGCGCACCCGAAGGGTCTATTCGATATAAAATATTATGGTTTATGGTCAAATACAACCCCACATGTGACTTTGAGAGAAGTTATTTAGAATTAATAAGAGAAATTAACATATAAATTACTAAAGTGACCATATTACTGTAATATTGTATAAAATAACAAAAAAAAACTAGTCCAGTTTCTATTTATTTTGTCTTTTCAGTGTCGCTCTTGTTATCTTTAAAATTTTGTTGTACAGTCTGTAAATTGTGTTTTGTTTCTCATAACTTCTGATAATTCATTATTGTGTATCCAGATTATACAAAGGACTTTTTAAATAAACTTGCATTTAAAACTGGATACACAATAATGATTAATAGTCTCAGTGGTACAATGGTCGAGCACCCCGTTTCTGAATACAGAGGTCGCAGGTTCGAATCCTGGCACTGGCTCACACCAATAACTATTCGAATTTGTTTTCGGAAGTTACGTGTGATAAATATCGGTGACTGAAAACTGTGTGCCCGGTATAACAATAGGTTTGCCTATTCCATTTGGGACGTAAACATAACGGCGAGACGAGGCTTAGCAGCCGCTGCCTACATCTTCGTGTAACAAAGACTTGAAGTTATGTTATGTGTTATGTTATAATGAATGTTCAGACATTAAACAATGTATGGTGTAAGAACGTTGACTTACGGTATAAAGAGACAAAGGTGTACGAAAAACAATTTTCTAAAAATTTTTACAGCATGAATAGAATGAATGAAATAAATGTCAATTTAATTCGAATTTTTAATCAAGCATTTTCAGATTAGGCAATTACTTGTGAGACAAGAAGCTCAGCTATCCAAGATGTTACATAGTAGTAATACTTTTTGGGAGCGGTGAAATAATGGTGGGACCCGAATAATTTTAATGGGAGTCGAATAATTTTTTAGGAGAAGAAAAAAAATTGGCAAACTTGATGAACTTTTCTCTAGTCTATAAGTTTACCTGTGCTATACTATGCTATACTAAGACTATGGTTCATACGCTTACATTGCAAATTATTATCCAAACCTTAAGCTAGAACTTATCATACTAGGAGTATTGCTTAACGGATTTTATAATTTTCAATACAATAAAAATAGAAAATAAAACATAAATTAACCTGTATTAATTGAGTATTTATATATATTTATTATTAATAATGTAGTATAGTAGACTCGGTGGTCCAGTGGTCGAGCACCCATTGGCTCACACCAATGACTTTTCGAAATTAATTTCGTAAGTTATGTGCGATAAATATAGATGATTATAAAACTTTGTGCCCTTTGTAAAAGTATGGCAATAGGTTCGCCATCTATTCCATTTGGAGCGTAAACATAACGACGAGACGAGGTTTAACAGCCGGTGCCTACAACTTCGGGTAGAAAAAGGCGTGAAATTATGTTATGTTATGATAAGTTTTTTTATCAATTTAGAAAGTCAATTATGAAATCCGTTAAGCAATACATTCGACTTCTAGTTTCATAAGTTTTAGCTTAAGGTAAGAGGTTGTGTTTAGTGGAATTATAATTTATAAATAGATGATAGAGGGTACTTTAAGTAAAGCCTCGATATGCCATGAATAAGCTGTACAGTGGGGTAGCTCAGTACTGTATAAATATGTAGAATTCGTACTAAACTACATCTCCTCCAATGTATTCTTTGGAATACTTGAATGGCAAATTAAGCATGGACACAAGTTCAAAACCTAAAATCTATTTTTATATAATGCGAATACTTACGCTTTTGAATGAAGTAGTCTCGAGTTCGAATCCTGGTTTACACTATTGACTTTATGGAATTATGGAGTTATTATGTGTGATAAATATCGAATTGTACCTGATCTATAGTATAGCATTAGATTCTGACTTCTATTCCATTTGGGACGTAGAAGTCACTGTCTGAACTTTAAATAATCTATAAGTACTCAATATCAAATGGATACTATTTATTCTATGATGCCACGAGTCATCACATTGACATTTGAAAAATATCGATAATATTATCACAATTGTTTTGCGATTTAATAAACATCACTAAATCATTACAAGTTATGAATGAAATTAGTCACTACTACACTACTACTACGGTGTAGTAACACGTCTATCGTTAGCACGTCGCTAGTTGTTCGGCAGACTTCGGGTGTTTCCGTCGACGATCGTGGAAGCTCGTGCCAGTGACCTAGGATAACACGGGAGCTATGACTGCGCTCCACTCGATATTTAGAAACTGTTTTTTTTTTAACTCAACTAACGCTAGGGTTGCTGTTGCTGGGCAGACTCCACAAGATGTAGTAAAAGTGTTTAAATATTTTGTTTCGTTTATTGCTGAGTTATGTTAAACAATCTTATTTTTAGAGAATAAGTTGATCCAGACGTTACGATCATCAATTTATTTTTGTAGTGACGTATTAGAAATGTAATAGACATGAAAAATCAAAAGTTTAACTGGTTTAAAGTAGGAAGAATATCAAGACTCTAAGACTCAATAAGGTAGAGGATATGATAAGCTCTATGCTCTTTATTTCGTAGACTCTTCAGAAATTCTCATAAATAGTATACATACATACTCTCTATATATCTAACACATATTATCATAAATACACACATAAAAATAACATAGTTGCGTTTGTGAGATTTCCGAATAGTTTCTGAGTGTGAAATGAAGACAGATTTATCTAAATAACCCTATTACTTCATCTTAATGCAGTATAAGTTACCATTAAAAGCATTACCCTAAGATAAAATACAGGAATATAAGACAGAATATACTGGAATAACTTAAAAAAAAATATTGAGAAAACGGAAAACTTACCTCACTATAAATTGTATCTATTACTTTAAAATAAAAGTATTACCTAGGGCACTGTGCCTAACTTTTTACCTTTTTAAGAAAACGATAAATCTTCGCTATTCAATAAAATGCAAATACATATGCACGCCGCTTTACATGCACTCCTAATTAGAATTCCAACCAAAGACTAAACAAGAATAATTCTAGTGCCGGGAAAGTGCACGGCCATGACCGGGTGTATTGACCTGCGCTTCCTATCGTCTATGTTGGCCTAGGTTAGGCCGCGCGTCACCACTGACGTGGAGATCTATTGCCGCCATTTTTTCATAGACAAATGACGGAAAATAACTACTACTACTTTAATGACTTTTAGCAATTTTTTATTTATTAAAATATTATCTAAAAGTAATGTAAAAGCTGTTAGCTCAAAATTTTCTTTTTTCTTATCTTATAATCTAGATTTTGGACAGAATCGTTAGTGGATTTAACTGATTCGCTGATCAATGTAAATTGTTTTTTAATATTAAGAGTGATTTTATACAATTCTTCATGTTTATAAGTAACTACATCTAATAAGTTAGCTAATACTAATGGTTTATATTTAATTTTGAAAAATATAATAGGTATTCGTATTATCAAATTACAACAAGTAAACAATTATTGCATGAAATATAGCAAAATTTACAGGACATAATATATAAATATAACAAAATGAAAAGAACTAAATTCCTGTAAAGAACTACATAACAAATAATATTCCGGTGAATCTTTCTGATATTGATTGATCGGTAATTTTGCTAAATATAAATATATTTTTTTTAATGCAGTAAGAAAACATTTAATAATATAATGCAAAATGACTCTACATATTTTAGTCACCAATCAAATTATAGAATTTATTCATTAAGCGTTATTGTTACTTTTATAAGGAGAGTTTCGAAGAAATAATAAATCCTATAGGAAACTTATTAGAAAATAATAAAATAATAATAAACTTACATGAGTCCTCCTGGCAGGTAAGCTGACATCATCACACGTGCACCGGCGAGTGTTGAGGGCAACACTGTGTATGAGAAAAATATAGCAACACAAGAAAAAAAAAAGATTTTCAAAAATCGAAAAAGGGATTGTATTGTTGATTATTTAGTGTTGCGATATTTTTTTCATATTTGATCTGGGTTTGAAAACTGAGTGAGGCGCGAGCGACTGAAAGGCACGAGGGCCGGGCCGCCACTGCGCGGACGCAGCCCTGCCCTCAGAGAAATTACGTCAGCGCGCACACTGGCCATGCACACCCCTTTCTTTTTTTATTCGTAATTAATTTGCGGTATGATTTTTGGCGGCGCGATTTTTTTTTTCAATGATGTCAGGAGCGATAAAGGAAGTCTTTTTGAAATGTTTTCAGCTCATGTTTTATTGTTAAACTTCACCTTTTTACGATTACTTGTAATGTAGGTAGAGTCTAGCTTTCATATTTTTTTCTCACTTATATACTGCATTCATAAAAGCCTTCATTAATACTTACAAGATATTATAATGTGTGTTATTAAACCATTTGTAGAGTAAATTATTCTAGTAGTAGTATCCTATACCCACAGAAATATCGAAAATTCTCATTAGAATTTTAAACGTTTGATTCAACTAAGATTCTTCTAAGACGTACGTTAGTGTGAACGCTCCCTATCCCGCTCACCGCAGACGATCCCGGTTACCTGCGATCGAATACACACACACAAACATCATCACGCCTACATACAAGTAACTGAAGACGTGACACATACGCTGGCTCCTAATGCCAATGTGGGTGTCAGAGGAAAATGGAGATACTGACATTTATTTTTTTTAATCGCATGTGTTTTAACGGCTATCATTGTAAGGTTATAGGGTTTCTTATAAGAATCTATTCCTTTAACACCTAAATCAGCCAAAGGAAAAGACACCAGGTGCCTGACCTCTTACGATACTGAAGGCACCATTTGTGACAAAAATGTAGATTATTTGAATATATATAGTAAAATTATTACAGGATAGCCCATATGGCCAATCATCCCATGCCTAATGCAATCTATTCTTTATGGATCAAAATTGGCACAGTATTAGGTACTTATATTTCCACAACCAAATAGAACGTGTTCTGGAGGAAGGCGATATTAAACATACATATACATGCCTACCCCGCAAGGGAATTTGGCGTGAAGTTATGTAAGTGTATTTCATCATCATCATCATCATCATCATCATCATGAGCCCAGATTAGTCCACTGCTGAACGTAGGCCTCCCCCTTAGCGCGCCATAACTCCCTATCCTGTGCCAGCTGCATCCAGCGACTCCCGGCTGTTTTTATGAGGTCGTCTGTCCATCTAGTGGGGGGACGGCCTACGCTACGCATACCAACCCGTGGTATGGGTGGTGTATTTACATTCAGAATAACCATTCATGCAAATTGTGATGCATAGGTACATTGCAGTCTCGATGGCCTAGTAGCTCTTCACTCCGAATAAGAGTCAGAAGACTCTGGTGCAATTAGGGTTGCAGGAAGTGCCGTCAGTCTTATCACGGAAAAAAATAATAGACAATAAATTGAAAAAAATATCGGTGGTCTGGAGAATCAGCACTCCGGTAGTTGAGTGTGATTTAGAAACATTGATAAGTTGCGGGTTCGAAACATTGTTAACATCAATTTGCGGAAGTTAACGATCATAAATATCTTATATATAAAATTTTCGTGTCACAATTTTCGTTCCCATACTCCTCCGGCTTGACCGATTCTCATGAAATTTTGTGAGCATATTGAGTAGGTCTGAGAATCGGCCAACATCTATTTTTTATCCCCGTAAATGTCAAGGGTAGTCCACCCCTAAATTTTTTTTAAATTTTTCGATATATTTTTGTTTCTTATTTTTTTTATAAAACGGGATACAAAAATACATACAACCATAGATTTTCAACCCCCTACGATCGACCCCTATTTTTTAAATTGTTTTTTTGGCAAGACAACGTTTGCCGGTTCAGCTAGTAATTATATATATGTATATCAAAATTTATTAAAAAAATGTCAATAGGTTCCACAACCTTTAACTACTTATTAAGTTTATAAGGAGGAACATTTGACTTGAAAGAACCAAACAAAATTGGCGAGTCATAGAAGAATAAAAAAATGTATTGTACATTCATTATGGGAACAGGAGGGAAGTTAATATAATTATTCAATTAATTTGCATATGACTTCATTGTTATGTACTTCTTCTTCATTCTCTACGCGATCAACGTGATTAAGGTCGTTAAGTGAGTAAATAATACAATTCAATATACGCAATGAATTTATAATTAACGCCCGTAGAACATTATAATGTATCTGTTGTATGTTCCAGAATATTCACTCACTACTTTCTCCTCGTACCTTCTAACTGAACGTAGTGTTGTATAAATAAAACACAAGTATAGTGGAGCTGGAGGCGGGCTCGGGTTAGTGCACATAGTCGAGTTAGGGACGTTGCCCGTGATCTTGTATGTGTGAGTGATACTTTGTTGTGTGCGCACGCGCAGCTATGTCGGTGTACTTGTGGCCTAAGTACACAGCACCAGACTGTACTGGCTGTGTGTCACACCGTTTTGTTTTCATATTAATTATTGTATCCCGATTCCCGTCCCGCTTTCGTCCCGATTTCGTTCGAAAATTTTAAAAAATAGTTGTGGTAATGTAATTTATAACTCAACAAGATTATAGTAATTGACGTTTTATTGAATATCATGGGAATTCAGTATGCCCAATCTAAGGCGAAAACTATATTACAAAAGAAAGAACTTCACGTCAATACAAGAAAACGTTTTTTTTAAAGATTATCACGGGGTATTATGCGGGGTAGGCAGAGAACAGTTTATCGTACGAGAGAACATATTTGGCGTCAAGTTATGTATGTATGTATCACGATAAGCATTTTTTATTAATTAAGCTGGAGTCGCTCTATACCTGATACTGATATACTCTATACGTTGCTATAAAAAACGTGAAAATGTGTTTTAGTTACCGAGCCAGACTTTTGCAAGACAGTCTTGGAATCCTTGATTATCTTTTATAGTAAACTGTGAAATGTGGGGACGACGCCTCCACCCATCATTTCCCGATAATATCTTGATCATTAACAGACTGACAAATTGATACACTACGGTGTGACGTACATACTAAGTTCAAGTCAATAGTTCTAGACTCGTATGCGAGACAAAACATAATAACTCGCGACGTTTGGAGTTCGCAGGTGAATGTGAAGGCTGCGCGAGGAACATTCACGTTTATGGTTTTTAACAACTTCACTTCAGGTAATTTCCGTTCCAGGTTAAATCTGAGGTCCAAGCACTAAATTGACTTTTATAAATTCAAAAAAAATATGCCCTCAAAATTCAGTCTTTGTCACGCTTTGTGACGTCGTGGCTGGTATGGGCTGCTTAACGCTATACTGACACGGTTATTATCTAATACTATAGGTATAAAATAGTGTTTGTTTGTATAAATGGGGTAATATCAGGATCTACTAATCCTGTCCCCGCGCTACTATCCAAGGGCTGATTCCCTATCAGTTTAGTCTCACACAAAACTTGTGGTTATGCGATATGGTGTTCGTCAGGTCCGTTGATTTCTTATTTAACAAAAACTTTCAAAAACGAAATAAAACATACATAATCTCGTTTTGTAAATATGATTTTAATTTATTAAACACGAAACTGTTGCAGGAAGAGAACTCGGTTTATAAGAACCCACTGAGAAAAATCTAGGGGGAGAAATTAAATTCTAGGTATAAATGGAAGGAAGACTACATAATTTGAAACTAGTTTTTGTTCTACAGTGTTAAAAATAAGTTAAACTTGTTAATTAGCAAAAATTCTCACATACGATTTAGCAAAGCACCATCAGTATTCTCATATAATTTCAAATGTTGTAAGTTGGTATTATTATTCGTGAGATACTTTCGCCGCTTCCCCCTCGGGGGCGCGCAGCGTGACGGGCGAGTTTTTGTGGCGTGCCATATAACCTGGCTATTGGAGCAGTGAGAGAGAGGAACTCAAGGACGGCCTGGAGGAGGGCTGGAGGGCTGGGAGAGTGGAGGGGAAATAGCGATGCATTCGTCACGCTTCACACACCGCGCTATCTACAAACATCTGTTGTTTGCATCACACACATAAATATTAAGGTTAATATTTTTTAAAATAAAAATTTAAATAATTCAAAATATCAACACATATACTGTTACAGTTGCGTTGTTGGCCTTTAAGGGAGTAGGATGCGAAAGGAGGGGAATACAGGGGTCTCTCACCGCATGAAACGCGAAGTTAGCCACTTTACGTAGATATTCTGAGAGGCCGTGGTATTTCACCGGTCGAGCCCGCCTATTCATGCAGCAAACTTCACCACTTCCTACGAGCGGCGTTGTTGAACGGTCAACAAACGGTCATGACCAAGCATATATTTCAATGACGCTGAAAAAGTCTTTGAACAGTGGTAGAGTTCGCTGCATTAATCGCTAATAATGCTCGACCGGTGAAATATCACCATGTCTCGATAAATCGATGTAAAGTGGTTATGGTGTGGTATGCCGAGTCGTGTTTGTGCGAGGGAGGTATACGTAGTCCTACTCTGTTTAAAACCTAAGAGTGCAGCTGGGACTCCCTGGAGTAATAGGTGTCCATTGCAGGTATACCATAAAAAGCGCAATTTACTAATAACGTCAAGATTAAAGTTTTGTTAATATAAGATTTCCATCTCAAGGGAAATACTTCTTGAGATTTAACTTGAGTGGGATGACAAATGTCGCTCTACCAGTTCTGTACAATGGTGGACGGACTCATGATCGAGTAACAAAGGTTATAAGTCCGAACATCTTCACAAACTTAGTATGTTAGTAATTGATCAAAACAACCTTTAGGATTGTATCGCGTTTATTTATTAACTATTTATATTTATTTCCCGACGTTTCGAACTCTTTACAGAGATCATTTTCACGAGTGATGAATAAAAAGATGGTAGTTGTTCAAAAGCTATTTTCATTAATACAGAGAGCACCTACTTTTTGGAAATAAAAATCAAAAAGTTGATGTTAAAAACCTTTATTAACCTGGAAACCAAGTTCCTTTCTTTTTTCTGATGATTGATTTCGAGATGATGATTATCGGGGAAGGGGACAAGAGCTTTGCTTAATTTTGCTGATAAGGGTGATGGGGGGGGGGGAATATATGGCGCTCTGTTCTCTCTGCCTAGCACGCTAGGGACTTGCCGTGAAGCTATGTTTAAGTAACTCCCTATGGCAGTTCGGTCTGTACATATTATTATTAAACCTTCCCGTATTACAACACATCCCCAAATAATAAATAACGCTGTTCAACATTGATATCAAGCTGTAAATGCCATGAGACATATTAAAATAAATTAGCGCCATCTAGTGACGAATAGGTATTTATTTTTATCAAATCTAAAGCAATAATATATTTTTCATTATTAACCTTTATTAACCTAAATAATTTATTGACCATTTGTAAACTAGGTAACCATTACCTATTACAATGTCCTACAATTTCATTAATGGGTACCGCAAGTAGTTAGAAAATATTATAAATATTTTTATAAAGCACGAAAATCATCATTTTATTACTATTTCACATTAAATTAACTATAGATCAAATTTAAGGTAGATAGATATTCCTTTGCAAATAACGTTCTCGGCTACGTACAGTTCAGTTTCTTTGGATGATTTCAGCTACCGCTAAAAGTAATGGTGTACAAGCCAATTTGATAGTTACATTAATTAATAATTGTATGATGCCGTGGTCCAGCAGCCCGCTTCTGAATTATGAAGTTCGAGTTCGAATCCGGACTAATACCAATGACGTTTCGAAATTCTTTTCGGAAGTTATGTGTGATGAATATGAACTATGATGAATAAGACTGACAACTTTGTGTCCGGTATTAGGGAATTGATTCGCCACCTATTCCATTTGGGAAGTAAGCACACCTGCCTACATAATATGAATGTACGAGTCTTAGAAATTGGAAAATAATGATGATAATATGCACCCCGTCCAAGATTGATTGAGGCACTCATCTTTTTAAGCAAAATTTAAAATTATTATTAACATCAACCTATTAATTAAGTTATACTAATACAATTATGATGAGGGAAGTTCATTTTATAGAGTGCTTGTATGAGTTTCAATTTGATAATTGACAGACAGATTATAATCTTAACATGTTATAACTGTAAGTCCACTTATTATGTGTTCTGAAGTAAGTTTTTCTCACGCATCTCGCGATTACAAACGCGCAATCTGGATGCGCGGGCGCAGACTCAGCGACATGGCGGCGCAAAAACCACGCTCCTTAATAACTTCTAATAACTGCCATGGACTGGTTCTAAGGTAGACGATCTTACCAGCATATAAGAGAGTCTACACAATGTATTATAAAGTAACAGTCTTAGATAACATAGTAAGGGCGACATATTTTTTTAGTTTTAAACTGGTACTGAAATATACCACTTCAATAATATTTTATCATAGAATACCTGCAACAGAAATAGTGCTACAGTTGCGTTGCTGTTCTTTGGGAGTAGGGTAGGAAGGGAGGGGATGGGGTTATCCGGATACCTCTTTCCTCTCCGAACGAAACGTTACACGTGAGCCTTTAGCTCGATATTTTGGAAGGTCGTGGTATTTCACTGGTTGAGCCGGTGCGTCGCTCTATCACTGTTAAAATGATCGTGAAATGTTTGCATATTCTTAATAAGTTGGTACATAATTGAATTTGATTATTATATTCCAAACTTATGAAAAAAGTTTCCACTCCATGCCCTAACTTAAACAAACATTAAGTTTCTCAAACATATCAGATAACTTTGCAAGCTTCATATATTTACGTCTGAAACGCTGCGTTACACTAAGCCGATGTGAAATCTCTTCACAAAAGCTTATCCATAGTTTAGTTTCATGTTATATGCAGTCTTGATGATTAGATATAAATATATGCAGTTAGCTCAAGCTGAATCTAAATGAACTGGACCCTGATAGTGGCTAGTTTAGATTTTATTTTATTTTTTTCATTAAAATGCTAGCCTGTATTTAATATTGGCATGAATTTAAAAGAATTATTTCAAAAACTATATTAACTAGTAATACAGAAAGAAAACAAAACTTTAATATGTATGCATGCAATTATTGCACTGTTTCGCAGATGCGTGATGCTGGATGCACAAAATAATGCGAAGGTTACATGCACTGTTCAGTATTTTACAAGATCAGCAGGTTTACAACAAGTCTTCCTGATTTGAAATAAAAGAAAAAAAATCACAAATGGTTGTAATGATTCGCTTCATAATTTTTAATGGTGAAATCTTGAATTATACCTCAATCAATTTTAACTCAATTTTGTTTTTGTGTAGGGATGTTGTAAAAAATTATCTGACTAATAGATAGTTTCATAGTTACCCGTTTACCAGAGTTTTAAACACTTCTATAGTTCATTTTTGGACCATAAATTAGACTATGTCCAATATACACTATACCTACAGCATTCAACGCTCAGCATTCAGCTCTCAACGTTGGATTGCTCTGATCATAACTAAGTACTAATAAAGAATACTTACACAAAACATATTTTTCGATACGTACTGATAAAACCTTAACGCCTCTATTAAATACTATATTCTAGGATCTAATAATAAACAGAAATATATTATAACAAAGTAAAAAGTGTAAAAAATGGCGATGCTCGCCATCTTGGTATCGAATGCGCGGGAACTTGCGATCGGGTGCTTTCAATAAATTGACATACGCCTTATACGGTAATGTGGAGAGTCATTCGTCTTGTTGCAAGGTCTTAGACCTTAACGATACGTTAGATGTCGTGGTAAATTGGTCCTGCAGGACTGGATAGATAAAAACTTACAAAGATGGCGGCCCTAGTGTTTATGTGCAACATAAAATAACAAGTATTCGGTGTAGCAATTTCTATTAATTAGATATTTGACATGTCGTTTAGTTTCTTATATCAAAGATCCTCTGTTACCTAAAAATTGTATGTATCATTATTGCAGATAAAAAATCTGATAAAATGAATTGTTAATGAACCAATATCTTCGGTCATTATATAGAAAAACATTGATTTTTTGATAGGAGGATGATATCCTTCAATTGCTTTTGTGCTTTAACGCAGAGAAATATCTGGTGGCTAGTTGCTGTGTAAAGAAACTAATGGTCGGTTTAGGTTTAGACTTAGCTAAACAAATTAAATGATTCATTCTTCAGATTAAATAAGTAGATATTCTCTCAGTATTATTTATCAAACAAAAAACACATCAATCATGTCTCTACGAACACTCTACCTAAGGCACTTGGCATGAAGTTGTGTATGTATGTTACATAATATGAAATTACACGATTTGACTTATTTGTATTTATACACCTATTATGTCACGATTAGCACTATAAATTTAATGAAAGCTTAAAAAATGTTATCAATTTGTTTATAGCTTTTTAAGGGAATTAAATTAGAAAATAAACTTATTCTTGATAAATTCCATTTATAACAATAAATAAATTTCATTCAATTTTTAACTGTGATTATTATCCACAGTAAAGTTTAATAACTATGCAAACATTCAAATGAATGACACCGGTACAAATATAAGCTGAAGTTATCGAATGTAATCTGTAAACTAATTATTATTTCAACTTCAACATCAGAAATTATGTTGAGTTAATTCTAAAAAGGATCTCTTTATTGGTTCATCCAATCTTCTAATTCGTAGCGATTTCGGCATATATCACATAAATGAGACCTAAACAGCATTTGGATGTTTCTAAAAGTCTCTTCAAAAGAATGTCGTCCGCGTCTGCAATCGTTTTTACATACATTTATTGACTGCCCTATCTTTAAAACATATTGAACTTAATCACCAATGTACCTTCAAACTAAAATGAGTGTTAACACAGTTGGATAAAGTTTATTTTCAAACAATAATAAGTGGTTCTTACAGCGCATCAAGTAGAGTTGGAGTGTTTGGAAGTTGGTACGCAATGGCGGTTAGTTCTTGTCGATGGAGTCGTCGTCAGGTAGTGGTCTCGCCGTGATTATGGTTTAATGTTTTGATTTGTAACAATTTTCAGCATTGTTTTGTTCCAGAAATTGTCTGTTAATGCAAAGACGAAAGATCCGAAGACAAAGTTTTATTTTATCCATGAGTTATCTGGATTCCTTATCGTAGAAAAGGGAAAGAAGGAAACCTTTCTATCTATATTATAATGAAGAGTAACGATTTCATATCTTGTAAATAAAGGGGACTATCAAATTAAAAACTATTTTTTGTAAGACAAAAAGCTAACCAAAGCTAAGGCTAGTCTTAAATACTAAAAAAGTTCTTTAGAATTATATATTTTATATTATCCGTATACGTGTCGCAATGGTTTGTGGTTAAATTGGTGGGCGTAGATGCTGAGAAGCTGATTTTTGACTTTATTAGTAGATATCATGTCAGTCAGCTGAGTGACTGGTCTGAGGCATCAATTGCAGATATGAACATATAAAAAGGAAAAAATGTCTTGTCTGTTTCACGTAGTCGTTGAACATAAAATAATATTCAAAATTGTTGTACATAATACTACACAATGATATAAACGTTTCCCAAGCTGTACAGCATATCTAAAAATTCTATTAAATAGTATCTTTCTAACGAGTATCAAACAGGCTTCTTGTATTTATTAGTTGAAGTTATCTTAACTCCCCACGGGACAGGTTTCGATGTCCTTGAAGGAGAAATGTGAGCGCGCTGGCGCTGGAGCGAAAGTGCGCGCCCACTGACGCCCACCTGAACCAACATTATATAATCAATGGTGATATTAACCTTATTTTTGACTTTAAATTGTGTTCATGTCGTACACATTCGAAGTTCGAAAATTTTACATTGAAGTTATCGAAAGCTCGAATCTTTTTATTCCTAATTTTTTATGAAGAGAAATGTTATTTGGCATGTATTTGAATTTGGAATAAAAGATTCGAAATTCAAATATTTGGTATAAACATTTAAAGGTAGAATATTCCTTCGATTCGTATATGTAAGTACCCTGTGATTTAAAAGTACCTACTTTACTTTTTTTTTAATACTAAGGTGCCAAGAAAAAAATACCTACTACTACTTACATCTATTTTTGCTAAATCATGAATAAGCAATTCTTAGAAATTTATTTTTTGTATTCACAAAATAATAATATTAAAGTTAAAATTGAAGAAAACTTTATACATTGATTAATTTGGTATAATTTAAACGTTAAACGTAATATATCTTACAGTCATTGTGTAGATGGTCAATGACTTGACATTATTATTACTAGCTAGAAATACTTGATTTGTGGAAGGAAGTACCTTCCACCTAACGTTTAGTAAGTAAACGAAAACGCTACAACTACCTTGTCCTACCTCACTTCAAACATTAGTAGGTACATTGATATCGGACATTCACACTGACACAGCAGTGAACTTTTATTCGTTTTTCCACCAATCAGCTTTTAGTATAACTTGGATTAATTCTTCTCCACGCTTCAAATTTCTCCGAGGAGCAGCCATTGACACCGTCGATGCTGATCATATTATAATAATTGGGTAATTCAATGACATTATTTATTATTTCAAAACTTGCTTTTATGCCCTCAATGGCAAAGCCAGTGGCTTTATCTCGTTAATCTGAAGGAAATAGAGAGTGGACTCTATTTTAGGACTGGATTTTGGTCCAATATCGGCATTTTAATTTCAGCGTTTCGCTCGGTGAGAGAGGTATCTGGAGGCCCAACCCCTTTCCCCATCCCCTTCCCCATCCCACTTCCGACCCATTCCATATCCCATTCTGAGGGCTGGCAACGCAATTGTAACTCTATTTGTGTTTAGGTATCCATGGGCGGCGTTTGTTGCTCACCATCAGGAGACACGCCTGCTCGCTTGCCTCTCAATACCATAAAAAAAGAAAAAGAATTGTACGTACTTTCTCGGTTTTGACTAGAAACTTCTGATTCACAATGGAATATTCAAATCGACGAGACAAACGTCTAGTTTCGAGGTGTTTTTGTCGTCTTAAAGGTTTGCTAACAATTTGAACAATTGTAGGTTTATTTACATAATGTATTTGTACATCTTAGAAAAATAGACAGTAATAAACATAATTTCAATATAGCTTATCGCCGTTTTGTTCCCTTCAATACTTCATAACATTTCTCACCTAGCAGAGTATATTTTAAATTTTTCTCCAACAAACGTCGGAGATCGTCGGGCGGCGAAATACAACGATTAGAAACCGGTCGGAGAACTGCATGAGCGGAGCATTGCACTCGCTAACCATCTAAGCAGCCCACAACTATGCGTTACAATCCTATTCCTTCCCATAACTCAGTCATACTAATATTATAAATTCGAAAGTATTTCAGATTTTTATCTTTTCACGCAAAAACTGCTCAGCCGATCATCATGTACACATAGTCTAACAAGTAACATAGGATTATTTAAACATTTAAAAAATAATATTTTTTACAAAAATGTTTGTCAAGAAATCTCACAATCTATCTACTCTAACGCCATCTAGCATTCCTGTAATATTAATCACTAGCAAACTCTATCGAAATCCATGCGAATTAAATTTTGTGTGCATTTTGGGTAGGTTTTACAAAATAATATCTATTTTTGGGTGTTCAACCACTTATTTCTTTATTATTTGCAAGTTATTTTTAAAGTCTCGGTGTTCTAGTGGTCGAGCAACCCGCTTCCGAATCAAGAAGTCGCTGGTTCGAATCCTGGCTCACAAAGACACAATGACTTTTCGAAATTATTTCCCAAAGTTGTGTGTGATAAATAACGATGACTGAAAACTTTGTACCCTCTATGGCAATAGGTTCGCCACTTATTCGACCATTTAGTATATAAACATAACGGCGAGTTGAGGTTTAACAGCTACTGCCTACGCCTTCGAGTAGAAAAAGTGCGTGAAGTTACGTTATGTGTATGTTATTTGCAAAAGAACATTTGCCGTTTTTCAGCTAATAGGTACGAGTATATTAATAACAATGCAAACGTCAGGGTAACACGAATCAGCGAATAATCCGTCGTGTGCTGCAGTTGGAGACTGCAAGTTGGCGAAACGTGATTCCCTCAGGTTTTGTGTTAGTTTTTAACGCAGTTTCCAGAGGGTGAACGTGTCGCCATGTTGGAATGTTGAATACAGACTTGAAGGTTAACCATTAAATAAGTTGAATCACATTTTCATCGGTCATGAGGCTCAGATATGTTGCTTAGACTGGCTTAGGTGGAGTTAGATGTAGTTTTTATTAGTTACATGTATTTGTATTAAATAGGTGTGTTGTGAATAGAGAATTATATTTTATGGATTAATTGATCATTGTTGAATGAAATTATTTATCGTAGGGAATCTTTAGACTGACTATTACTGATTGTCATTAGTTTTCTAAACGCGAAATTTTGCTTGTTTAAACTTAAGCCGCCGAAGTGAATTAGTCGAAAATAGACCTAAAAATTTAGAGATTAAGAATTCCGAATACAAAATAAGGTTTATTTGAGTCTAATTTTTATTAAATGATTATTTAACGGATGCATTTATAAAAATAATTGTAATTATTGTCTACAAACAAGTTTTATCCCGCCTTTTGTCTCATCAAATACTTTTTTATAATGTTACGTTATGTAGGTATTCAATTTGACCTTTATGATGCACTTTTAATTCATATTGAGACCTTAAATTGACCTTTCATGAATTGCAAGGGTGGCTTGTTAACATAAACACATTATACATATAATTACATAAAATTAAAATTATAATTAAAGAGAAAGAGAATTAATAACGTTCATTATTATGGGATTATTCAGAGTTAGAATTAGAATATCATGCTGCCGGCGTATTAAAAGTAGACATAGACAAGATATAAACCATGACAAGTTAGAGAAAAAATGTAGAGAGCGATGGCATTAACACGTGCACACTGTTCACGAAAAAGATGGCAGTTACTCAAATAGGATAATGTGGAAACGTACTTCGGGTAACTTTGATCAACTACAGTAACTACTTAATAAAATTGTTATCGAAGCAACTAACTAGCTAGTGCACTGTGCAACTGACTTCTTTACCAATCTCAAGTTTTTACTACTATAGATATCATTGGTAAGAGTTTTCGCATCTGCTTTCATTGGATATTCTTGGATCGATGAAAGATGCTATAATAATATACTGCTATATAATTAGATAATAAAATATAAATTAATTATAATATAATTTTTTTTTTCTCGACTTTTGGTCGGTTTTTTATAGACAACCCGTCCCGTTTCCTACGGAAAAAGAGATGTCTATAGTTTTAAGGAGTTCTTCTGCCTCTTCCCCTGCCTCTTCCTGTTTCTTGAGTTGTATTTATTGTGTCTGAGATTGAATCTTGTGTGTGTGTTGTGATGTGTGGTCTCTGTGTGCTTGCGTTTTGTTGTGGATCAGTTGGTGGATTTATTAATGGCGCTGTTGGTGTGTGTTGTTGTAGTGTATCTGTATTCTGGACAAAAACGGTGTCTCCTAAAACTTTGCTGAGTATGGTTGTTGTGTGGATGGCTGCTTGTTTTTGAATGATGCTGATATCTATTGGAGTTTCTAATTTTTCCATGTACCTATCTAGTTAAGCTTTTAGCCACAATACCTGTGGCTCCTACGACTATGGGTATGATAGTAGTTTGCGTATTCCATAAACGGCTGACTTCGGTTTTGAGGAGGTGGTATTTACTCAGTTATTAGTTCAGTAATATTCATTTACTTACTCAGTTTTTCTATTTCTTTAGCGCCTATGTTGTAGTCGGACTGTCGGTACTGTGATGTCTACTAAAAATGTTTCGTTATTTGCTACGTATATTAAATCTGGTCTATTGTGCGTAACTGTTATGTCTGTTTGTATGGGGATTTCCCAAAGGGTTTTTGCGAACTCGTTTTCTTTAACTTGAGATTGGATCATATTTTCTTTCCACCAAAGGGGTGAAACTTCTATGTTGTGTTTTCTTGCAAGGCACCAGTAAACGTACTGGACGAGATTATTATGTCTCTTGACGTAGTAATTGCCCACCAGCTTTTCGCACCCAGAAATTATGTGTTGTGCAGTTTCGTCTTTAATTTGATAGATACGACATTTTCCGTCTACTGGTACCTTTAGGATGTCGCGCTGATGTTGTCTAGTCATAACTGCTTGGTCTTGTATTGCAAAAACGGCTGATTCTATTCCAGGAGACACGTGTTACTTTGTAAGCCACATACACGAGAGTTCGGTATCTATATTAGCCTGATCTAAAACTTTTGTTGGGAATTGTCCATGTAATTGCTTAAGCCGCCAGGATGAATTTTGTTTTTTGACTATTGCGTTTTTATGTCAGTGTCTGTATGTTGTCTGTTGTGTGGTAGTTGTATTTCTCGCTCTATTTCTTTTGCATCGTTTTTGATTGAATATTTGTCCCTATGAATATCGTGTCTAACTATTGCCTTAATCAGATCATCAGACTCAGTATCTAAATATTCTTTATACTTAACTATTTGTGATTTATATATGTATTCTACGTTTATTAATCCTCTTCCACCGTTTGCAGCTGGTATGTATAATCTTTCTACTTCTGCTTTTTGTTGATGTGCCTTTTTGATCGCTAATAACTTTCTGGTTTTAGCGTCTATTTTCTTCAAGTCATTGTTTTTATAATTTATGATACCAAATGAATAAAGTAATACCGGTATTGCGTATGTGTTTATGCCTTTGATTATGTTGCGTGCGCTAGATGTGTCTGTAATAATTTCCTAACCCTTTTGAAATATTCTTTAGTAAATTACTAAAGAATACTAAAGAAATTGGTCCCGAACAATAAAATGTTCAATTTTACCCGATTCGTGTATTCCTAAATATTTGTATCTATCGCCTAGTGCAAGTTGTTTAAATGTTTCTTCGCTAAGTAGTATGTGTCCCTCCCCTGTCGCTGTATTTCTGTGGCCTGCACTAATATGAGCTACATTACACTTTTCCAGACCAAAACTCATACCTATGTCATTAGTGAATGTCTCTACACTGGCTAATAAAACTTTGAGGTTATTCTTGGTGTTTGCATAAATTTTAAGGTCATCCATATACAGTAAATGATTTATCCAGAAACTATCTTTAAGTTTGTATCCTTTTAGTTCATATTTGATTAAAATAAAAGAGACCGGGTTCACCGCCAAACCCTGAAATATGCCGCGTCTAATGTAAATCGGTTCAGTAGTTACTATTTCTTGAGAGCCACGTGCCGTCATCACTACCCTCCATGACGGCATCGATAACTGTAGGAATCGTTTGATCATGGGTGGACATTTGTAGATATCAAGTAACCTGAGTAGCCATTGGTGTGACACAGTGTCAAAGGCTTTCTGATATTCGATTTTTCTGTGATTGGTGTGCGTCTTCCGATATTGCTTTATTGACCATCAAGTGATCTTTGCAGCCTCACGCTCCACGGTGACATCCTCTTTGTTCTATTGCAATTATGTGGGTTTTCTTGGCAATGTTTGTAGAGAACATCTGCCAATACGGAAGTTAATAACTTGTAAATACTACATAAGCATGCTATTGGTCTCCAATTTTTCGGACCTTCGTTATTATTGTTTTTCGGTATTAATATAACTTGGCCTGTGGTAAACCATTCCTCTAAGTTTTCGTTGCCTAACACTATGTTTGTAAATAATTTTGCTAAGTGTGTGTGTATGCTAGTGAGATATTTTAAGTAGTAATTTTGTATTTGGTCAATCTCCGGTGCCTTCCAGTTCAGTAGTTTTTTGTAGCAGTTTTGATGTGTTCTAGTGTGATTTCTACCGTGTCTATTGTTTCTACTATAGTTACTGACGATTCTAATTCTTTTATCCACTTGGCATCTGTATTGTATTGTGTTGAATTTGATAATACCGACATCCAGAACTCTTCCAGTCTTTGTTTGGTGGGCAATTTTATTTCTCTATCACTATTATTTCCTAAGCTCCTGTAAAGTTTATGTTCATTTTCACTGAATAATTTGTTTAGATTTTTTCTATTGTTCATGTCTTCATACCTCTTTGTCCTGGCAGCTAATGCTTTAATTTTTTGTTTAAGGGTTTCGGAAGTGTTATCGTGATCGTTTTCACTACAAATATTGTATTTCGCATATAATTTTTCTTTAATTTTTATCATTCTTCGTGTGCCTATTTCTCTTTTGATTTCTATTAATTGACCTAATTCTTTTCTAAACTTTTCTATCTTGAGTTGGATTCTTTTTTTCCACGGTGGATTTGATTTAGGATTTATTATATTTTTAGGTTTGAAAGGTGTCTGTTTGTTATTAAGTATGAGAGTTTTAGCTGTGGCGTATATTATGTTATTTATATCTAAAAGGTTGTTGCTAGTTACTAATATGTGGGGTAGAAAATCGTTAAAATTTTTTAAGTTTCTTAAAAATTGCTTGTTTATTTTAGCTTTTGGTAAAAATAATCTATTTGTTACGAGCGTCTCCTTAGTTTCAGCCATTTTTTGTAAGAAATTTAGTATAAGTGGGTCCTGATCTTCATGTACCTGTATGTTACTGGTGAGTTCGTTAATTAAGTCAGCATCTGGTGTATATTGTTCTTGGTATGTGTCGAATTGTGGTGTGTCTGTGTCAACTATGTAATCTATATTGGGTTCTTGGACTTCTTTCGGAATAGTTTCGTTGAATGAAGACGATGTCCGTTCTGCTGTCTGTTGTATACGGTTCAGTACTTCCTGCGATATTACATTTTGTTTAATGATTCTACATGCCTGGTTAGATAATTTATTGCCATCAAATCTATTTACTTTAGGGTTATTTCTGTCTTTAAAAAGTGTAAAAAGTGTTCCGGGGCCCGCAGATCGGGGCCCGCAAAACATTAACTCCTCCATCTCTTCAGTTGACCACTTTCTGCGTCTATCATTATTTGCATAGTTTGTGGTCGATGCGGACAAGCCGACAGAGTGTGTGGGCGAAGCCCTACCCTGCAAAGCGTCGTCTGCCCCCTCCCTCCCTGTTGTTCGGCTGTAATAACTTCGGGTCCCCCGACTCTCGCCCGCCTGTTCAGCAGAGAGCCGCTGACGGTTCGTATGGCTGGAACGTCCAGCGCCAGCTCCAGACGTGCCCCAGCGATCGCCCACGGGAAGCGGTCCTATACTCGATACATTATTTACTGACTCTATTCTAATGAGTTTGCCAGTGCCAATTTAGCCGTGCCGGTAATTTATTAGTCACGTGTCCGTCCCCCACGTGAATCTGGTGGTCGATTCGGACGCATGGTTGGACTTGGGGGGACATATATATTATATTTATTTTATTTATATTATATTTAATTATATATTATATATAAATATAACATATTATAATATAAAAAAATATAATTAGATTGGCTTTCACATTCAAGACAGTGTGATGAAAGGGAATCTAAGCTCCGTGAATTTTAGCTAGTAGTTTTTTTTATGTGACGATTCTAAGTACTTTGTAAAGTCTATGGAATAAAGATATTTAGAATTTGAATTTGAATATGAGTCATTGAAAGATGATGTAGCACAACAGAGTTATCGGAATATCGGAAAAATTGATTTTATAGCGTTTTTTAACACATTTTATCTATTTATTTCGACGTTTTGGATGCTTTTGGACTCGTCGAAAGTAAGTCATAAGTTATTTTGAACTTAAGTAATTCTTTCATCGTTCAGATATTTGCATGTAGAAATAAACTTTATTACCAGTAAAAGGAATAAAATAAATATTTTTTTAAATCTGGTGAATCGAGTGTACGGTTGAGAGATCATCAGTGGGGTGTGAAGTCTGGCTGACTGCACTGCGCCTGTGTGCCGTAATATTTGCGATAAAATACACGACCGAGCCTGTCTGCGACGAGACATTGTTGTTTGAATGAACACAAATAATTAATTTAACATGATGACAAGAAAAATCGACTGTAAATAGTCGTTACGTTATATAGATGATGTTCGACCAATCCAATTACAAATTAAATACACTTAATACATTAACTTGTCAAGCAAATAAGGTTAATTTTATTTTGTTCTCATCTTGTCAAGAAATTTAAAGCCACTTGAAGAATATGAATGTCTTATTCATATTCGTGTTGGTAAATACGGATGGTAATCATCACCTCCCTGCCGTTTACCCATCATTTTGGATCGTCACAATAGCTTTGGTTTTTCTAAGCTTCTCTATGTTTCGTTTCATGTTTTTCATCTACAGAAATGCAAAACATACATATATAAAAGTTAATGGTAAAGATCTAAGTGCTGAGACTATTAGAAAAGTCTATAGTTAGTAAGTTATAATCGTTAAACGACGGAACGATCGGATTTCTTTAGTATCGTAGTTTGTGTAACTGTTAACGCCATCTATCGGGTAATAGCACGACTAACCAGTCTAAAAGTTAACCAAAACTGTTACTAAATTAAAACTGATTCTTATTTTGTCTCATAAAGAACTTATAAATCATAAATGGTATTATGAATCCTACATTTTTAGCATTTTTACAAATTAATATTATTTATCGATAACGTTTAAGATACAGAAGATTAAAATTAGCTCTTTAACAATGCAACACCAGTGTCAGTTCGGTGGTCCATATCACGTGGTAAACACAATATTTCTTGGAAGAAACATAATATTTTATCTTATTCTGTAAATATATATCTGTATATATACAATGAGTCGTTGCATAATGGTTAGTTTTTGTCCCAACGCTGCACGCTCTGGACATTTTATGGTTCCTGTTGCAATAACAAGAGAAATAAGATATAAAACATTGAGTTGAACAAACGGCCGATGGCACAAACCTTATTTGTAAACATTGGTAGCTCTGGATAAATAAAGCAAGTTACACCTTTTGCGTAAGCTACGCTTTGCTATAAATAGTTCATGAATGACCATTGGATATTACCAAATTCAATTCACATATAAGTGAATAGTGAAAATAATAGGTACATAGAAAATATCTAACATAGGGCATAATTTTTGCACCTTCACGCTCTATCCGAAGCTTTAGGCAGCAGAAATTATGTATCGATATGAGAAACAAAATCATCATCAATTCAACAGTGGTAGAGTGACGCAGTTTACCTACTGTATGAATAGGCGTCTCGCCGGCTCTAAAAAATCATGTTAAAGTGGCTTATGTCGTGGTTCACTTGGTGAGTGAGTTATTTGGAGGCCCACCCTTCTTCCCACCCGACTCCTTTAAAGGCCGGTAACGCAACTGTATCTAACATTATTTGTTCCGTACTACCGTCCCTGGGCTACGCTAGTCACCCGATAACCGCTTGCTCCTTTAGCCCACCTATCCCTATCCTATAAAAAAAATCCTAAGGGAGCAGTCTGCAAAAGCTAGTTTGAAACTCAAATATATAATACCTTCACGTACATTAATAATATGCTTCCCTGAATTCTATCCATTAATTAACTTATTCCCAATAATCTGATCGAATTACTCTTTGCATAGTATCTTCAAAAATCTCTAAAGTAAAACATTTATTCTGTAACAAAACGTATATTATTTAGTGTACAACAGTCCTTCCGTTAAGATTATTCTTAGCCTTTTTACGTTTTAAACCTAGTCGCTAGTTGATCGGAGATCCGTGACGCCGAGACCACATTGATAATCTAGTTTACAACATTGTAACTAATAATACCTACAACTAATTAATAGTAATTTCAATAATTTGTCGGACTTATGTTCACTTTAAACTATAATTTAGCAGCCAGGGATGATGACTAACATTTGTTTTATTTATGCGAATTTGTTCGTTTAAAATCTTGGTTAACATCGTATTTTGTGGTCAACACTATGGATTATATCAAAAAATAAAAGTGACAGCAATTATTCTAAATAATTTCTACATTTCACACGGCTTCTGATCCAGAGGTCTGGGTTCGATTCCTGACACTGGCTTACACCAATTACTTTTCGAAATTGTTTTCGGAAGATATGTGTGATAAATATCGATGAATCAGTCATCGATATTTATCACACAACTTTGTGCCCGGTATGGCAATAGGTTCGCCACCTATTCCATTAGGGACGTAAACATAACGGCGAGACGGCGGACGGCTTAACAGCCGCTGCCTACACCTTCGGGTAACAAAAGGCGCGAAGTTATGTTATTTACAAAAATTTTTTACTGTTTCAAATCTGGGTAACTTTTCTTTTAGTTCGAAAATAACCAAAGTACCTCGACCTAGACCTGAGTAATGTCAAATATACGGAATCTGTTTAGTCTATGACAAGTTCGAACAACAATTCTATTGATTTTTTTTTTTCTAGAACCGGTCGTAAGGAATCGTGTGAAAATAATTCACAAGCTGCTAAGGGCCGAGTAGCCCAGGCGGCCCAGGATAGCGTCTTAAGTGACAATCATCTGAACATTGATTATAAGAGATTGTACGGTGTAATTACACGGCTTAAATCGCGAGTTGTGTAGTTTTGTCATCCCTGAGGAGAATAGTGTTGGTCTGGTGAAACGGGCAGAGTTCTGTATAGTGGACTTTATGACTATTTGAATAAATAAGTACCAAGACTACAGAAACTGGTATTACCGCATGTTAACATAATCGCCTTACTTACACTCTGCGGTCAATTCTCCAATTGTTGTGATAGCGTACGTAGCTAATATCAAAATTAAAAGTTACCTGACTTCTTTGATTGTGCTTCCTCGCCCGGAGGATGCGTGTATCGTCATGAAAAGTGCATTTTTATTAGAGCCGACAATTTTGAACGTTTTAAATAATATATTTAGCCTTTATTTATATTTAGGTAGGCAAATAAATTAACATCGGCACATTCGTAAGGGAGAACGGTGGATGACGTTTGCTCTAACTGTTTGAAGTTTAAAAGAGTTTTTACCATGTGGAGTGGCATTTCTTGAGGTCGGTTATTAGGTTCTAGAGCTGGTGAACATGTGACATGTAGGTGTACATCACAGGCCCTCATAAGAGACTAAACAGTTTAAAAGTAGAGGCCTGTAGAAAGTGATGAAGTATAGTCAAGATTTTTCCTCATAGGTTTCCAGATAAAGCAGTAAAATGAAACGAATAGATTAAATGTTTATATTGTTTATTACATCAAATGCATTGCATTATATCATATTAGGTACTTGGAAATAATAAATAAGTAAAACATGCTAAATATTGTATAATGGTAAAAGTATTCGGCAACCATTTTACAAAGATCTTACAGAAAGACATACAAGTAACATTTTTAATATATATACTGTGTCATGTGATAAGTTGTTAGAGAGATTTTGTCCGCACCTCAAAAAATACATTTTACAGTTCGTATTTGCTGGATGTTTAGTTGTTACTTGCATATCACCAATGAATAATTATAAACCTGTATGCATTCTCTTATATTCATAATCTACATGTATAACAATTATAAAGTCAAGAGAAATGACCGATAATAAACAAATTCAAGATAATAACATAAAACATATTATATAATAAAAACATCTCGTCTTTGGTTCCTATAAAAGCTTTGGGATACCAGTAAAGAAAATTGAAATTGTACTGAACAGGCGAGAAGAATAAAAAAAAACAAAAGATGAACAACAATAAAAATATCATGCATAATTAATTTATCTGTCTTAGTTTAGTTTTTGTCGTTGCAAAAACAACCTTTTTATTTACATAAAAATCTCAAATCACTGGTGCATTATTATCGTGTACTGCAAAACAATAATACATTTCAACACCGAAAAAAGTACACTTTTTTTGTTAAAATAGCACCAATATTTTAATATCAGCACATCGTACCGTGGTGTACCAAAAAACGATTGCTGGCAACATTGTTGAACAAATTAACAACTAGCAACACCAAATTTATGCGGATTCGCGCGACAATACATACAATTATTACTTATATTAAATGTAAAATAACGAAGAGAAAATATACATTGAATAACAAGTTATTAATAATTATAACAAGTAGCGTTACATTTTTTTAATACAAATGCCTAAAGATATTGTATTCAGAAAGACTTAAGGTTGATACGAAGATTGCATCTTAAATTCGAACACATCTTACATTAGAAAATATACATTTAATTTATTCGTGTATAAATAGATATGTATTAAAGGTAAAAATAATTAATCTATGGTAACACATTCTCTATGGAATAAAAAAACAATACAGTCCAGAAAAACTGATATAATCCTCCCTATCTTTTCCATCAAGATTTTCAACATGTATTCTCTGATATGATTATATTAGAACAGATAAAAGACTAATAACATTCAATCATTATTTATCACTTTACATAATTCAATTATTTTCTCACGTGAGATAGCATGTGCAATTCTCTAAATAGTACCGTACTGAGTATTTTTTAATAAACAGATCTTGTTGAAGATATGAGACCTTCTTTTATTAAACTTACAAACAATCTCTCGGTTTTATAAAAGTAATATAATCATAGACTAATAATATCCTACCTATTTAATGTTAACATTTTAGAAAGACAGGCCTCGACTTAAAGGTCCTAGCAACCAGGTCGTTAGATTTAACGACCTGACCAAGCCAGTCTTTCTTTTTTTGTGGGATTCCACAAAAAAAGAAAGACAGGCTTGGTCTGTTTTGATCACAAATATCTCTGGAATAACTTATTCGGTTTAAGATAGCAAGTACTTCTACTCATTAGTTTTAAGAAATTGTTGAAAGAATTATACTGTGTGCTATCTTTCCCGCCTTCGGTACGGTATGTTGTAATATTTGTTCTCAATCCCACCTCAGACTAAGGTTCCGATTCACCCTTTGGAGTTTCCAAAGGGTGAATCATTGACTATATTTTAAATTTAATAGTTTTACATATACTACGCCATATTTACTATGCCTCAAGTTTAAAAGCGACATTAAATGTAACATAGCACATAATATTTATGCTTAAAATGTACAATCTACAATTTAAAAGTTAAACATAAAAATCGCCAACTAGGTAAATATTTATGCGTTATATTATTTAAAAACGTACCTACATTTATTTGGTCTCATTTAGTAACGGTTATTATAAACAGAAAAAAACATTAATAAATTAAATCTAGATATTTTTAGAATACTTTTGTCGATTTTTGAACGAATTTATCTATATCCGGGTTTAATTATGTCGCAAGACATTATTGTTTTTTTTTTTTTATTTTTAAATGATAAGCGATGTTAGGAGTTTACTAATTATATTAATTATTATTAAATAATATATTTTCCACTCCAAACAGGCTCAAATTTTTACTATGAAAAGTTTGACTAATAAAATTCGACAATTAAAAAGAAAGTGGACCTAAATAACTTTTTAGTGTGCGTTATTAAAAACGTAATTAAATTCAAATATAAGCCAATCTGAATGTAACTGAATTATGTAGTTGTTTTAATAGTTCCTGTAACTAATTTAAACAAACACCTCCAAAGGAGTGAGTCCATAAATGGCTTTATGACGAGCGACTGTGATTTTTACGAAAGTAAAAAAAATAATGGTTTATAATGCACTACGTTTATTTTTGTTTGATTTTTAAATCATGGCAAATTAATTAATTAATTACTTTTGTTGAAATTCAAAATTCATTCAAATTCTCAATTTCTATTTCGGACCACTTGTAGCGCTAAAATGGCGTTGTGGTACAAAATGTATAAATTATTTTGTACCGTTACCAACTTGCATTAGTAAAATTCGATCATTCTACAAAAGATTTTTATGGAGAAAATACTCTGAGACTTCTTAATAATGTAGCCAGTACGTTCGCTAAGCATTCAGCTCTTAAAGCTAATTGGCCTTCTAAAGTGGAATTCGTATCTTGACCCTGGCTCTGAGTCTTTTTGGTATTATGCTCATGAATTATTTGTGCCATTTCAGTTCCGGCTAGCTCCTTGAACGCTGCAGTCACATCGTGTACTCTGAGCACTAAGTTTCTAGTCTGCAATGGAGATGATGTATGTCTGCCTAAAGCCTGTGAACAAATTAAAAAATGTTACAATGGCGGCGGTTTATTTAATGCTTAATTTGAAATAAAAATGTAAACCAGTTAAAATGATGACGTGTTTACAAAAATATTTTTCAAATATATTGAAATATGTACTAGAAAGACTTGGTGGTCCAGGGGTCGAGCACACGGCGTCTGATCCAGAGGTCCGGTTTCGAATCCTGACACTGGCTCACACCAATGACTTCTCGAAATTGTTTTCAGAAGTTAAGTATGATAAATATCGATGACTGAAAACTGTGTGGCCGGTATGGCAATAGGTTCGCCACCTTTTCCATTTGGGACGCAAACATAACGGCGAGACGAGGCTTGACGGCCGCTGCCTACACCTTCGGGTAAAAAAGGCGTGAAGTTATGTTATGTTCAAATACTATTGTTTGGATATAAGACACTATTTTTAATGTTGTAGTGAAGTACCTCCAAACCTTACCTGCGCCAGATCGGCGAGCCTCCTGAGCGGCGCCAGGCAGTCGCCGAGCGCGGCGGGGGCGGGGGGCGCGGCGGGCGCGGGGGCAGCGAGCGCGGCGGGGGGCGCGGGGGCGGGGGCGGGCGGCGCGCCGAGCGCCCCGACCAGCGCGCGCGACGCGCTCACCAGCGTGACGGCGCACGCGGTGAGCTCGCTGCGGGCGCGCTGCACAACAGACAAACAAACGTCACCTTCTGTCACATCGGTACTTGTATGTCTGATAATATAATCAGTTAAAAGATTAAGAGATCGCCAATAGTCACCCAAACAACGAGACCAAAAATGGGTTGTCGATGTGACTTATAGTGTCCGCCCGAAGGTCTATTTTTGGCCGAAGCCGAAGCCGATTAATCGGCAATCTCCACAACCCTCGGCCGAAGCCGAAGGATTATAACACAGAAATAGATCAAGATAGAACGGCGAATAGGCGTGGCAAGCGTGCCAAAACCATGCACTATATTGCATGCTTTTCGAAACTAGCTCTCATTACGCAACGAGCGTTCCTGCCATGCGTTCAGGACGTAAAAAAATAGATAAAACGTCACATATATGCCTTAATATGGTGTGGCAAATTGTAAAAACAAAAGAAGTGAATCAAATATGAAAAAAGGAAATATTTCGTATGATCAGTAAGTACAGAAAATCAGTAGAAAGTATTTTTCTGAGATTATAAATGATTGTTTTACTTTTATTATGTTCAATAATTACGATCACAAGTTGTATATTTTTTCGTTATGATAAATATCCATTGCTGTCCGCATTCAACGCTCGTATACAAAAACATTGCGCGTATAAATTATACGGGTAATGTACGTCGAATCGAACGAAATACACAATACACCTGCCAGTTGATCGCTGTGTCTGTTAATCGCTGTGATTGGTATTCGAATGTTAGAGATGGGCACTCCATGTATCGTTGAGTCTTAGGACTTATCGATAAATTAATTCAATAATAATTTGAGTATCAGCTCATGTCTTGCTTTGTCCCTACTTTATTCTAACACCACAAATTTCAACCAATGTGCTTCGTAATTACATTGGCAGCAGTTTATTTGACAGTATAAGTTTTCACCAATTTGTCCAATCGCCGATGGAAAATCATCTCGTTCTGCTCAAACGGGCAGTAACCGAGGTATATGTAGACGTTCGGCTTCGTTATTTAACCAAAACTGTGAGGCCAACCCTTACAAAAAGGCAAATATTTAATAAATATGTATAGTTTCAAGGACAGTAAAATATTTATAATTAAATTTTATATACTGTTGGAAAAATATGTTTTAGGTTTTAATATGTCGGATTAAAGTATTTAACATGTTTTACTTTCTATGATTCGTTACACAAAATCAATAAAGTTGGTAAAATATAAAAATAATAAAATTAACACACGTTTCCGATATTAACATCGATAATCTAATGTGTGTCTCCTAACTAGTCGCCCCGCTCACAATGAAAATGACGTCACGCTGTGGGCGTGGTTTTTCAAAAAAGTGACAGGCTCGAAATGTATGGAAATATGACATCGCGGCCGTTCTATCTTGATCTATTTCTGTGGTTTATAAACTATTAGTAATTTAATAATTTTCTTCAATATTATACACAGCTAAAGAAGAATATCGGCGTAAAGTGGCTCATGCCGCTTTTCTCTCGGTGATAGAGGTATCCGCACTGACCTAATTGCAGTCCGGTCGTCACCCACTCTTACGTAGCAGTTCGTTTAATTCTGACTGTTCTCGGACCTTCGAAGATCTCCCGAAAATCTCGCCGAAGATGGATTTTTGGCCAAAGGTGGCCGAAGCCGAAGCCGAAGCTTCGGTCGGACTTATCAATGTGTGCGTAAAAAGCGCATCCAAGTGTCAACTTTTACATAATTAGTGTTCGTGTGTTGAATTTTATACATCCTGAGAATCGCTTACTCGCGGTCGCGCTGTCAGTGATTATTAGTAGTACATTTACTGATATGTGCATCTACTACAGTCTATGATAAATCTATAATGATGATGTAGGTACTGAATATCTAACGTACTAGATTTGTGATAATATTAGCATTGATGTCGCTTCACATCAAAATTACATAAACATTACAGCTATGTTAGTCACTGTATGACTTTTCCGTGTGGCACATATCTGACCATTACATTTAAGCTGGTATTCGTCGTCGCATCGTAAGGACAGGGCTATATGATTGTGTTTGCTATTTTTAATACGCTTCTATTAACTTCACCTGTGTGTGTATGTAAGTAGGTATGTATGTAAACCTTCTTCTGTGTAATCAAAGTCTGAGCTCGATTTTCTCCTACTTTGAACGATATTTATAATTTGAATAGAAAAGAAAAAATAGTTAAATTAATAAGAAATATCTTACCTGGAATTTTATCTCGTCAATATCTTCCCCACCGCCGTGTGCATGTTGATGTGAGCACGTCTGCGCGACCTGATGCAGTCTCTGAAGTAAGCCTTCGACCGCCACTTCTGTTTTACACAGGAGACCCTCTATTGAAACGTGACCGTTGTTCCCCGTTTGGAACTCTGGAAATTTTACTGTAGGAGGAGAAGGAGGTGTCGGGATGTCCGGATCGACCACATCTTTAAAACGAACATGATTCTGGATTTTAGGAGTAGGACTTGCACTGTCCCTTCTGAAAGATAGTCTTTCAGATAAAGGCGAACTGTACACTTTTTCTCCTGGTGCACCATTTAAAAGATCAGGCCGGTTACTGAACCGTCTATTCATTTGAGGAGAGCATAAAGAGAGCGCTGTATTGTTCTTTAGAATAGTATTCTTAGTTTCCGAGTTTGACCGAACATGACGTGTTTGTAATGTCATGGAGCTATAATTTGGAGTTGATCTAATGTTCTGTGAGTCTTCTTCTGTTAGTCTGTTCTCAATTTCAAGATTTCTGTATGTATTCAGATTCCTGTGTAAGTGTGGCGAGCCAATACTTGCTAGACGCTGTTCTGTGTTTCTGAGCGGCGAATATTTTGCATTCTTCATTCGTAATACTTCGATGCTAGGGACTGGAGGTAGTGGCGGCTTTTTTGGAGGTAATAATATCGGAGGTGGTGGTGATAAAACCTTGTTTTCTAATCGAGGCGGCAGCTTTGGTGGGTTTTTCATTTGCTCGTTTATTTCGCAAACAACCTTGTAGTTTAACTTTCGATTGTTCAATGTGCTGAATTGATTGTTCGTGATCTCCACAGCGGTCAGTTGATTATTCAGGCAAGTAAAGGAATTAGATCGAGGCCTAGGAGCAGGAGTAGGTGGTACTTTTGGTGGTCGTTCTGGTGGTTTTTTACATTCAGAACCTTTTCTCCTCGGTGGTGGTCTCACCTCACAAACATCCGGCATTGAATCAGAGTTCTGCATCGAAGTTTCTAATTTTTCTCCTTCGTCTGAATTCTCTTCAGATTTATTTTTTTCTTTACTGCAGCAAGAAAACATTCCTTTCCGTTCAACTGTTGGATATTCAATTATATGGGCAGTACCATTGGATTGCTTATCACTAGACAAACTTTTTCTTTTACCTTTAGGAGAATCTGATTTAGCAGGAGCAGTACTTTTGCTCTTCTCTTTTAATAGTAGACTATTTCTTGCATCACTTAAACTTTTCGCCGCGAACATATTTCTAATCTCACTCACACTTAATGTTCCTTTAACTACTTCTCCGTTGGCGGGTTTGGATGCAGCATTGACCTGTCCATTTTTCGCTTCTATTATTTGACTATGATTTACATAACTGACTTGGTCTCTATCTAAAGTGGATGAATTAGATGATGGTGGTGGTGGTATTATATAAGACATTATTTCCTCTGGTGTAAGTTCTATGGCTGGAGTAACCTTAAAAGTCGGCGGTTGTATTGTAACGTTAGCTATGAATTCTTCTAAATCTGTTTTCTTTGGTGGATTTGCTAAATTTTCTTGTGAATTTACTTTGTCGTCGGCGAATGACGGGGGCACTATAGGTAAAATTTCAGGCACTTGAGTAGCACAGTCTAATTCATCAGGTGTTTGTGGGGGAGGTATCAACGTTAAATCTATAAGCTCTGCATCATTATCTACTACGTTTGTACAGAAAAATTGGTAATCAGCAGTTCTTTCATCTTCTTTACTACTTTTTTCTCGAAGTTGTTTTAAATATTCTTTTAAGTTTGGTTCTTTATTGTCTTGTGTTGGATCAGGACTATGAAGACCAAAACTGGTTCTAACACCTTTTCCTGTTTGATGTTTTCTTATAGGACTACTTGTTGGAGTATATAGGGAATCATTATCACTTTCTGAGTAACACACATCATTATTCAAAGCTAGTAAGGCATCAGTCAGCCCGCAGTTATTGAGTATAGCACTTAAACCTTGAGATTGACGTGTAGTTAAACTGTTGCTTTCCTTTGCATTTTCGGGAACGTTTAAACCACTTAACCCTTGATTTATAGTTTCAGTCAGGAGAAGTAAGGAATCACTATGTTTCAATATACCTGGCGCGTCGTCAGCACAAGATATTCTACTAGTATTTGATTCTGTATCACTCTCTATAGCATCAACACTGGTTTCCTTTCCAACTAGCTCATCTCTGAGATTCTCATGATAAGCATCGTAATCACAGTTCTCAGTTAAATATTGTTCGGAGTTTTCCACTAACTTTTGCATTTCTGCTACCCTTCTGAGTACTTCTTCGTTTTTAGCCTCAACTAATCTCGGGTTATTGGCGGCATTCTCTAAGAGTTCCATGGATAGAACACTTTGAAGGTCAAAACCCATACCATCATCAAGATAACATGCATCATTTGGATCGAACAGCCTGAAGTCTTCATTTCTTTTACATTTTTCAAAATGCACATCATGACCCAATAGTCCAGATTTGGATTCGTAACCCATAAGCGGACTTGAGTTATTGCTGTGGTTTCTATTTGCGATGCTTGAATTCATGTTGGTGTCGAAAGACTTGGCCTGTTCGGGCGTGGAATGATACGGCGGTGGCATGCTGAATATTGCAAAATGTTTTTTTGATAATATATTTGGCTCATCGTAATTGAGATAGCTCCATTTAGCTGGTACCACGTTGTGTTGAGACAAGTATGGTGGAGCTAGAATTCAAAAAGATGTTAATTAATAAAACTTTCATTTCATCAATAGTAAAACTAACTCCTACTCCTTGGAAATATGAGAATAGTTATACAGTAGACTCTGGTAGATTGTACTGAGTTCTACAAATAATTACAGGAATTAAATAAATTATAAATAGATTATGAGAATCTACACAATTGAGTTTCAACTAACCTATATCTTCGGTGAGAGGCTCGCGCTCTTGTTCCACGTTTAACTCACGTCCTGTAGCAATACGGTGGTATCTGTAATATAGCATTCCAAGATTTTAAATGATACATTTAGGTCTCTTAAATATTTTTTAACTTCTGTTCTTTTCGAATCTTTTTCCGAATTTTTAATTAACAACCATGACAACATTGCGCACGTTTATTAACGGGATAAGCCAGCGTGTCACGTACGTAACTAGCACCGCTCAAAAAGCTAAAACTTTATGTTACAGTTGCGTTGCCGCCACTTTATGTTCAGAAGAGTTGGATAGGAAGGCAGGGGGAAAAAGGAGCCTCTGGATACCTCCCTCACCGAACTTAACGCGACAAGAGCTAGTTTAATACTTCACTGTCGAAAAATATTGTAGGTCGTCAAACATCCGAAAAGTACCTGATGTGAGCCAGGATAAGATTTCACGACATTTTGATTCAAAAGTGAGACCTTGACACCACCGAGACTTTAAATAATAATAATAAAATATCATAATGTAATGATATGTTTAAAATCAAATGCTTTTCACTTATTATTTAGGATGTATATTTCTCTCGAAATAAAAAAGCGCTATACCCAATTTCATTTAGGTTTAAAAACCTTGGGTAATTAAATTAATTAAGCCTCTATCAGCGCGATATATATCCTCTGTTTTCAAACATGATTAAATTCATAAGAGTCTGAAATTATCACAGAATATAATATATATCACAGGTAGTTTAAACAGAAGAAACTGACCCAGCGATAACGAGAGGCATCTCTGCGGCATCCCTCTCGTCCATGAGGAGCGCGAGAACTCGGTCTCGTTGCAGGAAGATGGCGACGTCAGACCCACCGTGAGTCCAGTCTTTCTTCACTCTAATACCCTCCACTTCTTCCAATGACGCGATGGACTGTGGCTGAAAAAAAAATGTACAAATTTTGAGACTAAAGAGTTTTACTCAACAGATATAATATGATTTGAAAATTCAGCATGAGTTTTGTAATATAAAGTAATATCAATAATTTTGTTTTGTCAGTGCAGCAGTAGTTTTTATGTATATATTTCTCGTTCATAAAATAAATGAAGTGGAACTATCGTCTTTGGTTAGCTTACCACGGAGTTGTTTCTGCCGACGATCTGACTGAGGCCGAACCTCGGTGACACGAGCAGCACCCGCTCGGGCCGCGTGCTGCTGAAGCACTTGGCGCCGTAGCTCGGCAGCCCCGCCACTATGTCCAGGTAGTGGAGCTTCGCCTGGGGAGTACGCACAATGATGCTGATCATACTTAGCATTTTACTTCTGGACATATTTGAATTTGAAGGTGAAGGCGACAAAATTTCTGATTTATCGTATAATACATACATAACTTCACGCTAAATCCCTTGCTCATTCACTTCCTTGACTTTCATAACTCTTTTGTACCGACACTGTCTTTTAGTACAACTTCCTTCCTCTTTCCTCAAACTTTGTTTTCGATACGGTCAGCTAGAGTCACTCCGCAGATTTTACGCAGTACCCTCATTTCAACCGTGTTACGTTACTTACGTGTACACTTTGCCATACCCAACTCTCGGTTCCTTAAATTAGCGTTGGGATTACGAATGGCTAACTGGGACTTCTTACTAACACTTTCGTCCAGGAATCTGCCAAACGCTCCATTTTCGCTGTTTCCTAACGCCACTCTTCTTTCGATATCTGCAACGTATCTACCATTCCTACTAAAAGGGCATCCAAGACATACAATTTCATCCGCTCCAGCACTATATCATCAATTATTATCCTTGCATTCTTTCTGAATACTTCCTTTTTTACACAAAAAAAAAATCATTCTCATTTTTAATGTTCTCTCGGTCACATTTATTATTACGGATGTGTCTAACTCTTGATCACAGATATCAATCTAACTACCTGTAATTGTGTCAACTGTCTCTGGCTGCCAGTCATTTGTGAGTTCAGTTTGAGGAAAGTCGCGATCAGACTCCGCAATTGTTTGCGTTTCATCGTCTCCAGGAGGCTGCTCGGCACGAACCGCTCCAGGCCGAATTCTCTCCTGGAATCACCGTTAATATATTTTGATTTAGTAGTAGAACAGAAACAATTTATTCAGTAATGCATATGTATCGTAAAGTCGGAACTCACTCGACCGTCTTGACGGTGAGCTTGGCGGGCGGCAGGTCGTGCGCCAGGGCCAGCTGGTGCATGTGCAGCGCGGCCAGGCGCAGCGCCAGCTCGGGCGGCAGCTCGGGCGCGAACCGCTCCTGCGCCACGTCGTTGCAGCTCTGCACGTACAGGTACTCCAGCGCCGCCAGGTCGCGCTGCGCCAGCGCCGCCGCCGACGTCGGCATGAACACCACGCGGAACAGGCAGCGCATCTTGTACGAGCCGGGCCGAGCCGCGATCTGCGTCACAAGCATACTTACACTTCTCATCGTGCACGTGTTGTCCATTGGAGATAAAAACACCGATTGCCCTCGCGATCACTGATTGAAAATCTCGTAGTAAACAGTACTCACCCGCGCCAGAGACTCCTTCGGATCGAGCAACGTTAATTTGTTCCTCCTCAAACTCTTCACATGTTCCACGACGAGACTGAAATGTTCTTCCGCAGTAATGCACAGCTTGTCCTTTAAACTGCTCACCACGTCAGCTACAGTTGTTGTCGTATCGTATTTGAATGACTTCGTCTGGCCGTTTTCGAGAAATACCTTCAGAACGTTGGCCATTGGAGGCAGACAAAGATCTCCCAGAGAGAACGCTGACGGCTGAAAAAAATATTTGACATTATATTAAATTAAATTACTTGCTATTTTTGACTAGTTCATACATCAGCAAATCTGACAGAAACAGATTTTCTCGATAGCATAGTGATTTAGCACTCATATTTAAGGGATCCCATGTTCGAATACAGGGCATAATAGCATCGATAACGTGTTAAAAAAATGTGCATCATCGAGGCGTGATAAACATTGCCCATATTTAAAAATGCCACCTCATTCGTGGGACTAAATATTTTAGGTAAATAAGGATCACGTGACTAATTAAACATTAGATTTGTACTTACAGGATACATAGGTGCTCCATTTAGCTGAACAGAGTCTGCAAACCTCACCCTCGGAGGTCTAGCTCGTAATCTCGCTCTCTTGGCAGCCGATAGTAAAGCTGATCTCCTTGTGGGGTTCCCACTCCTTGCCGGCTGGCACACCCTCAGAGTGACTTTGTCAGCACATGCTCTTACAGCTGATATCACATGCTCTCTTGCCGCCAAGCTGACATCCTCACCATTCACGCATAGAATCTGATCCCCAGGTTCCAACTGATAAAAAAACATAATATAGTTTATTTCACTACTAGCCGACCCGGCGAACTTTGTTCCGCATCAAAAGTAATAATGGAGTAAAATTTGGATATTAAAAAGTTAAATTTGTACTATTTATCGGCACGCGTTTTGGCGCGCAACGCTACTGCTATGTCCCGCTATGTTAATACTGCAAATATCTTCGAAAATATTCGTTTAAATTGCATGCTGTAAAGGACTATGATCATCTATATTACATGCACAATCAATTAATACACTTAATTGGATGAAAATTAATACTAAATATATAAATATATAATATAAAAATAATGTTTAAAATCGCTTCGTAAATAGGCCATTATTTCTTGTAAAAAGTAAAAAAATAAAACTGGTCATTGTGGGTTATCTCTAAGAGATAGACATACGCCCTCGCGGACTTCCAGTCCGCGATGGTGTATGTCTACCTCTTAGGGATAATTCGCAATGATCATTTTTATTTCTTCTGAGGCGAAACAAAGTTCGCTGGGTCATCTAGTAGATTATAAATTATTGTTTGATTTACAATCAATAAATTAATCTGAAGTCTATTAATTTATTACATAATATGCTGTCATCTCGTATTTTCATATTTATTCAAGGTTCGTTCAAACAAATAAATTCTCTATTACTTGGTCATAAATTAATATATATTTATTTTTTATTTTATTTAGAAAATTCTTTTAGAGAGTGTTCAAAGTGGCTTTCAAAGGCATTCTGCTCGACCTTTACGAAAGGCCGGAGCTTAATAATAAATTTTTTGTGAGTGTGTAAGGTTGTCTGGGGTGAAGGGGAGGGGGTGATATTTAGGTTGACAGAATACCTACTAGCAGTAACTAGTTCAGTATATACCAGCGTAATGATTTCATAAAACAAAAACTGACTTTTAATTTGAATACGCTGTATTATAGCATTTCCTTGCGTAACGATAAAAAAAGTCAGGGAGTTAGTCATATCAGCTGCAATTTTAGCTGAAGATGAATGCACTCAAAATGTTTTTTTTTTATTACGTACCTTCCCCACACTGGGAGAGTTATCGGTGACGAATCTCACCAATACAGGCTTTTCTGATCCTGCGACAAACCCAAAGCCAAGATCTGAGTCCCTTTCCAGCACCACATCTCTTGGTGCCGGCGGAGACTCGCAAGAACAGCCCTCGGGTGCTACGTAAGTTGTTGTTTTGTTAACGTGGCTGGAATTATCGACGGAAATAATTTGGATAAATGTTTTCAATTTGTATGCCGAATATTCGAAATATGTTGAAACAGTGACCTGTAATTCACCGATACAGCTAACAATGCTCTCGTCAAATTGCGTCTCGTCGCCCGTATGCTTGTCCCACATAACATAAACATAACTTCATGCCTTTTTCTACCCGACTATCTACCCGTTTAGGGAGCGGCTGTTAAGCCTTGTCCCAAATGGAATATGTGGCGATCCTATTGCCTAACCGGGCACAAAGATTTTCAGTCATCGATATTTCACACATAACTTCCGAAAATAATTTCGAAAAGTCTGCGTGCTCGATCACTAATTGCTTGTCCATTAATTGCTTGTCTAACAAAAATGTGTAAAAGGAAATTAAAACTTACTTGATATAGTATGGTTTCTGATGACAGTCAAGTGCTTGCTCCCACCCGTATGGTAACTCATCGTCGTCCTGCTCACTGCCGCTGATGCTGTCTTCCTTTCCCGAAGACCAGCTTTCTGCTGGCGGCAGCCAGCTGGCTGTCCGCGTGATGTGACTGCAAGTAAAAAGAAATGTCAATTTCAATATATTTAACATTCAGATTTTTTATTTACATTTTTATCAAAATCGAAAAACATTATTTCAGCTATTTCGGTGCATAAGAAATATTGAAGAAATTAAGTGTTTTTATCCCAACCAGAGAATCTATTAGCTTTTCCGTCACCTCGTCGCGACAAGGCTTTACCGCAAAACTGTATTGATATTAACGTAACTCGCTGTTCGCGTCACGTGCACCGTCACGTCACGTAATACGCGGCATTTACGAGTTACGCAAGGTAATTCGTAACTAATGAAAGAGCATTCACATTGAATCTGCCCGAGCGGTGCGCTATTGATTATTAGATTGTATAACAGAAGCTTAATAGCCTTTAATTAATGTAAATAATTAAAGGATTAATGCAAGTATTTGCTATAGTGTAACAGTACTAATTATTCTGTCTTGGAAAATTATTACTGACATTTCGTAAAAGTACATAATACAACTGTATAAGTCTGTCCGTAGTTTTGAAGAAGGTAATGAAATGTATTATTGCTTAAGAATGTGCATTATAAATATAAAAGTATCGGTTAGCTCATGACTATTCAGCTCTATCTATAGCTTGGGATAGTTTTGAATACGGAAATACTCCGTGATTTAATAAAAAAATAATATTTTCTTTAAAAAAAGGTGTCATTATAATTTTGCTGTAAACAAACTAGGTTATTGTCTACGAACGCTGGGTCGCGGGAACTGGGTTTCTTAAAATATAATAACTGCGTTTTCAGTTCTCATATTCTTTCATTATTCAGATATGTCTGTTTTTATATTAACTATGGGCTCGTATTATCTCGTTTGGACAAATAAGCTTCTCTTTATGTTCATCACGTGTCATTTATGTGGCATATATGAGGAAAAAATCTTCTGTAAGTACAAGTATATTGTAGTGTACCGAAATAGTGAACAGAATATTCACATCCGTAATACACAAAGCACAGTCAGTTATGCCTCGACTTGGAAACGAAGCTAACAGAATTTTGCCTAAAAACAATATTTAATACAACTAGTTTTCTAAAAATCATCATATCATATCAGCTGCCTGCTTTACGCAGATGACGCCGTACTCTTAGCCGAATCGCCGTCTGATCTGCAAACACTATTCACTATTATGAAAGATGATTGTTTGATGAAAGGCTTACAGTTGAAGTTATGGTGTTTGAAAGGGAGGAATCCAGAACGGATGCAAGGATAATGGTAACGATGTAGTGCTAGAACAGGTGAATGATAATGTATATCTTGGATGCGCTTTAGGATGCGCGTTTAGCAGGGATGGAAGGTACACCGCTGATATAGAAAGAAGTGTGGCGTTAGGAAATAAAGTAAATGGGGCGTTGGGCAGATTCCTGGGCACAAAAGGTATTAGCAGAAAAGCCCGGCTAGCAATTCACAATGCAATACTGATCTCAACGCTCTAACTTATGGAAGCGAGAGCTGGGTATGGCAGAGCGTGCATGAAAGTAGGATAAACGCGGTCGAAATGAGGGCATTGCGCAAAATCTGCGGAGTGACCCTCGCTGACCGCGTGGAAAACAAAGTTATAAGGAAGGAAGTCGGATTGAAAGAGAGTGTCGGTGTAAAAATAAGAAAGGGCATGCTCCGATGGTTCGGACATGTAGAATGAAATTAGAGAAATTGCATTTTGTAATGTTGGTTGCGCACTTGTCTTGGAATTTATTTCCCGGGAAACCGCAAAATAGGTCTCCAACAAGTTGCCCCGGCTTGAGTGTAATAAAAGGAGAACTTTTCCCCGGTCCTACTTTGTATGGTTACGTATGTTATGTGTGTTACGAAAAAAGTTTTATGTACCAATCCTGAACTCGTTCAAGATTCGACCGTTTTTTAACCGACATTAAAAAAAGATGAACCGTTAAAATGATGAAACGTGTTTAGATATTTAAAATTATATTTTGAGTTTTTTTCTTTTACAATTTATTGATATTAATGACCTAATCATTGGTACCCCTTTTTGTAATGCTTTGTCAATAGATTACCAATTTCTGAGATCAGGCTAATAAAATCCCATATTTTTATTTAAATAAAGAGTAATGTTTAATACTATTAGTCTAAAATTAAAACTATTAAAAGATATTATTTATTAAAACTATTATAAAGCTTAAACAAACTAGCAAAAATGCTGGATGTTTTATTCACGAAACTAGGCAACAACCTGCATAATTCGGAAAGAGATTTGTAAAAATCACGACAAAAAGACTGTACTCTTATTTAAATGCAAAGGAAACTGCACCAAAGCAGCATTAGAACGAAGTTTTCAACGTAAGTTAGAAGTTATTTTTTCTTATTTATCCAGACCAGCGCTTGTTAGCAGCGAGATGGTCACATATTATTGAGGGTAAGCGTTTCTAATAATACTTGTTTTTATTCTGCAATCCTTATTCCCCGAAAGTAAATGGGTCGTTGGGCAGATTCCTGGGCACAAAAGATATTAGCAGAAAAGCCCGGCTAGCAATTCACAATGTAATACTGATCTCAACGCTAACTTATGGAAGCGAGAGCTGGGTATGGCAGAGCGTGCATGAAAGTAGGATAAACGCGGTCGAAATGAGGGCATTGCGCAAAATCTGCGGAGTGACCCTCGCTGACCGCGTGGAAAACAAAGTTATAAGGAAGGAAGTCGGATTGAAAGAGAGTGTCGGTGTAAAAGTAAGAAAGGGCATGCTCCGATGGTTCGGACATGTAGAAAGGATGGATGATGCAAAATTGACTAAACAGATATACAATGCAAAAGCGGATGGATGTAGTAGTCAAGGACGGGCTAGACACACATTCCATGACCAAATAGAACGTGTTCTGGAGGAAGATGATGTTAGGAGCCTCAAAAATTGACGCACGTGCAAAAGAGTTATTAAAGTCAACGAAGCGAGTGAGGTGTGTAAGAATCGTGCCCTATGGCGCTCCGCCCTCTCTGCCTATCCCGCAAGGGATTTGGCGTGAAGTTATGTATGTATGTATCATAACATAACTTCAGGCAAATCAAATCCTTTACAGGACACCCACGGCGAGAGATGGGGTGGCACTAGCACTCCAGCGGTGCCTTAACCTTAAGCCACAATAGAACTAAAATATCAGTCTGACAGACCCCAGTCAACATTACAACCTTCAAAAATCTTAAATGTTGTATGCATAGATACATACGGGTGTAGTATGAATTCTGCCCCATTCTGCCCCAAATAACACAGTTCCCCAAGATGAATGTACAACATTTGTACGTAAATCAACAAGCAAATTTGTGTCTTGTATTTTTTTTCTCGCTTTCTTTGATGTAAGAGCATAAAGAACTGTATACATCTTGTCTTGTATTTCATGCAACACATTATTTTGATGTGTACGAGGGAGAATTTTGATGTGTTTAATCGTCTTGAAGATTTTATTTGAAGGTACACAGTATTTTATTTCTTTCATCATGTTTTTTTTCAAGGCAACAAGTATTAAAATAATAAAATATATTTAACCACAACATAGGAAATCCAGAATTAAAATTTGTTTAGTCATCGATAAATTATATCATATCTACGATTAGATTTTTTTCAGTCGTTGCAACCCTAGACCCCATAAAAGTACCAGAAATAAATCTATTAATTATTGAGATAATTTGCTTTCTTTTTAACCATTGTCATTATTCTCAGTCCAGTGCTGGCTAGACCGCAATCAATATGCGCCACTATTAAGCCAATCTTTGAAACTTCTCTTCCGGTTGCTGGTATCAGGGTGCCCTACATACATTTGCCGTTAATTGTCTAATAACGAGAGAAAAAGAGAGAGTAGAGAGTGTGTTGAGAGATCAGTGGAGTGTTGGCACAATGCGAGATTAGCTTTATCGCGCATACACTGTACACTAGATGCCATATTATGAACGCAGGGTTGCCACTGTATGTACTGATTTTATTATTATATTTTTAATTATTTGTCTGAATGTGTTAGTATTACTTTTGAATTAGTTATTTAAGAAATGCTAAAGAAATACATAATCTTATTTTAAAAATAGCTTAAAATATTTGTTTTTGTGGCAGTTGCGATCTGTGTACTTGCGTTACTTATTGCATACATGGTGAATATGTATAAAGTCTTAAAATTAAATCTGTTCCGTATAAAATTTTAAAACCTGGGTCTACACTCATTCATGAAATTTCTACTAAAAGACTGTCTCATACGAAAGTAAAATTCCTCAAAATAAAACATCCCGTTTAGGAGTTCTGTTAAAAGCATACCATTTTTCATGTAAAATTCCCGCAAGAAATTTCGCATGAATAATATGAGACTAAGGACATCCCTGTACATTTTTTGTTAAAAGTTACAGCATTTTTACACAGGAATTTTAACAGTTACTCGCAAATATATTTATAAAATACCAGCAAAAACGTTACTGTAATCTAAAAATATCACAACAATCCCAAGTAACTACCTCAATGCCACTATGTTGAGTGTATTTTTGTTCACGGCATACAGAGCTGAGATGTTATCGCAATGAAATCCAGCATATTATTTTTTTATTTTAATTTCTTTATGTGGCGAAGTATTACTACTTTAATTTTAATTTCATTCAGCTAATGCAAAGTATACTTATAATAAAACTAACTGAATCTGAAAACAATAAAAATGTCTCCACTCTCAAAATTTAGAGGCAAAATAGATGTTTATAGACTCTCAGACCTACTCGACATGAATACAAAATTTGATAATAATCTGTCGAGCAATTTGGGGTGACTTTGGAAACAAACACTGTGAGACAAAAATTACATTAGATTGTGACTGGGACATTAGACATATCGAAGAAAAAATAATGTAGGTAGGTAGGGGCCTTACTGCAGCATAATACAAAGCTCAAACATAATGTCTAGTATGCGTGTGTCTGTATGGTACTTATTCGCACCATGTAAAAGCTATTGCATAAATGGGTTAAAGTTCTTGATATCTTAATATAGGACGTAAATCTGAAGCGGCAGCAGGCACGTCGGTGTCTCGGTGACATGTTCAATGTACCGGAATGAAAACGATATGGCCACTGAACACCTAATTAAAGTTTAAACTGCCGGAAATTGCGATGGACGCTTCTGGGATAGAGATACCAGACATTGATGCAGCATAGGGATCATCCATTAATTATGTGAGAATGGAAAATGGGGAAGGAGTCACGTTAGGAGTAAAATCACTAAATAGCAGCTGGGCTGGCTAGATATTATTCTATTTTATGAGAAAAAGGGGGCAAAGGAGCGTGCGGGTCATCTGATTGAAAGCGACTACGGCCGCCTATAGTAATCTGCAACACCAGGGTCATCACATGAGCGTTGCCGGCCTTTAAGAATAGTATCGTAAAAATATATGCGGGAATTGCGTATGTGCGCCATGATCCTAATCCACATTGGGTCTGTAGTTTTCCGAAGACAACTATCACAGCTTTCCATACAGTGTTGCTGGTGTCCATGGGCGGCGTTGGTTGCTTACCATCAGGTGACACGCCTGCTCGTTTGCCCTCCTATCCCATAAAAAAAAAAGTTTGCGGCAAATATTCATAATACTATATAAGTATATATATATCTATAAAGTAATGTTTTAGACACAGTGCACACAGCGTCATCTAGTTTCAAGTTTTGCGTTATTTTTTTTTTATGGGATAGGAGGGCAAACGAGCAGGCGTGTCACCTGATATTAAGTGACCAACGCCGCCCATGGACACCTGCAACACATATAGTGTTACAGTTGCGTTGCCAACCTTCAAAGGAGTAGGATAGGAAGGGATGGGCTTCCGGGTACCTCTCTCACCGAACGAAACGCGGCATGAGCCACTTTACGTCGATCTTTTGAGAGGTGGTGGTATTTCACCGGTCGAGCCGGCCCATTCATGCAGCGAACTGTTTGGCTTTCGTTATCGAAGCAAACAATGATTTTTAATATAATATATTGTTTACACAAACAAACAAATAAACACATGCAAACACATCATAAATCTCGGTTGGTCATCGAACTCACCGACCTCTACTCACTCAGCTGGCGCTACTTTTACAAGCGCCCTTCATACAACGAAATCAATTAATCAGTTTCGGAGTTATGTAAACAAAACAGACGCAGGCGTGAAACTTGGAGCCGGTTCGTTTTACGAGCGGACCTTTGAATATTACAAATGAGTGTTGCCTTATTAAAATCCCTAGAGGTCCAAATTCACTTAATCACTTAGTCGACACTAATTTTCTCGTGGAAGCTATTGCATTTAGTAATGTTGGTTGCGCACTTGTCTTGGAACTTATTTCCCGGGAAACCGCAAAATAGGTCTCCAACAAGTTGCCCCGGCTTGAGTGTAATAAAAGGAGAACTTTTCCCCGGTCCTACTTTGTATGGTTACGTATGTTATGTGTGTTACGAAAAAAGTTTTATGTACCAATCCTGAACTCGTTCAAGATTCGACCGTTTTTTAACCGACATTAAAAAAAGATGAACCGTTAAAATGATGAAACGTGTTTAGATATTTAAAATTATATTTTGAGTTTTTTCTTTTACAATTTATTGATATTAATGACCTAATGGTGCCCCTTTTTGTAATGCTTTGTCAATAGATTACCAATTTCTGAGATCAGGCTATTGATATCCCATATTTTTATTTAAATCAAGAGTCATGTTTAATACTACTTAGTCTAAAATTAAAACTATTATAAGATATTATTTATTAAAACTATTATAAAGCTTAAACAAATTAGCAAAAATGTTGGATATTTTATTCACGAAACCATGCGAAAACTAGGCAACAACCTGCATAATTCGGAAAGAGATTTGTAAAAATCACGACAAAAAGACTGTACTCTTATTTAAATGCAAAGGAAACTGCACCAAAGCAGCATTAGAACGAAGTTTTCAACGTAAGTTAGAAGTTTTTTTCTTATTTATCCAGACCAGCGCTCGTTAGCAGCGAGATGGTCACATATTGTTGAGGGTAAGCGTTTCTAATAATACTTGTTTTTATTCTGCAATCCTTATTCCCCGAAAGTATAGGTCGTCGTAACAATGGCAGAATCACGCAGTTCGCTGCATGAATGGGTCCGCTCGACTGGTGAAATACCACGACCTCTCAGCATATCAATATAAACTGGCTCATTTCGCGATTCGCTTGGTGAGTGAGAGAAGTATCTGGAGGCCCCACTCCTTGCCCTCTCCCCTCCCCGACCCCTTATCTATCCCATTTTAAAAGCCGGCTACGTCGGCAGACAATCTGTGTTGAAGATGTCTATGTGCGGCGTAAGTTGCTTACCATCAGATGACACGCCTGCTCATTTGCCCCTATCCCGTAAAAAAGTATTAAGTCCTGAAACTGAATTCCGGCTGCCATGGAAAGTAATTGATCCTGAGCGTGATGGTACGGAATATGAAAAAATATAAATATCCATTATAAATTAAATTAATTTAAAGAAAAAAACTTTTTTAAAGAAGCTTTTATTTAAACGCTCTAAAAAGAATAAAATAATTTTAACCTTATACATATTAACTATCAACTTATAACCTTATTATATACAATTTATGTGATAATAAAAGCTTGTCGCTATGTTTAATTTCCTATCAGTGGCTATCCATAACCATCTAGAAATATTTTTTTAGATTTAATGATTACTGTGACGGATCGCATTATCCAAATATATTTTTTTGGTTTATAACATATATATGGACACCCGAACACATATAGTGGTACAGTTCCGTTGCCGGCCCTTTCCATGGGAAATGGAAGGGGTCGGAATTGGGATGGGAAGAGGAGGGGGGAAGGGTTGGGTTGAACATAGCGACAAGCTTTTATTATCACATAAATTGTATATAATAAGGTTATAAGTTGATAGTTAATATGTATAAGGTTAAAATTATTTTATTCTTTTTAGAGCGTTTAAATAAAAGCTTCTTTAAAAAAGTTTTTTTCTTTAAATTATTTTCAAGTTTTTAGTTATCGATGGGTAAGTTTCTCAGTCTCTTCATCTCATTCAAAGCATCATTGTTACAAGGTCATTTGCCAGTTAATTTCAAACAGTCCAACTCTTCAATGAGGAGACCTCCTAAAGTCTTTTCTCTACTTAGGCCGCGTATGCTTGACCAGCAGCAAAGAGTTTCGAGCCTAAGTAAACAAATTTTTTTGTTACTTATTTGTTGATTTTGCAACTTAATTTTGTTATGTGGGACTGTTGTTTAATAACAAAATATGTTTAACTACTTGTGATGTGTAACGCCATCTGTTGTTTTAATCAGTACTTTATACTTGCTGACCTGAGTGTAACATAGGAGTGAGTTGTAATAAAAGTTATAGTTCGTTCCCACCATCCACTGTGTTTAATTCTAATAATACCTATAACACCATTAAAATCCGTTAGTGTAGCAATCATGTTAAAGTTATTAAATCCTGTCCAATTTACGTCGGTATCCTGAAAGGGCATGGCATTACAGCGGTCGAACCGGCCCATTCATGCAGCAGATTGCGTGGCTGACCACAATTAAAACACTGTTAACTATTAAAACATAGGTCAACGGAAAGCCGTCGACTGTGATGGACTACCGCCTCAGCCGTAAAGTGGTCGTCGTAAGGTTCTCAATGTTAGCACTAACTCATTTTGATTATAAATTTGGACGCGCCGCTTAACCCTGTATCTTGACATGGTGATTTGGCATCAGTGACTGAATAGTAAACAACAGATTGACTGAGACTGCCCAAACAAGCAGGCCACTAGTATCTAGCCGCTCATATTGAAAACCCTATGATATATATAATATTTATACACAATCTAATTTGTTTATAACATTAATTAATAACATAACATAGCTCGACTCCTTTTTCTACCCGAAGGTGTAGGCAGCATCTATTAAGCCTCGACTCGCCGCTATGTTTACGTCTCACGATCTATAAGGGAGTAGGATATAGGATATGGGAGTATGAATGGATGGGGAAGGGGAGTAGGTCTCCGGGTACCTCTCTCACCCAAAGAAACAAGGCGTGAGCTGGTTGTGGTATTTCACCGGTCGAGCCAGCCCATTCATACAGCGAATTGCTGGTCTCTACCACTGTTACCATACAGCGAGCACAAAGTGGTCAGTCAAAAATATTTATTACACATGACTTTCGAGAGAAATTTCGAAAGAATTGGTGTGAGGCCAAATTCGAACCCAAGACTTCCTGATTCAGAAGCGGGCTAGTTTACTGAACCACCGAGACATAGTTTTTGAAGTTCTCATATAACTCTTTAATGAAAGGGCCATTTGACACGCATATAGTAGAAACGCAAATATTTATTCCACTATATTGGATTTAGAATGCCGTCACATTATTTTTCGAGCTACTATTAACAAGCCCTTTCATTTGATACCTATATTGTAGAAATGCATTAAAAAAAACTGTTCCTCTATCTTGGATTATCCGCCATATTGGATTTAGAATGACGTCACATTATTTTTTTAGTTTTCCCAATGAGCCCTTTCATTTGATACCCATATTGTACAAAAGCTTAAAATATATATTCCTTCATCTTGGATATTCCACCATATTGGATTTAGAATGACGTCATATTATATTTTGAGTTACACTCAACAAACCCTTTCATTTGATACCCATATTGCAGAAATGCATTAAAAATATCCATTCCGCCATCTTGGGGCGTCCGCCATATTGGATATAGAATAATGTCATACATTATATCATGCATTGTCATCCAAAGTAAACGTGTATACAAAATTTCAGCTCAATCGGTTGAAGGTATCTACCTCAAAATTGAGTTACAAGATTCCACCGAACATACATACTTACATACATACATACATACATACATACAGTGCAAGGTAAATAAAAGCTTATAAAATAATGTTTTCCGAAAGCTTGTTTATTAAAGACCAATGCTCGAGGTATGATACATGATTTGATACTTTTAAAGCAGACGACACGTCTACGACACGATAACGATACTCATTCTTCAACTTCTTGTTTTGGTTACAATACTTCTAATCAATAAGAATACCTAGAAAATGTAAAAAAAAAATATTAAACTAAAATGGAATATCTCAGCTCAACAAGTTAGCAAACATCATATCCCGCAATATGCAAAGCCGAATCACAATAGAAAAAAAACGCCATTCGGATATGCCAGTTAGGGTATTACAATTGTTTTTCACTGGAAATTCTGTAACAAACACTGTAATACGAGAATGTTGATATTATTTTAGATTATCAGAGTTTATCAATCCGGACCAGCCTTTAACAACATAAGTTATCAAAATTTATTTCTATAATTCAACAATTTAAGCCCGATGTAACAGACACGATATTTATTTTATGAGACCTGTTGAATAAATAAATTTATAAAGTATTTATATGTATCTCTGTAAACGCCTTGTTTCAAGCTGGCTTTGTAAATGCTTATGTAAGTTTAAGTTTCCTGCCACTGGTGGCGTGTTTTTTCTTTCCGAGCCATCTTGTCTGTGCGTCTCATGTGAGTAAGAAAAATTATTTCATAAAACATATAAAGAAATCTAACTTGAGTTTTAATTACTGCATATTCTATTAGGACCGACTTAGTGCATGCGAGAAAACGTAAAGCTACAACACGACTAGTTGGGCCACGCTTTGTAATGCACTACTGTAGCTGTACCCACATCAATTGGGGTCGAACTAAATAATAGGTCACTAAATGATCACCACAAGCCACGCTATGCCAGGATTCCTTTGAAATGTACTCAATAAACTGTACACAATGGCAAATGATGGCCCACTATGCATAATTACCGCTGTCTATATCTTTAGATATAAGCGCAAAGTTATAAAAAGTATGTTTAAAAAAATCACTTCTCAATATCGTGAATTGTAAACAGATCATTTATTAAATAGATAATAAAAGATATAATACCGAAGTGTGGAGTGTTCCGACGTTCACAATGTGTATCGCGCTCTCTCTCTCTCCCTCCCACCCCACTCCCTCTCTGTCCCACTATCTCTCACTCTCTATTGTGAGATAGGAATGTAATATCCAATGCGGAAAGTATTGTTATCGCAAGGTTCAATAATAAATGAAATATTTGTCGAGTTTATTTTTTTTGATACAGAAAATGCCTAAGATTGCTAGTATATCATTAGTCCTGTGATAAACAAACAGTTATACCTAGATTCAGGGTTTGAATCCTAGTACATATCAAAAAATTGGAGGAATTATTAACGGAGATTTAGGTATGATAATTATCGATGATTGATTAAATTGTACCTGATATATGGCAATATTTTTCTCAAATTCTCGGTGGCGCAGTGGTCGAGCACACGGCTTCTGATCCAGGTTTCGATTCCAGATACTGACTCACACCAATGACTTTTCGAAAATTGTTTTCGGAAGTTATGTGTGATAAATATCGATGACTGAAAACTTTGTGCCCGGTATGGCAATAGTTTCGCCACCTATTCCATTTGGGACGTAAACATAACGGCGAGACGAGGCTTAACAGGCCTACACCTTCGGGTAACAAAAGGCGTGAAGTTATGTTATGTTATGTTTCTCAAATTTAAAATTGGGTATCAAATATTATATTTATTTTTATGTGCTATAAATTAAATATTTTTGGTTTAAAATTAATTGCATTGTGTATTATTATTATTAATTTGATTATGGAATAAATGAGGCATATTATTATTATTATATTATATATATTACATTGGGACTATATAATATTACATTTGACGAGATCAAGTAACGCTGTCTACACCTTAAAATGTTAGAGACCATGAAGAAACACTTGAAAGTTTATGAAAATATGTCACCACAGAACTTCCGTTAACGTTCAAATATAATTACAGGAACCGTAACGCAATCAGTAACTTTGATAATTACAAACATTTGTTGTGTTTGTTGGTGAGACGCGAACAACATCTGGAACTCTCCCTCGAGTACCCGAGTCCCCGTGCCTCTGAGACGGGATCCCTCACGTCGCCTCGTCAGCAAGTGAACACGTGTAAACAAACTAGTCAAAAACAATTACAGAACAACAATGTAATTTATCGTTTATCTAAGGCCGCCTGCACACGGATACACCAACAAGCAACTTTACCCAATAATTTCGAGAATGTGAATCGACTTTTGTTGTATTCGAATAATTTGGGATCAATTTATGAATGGAACATATTTGATTTGAAGACCAAACAAGGAAAATCGGGACAATATTAATTGTCAATTAAAATCTATTTAGATAGTTTTAAGACGAAGACTTATGAAGACGTAAATTAAAAGGAAGCATTTCTTTAAAACAACCGTCTTTACCACGATTTTAATTTGTTGCGCAACATATAGTTGTGTATTGTGTCTCAATATAAAAGTACCCTTATATTTGTGCAAGCACATCTCAAACTTGAACGCAGAAGTTTGTCTACGTGCTACGAATATCGTAGCAACTGGCTACGACGCCGCGCGCCGTAGACATAATTTACTTGCTAAGCTGTTTGTTCTTACTTCTACTCAGTTATCACTAATGTAGACAGTAATGAAAATGAGGTGTAGTTTTAAATTACAAATTAATGCGAGACAATGTTTTAAACGATTGCACTAGAAGGAGGATTGTTTTGACTTATTTTCCGTGTTTGTTTGTCGGTATATTGGTGGGTTTATATTGACCTGAGTTGATGAGTTTAAATTAGCTGAGCTAAAATCTCTCTATTTTAAAAACATTCACTAGATACAAATTTACATCAATAAGCGTCAACGCTTTTTTTTGTTTTAATTAGTTTCTTTTGCGTAGATAGCTTTTTTGTATTGTAAATATTCTGCTTGTTTTCATTTCGTAAGCAAAGTTACGTCAAACGGTCCTGAATCATCACATCGTTTCCAGTTTGACGTTCAAATGCAAAAGTTCGTGAAAACTGCGCGGCTCTCGTTGGAGGGGAGCCCGAGCAAATATACCAGCGGTAACACTCATCAGACGAGTGTACAGTGTACAGCCCTCAAACCGCATATATCTACCTCACCTAGGGTTGGCACACTTTATTTTATTACTTTTTACGGCAAACAAGTCGAGAGCACATCATTATCAGATGTACAGAGTCAACACCAACCTCATTAATTATCAACTAATAACAACTGTTCGCTCCCCCACAACCTTACTTAATCACCATCTTTAATCTTTTCCAATTTATAGAGACTCTTCTGTAAATTTATGGGATTTAGTCAATTAAAATTATAATCAATAATTTCATTTATTAATTAGAAGGAATTTGATTTCATTGCAATTAAACTTCTCTATGTCTATTGCAATTGACGTCTCGTTTAGATTGCTGGTTACCACTGTCTGTATGTATGCATGTAATCAGTTCCTGTCGAAAAGGAATATATATATAGATAAATCTCTAGGAGAATTTTAGCAAAACATAACACAGTAATAACAACTTGCGTCACCAAGATGGTATTTACCTATAATTTAATCATTAAATTACACCAGGTCACTGCGGGCAAGATTCCTACATTCATCACTTCCTTCTTTGAAATCTCTCTCTAGTCATAAACGCTTGTCGACTTTTAAGAGTCCTGATATCACGTTCTCAAGGACTATTTGGTTCTATTTGGTCAAGGAAAGTTTGTTGTGGCCGTCTGCGACTCCTACATCTATCCGCTTTCGCACTGTATACCTGCTGAGTCAATCTTGCATCGATATCTTGCTTTGTTCTACATACACTTTTATTTCTAAAGATAGCAAAAAGAATGAAATGTTTTAGATAAAAAATCCTTTATAACATGACTGCATAAGAATCCCTTTAATATGTCATGATATAATCTGACAATCCTGCTCATCCCCCACACAGGTGTATGCACTTATCCAGAACTGGGTTATCCGTGGAGCGGTTGAATTCCTCAACTGTGAGAGGGCTCAGTGTAATTTACTTTTCACGTTGTTTGGTCTTTTTTCCTGAATATGTTTTGTTTTTCTGCGGTTTTATTTGTTCTGAAATATGTTTTCGTCATGTACTGTTGGGATTTTTGTTTTACGAGCGGATTTTTCTACTAGATAATAAAACCGATCATAACTTGTTAATGACCAAAAAATACATTCACGCAATCAATATTTTCAAGGTGTAAGCAGCGGTATTATGCCGCTAACAACTGAAATATCTCGTACCATATATTGGATGATGGAATTTAATATCACACATGACTTGCATAATTTTGTTCAAATCCAAGAAGATTATTTGCGATGACTGACTGTTTTTATTAATAGACAATAAAGTCTCGCAAGAAATTCTTTTAATTTATATACAATGTTCCAGTTTCTTCATATAAAAGCCTATAAAATTTATGGTATTATTTTTACGATTATGGAATATTCTTGAAAAAAACACAACTACAATAGAACGACCTGATTGTTTTTATGTGAGTTCATAAAAAACTGTGCTCATTTATGCGCGAAACACAAATATTTGTGTGCTTCAGTAGAGATTCAGCTTCGACCCAAATATATGTAAATAAAATATATAAGCATAGTAGGCCTCGTGGTGTTTTACTATTAGTACGAGCTGCTGAACATAGGTCGGTGGGTTCGATCACAAATCAGGTAAAAATAATTGTGTGATGAACGAATGCTTGGATGGTGTCTAGAGTTTCTAGTAGATTTATTACATCCGTAGATAATTGATATATTAAAAAAAATAGCTGATAAGAAAAAGAGTAATGAAACTTATTAGTAAAGGACAAAATACGTTTAAAAACTATTTTCCCTCGGATTGTCCTCTCCGGAGTCCGTAATTTGTTTGATTATACATAAACATGGTCATATGTATTATGTATTATTAATCTTTTATACTGTATGATAATATATAGAATGCATTTACACACTAAATTACAAAATTCTTTATCTGAACGAGCAGACAGTATCCAGCATCCACACATACATATAGAATGTGAAATGACAAAAGCTTGGCTTCTATGTAAGGTTGTGGCGGGCTCGGGGCTTCAGCGGAAGAATTTTAATAAAAATGGCGGTCGAGCCAGCCATGGAGTTACACTCGCGCGATAAGGGGACGTGCCGCATAACTTTTATTGTTTTGAAACGGAAAAATAATCTAATATTGTTTGCGCTCCAATATTTAATGTGTTTAGAAGGTACTGAAGTATTAACAGTTTTCACTAATTAACTTATAAATTGTATGTTTCACCAACACTTATATTAATCCCAAGAAACTCGACTTTTCCAAGGGAAAATTATTTGGTTTTATTCACGAACATAACCTTAACTATTAAATTTTAAAATTTTCTGACTGTCTCGTTTCATGAGTCTAACTTATCAGAATTCGTATATATTTGAACGAAGTTCCTTATCGCGCGTTGTGAAAGGGGGCTAGACGGAAAAAAATGTCACGACACTTTTTCCATGCCAAACTAGGGCACTTTCAAGTATCGGCTTATTTAGAAAAATGTATAACTACCCAAATGGTCTAGTGGCTGGGACACCTTGCTCTCATACAGGGGCCTCGAGTTCGAATCTCGGTATCGGAACTCTTTTTGAAGTTTCAATTTCATTCCATCCAGGTGTCCCTTGACACCTCTTAAGGTTTTTACATCATTTCCAACAGTAAGATAAACAGACTGCAATCTTATTTACTTGTATGGATTTCGTATTGAAATAAAACGATGTCAACGATGTGTCTAGGTAAAATTGTAGCTGCGCATGCCTTAGGTATTAAGGCGTGAAGTTACAGTCTAAATTATTTCTTAGCTAATAAGATAAGACGTATATATAGAAAAAAGAAAGAAAAACTCGATATCATTAAATTTCAATTACCTTGACAGTACAACGTCGCGATCAGAATACCGACAGTTATCGATGTTAATAAACATGTAGAAACATAAAGTATATACATATAATAATATTGTTACAGAGCAATATCTCCAGGAGATATTGGAGAAATACTAATAAAGGAATCTTTATTAGAGCTATAGAAGATAAACAATCAGTTTTTAGACTCTTTGTAGGTATGTCTGTGTTTGTAAACGCATCACGAAAAAACTAATGTATCATTTTCAATATGATATTTGCTGATATATACTCGTATCTTAAATTTTAGGCCCTATTTTGAAACAGATTTTCATGCGGTCAAAGTTCGATTCAGTACTTCCTGTAGGCATTTATATAGTCATTAAAATCTTTGAAAAAGGTTGTGCTCATTAAAAAGGAAATGCGGGCGGAGTTTTAAATTGAATAAAAAATTAACAAATTGCCTGTTCGTTCATCTTCCAGTACAAATGGGCCTTATACTGGACCGGACGCATATTTTACGATTCACTGGAATGATAAATGTATGTTAGATTCATATTATATCATTGGGTATAAGGTTTTATTATTATTATTAAATGGAAAATCCGACATCGTAAATATACATGAGAATCTACAATTATTATTTTATATATATATATTTGACACGTTATTTTGATTAGGGCAAGCTCGCTAAATCTGTGTGCCGTGGGGTATAGACAATTTCTAATAAATGACCAAATTAACGACATTTATGACAACTGCTCTTCTGAAATCTGCAGCATACATCAATATAGTATATTCTTCAGTAATCAATGAGCTATTCAATTCACAAAAATATTTTTCAAATTTTACTAGCTGTTGCAGAGACTGGACCGTTTAAATGAAGAAATTCCGCCCCTATAATTACCATAGACACTATATCCATACAACGACAATTAAAGATTTAAAAGCTCTCTAAATCGCGAACCGTAGATGTCAAATAATTAATCCATTTATCCATAATTAGGGGGCTTTTAGGGTTCGGTACCTCAATACGACAAAAACGGAAACCTTACAGGATTACTCGGTTTTTATATGGGTAATTCCTTGCCAGTTGACCCAATTCTCGGCGCATACTAATTTAGCTGTGTAATGTTTAATTCGAACGTGCCGTATCTGGGCAAGGCAAGGCAGGGCAATACGTCAGGGCAAGGCAAGAAACTTGGGCGGTAAGATTTAATTAGCAATTGCCACCAACACGTACAGTTATTGCTTCCGTTCGCTAATTTATCGCTCGCTGTAACAAAGTGCCGTTTTTATTTGTGCAATTCGATAACAGATTATCTTACCCTATAAGTTCAGTGACTACATTATTTTTGAAATTTATAAAAAACAGTTTCTCTACATTGAAGATTTTTATATATCAGTTAAAGGTTCTTACAGACGACAAATGTCTCAGTATGTGTTGAATTTTTTTCATCGATATTTTTAAAAGCAATCAAACATATAATGGCCGATTGTTTCAAATCTTTTAGTCTCAAAATCATGAGTAAACAAAGAGACAAAACTTCTATCTCTTTCCTGTGTATGAGTTCAACACTAAGTGTGTACGGGAAGGCAACATGTCCGACGGATATTAAATGTCAACAGTTAATATGCAAACCTGCAGCACTCCGCTGGGAGGGTTGTTGATTATATATGCATAGTAAATAATACATTTATACGTTCACGCATTTAATACCCCAAGGTATAGGCATGGATTTATCGTATTCACTGGATGAAATATCAGATCTACTGCATATGCTTTATGTATCTGATCTGACAGTATAGGCAGCGGCTGTTAAGTCTCTACTGGTCGAATTTTTACGTCCAAAATGGAATAGCTGACGGAACCTACTGCCGTACATTGGCCACAATGTTGGCAGTCCCGACTTCACTTATGAAGTTACGGGTATCATATATTTATTACATAAGGTGTAGAGTTACAAAAAATACATATTAAATTGTATTAGCATTGAGTTATTTCAAGTTCAGTTCGTGCGGATGAAGGCTCCGATGAACCTGTAATCAATATATGTATGTACCTTATACAGATTTGCATAAAGTAATATGTCTGTCAGCTATCGAATATTATAATATCACAATATCTTGGTGTGCGTGTATATTTTCGATATGCCATCAGGACTCTGTCAGCTCGTAACAATGTTTTTATTATGTTGATATTACATACGCGCCTGTAATAAATTCAATTGTCAGCCCTTTTCTTATTTCACAACGAACGGCGTAGGTAATGTATTGTTTTCTTAATGAAACACATAACCTCCTCTTTTATCGAAATCGGTGGATAGTGGATTTTACAAAATAGAAAAAACATCTGCAAAATATTAATTTTGAAGATGTCCAACTTTATAATGCTCAGTCCTCCCACATAAGAAATTCTTGCTCATTTATGCCCTAAATGTAAGTAAGTAATCGTTCGTTATTTACTTCAAACATAATCTGCACTATTCTTTGCTAACTTAATGGGGCATAAGCATAAGCATTCTTAAATTAACGTTTTGTTACGATTTTAAACAACCACTGATATATGAATATAAGGTAAATATTTTTCTCACATAACTTATGTCTTTATGAGAATAAAATGTTTAAAACTAAGCTTTAGTTGCCTTATTTGGCACTAGATGGTCTTATATAAATTGCATTACAATTAAAATATTACATAAGTACACAGTAGTACCGTAATTTTAAAGAACTTGCAAATTGAAATTTGTCTCTCGCTGTGATTGAAGTGAAGTGAGCGTTAGTGGAAACGCGAGTGTATTCGCAGCAATGAACAATTAATTGTACAGAGTGACTGACGGGCAGACAGCTAGGTAAGTACCTCTCAGCATATCGCGACCGCGCACTAAAATTGTTGCAATCAATTTGTGTATTTGAGCGTGTCCTCTATTGTCACGCCTCTGAGTGTACCGAGGACAAATTTAGAATAGAAAATTCATGACTGGCCATCTGTCCTTTTCATGGTGCATTACTTTTTGGAAATATTTTCATTAGATAAGTGTGATAAATATCGATGACTGACAAAAGTATATCCCATATGTGTATTATACACACACACACACACACATGTATCGTAACGTAGGTAGCGTCTAGTGCTTTGCGCACGTCAGCGGGTTCAATATTGACTTGTTTAGTTGCATAACTTATAACTAGGTGGCATTGTGTGGATTATGTCCATAATTGTTACTGTAACGACAACTCTCAACATAAACTTTAAAAAAAAATCCACACAAAGACGTAGGCATATATAGCAAAGCATGTTTTCAAAGTGCCACTTCTGTAAAATCAACTACTCATTTTCCTCTATAATCTTCTTGGTGTCGCAAACGAACGGCTAACTAGATACCTGTCTTAAACAGATTCCACCCTCCATGTTAAGCAGGATACAAGGAAACTAATTGCTTTTAGATTACGTGCATTGTAATTAAGATTGCTTAGTGCAGAACTAAACATCTAAATACAACAAACACGATACGCTTAGCAAATAGCAGTTTATAATAGCTAACTCCGCTTTTTTTATGGAATATACAAACGAGCAAGCGAGGAACCCTGATGGAGAGTGACTAGTGCCACCATGGATACATGCAACACAGAATGTTACAGTTGCGTTGCCGACCTTTACGATAGGGAGAGTAGATACCTCTCTCATCGAAAGAAACGCGGCATAAGCCACTTTATGCATTTAATCACTGAACGATTGACTGATTATACCTGGTGCCGCCATAATACACATAAATTATACAGAAAACGTAGATTGCTGCTTTTGTAATGATATTACGTTTCTAAACGTTTAAAAATAGCCTAAAGTTAAATCATATCCCTGTAAAAGGTATAAATGATGCCTGCAAATTTACAAATTTCAATAATATTTCATTCATATGATAACCGTATTTGATGTATATGCAATATATGCCTTGTTACAATATAAAATAACTCATATTCGTGTAAGAGACGAAAATTTATAAACATTACTCTCACTAGTCTGGCTCGCGAAGGTCCGAGGGTGAAAAGGTCGGCTACTTACCTGAGAAGCAAAAAGAACATTTTTATAGTACCTACCTTAAATTATATAATATGTAAAACTAGTGATGTGAAGAACGATTGCGAAAATAAATCGACGTTTAACAGATGCTTATATCCAAGTATTATTCTATGTATGTATGTATATATATATATATATTTATATAACTAATAATGAAGGTTCGGATAATTTACAACTTAAATTATCTTGTAAGATAGAAGGGGATGAGGGTCCAAAACCGATGTATATTAAACACAATTATTTATACTGAGATTAATAAACATGTCTGATATGTTGTTAATTATTAATAACCTCTTAGAGGCGTCCCACGAATATGATTATTCCTCAAACATGTCTGTTCCGCGGTGAAATAATATACAAAACTGAATATTTACATCAATATTCATAACTTTGAAAATTTTAAAAGTAATAGAACAGTCCAACAAGTTGTTAGTCCTTAATAGCTGCTGTATGTGGCTTTGTTCTTTCTGCTTACCCTGGCCTTAACTACTAATAATTTGAAGTAAGTAGTGGTAGTACAATATATGCTTGGGAATTCATTAGTAACTAGCCGTTGTCGTTGTAGTTGAGGAACCCTAAAAACGCCGAGATACAAACCTTTATGTTAAAAAAGCTGGTTTGTTCAGCATACTAATTGGAACTCTGTCCCTGAGCAAAATATTATAATCCACTAAACGGAATACTAATAACTACTTATCGAATACGATTATCCACTTATAGAATACTATTGGAGTGATCCATTAAACGGATAGTATTCTTCATAACGCGGTTGCTATTCTTCACTAAACAAAGAAGTCAATTCCGTCTGCTTTATTTATATGAACTAGCAGACCCGGCGAACTTTGTTCCGCATCAAAAGTAATAAATAAGTAAATTTTGTATATCATGAGGTTCAATTTGTGTGCTATTTATCGGCTTTAACTGTTGTCCCCATATGTTAATACTGCAATATCTTCGAAAATATTCATTTAAATTGCATGCTGTTAAGGGCCAGGATCATCTATATTACATGCACAATCTATTTAAGACACTAAATTGGATGGAAATTCGTAATAAGCTTCGCTTCGTAAATAAGCCAATATTTCTCGTAAAAAGTAAAAACATTTAAATGGTCATTGTGGGTTATCTCTAAGAGATAGACATAATGCCCTCGCGAACTTTTTTGTAGACCTTCTGAAGTTGTTTAATAATGTAGATGCAGAACATTGTTTTGATCTATCACTTAGGGTTTAGTCAGCGTTTCTTTGTTTTATACTATGTAATGATATTAACTTGAAACGTCCACAGCTTAATATAGATATACTTTTTATATTCCAGCCGAGATTCTCAAGTCCCTCGGGGAAGGAGATCAAATTGATAACCCTAGTGGAGGCTCGGGATTAAGAATTCACTAAAGTATTACCGACTGGGAGCATTCGATAAATGTATAGAGACTTACTACCAGTTACCTACGACCTTTTTGAAAGTTAACCAAATTTGTGGAGAGAGAAAGAAGATATTCACCAAGAAATAGCATGAAATGAAAGTAAAATTTTGTGGTTCCTGAATAAATTGACTATCAAACACATGATTTTATTTTATTTTTGAAACAACTAGTTCAAGAGATTCAAACAAATATAGATTTCTCATGAAAGTTAGCTATTATCTGCTAGGCTTAGAAACGAAATTCATTTACCTAAATGAGAGCCATAACATACATACATAACATGGAATTATCTTATTAAAATACAATTACAAGTTTCAATTAATTATTTCGAACTTAACAAGGTCATGTTTACTCGTTAAACACTAGATGTCACTTTCTGCAGACAATATAGTCTGAGTCTAAAACAATTGGACCCACCATTTTACTTAATTGTTTATTTACGAAGGTCTCCCGCCTTCTAACTAGAATTTGTAACTAAAAATTGAAATGAGACGTCATTACACAATCTTATCACGCTAATCGCACTTGCATTTGGGGTACCGTTTATCTAATTACATATTTGAAGGCGAAGGTTTCAAGAAAGAATGGATGATGCAAGATTGCCTAAGCAGGTATACAGCGCCAATACGGAAGGAGGATGCGGTGTCGAGGATCACCACAAAACCCTTGCCATGACCAAATTGAACGTGTCTTTGCGGAAGGTGGTCCTCAAAAACAGATGAATGATGACAAGAGTTATGACAGTCAAAGAAGCGAGTGATATGTGTAATATAATAACTGTGCTTTCTGGCACTCTGTTCTCTCTGTTTACTCTAGAAGCCCTGGAGTGAAGTTAAATAAGATAGTTATAAAATTTTTATATCATCTTCATAAATTTTCTAATAAAATGCAACTAAACCATTTAAAATTACTTGAGCGGTACAGTTCAAAATAACAGTATTATTTGCATGCACACAGCGCAATGCGACGGAATCGATCCCGCGACCGACATTAGATCGTTAGTACATTTTAACACGCTACACCATGACGTCATCATAATATAACGGAACGTTGCAGATTTTACAGGAAAACTGGAGGAGGAACTCAAAATACAATTACAGTGATAGCCGATAAATCACAACTGCCTCACAACCCATCGATATATTTTTTTAAAGTCCTTTTACATTTATTAAAACTTCTAAAACGTAATCTGGCACCTAGCTAATCTGCTTCTCATAGATGCATCTTAAAGCCATCCCTCAAAAGAATAACATAAATTCTCGACAAGTGCCTCAAAGTGCACACAGAAAGACAAGGGTGCCACAATTCTTACACACGTCTCTCGCTTCCTTGACTTTCCTTGTCTTTTTTATAGTTAATGATGACACCTTCCGATAAGACCTCATTTGATTTGATCTCAAATCTATGTCAAACTGTAGAACGTCCAGTTTATGGTTTACAAAATGAAACTGTGTACTACAACGCCTATTTTCTATTAGAACAAGGCAAAAGTAAACGCTAGTCTATGGAAAAATAAATGTTCGCCAAGGACCTAGTGAGGATAATAAACTAGACGAGAGATAATTAATTAACAGAGTCGACAGCGAAGACCACTTCACGTTTCCTTTTTATGTTTCTTGAGAAAATTTGCATTAATTTTTGTATACTTACTTTTTAGTTCTGATATAAGCGTTGAGAAGGCTTGAGACAGGCTCAGATCTAGAAAGCGAGGCTTATTTTTTACACAAGCTGTTGCTACCATTTTGTTCGTGTTTTAATTACCACCTTTACATTTGCCCTATTTAGTGTTTAGTGCTAGAAAACACTACGCTACTTATCTCCGAATCTGAACCCAAGGTGTTTTTAAAAACTAGAAGCAGTTCTTCCTTTAAAAAAAAAATCGTTTTTATTGTAATTTTATTAATTTCATGCATTCATTTTCCTGACTTTATCCTACTCTAAATAGGATCAGTACAACATGAAATTCTTTCAAACTATCCATGTTGTCAAAAGATTGTTATTTTTTATTATAATTATATTTATACATACTAGTTGACCCGGCGCACTTTGTTCCGCATCAAAGTAATAAATAAGTAAATTTTGGTTTAAACATTTTTCTTTACTACATCGTACATGAATCGTATAGATAAAAACCAACCCATTGACACGCTCTAACTATTAAAGAAAACCGCAGCAAAATCCTTTTCGTAGTTTCAAAGATATAAGCATATAAGGGGACAGACGGGGAAAGCGAATGTGATTCGCCTGATAAATAAGAATTTATTTGAGTCTAGATATTTTTAACAAGCTTGCTTCTGACTTCAACGGAAACTTATTAATGCGTTGTCTCAAAAATCTTTGTAACAAAATCAGTCAATATCAATGTACGCAGTCGTTATACTCGTAGGAGCAGGGGAAAATCAAACAATAGTACTTAGAACTCTCTCTAATATTTTTCACTATATCAATATAGTTTATTTATAGCACTTTATAAAAATATCATTGCCTCTCTTGAGGAAATCTCAATCGGAAAACAAGAACACTATCGGGTAGGTGTAGGCTTCCAAAGATTGATTGACCTTAGCTCAAAGCTTATAAAGGCTTTGTTCCCTTTGACGACGTTCACAGGCATGAATGCGTGAGTCCATCCACAACCATGTACGATTTACTAAACCTATTAACAACATGACGCAGCGCTGATCTGCTTCAGTTTGGACAGCGCGCTGCCTATCACTCGATAGTGTGGGTCGGTCTTAATGAAAAAAAAAATAGCCTGCATGGACGAGATATTACTTTTTTATCCGAAAAGCGAAAAATCCCGAAATTATTGATCGGTTTCTGGAATGATTACTGAAACAATTTGAAAGTTTTTTCAAAATTTTCGAATTTTATCTTCACGTCAATGATTTCCTAGACTTGGCAAAAGTTACGTTAAGAGGTTCAAAGAAAAATTTAATCATGACAATAATTATCATAATATTTAAAACAGTGTAGTCTCGGTGGTCCAGTGGTCGAGGACACGGCTTCTGATCCAGAGGTCCGGGTTCGAATCCTGACACTGGCACACACCAATAACTTTTCGAAATTATTTTCGGAAGTTAAGTGTGATAAATATCGATGACTGAAAAATTTGTGCCTAGTATGGCAAAAATACATTTTTCAGCCTGAACATTGCAAAATTTGCAATAGTAATTTTGTTTAGTAAACACTTGACTAATGGGGTTTAAGCTAAGAATTAAGGAGAACGCCAAGATCCAGAAGCTTAATTAACTAACTAAGTCAAATGAAGAAGAAAATATTGAAATTCTTGTTGAACCATTGCTTTGCAATTTTGCCACATTTTTTAGTCACGGCAGCTTATATGTACTAGTTTTTCTAGAATTTAAAACTTGGGACCTTTGAGAAGAAAGCAACGTTTTTAATCAATTGGCTATAGAGAAAACTATAAGCATATATATTTCTAAATATTAATTTTACCAGCTACAGTCGAAAAAGCAACACAAATTTGTATTTTGAATATTTCACAATGACATAATAAAACTGCTTGATTCAAAAGGGTTGGATAGTATCAATTTACACGGCAATTAAAAGTTTCTAGAGTTACTCCGTCGACTTGTCTATGCTCGTTATTGTTATAATGTGTCTTAGTGTAAAAACTTTAATATAAATAAACCCCTAAACAAAATGAGTTATTGTGTTTTTGTAACTTCTTCTTTTCTCCTAGAAGAATATCTTGAACTAATGTATGCATATATCACTCTCCCAGAAGAGCCGACTGGAAGAATATCTACATTTCAACAACCGATTAGACTATTTTGCGCGTCAGAGAAACTTAAGCTTCGTTCGAATACAGGGTTTCTCAAACTTTCAGCTCCACGAACCCCTATTAAAGTTTTCAGTGAATAAGTGAACCCTTAATTTACTACTTTACTTACTTTGAGAAACCCTTTTCTAGCATATTCGGGTAAAAACAAAAGTCCACATACGGACGTATTCAAATAAAAAACCATTATTGGCGTATATCACTACGCTCACAGTTCACACTCAATATAATCGAATAACACCAATCGAGTCGGAATCAATTGAATGTGATTTAATTTTATCGATATTAAAACAGGTGACAATAACTTCATCAACGTTTGTCACGGCTCCAATTGGATCCGACTTTTTTACAAGTAAAGCATATTCACGAGTTCGATTGTCATTCGGTTCGTATTGTATAAATCCCCGACCTTATGTGAAGTTTTTTTAAGCGAATTCTCAACCTATATCTATAGGATTAATGGGACGCGGAATTTTTTGACTTTTTAAGTCTGGCAGTCATCGATATTAATCACATATTAAGATTTCCATTGAGCCATGCGCTAAGATCAAAAGTCACAGAACTAAGCCACTATGCCGTCGAGTCACCTTAACATACCGAAATATCTCCATAGATACTAAAAATATGTATATATCTATATAAAAAGTTTCGGTGGTCCAGCGGTCCCGTTAATCGTAGTCAACGGGCTAACACCAATGTCTTCTTGAAATTGTTTTCGGAAGTTATGTTTGCCATTTGGCACACATAACATCCTGCCGGGCAAAAGTTGCCATATATATTTATATTTGACAACTTTTACCCGGCAATAGGTCTCGTTTGGGACGCAACGATTCATAGAGTCCAGGCTTAACGGCCGCTGCTACACGGTAAAAAGAGGCGTGAAATTATGCTATGTGTTCTCTGTGTATGTATGTCTTTACCAACATTAGGTAACATTCCTCTGAACAAAACATACCCATACGTATATACGTTGACAGCTATATATGTGAGTGTAATTTAGTATGTCGCATGACAGGAATCGGAGACAGCCACTAGAACACTTATTCCACTGTTTTATTCATGCGACAGCTTGGAGAATATAATTTAACAATGTCAGATATATTACGTCGGAATTCACTAAAAGATTTTCTCCCTTTGAAAGTCGCAGCATAGAATGAGAAGTGGAATTTGTGAGCCTTTTTTGACAAAGAGCTAGACTTCTCTAGTTTAATGGTAGCCGCGACTGCATATTGAAGTTAACGAGTTCGATTCCTTTCTTGAAGGTATTCATTCTATTAGGTACTGCACAGATTATGGACCGATATATTTACAATCAACGAAAGATCCCACAGACAAATTGTTCGTGCAGTTTTGTGGGACAATAAATATACCATGTATGCTTAAACAATGTATCTTATAACTAATAAAATAAATAAATTACAAAAGGCCAGCCCCTATTCCGTTGGAACAAGTATATAATAAAGGTGTGAAGTCTAAAATAACATTTTTGACATACTATAATACGGGCGCCGGCTTAGAATACCGCCACCCCATCTCTTCCCGTGGGTGTCGTAAAAGGCGACTAAGGGAAAAGCCAGAAGAATGGGCAGCAGCATTCTCTCTGAAGCAAATACAGCCTACTGCGATCGCCAACCCGCCTGCCAAGCGTGGCGATTATGGCAAAAACCCCCCATGATTGAGCGGACCGGCAGTTGTGGCGCTCTATGGGGGAGGCCTATGTCCAGCAGTGGACCTCAAAAAAACAAGGCTAATGATGATGATGATAATAATAATAATATCTTGGACACAATACACACAGCGCCCTCTAGTTCCAAGCTAAGCAATTTAATGCTTGTGTTATGGATACTAGATAACGGATATTAATACATATATACTTTTCTTTTGTAAATACATACTTATAATGCATAGAAAAACACCAGAACCAATTACTAGAAAAAGAAGTACTTAGTAAAAATGGCGGTCGTACGATTAAGACCTTTAGGTCTTTTGTGACGTCTTTACAATTTATTTTATTGATATAAGCAGCCCAGAGCAAAAATAGTTAAAAAGAACAAGAAACGGTTACACCTACTCAATAGGCAAGGCATATAAAATTACCTACAGCCTTCGTATGCTGGACTCCAGTGCAGAGGCTGTACCGCGTAGGTGTTTGCCCACTCTCCCTTTTCATCAAAATTTACCCAGTAAACCAAAACACTCTGCCTACTTTTGTAAAATGACTAGCTGAGACCCGCAGCGGGGTTCGTGTTACGTTACGTTCCCACAATACTAATGTTTTAACTGTGGTAGGAGCCACGCAGTTCACAGCATGAATGGGCCGTCTCGACTGGTGAAATACCAGGACCTCTTAGAATATCGCTCATACCGCATTTCGTTCGGTGACAGAGGTATCACATGGCTGGCAACGTAATCGTAATACCATCTCTGTGTTGCAGGTGTCCATGGGCGGCGTTTGTTGCTCACCATCAGATGACACGCCTGCACGTTTGCCCCTTTAACCCTTAAAATATACACATATGTACCAATCCATTTCTAGCCTTATCAGTAACCTTATCAGTAGCCTTATCTGTGTTAATTGAAATACAAGAATTAAACAGCAATTTTATTACGCCAACACTTAGGAATGCTCCAGTTCCAGATTTTTTTAATCGCAATACATAGATTATCACTGTATTAAAGAGGATGCAGGAATTATGTATACAAACATACAGACGAGGAAATTAAGAATTCTGAAATCATTGCTCGTCTGAATTGGCTTATGTTGTTGTAATAAACTTTATAACAGTTTTTCTTCAATATCTCCAACATTTTCATTGGCAAAATTAAATTACAAGAAAACGTGACAGAAGCCGCGGAAAATGCTAGTCAAATATATATAATTCGATCTGTGATTGTCATCTACAAAAGGAAATTAAGTGTCAAAGAGGCTTCATCCTGTAAAAGGTCGCGTAATGAAGATATTATGAAACGTGTACACAATTTCAGAAAATATCATATTGAATTATAAACCTTACTGCTTTTACAAAAATATTAATAACACTTCGGATTTTACAAATGTAAATGAATATGAAATGATTAAACCAATATTTGTACATACTTTAATGATGTTTTTAAGACCAATCGTGTCCGCGACTTCGTCTGTAAATGTGTTCTGAACAATATTGTTCAAATTAAAGAAAGACCTACATATCACAGCTTTATTTCATGTATAGAAAATAGTACGCACTGTTTTTTTAAATTATTTTATAACCCCAAATACCAGAAGGTTTTGCGTTGCTGAGTAGCACTTATGCGAAATTTTGGTCCTTTACAATAGGTCGCAAAAACATTATTATACTGGGCTAAAATTGGTCAATAAATCGACAACTGTTGAATGTTCAAATATTGCTACCTTTTAATACTGAGTGTTGAGAGCAATGTCAGTATATAAATCAAAGGCATTTGAAAGACATCTCAAGACAGCCAGCGTCGTACTGAAATACATTTAGCAAGACAAAAGCATTGAAAGAGAATTCTTGTACAAGTGGATATTGTGGCGACCACTCAAGTTAAGTTAAGGATTTCACAATAAAGGTCGTTCAGGTTATGAAGGCTAGGTGTTAAGTTAAGGATGTGACCATTTTGGTTAGATCATATCTTTATTTTTTGAAGTGGAACTTCTAATGTCTCGTGCAAAAGCGTTTAACGCTTTTAACGCCCCCTCGCGGGTATTATAGGTAATATAAAACACTAAAACATAAATCGGCTTATATAAACCAAGGAAGAGAATTTCCATAGCCTGATTAAAAACTGTACATAGACATCTAGTAGCTAGTAGCGGCACTGTTTTTATCGCACCGTGTCTCAAAAGTACTAACTGCATAAAAAATATTGTTTTTCATTTTTAAATTTATATGCTACTTAAAAAAAAGAACAAAACCAAAAACTCAAATATTAGTAGGAATATACAAACAAGGCATTTTTTAATGCTATATAATAATAATAATAACAAATAATAATTAGTTTGACGTCGCTATAACTGAAAAACCAACCTTGGGAACCTTAATAAAAAGTATCCATACAGACACAGGAGTAACACAACTAGTTCAGTATTAGAATTGTAAAACATTAAGTAATTAGTCAAGAAATAATATAGTTATTCAAATGCAATAGGTCACAGGTAAAACAATGGCTTTTTAGTTCTATATTTATTACTGTATTTAATTTCATTAATAAACTAAATTTTAATTTGTCTTAATTATTTTTACCTTATTGCAACCATTAGTGTACATCTACAAAAGTACAATTAGATTACAAATACGTTTAAGAAGTATGAAAAACAAAATGGGTAATTTTTTTTTTTTTATGGGATAGGATGGCAAACGAGCAGGCGTGTCACCTGATGGTAAGCAACCAACGCCGCCTATGGACACCAGCAACACATAGTGTTACTGTTGCGTTGCCAACCTTTAAGGGATAGGGGATAGGAAAGGATGGGGAAGGGGGGTAGGCCTCCGGATACCTCTCTCACCGAACGAAACGCGGCATGAGCCACTTTACGTCGGTCTTCTGAGAGGTCGTGGCTTGGCTCTACCACTGTCAATAATATCTTTCTAATGTGCCGCCAAATAATCTATACATTTAATAAAATTGTAGGAAAGTTGAATATTTTATTGAGTTTCATTGAATATTTCATTTGCATAATTCTTGGGATATGATCTACAATCGATACCGAACCTCAAAATATAGTTTTTAGAATTTTCGTCTGTTTGTCTGTATGTTTGTTACGGATAAACTGTAAAAGTACTGCATACTTTTACGTCGAATTTTGCTTAAATATAGCCAAGAGGGTCGGGTCAACACAGGCTAAATATTATCACGCTATCACTAACTGGGGATCAGCGATGAACCCGTATAATCCGATGCACAGGCACAGTATTCTTCCTGCTTTTTTGGCGTCCACGCAGATGAAGTAGCGAGCAACAACTAGTATAGTTATTAAAATGCAAAGTGTAACTAGTAAAATAAGGGCTTTTTAATTTCTTTGTATTTAATTTTATTACATAAACTAAATTTTGATTTGTCTTAATTATTTTTACCTTATTGCAATTTCTTTCTAATTAATTCTTTTTGTGCTATCTGTACTAGTATTTTTTTTTGTAAATCTCTATTTTTTTTGTAACACAACAAGTAGGTACGAAGCGGCTACCGAACGTGCCAGACGTATATTTGTTATATTTTATTATTATAAGGATAATTAAATCGATATTTGTTATTTTGCAATGTATGTTAGTATCTAAGTATGTATATAATAAGTATGTAATAAATATTTATAATGTATTGAATCTTAGAACTCAATTTTAAAGTTTTTATACACGCTAAGTTTGGATAATATTATTAACAGTCGTAGAGCCAAGCAGTTCGCTGCATGAATGGGCTGGCTCGACCGGTGAAACTCCACCGCCACTCATTCAAATATAGTTTTAATGATTTTTTACAATATGGGTATTAAATGAAAGGGCTTTTCGATAGTAACTTGAAAATGTGACGTCATTCTAAATCCAATGCTATAAGTATTTTAATGCATTTTACAATATGTAACCTAAATCAAAGAACAATGCGACGTCGAATATGGCACATCCTCCTAAATAAAATAGTCACCAAATTCTACCCAGACCTGAAGATGGGGATACTCGAGTGGGGATCGAACCCGCCAATCTCCATTCCACAGTCAGTAGTTTTACCGTGTATTGGTAAAACTACCGACTGTGGAATGTAAGTTGTGCTCTTTATAATTTAAGCGTGTTATAAATGCTCGTCTGTTAAAGTTCCACTTCAGTAGCGCGTAGGGACTCCGCGTATTTTTTTTTTTTATCTTATACCAGCTTATAAGACCTTAAATAGATGTAGGTATAACATAACTTCACGTAAGTAGGCAGTGGCTGTTAGTGGTAGCCTCGAATCACCGTTATTTTTACGTCCCAAATGGAATGAATACCTGGCGAACCTATTGCCATACCGGACAAAGTTTTCGGACATCGATATCTATCACACACAACTTTAGAAAATACATTGGTGTGAGCCAGGATTCGAACCTGCGACTTCTTAATACAGAAACGGGATACTCGACAACTAAACCACCGAGACTAAATTGACTAAAATATACTTTTACAAAAATATTGGAAGATGTCTTATCTCCTCATGGCCTCCTAACACCTTCCTGAATGTGAAAGATGATGATGATCTCAAATAAAGTGATATTTCTAATATTAGTAGGAATATATTATTTGGTCTCTACATAAATCTATTTTATGTACAGCCAATTATTTCTTCAGCGGTAATCACAAGGTTCCATTTGTTAGTTATATTTCGATATTTGAAAAGATTTAAATTTATGAATGTGAATATGTTAAATTTCACGCGCTTAATATTTGAAAGTGTAGGCAGTATCCATTATGCCGAGACAATTTCAAAACTGGGCGACGTGGAGTAGGGCGTCCCCCCACTCGGTGGACCGACGATCTGGTCAAGATTGCTGGCAGCCACTGGATGCCGAAGGCGCAGGACCGTGAGCTATGGCGTTCTATCGGGGAGGCCTACGTCCAACAGTGGACATCAAAAGGCTGATGATGATGACTTTCAAAAGTCCACTCATATTTCCGGAGATCTGACAATTCAGAAATCAATTTTAAAGAGGATGCTTTATCACGACGTCACCAGGACTGATTTAAATATAGTTAATATTCTAATATTAAAATGAAATCCCAGTTTGATGTAATCAGTGATCTCAACTTAGCCACAAAGTCCCCCCGCATACATGACAACAGACAACACCCGCCCCCATACCACCACGACCCACCGTCACGAGCAAGTTGCTAATCTCCTCGGCAGCTTATCGCTTTTGTTGGTAATTGAGCTTCAATTTTAGACAAAGGTATATGATTACGTTGAGAGATTACTATGTCGAATTAATATACAATAGGTAATATTAATTGGTAATCATTTGTACCCTTCAAATTATGATTTAGGAATGAAGGCTATGTCATAATGAAAAATAATTAATCAAATGATGACAGGAGCTTAGTAAATAATAAATGCATGCATAAAAGAAATAAAAAGGAACTCAGAATGTCATAGGAGTGGTAAATAAGCATCAAGACTTACAGTTCATTGTCTATCCTAATAAGGAAGCCTGGGTGAAAATGCGTGTGAAACTAAGTACGTTTTAGATTATCATAGAGAGAGATTCAGGTAGTTTGGGGATGATTTTTATGTCACCAATTTAAGCGTCTGGTGAAGGATCCTTAACTTAGGGCGCGACCGCAAATCCCTCAATTTAATACGCACAAAACTTAGTGAAGACAGTGTGCGTGACAAAGGGTCTACTCAGTATCTCCACGCAGCCATTTATATAAGCCCGCAACACTCAAAGTTAATACCGAGGAGCCCTGAGACACCGTGGAGCCTCCGCAGAAGATCCATAAAATTGTATGTGTTAATAAAGAAATATAAGGAAAAAACGCACGTATAAAATTTATAATAAATTTAGAATAATTCTGTAATAAGCTGTCTGTCTCTCTTTTATAAAGTTACAACTATTTAGTTAGTAACAATTTATTCACATTAAATATTTCAAAATAAATATTCATTAATGTATTTTTGTTTTGTTAGTAGGGCTCCATAATAGCTAGTTTGAGAATCCCTGGTCTGAGCTAGTAGTATTATTAACATAAGACCGTGTGTTGGTGTTTAGATGAAGGTTGTGCGATACATTATGTTAATATCCTGTACATTTGTGTGTACGCCGGCCCTAATTGTGTTTGTTGTTATAGTAATGGTCGTATGAGCGTTACACTTTATATTGTTCTTACGGGGGTTAACTCATTTAATTAAGTAAAGTGATTGTTACAATTAAGTATGAGCAGATTTTCTGAAAAATAAAATGAAACGGTCAAGAGAGATATGTTTTCTATTTTTTTTATTTCAAAAGGTCCGCTTCAACATTGATCATATTATTCAGGATCATGGTAGCTAGAAAAATTAAATTTTAAAAGTATTATACTTTCAGCGTGGGTGAAGCTGTGGGTAGTAGCTAGTTTTAAGTAAATAAACATAATTTCATGTATTCTTTATTTTCTGTAAAATTTCAGTAAAATTTATAAAACATCGGCAGCAATCAATATTACACGTTTGTCTCTCAATAAACGGTGTATCAATATTTGAATGTGAGTGTAAAGTAAGTTGTATTCAAGTTGTTTGGAGGAATACTTCACGACTCTCGTAACAGCAGAAGTTGAACAAACTTCGGTAAGTTTTTGTTTGTAGGAATGCTTGCATGTTTGCTAAATAGTGATCTATTTACCTACTTATGCATACAAACAAATAAGAAATGATCAATTGTTTGTTTGTAAAGGCAATAGTCAAATATATCATTTCCAAAAAGTCACTAGCCTTTATTTCGGTTCGAACCTAAAACCTTATAAGCAGCATTGCATGCTAAACCTCTGAGCTATCGATATGACATATAATATATTTCATTTATACATAAACCCAATATTTCTATGAGTGGGACGCAATCTTGACCGAATCAAACTCAGCCGGACGGGCTGCTAGGGCGTGCCCCGGAAGCGACGGGCACCGATTAGTCTCCGTCGGTGCGGCTGCATGCGCATGTGGCGAAGGGGGCCTCCACCCTTTATGCAGCCCCAATCCTGGCGGGACGAGGAGTGGAGAGTGCCGTATAGGCACGTGGAATGTTAGAGGTAGTATGACAAGAAAGATGAATGAGATGATGGATGTAATAAATGAGAAATGCCTGGATACCTTATGTTTGACGGAGACAAAGCGCAAGGGGAGTGAGACCGAGGACCTCCCCGGTGGCATGGTAGCCCTATGGTCCGGAGTAGACCCAGACGTCCGTGCCAGTGGAGGTGTTGGAGTCGTTCTAAATACCGTATAGATGTATAATAAATGAATATACAAACATGCATTTCGTAAAAAGCGTAAAAAGATTTGATTGGCCAAGAAATACTTAGAATTATTTCCAATTCCAGAAACAAAAGATCTTAAGGATCTGCTGGTGTCTCCAATTGTGATAAATTTACTTTGCCTCCGGCAAAACATAAAACATTACATAGATCATTGTATTTCAACGCCAAACAATATTTACAAATTATTATCATATCTCCAATTTTCACCATCTGTCGGCACAATAATTGATTCATAGCAAAATGCCGCTCGTTCGAAATTCACAGGAGCACTGCGACTGCGGAATCGCTCTTAATTTTTTATTGTCGTGAGGCTGTTTTTGTGTTTGATGTGCCCGACATGATTGTATTAAAAAAAAAAAATCTGACATACGACTCTTCTCTTGATCAATCTCTCTCTAGTCATCAGTGCACGTGTCAGTTAGCACGTAAGATGGCTCTGCGCACATTACATTGGCTGCGAATACCATCGTCTTCTCCTCAGCATCATAATATCAAATTAATTAAAGTAAGAAAAATTCTCGCGTACTTAGCAGTGAAGTGCCACGCTATCCCAAAAGATCAACAGATATAAATCACTTAATGTATATTATTAAAGTGAAACTTTTATTACATCGTCTCAAACTTTTTCGTCTGCGTGTTGCATGTCGCGTGACGGTCGGCCGCGGAGTAGGGATAAAGTGAAAGGCGCTCGTCAGAGCGCCTTTCACGTCTCATTATCGTTTATTTATTATTAATTAATTACCCAAATATACACTTTATTTTTGTAAATAAATACCGTAAAAACATGTAGAAAAACACCCCCAGACGAGGGATCGAACCCGCCCCGACCTTGTGTTATCGGTAGTGCGGTTTACCGATGCACCACGAGGGCCGTATGTATAATCGTCTAATTACCGTCCTCTTTACCAATTTCGACATATTTTCTAGGATCGGGTTTGTTTGTTTGTTTGTTTCTTTTTTATAAATTGTGTTTTTTGAAAATTATATTTAAGTACGAATTACATACTAATAAAATAATGAAATATCAATAATATTTTTCGATCTTACCGACAGAATAATAAATATATACTAATATATACTATGTACTAACATATTATATTAGAAACATATATGTACTTAATTTTTTGCAGTGATAAACTGTAATAAAAGCAAAGCAAACACACATTGACTTCGTGTTAGTTAACAACGCCATCTGCTGGAATAGAAATTTCATGAAAATCGTTGGAGCCGATTCCGAGATTCCAATTTTATATATATATATATATATACAAGAATTGCTCGTTTAAAGATATAAGATAAGATAGTGCTCTTTATATATGTATTTGTCACATTTTCATAATAAATCGAAATATCATATTTACTGGAGGAAAAAATATCGTTTTGTTTTGTAAAGATCCTTTGTTGTAATGTTGTTAACGTTTAATAGGTGTCGCGTTATCCCTAGTGCCGTAGCTGGAATACTTGTCGATTCGGGCGACATCTATCGATATAATACGATATTACGGCAGAATCATCAATAGTAGCAACCTAGTAGCGCCATCTAGGAATTATTGTCGTGACCACGTAAAATAAAAAACATTTATTAAACCCTATTAACAAATACAAGATGGCAAGTAAATTAAAATAGCCCTTATCGCACAATCCCCTGAAAGCCGGTGACGTCCGGTTCGATTTCAAATTAAACTAGTTTTCTCTCTCTTTGCAAAACTGCCACTGACTTGTAAGTTTAATAGGTGTCGCGTTATCCCTAGTGCCGAAGCTGGAATACTTGTCGATTCGGGCGACATCTATCGATATAATACGATATTACGGCAGAATCATCAATAGTAGCAACCTAGTAGCGCCATCTAGGAATTCTTAATCTTCAGTCGTTAACTTCCAAAGAACTTGAAAATGATGAGATTATCGAATTAATTGATTTAAATCTTTAACTTAAAGTTAAACGAAGCCAAAGCAAACTTTTAAAAAAATTGCTGTGAAGTAACTGTTTTACACTGTTGCACTCTAAAAAAATATAAATGTTAATCATTTTATCAGAATCATCAATTTAAAAAACTTACTAACTAAATTATTGAAAAATAATTATTGAAAAAATATTTTGTTTATGTATATTTAAAAAGTAGATTTAAAAATCAATAACCCAAGACTCAATTTTAAAAGTTTCACTTTTACGGTGGTTTCGTAAAAACCACACAATTTTTTATTTTTTATGTTCCTCTCACCATTATTTTCCTGCCCTTATCATTATCAGTCATCCTATCCAAATAATCCATATTGGCTAAAGTTTTGGCTCCTTTGGTTTGTCTTGGTTTGTCGTAATAGTAGTGGTCTTTGCGGTGCTATTCTACAATCCTGTCGATCACGGTCGCAAGGGTGTTAGGTTTAAAACCGTTCCTTCTATTGAAGAATAGAGATGGTATCGTTACAAATTCATAAATTTGTGCGAAATGTGTGCTCGTAATTTATTGATCCGTTCTTGAATTTCACTATGAGGAAGTTGGACTGATCAGAGAGACCACTCACCACATCTTTTTCATCTACAGTAGACGCAATCTGAACTGATAAATCATTGTCATGTTCTTCGTGGTAAGCTTGAACAACTTTGATAAAAATGGCATACCGTTGCTGGTTAATGTTACTGCCTCTGCGATGCTTGCTCCAAACCAATGCTTGATTATTTAAATTTCAACACAGATTTTAGTTTAAAAATTTTAATGGCCAGAAGTTTAAATGTCAATATTCATACGATACTGACGAACGATGGACTTTTCTACTAACATTGAACTTTATGATATGTTTTTAAAGGACAAATTGCCTTGTGTGTCAAAGTGTAAACGAATCGTATGTATGGGAAAATTAAATTGTATTTTTTAGTATTTTACTTGCAAATTATCCATATTTATTATTATTATTATATCCATAGTTATTGCTGGCTCTAAGCTACCTCTCCACCAATTCAGCCAAATCTGTATGACCGTTCTTGAGTTAAAAGTGTTGTAACAAACACGACTTTCTTTTATATATATACGAGTAGATTTGTTGTACAGGTAGACGCGTGTTTAGTATTTAGTTGCAAGCATATATCTTACAGTAGACAAGCAAGTTTTTTATAAGATAATGTATATGCCTCAGGGTTTGAATGCGTACATAAAAATCATCACTAAGTAGAATGAAATCTGAACTGCGCAAATGAGTAGTGCATTGAAATTCAATTCGCTTTATCGTCAGCCATTTTGGTGTTTTCTCGATTTTTATTTCGTGCATTTATTGACGACAAAAAAATAAAAATTAATTGATAACATAATTTCACGCTTTTTTCTACCCGAAGGTGTAGGCAGTGGCTGTTTAGCCTCGACTCGCCGTTATGTTTACGTTTCAAATGGAATAGGTAGCGAATCTATTGCCACGGGCACAAAGTTTTTAGTCATCGATATTTATTACACATAACTTCCAAAAAGAACTTCGAAAAGGCATTGGTGTGAACCAGGATTCGAACCCGCGACCTCTGGATTCAGAAGCTGTGACTATTGAATAGATAAATACTGATATAGCTCCAAGTGTTGAATTGTGATGAAGAGAACTGTTTATCACGTATCGATATTGATAGGGACCGCGTCGATAAAAATATACTCGATTAATCGCTACGCGAAAAATCGAGAGTGTCAGAGAAGAGTCTACAAAAGCTCGTCTGAGAGGGTAAGTTTAAAAGCCCGTTATATTTTTTTATGCAAACGATGATGAATTTTCATATCGCGGACGCTGCGCTGTATTCTGAGTAAAACATTTTTTAAAGGTTTCTTAGCGGTACACAAATATAATTCAAGTTAAGAAGTGAGGTACCGTTATAATTAAAATGTAGATCATCTTTTTTATAAGAAAATATGATATCGTTCAGTTGACGCAGTATATTTCATCACCGAGTGGTAAAGAGACTTTTCGAAAATAAAATTATATTTATTACGTTTTGGCAAACATGTTATGACTTCTAAGAAATGTTTTCGGAAGTCATGTAGTTCAGATGGATCTATGACTGATCAGATTTTGAACAGCAATGATGTGCAAAAGTGGAAAGATGTAGGAATTGGGAAAGGTAAACACACTACTCGTTATAAAAGACCATGTTATATCTAAATTTGGCGTCAAGGTGGGCCAGTAGATGCAGCATGCATGTGAGGCAAGAAGTTAGTGACGCATATTATGAATCCTGTCTCAGGCCACTCGGGACTTTCTGTCTACTCCGTCAGCAATTTGGTGCGAAGTTATGCTGTTCAAGATTCAATTCCATCGTCGCATGTTTCTATTGATAAAACTGTGTAGTTAATTCAATTTTATCACATAATCAATTTAGCATCTCGAGAAATTATTTCCTACACCGTGAGGTATTAACGGCATGAGGTTATAAAAATAAAGGTTTCTCTAAAAGGTTTATTTTCAATTATACCCAAAACTGAAGTGCGTAGGAGGTAGTTAATAAGTTTATTTTAATAAAGACTTTAGATGGTTCACGACGATCAACTTCCTGATGGGGTGCTGCTAACTGCGCTTAATATAAACGGTTTGTTATTATGACAACGTGATTGTGTTATGCCTAGTGACGTTGTACTGGGACAGGAAATAACGAAGGGTAATGTAAGTTACGACACAATTTTGAGATTATCAAAATTTCTAAATATTGAGAAAAATATGTAAAATTTCAGACTTTGAACCACGGTCGGGAAATTTTATGGAATCAAATTATTAATTTTATTTCATTTAAAAAAATATTCTTAGATAAAGTTAAATAAATAATATACAAGTTTTAATTAACACTTCAAAATGTTACCCGGTGGCACTGGTAATACACAAACACTTGTGCTATTTGTCTTGCAATTTTATGTTGAAAGACGATCAAAGTTGCCACAAGTAATAGTCTCCGACTTCAACAAATGTTTTATTACCGAGGCCGTAGTACTTATATTAATGTACTTTAACTCCGATTGAAGTCATTATGTTTTATTTTCTCACTCATTTTATGATTCTCTACGAATGGAATAATTCTCTCGCAACTCTGATTCCTACGGAGATGGAACCCTAAATGGTTTTGGACCCGTCTTTGTTGAGTATTTCAAAGGTTTGTATTCAAATTTTATAGAACGATCTTACCGGTTCTACTGAAAGGTATTACAAGTTAATTGCTTTTCATGTTTTGCATTTTGACCGTGTATCCGTTAAGCTTCTGTATAATGTACATCTAAATATTTAATGTTATTGAATGGTAGTTAAATATAATAGGTACCTATTTTGCTGGAATGTTGAGATATGGACAAAATTATTCCCCTCAAAATGGAGAAACGGGTATAACCCCAAAGCGTCATGAGCATTCGTGAAATAGATGATTCTGGTATCCCTTGGGCTTGGCAATTCTCTCAACTATGGTGAGAGTTAAATAATAATTAGATATATTTTCCTATTTAATAAAAACTCCATTTAATTCATCAGTCGTTTTTATCTAAATGCTATCACCTATTTTGTGAAATCATGAAACACACAATATTGAGCGGTAAAAAAAAATTGCTTATTGTATATAATCATTCAATTCAAACCTTCAAAGTGTTATAGTTAAATTTGAAGTGGAATCCCGTTGAGAGATCCCATCTTGAAACTAAATATCTCCCTCAAAAGATTTTTATGTAGCCCACATAAAGATGGAGTCGTCGGAGCAACAGGTGGACGCTGATGCCAGGTCCCGCATGTGTTTTATGCGGTCTGAGGGACACCTTCTGTGGTTTTATCGCCATTAAATGTATGGCATTTACCTCAAACTGTATTCAGGGTTTGAATTAAATGACTTGATGTGAGGTTAATGATTGAGGGGCCGGTTTCTAGCCACAGTACAGTACAGCCCTTGAACTAACGGTCTTTATAATATACTTAGTCATGCCATAAATATTGTAACAAAGAAAAAAATTTTTATTTAATTGCAAATAACATTTATTACTTTTACAGTGTGTTTTTTAAATACATAAATATAAAACGATATAAAATATAAAAAGCTTGTTCAAAGTGGTCTCCATTGGCTGCAATACAGGCCTTTAAACGTTGAGGCCAGTTATCAATAGAAACACGCACTCTTTCCATGGGAAAATTCTTCACTGCCAATCGTATGGATTGTTTTAGGGACTCTAAATTATTATGACGTTTAGAGCAAGCCGTACTCTCTAAAACTGACCACAAATCATAATCCAGTGGATTAAGATTGGAACTAGACGACGGCCAGTCTTCAGCTCTAATGAAGTCCGAAACGTTCGCTTCCAACCAAGATTGCGTGGACCAAGCTTTATGACCCGGTGCCGAGTCTTGCTGGAAGGACCATACTTCGTTATTGAACATGGTGTTGTTAAGGGGCTTGACTACCTTTTCAAGAATGGTATCTTGATACACTTGTGCCGATGTTTTGATACCTTTTTCACAAAAATATGGCTCAGTCACCCCTTCGTAGCTAACACCCCACCAAACCATCACTGAAGTCGGATACTACCCACTCAACTGTTGCACTCTGTCAACTAATTGGGAAGCTTCCTTAGAGCTTTGAGCATAAATACGGTCATTTTGTTTGTTAAAATGTTGCTCAATTGTAAAAACTTTTTCATCCGTAAACAATATTTTTCTGTGACCTCCCTTTGCGTACCGCTTCAGTAGTTGTTTAGATTTTAACACCCTATTCTTTTTTAAATTATCAGATAGTAAATGACCAGTGCGCTTCTTATAGGCTGCAAGTCCTAAGTCATCTTTTAAAATACGTGACATTGTTCTAGGTGCTATCTTCATCTCCCGAGATAAAATCTTTTGCTTGCGGACAGGATTCCTTCGAATTCTTTCCCTTACTGCTTTGACCACCTTTTTCGTACGAACACTACGTGGACGGCCAGGTCTTTTTCTGTCACAAACAGAGGAGGTCTCATTGTACCTATTAATAGCCCGGTACACAAACATTTGACTAATACCAAGTGTATGGAGAGTTTTAAAAATTGCATTTGGCTCCATACCTACTTTGTGTAATGCAATCACAGCGATTCGGTTCTCTTTATCACCCCACTCCATTTTAATATCGCAAAATATTGTACAATGTATTGGCGCCAAAACGAGAAAACACAATGAACAATCGTATAAATATGACAGATTCCAAATTCAAATGTAATATTTTTTTATTTTTAGTTGTAACAGTATTTATGGCCAGACTAAGTATTATAATATAATATGAAACTGCGAGTCGTGGGATCGTAATTTCGCGCTCATACGTCACGGTACTCTTTTCGGCGGTCACATGTGACAAACATCGATGACTGACAACTTTCTGCCCGGTGTGTGGGAATAGATTCTGCCACCTATTCCATTTGGAACGTAAAGATTTTGAGAGTTGAGGCTTAATAGCTGCCTACATCTTCGAGTAGAAAAGGGCGTGATTTAAGTGATTTAAGTGATATATATGGTAGTAGTTTGATGAAACTAAATGTAACATAATTTGATTTTCATCAATCAATTTCAGGTATCAGCAATTATGCCTGGTCACGCTCAATAAATTATCTGTTCAGTGGTGAGTCCATTGCCGTACATCGGCCACGAATTGATATTATCATCGTATTATTGATTATTACAAATTATATATCTCTGGCATCCACAAAGACCTGGGCGCCCTGGTGTAAAGTGTTCCTTTGACCGTGGTGTATGTGGTGAGATGAGAAAAATCCCAATGGTTGTAGTTTGTTTAAGTTACAATTATTTACGAGGTGGAGAGGGTCCAGGGGTTCGTCGTAACCATTTGACTGGTGGTTGCCTCGACTGTGGTATCTAAAAAATCTACTAAAACAATATGATGTGCATAAAAGTGTTTAATGAAGTACCTAAATCAATACATGAACTGCCACTAGCAAAAATGAAAAAGCCCTTGAAATCTTGGCTAGTGGAAAACACGTTCTATACAATTAAAGAATTCTTTGACAAATAGTTTCTTCTTAAAATGACATAATTCCCCTTTAATAAATTTTTGACAAATCTGTATGTTGACATCTCATTATATATTTTTTTTCTTTTCTTATTTGACATGAACTATGATTAAATTTATATTTGATTATATTTAATGTGTGACATGGTTTCTGTTCTTTTTAGGTTTATTTTTAAAATTCACTGTGTAATTAAATTATAAATCATTATTTAGGTATTGGCCAGTAAATATTTGCATGCCAAATGGTGATGTGTGTTGGAATCATATAATTGTAACATCTTGAAATGTACCACATATCTAGCAAATAAAAAATTCTTTCTTTCTTATGTAATAATGTATTAGTAATTCATAATAGCTATTATTTTAAATAAACACACAGGCAAAGTTTCTGTTATTCCCGATGCTTAATCCCGTAAACCATAATAAAAACATATAACTTCCTCCAGGAAAATAATTACAGTAATCTACAGGGGCCGTCAACCGCACAATATTCATTATTTTGATGTTCGATAGCCAACAGATATAGCCTTATTTATATTTCAGTGAAATATTACCTCGCCCCGATATATTACGATCACGCCATATTACGCTCTAATGTTTTTTTTAGTAGCCGAAGAGGCTTCAATTATATTATCAAGACAAGATCAAGATCGACTTCAAAAAAGAGGTTCTATGTACTCCAACTGCAGGTATTGTAATCAACAAATCTCAGTTTGAAACACACACATTGAACTTGGTAAGCAAGTGGGTAGTACCGACTTGCAATTTTTGATTACTTTATTTGCGTCGGTTCTTAATTGTGTGAAGACAAATCGTTCCATTAATAAAATTCCGCGAACAAAAATTATGTCTATGTCTTTTTGTGTAAGTCGTTAGTTCTGAGTCGATATTTCGTAAGTGGCATTTGGTCCGCGCAACAATCTCGGCTCACAATCTATAAAGATTCCCGGCGATCCATTAGTGGCGTGGGGTACAACGGATGGACGAACAGACATCCGTTCATCTTTATCTGTTGTTATCTTCAATCTGGAGCGAGTTCACCAGTTCAACTGTACTACTGTAGCTACATCTGTCTCTATAGATATCGGTAGAGATAAATTCGCTTCTATCTTGAATTTGTAAGAAAATACGACATAACATAACTTCACGCCTTTGTTACCCGATGGTGTAGGCAGCGGCTGTTAAGCCTCATCTCGCCGTTATGTGTACGTCCCAAATGGAATAGGTGGCGAACCTATTGCCATACCGGGCAGGAAGTTTTCAGTCATCGATATTTATCACACTTAACTTCCGAAAACAATTTCTTAACAGCTATATTTTGCTTAACATTCACACCTTTACAAAATAAAAAATAAAATAACTTTGGTTACTTTTAAAACTTTGGTTTTAAGTACTTTTCTCTATTCATACTTCTTTTTAAGGCCGGCCCCATGTCGACTGCAAGTCCACTGGCATAGAATTTCTAAATAAAAAAGAAATGGACTCAGGGGTATTTTATTGTGGTTTAGCGAAAGGGCATCTGTTTAAGAAGATATCAGGTTCGAGTCTAGGTACACATCAATTGTCAAGGGATAAGGGCAACTGTTTAGATCTTCGGTTATTAGGAACACGCAATACAAATTAAGGTACATAAACATTTTTGAAACTCTCCATATGTTGTAAAAATCTATAAATAACCAATACTAGGTAAATCAAACTGTCCCGATTTGTATCTAAAACATTCCACCCCCTGCTTTGTGGTAACAAGGGTGTGTATTTATTTATTTATTTATATATGCTTTATTGTACACACACAAAAAAAAAACAGCTACATAATAAATACTTATACATAAACAACAGTACAATGGGCGGCCTTATTGCTGTAAGCAATCTCTGCCAGGCAACCTTGGGATGGATAGAGATAAAAAGGAGAGGGCAGTAAATGTTGTGTACAATTTAATTCAATAAATACAATTAAACATTCTGAAGATCTATTTTAATATTAATAATTGTATATATATACATACACCTACATATACCTACATAAATATATATTAATATATATTACATACACTTACATACTAATATGCACATACATGAAAATACATACATATAATATGAAGAACGTGAGTGACTAGTAACAAAGATGACGTAGTTGTTAGCAGCAGACTTAAGTCAATGATGCTAGATAGTGTTCATTCACCATTTTCTTGAACGTGCCCAAAGTTTTAGCACGTCGAATTTCAGTTGGTAGTTCATTCCACAAGCTTACTGCTGTACTGGTAAAAGATTTGGCATAAAAACTCGTGGAATGTTGTGGAACTTTCAGCCTGAGATTGTGTGAAGACCTCAGATTCTGGCAATGTGTGTCATGTAAGTACTGAAAACGTACTTTGAGATAGGAAGGAGTTGAAAGGTCGAACAGTATTTTATATAAAACTGAAAGGATATGAGCATTCCGGCGAAATCGTATTGGTAACCACTTGAGTTGTTTTCGGAACTGTGAAACGTGATCATATTTGCGTAATCCAAATATAAATCTTATGCAATAGTTTTGAAGACGCTCAAGTTTATCTAATTGGTATTCGGCGAGATCGGGATAGCTGACATCTGCATAATCCAGGATGGGCAGAAGAACGGACTTCGCAAGCGCAACCCTGGTGGCAATCGGTAAGAAGTTGCGAAGTCTTCTAAGAGACCCGCCAGAGGCAAAAAGTTTGCGGCTCACTTCTTGTAACTGCGGACCCCAGGTTAGATCAGGGTCAATAATAAGGCCAAGGTTCTTTACCTTGTCACTCAAAGGAATGACAGTGTCCTCGAAAACTATTTGTGGCAACTGTGATTTGTCAATTTTTGAAGTGAGCCGCCTACTACCTACCATGATAATCTGTGTCTTAGCTGGGTTGACCGCTAGTCCATGTGATGAACTCCATGCACCTATCCGAGCCAAGTCCGCATTCAGGATATTGAAAGCATTCAACAATTGCGCTGGTTCAGCCTGTAGGTAAATTTGAAGATCATCTGCATATAGGTGGTAGGAAGAAACAAGGTTATTTGAGATGGTATTTATGAAAATTGCGAAGAGTAGAGGAGATAGCACGCCACCTTGAGGAACACCGACGTTTGTATTGCACCAAGAGGAGCATGTGTTTTCAATGTTAATACGTTGTCGGCGTCCACACAAGTAACTGTGAAACCAATCTATCACCATTGGAGATATGTTAAGAGAGCGAAGCAGGCTTAAGAGAATGTCAAAATCAACAGTATTGAAGGCATTACTGAAATCCAGTAGCGCCAGTACTGTGACCTTTCCAATATCCATCCCAGACCTGATGTCATCCGCAACATTTATAAGGGCAGTAGTCGTACTGTGACCAGCGCGGAAACCGGATTGTAAGGGATTAAGTAGCTTGTTTTCACAAAGGAATGAACTAAATTGGATGTGGACGAGACGTTCTAGGACTTTAGAAAGGAAGGGTAATATGGATATGGGTCTATAATCTGAGGGGGAAACAGGTTTACATTTTTTAGGTAAAGGGATGATTTGGGCATCTTTCCACGCTACGGGAAAGACACCTTTGGTCAAGGAATAATTCAGGATGTGACAAATGGCGGGAAGAAGTTCATCGAGGATAGGCAGGATCATGTTACGGCTGATACGGTCACATCCTATGGCATTGGACGTAATCGACAATATGCTCTTCTTAACATCACAAGTGGTGACTAGATTAAAAATAAATGGTGCATAGTCTGGGGTAGGAAGAGATGAAAGATTCTGTAATGTATGACCCTTTAGTGTACCATCAAACTTGGACAAGGCCGAGAAATGTTGATTGAGTAAATCAATATTGATGTCTTTTGGATTTATGCCTTGTTGACATTTTCCAACCCCCAGAGATCTAAGGAATTTCCAGACTTTAGATGAGTCTCCGTTTTCAACTGACTTGTGGATATGTTGGCGTTGTGCGTCCCTACACACCTTATTGCAGTGATTTCTAATGGCTACATATTTTTTATGAGTAGTGTCGTTAGGTCTAATTTTGTAACGAAATTTCGCCGCGGCCTTTTGTGACAGAAGGAGTTTAATATCTTCGGTCAGCCATGGTGCAGGCGGATGTTTGATTTTGACAGCTCGGATAGGTGCATGCCTATCATACAATTCGATGAGATTAGAAGTAAAAATATCCACCTGCTCATCAACCGACCCAGAGGTGAATAATGCGGTCCAATCGATAGTTTTAGCGTCTTCTTTCAGTAATTCTACATTCATGTCACCAAAGTTACGCTGCAAAAGAACCTTTCGTTGTGCCCTAGGTGGTCGAAGTTTGTAAGAAAGAAATAAAAGATCGTGGTAAGAGAACGCGTCCGCGGGGCATTGTCCATGCTTAGCGACGCGCTCGCTTGAAGAGACTAGAATGAGGTCGAGAAGTGAAGGCGTGGAATTAGGAAAATGATGAGTGGCATTGAGAGGTAACATTGAGAGATTACAAGATTGGACTATAGAAGACAGAGATTTAGAACGAGAATCATTTTTTAGAATGCAAGTATTGAAGTCTCCCATAATTATAGTGTTATTATAATTGGGTGTAAGATTTACTAGTAAGGATTCAAAAGAGGAAAAGAAATTAACGCGTAGAGAAGGGCAGTAGTAGACGCCGAGGAGGAGTTTGGTATGTTTGAGTTCAACCTCAATAAAAAGATGTTCACCAGTATTTGACAGCGGTGGTTGTGGAGACATATCAACAATTTTATAACCAATGGAGGAACGCAGGTAAATAGCGACCCCACCACCGCTACCACTCGCACGATCATTTCTAATGAGGATGAACCCAGGAAGGGAATATGAGGTAGCGGGGAGACAGGGCTTTAACCATGTCTCGGAAACAAGAACTGCATGAATATTCTTACAGTCAAAAGATGCCAGCATATCAGGAAAGTGAGCCGGAATACTTTGGGCATTGATATGACAAACATTGAAGTTTTCTGGTACATCAGTAAATTGTTCTTCAAGGCTATCAGGTAAGTTGGAAAGGCTACCGAAACTAATATCACTATCTAAGCTAGTTGCGGAGTAAAAACTATCGTCATCGCTAAAGTTATTAAAATCAGTCATACGAATATAAAAAAACTAATATATAAACAAATACTAAGATATATACAAAGATAAATATAAACAATAAAAATAATATCAATAAATGTTATAATAATTTTTCAACAACAAGTGTTTGGTTTTAGTTTCTTTGCACCATCTGCCAGTTGTTAAATTAACAGTAGGTAATACAACTATTTGAAATATCACAACAAACAAACAGTATTCAAAGTTTAAAAAATAATACTTATAATTAATAAGACCATGCGAGCCAAAGGATTGTTTTACTAAGCTTCAGAAAAAAAAAAATACAGTTAGCTTACTCTGTGTTATGTAGTATGTACATAATACTCCAAATTAGTCTGTGACTCCGTATTTATATACTCTTTGACTCCGTTCGCTCATGTCAAGTACAAGAATGTAAACAAAAAGAAATATTATTACGAGAGAAAAAGAAGAAAAAGAAATATTAAAATGATAGATGTAAATTTAGGTAAAATATCCATAAAACAAACTACTTGGCGGAGAGAGGTAGTAATGAGAATAAGAATGAAATATAGTCTATACAGTTGACGTTTAAATTACTACTGTGAAATGTAAATATATATTTTTCAGACAACAGTGAAAGGTTATTGTTTTAGGATTTTATTCTGTCCAGAGTAAAAAACGAATAAAGAAATAGGGATAACTGGTGTAGTCACAATGTCTGCAGATCAGCCAACCACAAAAAATAACTATATACATGCACGTATACCCGTGCAACTTATTCAGAGAGCAGCTTAGACTCATAGTAAGGTAAGCCAAATGGGAAGCTATTTTTTACCAGCTCTCTTAGGTTTTGAAGTCACTCTGGCGGTGCTGCTGGCCTTCTCTTTAACCACCACATCCTGGAGCTCAATGAGCTTGGTAACTCTATGCCGTACTCCATCTGGAGTAATTATATGTACAACCCCTTCCTTAGTCCAGCATTGTGAAATACCAAATTTCTGGCGGGCTGCCATAAACGTGTCATGCCGCTGCTTTGTTAGGAATTCAGATACTGTGATACCAGAGCCCTTTAATTTGGTTTTAGAAAACCATAAAGTATCACGAGCTGGAGTGGTCTGGCATTTCACTACAATAGGCCTAGGCTTTTGACCTGATGTGGAGCGCCCCATTCTGTGACAGCGTTTGATATCACTAATGCTGAAATTTTGTGGCTTCATGAACTTTTGCACACAGTCGACCAAAACTTCAGTTGTATTTTCCTTATCTTTCTCAGGAATGCCGTGGAACAGCATCATTTTCCTACGTCCTCTCATTTCCAAATTGTCGACAGTGTGCACAAGCAGATCTATTTGTTGCTGGAGTCCACTAATAGTTTCCATAATAAATTTTTTGAACGAAACATACTCCTCTGCCAATCCAACTACTGTAGGCACACCCTGCACCTTAGTTAGTTCGGATTCAAAACAAGCCATACGCTTCTGGAATAACTCACTAAGGCTACTTAGTGACTTCTGTGCTGACTCCATGATGTTGAGTTTATTTTTTATTTGAAAAAGTTAATTTAAAAAGGAATTAATATTAAACTGGCAGGTAATACAAATTAATTATCTATATATAACATAAAATACTAAAAAAAACTGATTTAAACATAAAAATTCAACAAAGTTTTACGAGAATAAAAATTTTAGTTCTTGATGTCACAACTACCCGCGCGAAAAAACGTGTAGTGACCGCTCAGATCCCCTGTAAGCCGGTTCATATCCAAGCGCGCTCCGATAGTCCGGTCGTTATCAGATTTGAATTTCAATTGCAGGCGTTGGAAATAATATGAAAATTACATGCAAAGTTACAACTTTGAGAAAATAGATATAGTTGTGTTTACGGCATGATGGACAAATGACTAAACAGATGTACAGAGCAAATGTAAATATTAGTAATTATAAACTGAGGCAGAGAATTTATTTCACCTCAGAAGTAATAAGAGAGTTAATTTTGGATTTTATCAAGCACGCGTCCGCCCGTACCACTGCGGGACGCAACCGCTTTGTCCCTATATTTTAAACCAGTCATATCTTCGAAAATATTCATTAACGCTGTAAACCGCCATATTGATCTGTATTAAATACAAAATGCATTAAAGGTAGCTAAAGATTTATGCTGCAATGTTTAAAATCGCTTTGTAAATAACTCATTATTTAATTGTGTGTAATTCCTAAAATATAGACATACACGATCACGGACTATTTTGGACCTTCTTAAGATGTATAATAATTTAGTACATTAATTTTTTCATTACATCCAGCGTTTACAAATAAAGCTCCGAACCTCGAAAATTGTAATTAATTGTAATAAATTGTAGTAAATGTAATATATTATGGATGGATTATACAATCTAATCACCCTGTTCAAACTTTCGGTCTATTTTTCATAATTTCTTACCCTTTTTACCTAAGTTTTAGGCAGTTGGCTTTCATCGCCTAATGAAATATACGCTTTAATTTAATATATGGTTAGTAAATTACCATAAATCGTGAACTATATACTATTCAATGTTTGATATTTACCAGACACAGGTAGCAACCGTAGTTCTTTTTTACGTTCTGAAAAATATATCTGGTTTGGACACAGGGACCACTCGATCAGAATCGCACGTGCCAAACCACTTAATTTATACTTCATGTAAATAACATTTCCAAGTCAATTGTCTGTGGAAACAATGTTTAACATCCTTGTTACGTTAGGTCTGATTGTACACAAGTAGACTGTGTGTGTGTCTGTATGTATACTCGTGTGTGTGTGTGCACACAAGACGTGTATTTCCTTGCAACACATCCGTTGAATTGTGCCGAGTATAATCTTCACACATCATAGAGACACAGTCACGAATATATGTCGTTCATAAAAATGTTCTCTACCCCTGGATTTGTTCCACTATCAAATTCACTCCCATGACCATGCACGTCTAAAAGTACGTACTCATAAACCCCATACATTAGACCTTGAGTAGTTTACAGTGTTTTAAGTGTATAGCAAGTAAATAAATTTTGATCATAATTATGTATCGGTGGTCCAGTGGACGACCTCCCGATTCGGAATTCAGAGGTCGCGGGTTCAAATCCTCACATTGGCTCAATCCAATGACCAATAACTTTTCGAAATTAATTTCGTAAGTTATGTGTGATACATATCGATGACAAAAAACTTAGTGCCCGGTATGGCAAAAGGTTTGCCACTATTCCATTTGGGACGCAAACATAACGTCGAGACGAGGCTTAACAGCCGCTGCCTACACCTTCGGGTAACAAAGGCGTGAAGTTGTGTATGTTTGTATGTATAATTATGCCCAAAAAGAACCTTTGTAATTATAGAGCCCACTAACAAAGCTTAATTAAATATTTTTCGCCAATATTACTTAGTATAAAAAGTCAAAGTCAAAGTCGCTTTCCGCTGTCTGTCCCCGTAGTTGTTTAGATCGTCAAAACTACGCAACGGATTTTGATGCTGTTAGATATAGGGTGTCAACGGGTTGAGAGTGTCAATTCATGTATAATGAGTAAAGAAAAAGTGATCATTTTTTAAATTAAGCAGTTGAATTGTAAACGCTGTAAAATTTACTTTTTCTGCAGAACAAAGTTCACCGGGTGAGCTACTATATACATAGTTACGACTGTTTGTTAAAATCTAAAGAAGAATTTAGAATCTTTTTCAATCTACCGTTCGAGGTAAATTATATCTTTGATGTAATCATCAATTTATCCGCCATTGTTGTCAGGGGTTTCAAACATTTGGACAGCTTCCGAGCGGCAAATTAATTTGTGTAGACGTTGAAATTGACCGCGGAAAGTGAACAAGGGCGGTTAGATTGAGGAAATGTTGGGGGATCAGCGGAAATAATTTCTGGAATAAATTAGAAAATTCCAATTATTTACGCTAAACATTAGGTACAATTGAAAGCTTATTTTGTAAATTAGGTTTATATATACCTAATTACAAAAAAAGTTTAAATAATACTGATCTGATCATACATCTATTTTAGATCAGCATTGACATCTATTTTCATGCATTCGAAAATTTTGTTTTTTAATTATTAATCGATGTTTGGATAAAGTATATCGTCAGTTTGTTCAAAAAACACAACTTCACGCTGAGTATCTTGCTTACGACGCAAGATACTGTGTATATAATATATTGCTTTGTCAAAAGTATCGATTTTAGAACAAACTGCAAAAAGAGCTGAGTGCCACACAATTCTTATATACCGAACTAGATTGGTTGACGTCTACCTAATCATTGTCATATATGTAATATAGACTATGGACGGTTTTATAACTCCTTCAGCTAGAGGGTCACGGCCAGGTTGGTCTTGAAAAGTGCGTCGGTGTCGGCTCCTTCGTCCTCCAAATCCTCCACTGTATAATAATTATTAACATAATACATATATCAGAAATATAGTAAAGTAAGTCTCCCACATATTGTAATGGTTGTTTTAAGACATTAACGAACACATTACATTAGTGTAACAAGATAACTCCATCTTGATACTTGATAATAATAATTCACGTACAAATGTGTGTACTTGTAATACACAGGAATATTATTTAACTCACATTATATTTATATACAAACTAACAAGAGAACGAAGATATTTTGGTGTGGATTTATTCATTGAAATCTAATATAGTGGAATCACTACATAAATAAGGTCCATATATTTTTTTATTTTCCTAATTTGTCTTTTTGATCTTAAACTCAAATTACCAACTTAATATTTACGGACTTTTATTAAGAGACTATAAGTATATAAATTGCGGTCTTCTAATAATAAAGGGGATCGGTATCGGCACTAGCTCATCCAACTCAACACAATTTGAAGATGCAAAAAGAGACACTAAAATGTCTTAATAGTTAATGATGTTTTACAGCTAATAATTTCAACAAAAATTATATTACGAGACGTTTAAACAAAACTTTCTCCTGTAAGAAGGTATCGGTAGTCAGAGCATAATGTTTTGACATAATAGAGTCTCACATCAGGCTCAGTGGCCAGCGCTCGGGGCTGATGCTGGCGCGGCGCCAACTTACATTCACTCTACAGCATTACACTCAACTTTCTGGATTAAATAAATCTTTCATATTTTCTGTTGCCATAATATGAAATAGATCTGGATAAGTGAACGTGTAACATTTGAAATATTAATAAACAGCCGCGAATTTTTTTGAAAAAAGAAATGCATACGCAAAAATGTTGGCCACGACTGTTACGCTTCGATTAAAATTTTTATGTCCAAGTGGCAAATTTATCAGACGTACCTTTCGAAAATTCATTGGTATGAATCAGTATTCGAAGTTGAGACTTCTGGGTTCAGAAGTGGGTAACTCGACCGCCAGACCACCGCGAGCGCTCAAAAATTTTGAATGAGTATTTATTATTATTTTTAACTCGTTGGTTTTTCCATATATTTATTGCAAATATTACGATTTGTTTAACGTTAAAGTTAAACTATCCTTTTATATGAAATTGTTACTTTTTAATTGTTGAGAACTCAAAATAATATAACTACTCGTATAAAATCTGGTATTTACATTATATAACAAATACTGAGCCATATCGATTCAGCTGTGGTCCTCATGTACCTATGCTATCACAAATATGATCACATGGAGCTAATACTCTGGGTAAGTGGCGACATTGGGCCGCACCACCGCAAGGCAAGCCCACTACACGAGCTGGCCGACTGCCAAACTGCTAATTGCAATATATATCCACTACAGTTCCGGTGTATGTACGTACATTTATAGTCTATACAAATCAGTTTTCTAGTAGTCTATTTCATTGATCGTAGCAAAGACTCCATTTTGGCTAAGTATTTTTTTTTCTTATCATTCAAGGTTACAGGTCAATGTGACAGTTTTTTTTCTTTTAATTATTCAGTTCTTTAACAGCTTTTAAACGTCGCGTCGTCTTGTTGAGTAATTATTTGTGTTCCTCCTAGTTTAGTAACTATTTCTCTTATCGGGTCGACATCGTTCTCCATTTTTCATTCATTCTTTTACGGCCTGACTCTACCTATGAAAATGACATGAGTTTTCCAATAACTTGATATTGTTCCTATCAAATAACATTCCCTAAATAATTTACAAGAAATGGGATGGCGACACAATCCTATCAGGACTCACAAACGTTGTGAACATCCACAACAAATCTCTTGGAGCGCATTATACAAGGGGTGTAATTTAAATATACATTCACGGCAACATTCCTCGATTACGCGTAGTTATGTTACCAAACTGGATTTATTGAAGACTGAGTCAAAGACGGATGTCTCCCCAGCGACCTCAGCAGTCGAGGAGGAGATCGGAGGTTGGATGTAGGTCGGAAATGAAGATCATAAAATCAAATTACTTCGCAGTAAGAAAATTGGTGATATATCTTTTAAAAGCTCTCGGACCCGGTCGCGCTTCACTTAAAAGCGATCGACTTGAAATGTAAAGATGGATTCTGCTTCGGTAATATCAGGTTTTGTTCTTATATATATAAAACGGATGTATAACCTATTTTGTTTTTAATTTAACATATATGTTCATACTTTCTTTAAGTTCCGAATGAAAAAATGAAAAATATAAACCTATAAATCAACATAATTACAAAGGGTATTTTTTATGGGATAGGAGGGCAAACGAGCAGGCGTGTCCCCTGATGGTAAGTAACTAGCGCCGCCCATGGGCATCTGCAACACATATAGTGTTACAGTTGGGCTGCCGACCATTTAGGGAGTAGGATGGGAAAGGATGGGGAAGGGGGTGGGCCTCCGGATACCTCTCTCACCGAACGAAAGGCGGCATGGGCCACTTTGCGTCGATCTTCTGAGAGGTTGTGGTATTTCACCTGTCGAGCCGGCTCATTCATGCAGCGAACTGCTTCGCTCTACCACTGTTAAAGTAGAATTTGATTTTACAATTCTCACATTTAACCTCAGTGAAATCTTTGAATTGTGCCCGGATTCGAAGTCAGGAAGTCTCAGACAGACTTAGGAGTCTAAAAAATGAAAACAAGTCATGAATCAATGTGACCTATGACTCTGTGGCATTTAAAATGAATTTAAGCTTGAAACTTAATATTGAAATTTTCTCAGAGCAACCCCTAATATAGAAAACAATGTTAGTAATTTTAAAATGTAGGTTTTGTGCCAACACTGAAATTATTACAGTAATATAGGATAATTAGCGCTTGTGATTCAGGCGAGAACACCTGCGAGTACTGTGGGAATTTATTTATTTAGACATTTCGCAATCAACTGTTTAGACTGGGAAACGACATTTCTAAATAAATGGACTATTACGAAATGTCTGCAACAGATATTCTCAAAGTAGAGAGATCGCCTCTTGGAACTGCAACCGGTTTCCCAATATATCATACATTTACAATTTGTAGACAATTTATATAAAAAAGTATATATATTAGGATAGGAGAGCAAACGAGCAAGCCGGTCACCCGGTGGAAAGCGGGAAAGCGGCCTTGCGCCACCCATGGACACCTGCAACACAAATAGTGTTACAGTTGTTTTACCGGCCTGTAAGGGAATGGAATGGGAAAGCAGAGGGAAACGCTGCATGAGTCACTTTACGTCGATATTCCGAGAGGTAGAAATTCAACTCTCCAGCCGGCCTATTGAAAAAACTTTAGCCAAACATTGCTATCAATCTATCATAAAGTAGGATCAGTCGACAAACATCTCAGTTGAATAAGGATGTCATCAGCACGAGTGTCCCCTCGCGTGACCTCTTAAATGAGCTGGTTAAGTTAGGAACTTTGTGTAACAATATAATACATTTATAATTCGAGGTATCTTATCAGACATATAATACAAACCTCATTTATAACTTCTAATGCTAGTCGTATCATATGTTTCTGCTTTAGAGTTTACTTATAAACGCAGCTTGATATTTCATTATTATTCTTCCGAGATAAATATATTACACCATTCGTCTCTTGTCTAAATATATTTTCTGGTTGTAAACAAAATTATTAAAAACTAGTCCTACTCTAATACTAAAAATAAACTTTATTACGAAAACTTAATAACTAGTAAAACAATTGCGGGTGTAGGATGAGAAGCACCGAAGAATCTTTTTAAATCAAGAAGTTGAATTTTATAACATTTCTTTGACTAGTCCATGTGCATGTGTGTTTACAGAGACTCGAGGTTCAATACTATTGCACAAAGTGTACACAATCTTGTCTAAGACTACTCCATAGAAGATTGTTCCCGTCTCGAGCTGAACAACTAACTACTTACTAGTAGTTTTAATGAAACAGTTTCAGCTCATACAAGTTCCTCTGCACGCGTCTTATGTAAGTACAAATACTTATTAATAAGTGGCATGGCAATACTGTCATACTGTTTTTATAATGACAGATTACAAACCTATTACATAGAACGTGAAGTGGCAAATACGCAAAACCGCGTTCGCCTATATTTAAAAAAAGGACGTAACTGTTTTTCATAACTAAAGCATGGAGGCTGTAAAGGAGCAAATATCTAAATTATATAAATCTGAATTGTGTATAATACTTTGCTGTGCAGTACTGTGTAATAAGTTATAATTTCACGGCATTGATACCCGAAGGTGGATGCAGGTGAAAATTATACCTCTACACGCGAAATTAATTTTCTAGCCCCAAGTAGTTTCTAGTAAGTCGCAAAAAATATTGCCAAGCATCGGGCAGCATTTGGCTGGCCATCGATTTTTATCAACCATAACTTTCAGGAAAATTCACTGGCTCTCATGAGGTCAAGAAAGAAAAAAAGATAAAAATAAATTAGCCAAGAAACAATAGAAGGAAAAACCAAATAAGAAAGTATATTTTATTCCCTCTTAATAATTTTTTTCACTAAGAATTTATAAGGTATGTTATGATAACAGTTTCAAAACTCTTCAGCGTTATGAGTTGTGACATAAATAGGCTTGTATTATCGAATTAAATAATTAAGGTCGAATTTTCTAAATCCATTATACTTTTGGTGGAAGAAGATTTTCTGTAACGTTCCAGAACAATATTAGGACCGCGAGATTCAATTAATCCCATCCCGTCAAGTTGCCCAGTAAATTAGTTAGTAGGAAACTTAAAACGGAAAAGCGATGCCGTTCAATCATAAGATACAGCGGTGTTTATCAGATTCTATTTAATTTGTTTTTATGAGTTAAACATTTCATTCTTTAACATATTATGTTGAATGACTTGACGATGATTTTACATATTTCAATTTCAATGTTCCAAATATCAATTTAAATAACTAAAGTAAATAAGTATATAATACAATAAATGACATAATACTGCTCTCAAGATGGCCGCTATTACAAAATGGCAAACCAAGATGGCGAAAAACTGTTCCTTGTAGGTACATAAAAGTTCAATTCATTTAATTTAACTAACATAATACGTTAGTTAAATTAAATGTGCTGTCGTATTATTTATAACTTAGATCTTTATTATTTAAATTCAAAATTGTACATGTGTCATGGTCATAGCCGCTATAAGTACAAAATTTGGACTGTTTCATGAAATATTAAATCCTTTACGACTCCATCAGCGCAGGTAATAGAAGATAAATTAATTTTGTTAAAAACTTTAATATCTAGGTTGGAATTTGTTTGTTTACGCACATTGTTTGCTCATAATCGAGATGAATTAAGTTAACGACTTCACCCGGACCCGGGATTATAACAAAATAATTGATGTTACGAAGATATTCGCTTTGAAACATTACGTTTTGGTCATAATATTACAACTATGTTTACAATGAACTACAAGAATTGAGATTACGTAGTTTTTAAAAAGATAAAATATTGGATTTTGGAAGTGGTTCGTTTATAAACAAACAAACGTACAGACACATTAGTAATTATTTAAGACTTTTGCCATTGCGAAGTAAGAAAGAATATTTCTATATTTTCTGTAAACATTCAAATATTCTCCAATCTAATTTTATCAGAATTGAGTTCAATGGTTTTAGCGTGACAAAGTAATATAATCGTATCGTACCCAAAAAAAAACAGATATTAATGTCATTTCAATCGGAAAATCATATAATAAAAAAAAACAAATAACCTCTTCTCTTTGAAATATAAAATATTATTAATTAGCCATGAGAGAGAGCCGAGTTATATTTTCAATTTATCGAAACCCAATTCGTTTTATCAATAATAACCAATCAGTGTTTTGTCATTGAAATACGACGAGAGAGCAAACAATATTCTTCGATTTTGCCAATAAATTAAAGCTTACAAATTATTTGCAATATTATTAAATTTTCCCCGTCAAAGCTTTCAACAAGCGAACGTTGTGATTGAATAGTTTTTCAGCTTTGTTATAATACAGTTAACGAGAGAAGTTTCAAGTTCACTTCAAATGTTTAAAAGTTGCTCTGCTATGCTTTTAAATTACTTCTAAAACTTTAGCGAATTTTGCAGTCTTTGCATAATAAATTTGTCAAGTACACGTTTGACTGCTGAATTTCGGGTGCAGTACCCTACCTTCTTTTTTTAATACTATATTGGCACCTTCCAACTAGTGGTTCGGATGCCAGGGATATCAATTTCAGTCTTCTATAAAAAAGGGTTGCTCATATTAATTTCTTACTTCGATAGCAATACCAACTTATAGCTTTAAAAAATTTAAATTTTGTACGTAATCCTAATAGATATTTCCGAGATCAAAGTACTAACAACCTATATTTTGTGAAATCAGGTGATCTTATTAAGGTCGCTCTGTTCATTCATTTCATACAGATAAAATATATAAAATTATTATTATTGGGTTATTTATTCGTGACTAATTATTGAAAATGGCTTTACACGCCTTTGAGATGTTTCTCTACATAGGTAGGCTAGGTTCGTATCTTCGCCTAACCCTAAAACAATCAGATTCTCTTCAGTATTTCACATTAGTTAGAATTGTAATAGTTTTCCACTTAAAAATAAACAATCCTATAAAATATCCAAACGTATTGGACTTTTAAAATAAACTTAGTAATTTTTTTGCAAATAAAATACAATAAAACATAAGAGTTAAAAATAACCGAAGCAGTTTGTGAAGCGCACTTCAACGTGGCTAATTCGAAAGTTCAGGTGAAAGGCCGTCGCCATAACTTTATCAAATCATATTAAATTCACTGTGAAAAATTCTTTTTCGAATATAATGCAGGTAATTTGGGGGGAATGGGAAGAGAGGGTGGAGCAGTGAGGGTGGCAGACTCAGAACTCGCACACACAGAGACGAATACTGTTCAACTTCATTCTTTCTTCTCCGTTCTGATGCAGACTTGATGCATAGAGAACGGTGGATTTGATCCCCAGCCGAGTGCAAATATTTATGATGAGCATTGATATCAATGTAGCACCTGAGAGTTTTGTTATCTATGTTTTATAAGTATGTATTGATAAAAAGAATATAGGAAATTTAAGTCACATCCGTCAACTCGTGACCTTAACACCAGAAGATGATGAAAAAACTAGAGGTGTTAATTGTAAATTAATATAAATTTCGGTTTCCTATACGTTATGTTATATTCTAGGCGTAATAATTGTTTATTTTATCTGTTGATAGTCATCGATCAACTTTTTCACCAACATCATAATGAAAAGTTTAGTTTCCCTAGCTGCACGGAACGTAAACCTTCAATTAATGTAGTCATTGCTTACAAGTTTAGTGACTAAAATCAAATCTGTCTTTACAACATCAGTATCTGCGGATAAGTCCATCATCCTTTGATACCGTGTGTGCCTGTCATCGTTGGGTACAGCGCCGAGTACCAGCCGGCGACCGCTAACTAATGAATACAAACCTCTCGATGCCCCTCCACACTCCACATCTAACTCCCTCTGTCTCTATCTCTCTCTTCACCACCACAAACACATAACTACATGTATCATCATCTACTCTTATCTGCATTTAGCGCTCGCTTTACCTGATTAAATGAACCGAGATTGTTCAGAATTTATTGCAAACTTTGTGAATTTCGATCACAATATAACTTTATCTCAAGTGTGACCGCTGCTTATGGCGATCTTATACATTTATGCTGAATGATTTTAGCAGAAATATCTACTGAAAATATCTATTGTTCTGTAAAGTAGTTCTCACTAGGAGTAAGTATTATTGTCTACTGAGAGTTGATGGTGGAAAGGATATAATAATGCGCGCTTAAAAATATGAATGTGATTCATTTGGCAAATTCTTTTCGCCGTTTTGGATTACTAGTCATCCAAGGAACTTAAGCTATTCCTAGACATACCTATATCAAAAGTGAAGTGAAAATCATTTAAAAACCGATTAATATGTATTTAAGCATACTGCGGGTACATTTGCTCACAAAAATTCCCACACAAAATAATAAATTTCTAACGTAACAATTAGAAGAAGCAGCCCATCGATCACTCAATCTTGAGCTGTAGATAGTTGGTGGAACTGAACGCATCACATAAACCCAATTAGACCTTATCTTTATCGCCGACAATAATAAATACGTTCACAAAGAGACGGCGTCAGGCTTTTACTTTTAACACCAGATAAAAAGTACCATTGCTTGTGATAAGGACGATTTAATTGGAGTGTTGTAGTTAAAAAAAAGAAATAAAAACCAGTGACAGTTCACACTGCGAAGTGTCTGTATAAAAATAGATGGGAGAATTATTGTAACTGTGGTAGGGATCACGCAGCATGCATGAATGGGTTAGTCTGACCGGTAAAATGCCAAGATCTCTCAAGATGTCGACGTAAAGTGGCTCATGTTCGTTGAGAGAGTTATTAAGATGCCCACCCCTTTTATCCTCCCAGTCCCCCGACTGACCAGGGTGACTCGCTTGTTTGTTTGGCTTTCTAATAATTAAAAAATATATTTTTATATATATATTTAGGTTTTTTTTTTAATAGAAAATTAATTTACTTGTCACCACAACCACTGAAAATAATTATTAATTTGAAGCTTATAATTTAAAAATCGACGCACATTTTGGTCGACGATAAAAATGGTTAATTTTCCACTTCTGTTCACTTACAATTACACAACAGAACTAAACGATAGATGTTATTGTAGATATCTTAATTGGAGAATAGTTTCCTTGTTACGAGAGTTAAATACAGTAGCTACTGTATTTCGATAAGCTACTCTAACCACAGACATACTTCTAAACAATTAAGATATCGATAAGTACAACTTAATTACTTAGATATAGTTTATTTACAAACAGAGCCGATTTCAGTAGTCTAATGAAACAATGAAATATTATTTACTTTTTATACATTATTTTTGCACATAGTCTCGGTGGTCCAGTGGTCAAGCACCCCCTTCTGAATCCAGAGGTCGCGGGATCGAATCCTGGCTCACTCCAATGACTTTTCAAAATTAATTTCGCAAGTTGAAGTGTGTCGATCGATGATTAAAAGCTTTGTGCCCGGTATAGCAATAGGTTCGCCACCTATTCCATTTATAACATAAACATAACGGCGACTCGAGGCTTAAAAGCCACTGCCTACACCTTCGGGTAGAAAAAGGCGTGAAGGTATGTTATGTTAAGTTTTTATTTTAGTACATTTAACAATTTTATTTTCAAGTGACGGAATTTTATAACTTATGTAAATATTCGAACGTAAGCGCACAGTTTTGGAATCTTCGGTATAAGAGAAATTTTAAATGTTCTGAATATTTTTGAAAATATTTTAACAAGTCATTTATGAATATTATAATTTAGCAAAGAAAAGATATTAGGCGTAAAAATATCCATTAAAAAACACAACCATAAAGCTAAATCAAACGAAGACAAAGAGACGTAGAGAGAAGACTCTTGTCAAAATGTGGAGCCGGCCTCGGGCCGTTAAAGTGTGTAACCGGCCTAATGCCCCAGACTCGGGCCGTTAAAGTGACATCTCCTTTTGAGAGGTTATAGAATATTGGACCGCCGCGGACTGTTTCTCACACGAAGTGAGTTTTTCATTTTAGTATTTTCGTTTGTTCGACAATGGCATTGTCAAACGTTTCTCGACTTTTTAATAAATGATTGTCACAATTTTAATATATTTTTCGTAAGCTTTTATTTTTATTTGAAGGCTGTATTTTCTATACCAACTTTTTGTCGGCAGCAATACATAAGCTGTATTTTCACGTGTATATATGACAGTTGATTTTCAGACCGTTCATAGAATACTTGAAGATAGGCCCGATATAAATCAATATCTAACATTGCATATACTTTTTCTATTCTAAAGACTATATAATATAATAAAACTATTTTTTAATAAGATCTCTTCAAAGCTAGACCACAACACAAGGCATTAGCCAGTGCGTGCTGCCGAAGATAAGCGGGATTATAGTATTGTCAACGAACTCCTTGAGAGCCTTTGTTGAATTATTCACATATTGTTGTAGCTTTACTTTGAGCCACTCGACTTTTGAATAGACCTTATTTACCAAGTGTGTTGGTGACTCGTGGTAATACCACACATTACCATAAGCGTCTTTGTTACGTGCAGTTTGTAAGTGTTAGCAGGTATTTGTCAAATCTATTTATTGCCTGACAATGCCGAAGTAATAAATCGTGTATATTTTGGTATCGCAACAGGCTCCAAGTATTTTCAAATTTGTTTAGGTTTATGATTGCCGTATTGTTTTCTTGGCTAGCAGGATAATATATTTCCATGCTGAATAAAAATGTTTTATAATGCAATAGGAAAATTTTACTCAACAGCTTTAAGGTTAACATTACAGTATTATCATATTTATAATATTAGTATACATTTTTGTTATTTAGTTTTGTTATTGTTATTTTGTTATTTAAATCTCCAATGTTAGTAATCGTATAACGTCGTTTGCTGCAAAACAGAAGCTTTCATAACTCTTTTCATGCACGCGCGTCGATTTTTGAGGCTCCTAACATAACTTTCCACCAGAGCACATTTTATTTGGTCATTAATTATGTTTCTTGGCCGTCGGCCGTCCGCAACTTCTAAATCCATCCGCTTTTGCATTGTATATCTGCTTAGTCAATCTTGCATCATCCATTCTTTCTACATGTCCGAACCTTTCTTACTTTTACACCGACACTCTCTTTCAATCCAACTTCCTTCCTTACAACCTTATTTTCGACGTGGTCAGGAGTGCTCTTTTCGACCGCGTTTATCCAACTTTCGTACACACTCTGCCACACCCTACTCTCGCTTCCATAAGTTAGCGTTTCTGATAACGTTCTTTGCGCCCAGGAATCTGCCCAATGCTTCATCTACATAATTATCTAAGTCGTAGGTACTAATGCTGTTTTATTAAGTAGTTACTTATTTTATTTTACGCAATCCAGAGCCAGAATTCCAGCACAATACAGTCTCGTCTCTGGAGATGACTCGCATTTGAAACACATCGTTTATCGACATATAAATCAAAATAAACTTGATAGTATGAGAGCTTCTATAGTTGTGCGTGTCCATTGCGCAACAGATTTTATAACAAAAATATCTTAAGAATAATCGATGCAAAATGTTTTATTTTACATAATTTACAAAATCATGTAATGTAAAAAAAAACTTATTATGAGACATCAGGCTGGATTTTTTCCTGCAAATATGATGAGCAACTAAGAAATACTAAGCGGAATATCTAATCAAGACAATCAAATTTGTGTAAGATTATGGCTCTCCGTTCTCTCTGTATACACCGCAAGGAACTTGGCGTGATATGTGTATGTATGGACAATCTCAACGACAGTATGTCGGTATGAATACATTGAATACGAGTTACATATATGGTTACCACCCATAGTTATTGAAACAAAACAAGTAATTGAAAAAGATATTAATATGGCCTATACTGTAAGGAGGTTTGATCAGAAGTTGGGTTGCTAATAATACTGACTGGTTGGCAGAGGTCGTAAAATTTATTTCTTATTTAAGAAAAAATATTGTGTTTGAAAAGAATAGGGTCAAATCGGAACCATCACAAAGCAACATATTTTCCGATATGATCTGCGCGTCGGATGTCGAACTACAATGGACATACGCCGAGACAGATATGGGTCGCGTACAGACAGACAGTTGATATGAGAACATGTTGTAACATCGACTTTGAGTGCTGTGTATCTGTGACCTTATTCATTTACTATACAATATGGACAAAACTTTGTTATACCCGTATTCACACATAAATACATAGCTTCACGCAAAGTCCCTTGCGGCGTAGGCATAGAAGACAGAGCGCCATAAGTCGACACTTGCACACCTCAGTCGCTTCACACCCTCAAACATTATTCTTGCAGTCAGTCTGGTTTAATTTAATAAAAATACGGTAATATTTAATTACCCACATTTTTACTTACAAATAATAATTTTAGCTTGCAACGCTAGTCCGTATTGCGAAATGCAGAACCAAGACATCCACTATATGACATGTATAGTCCGATCAATCATTATCTATACATCTGTTCCATCTATACATTTTCTCTTTTATTCTTTTTCAGTCTGAGATGCTTTACTTTGCTTTGCTGGTGTGTTTACTTTACACAAAACAACCAAATTCTATATTTTTAATTCTATAATATTCTATATTTGTATGCTACAAATATTACTTTCAGGAAGAAAGAAACTATTAAAAAGTTATTCTGATATTACAATAACAAGTAAAGACAACACGTGCACAATCTGTCACTATATATGCTAATAAAGTTACAAAGCCAACTATTTCCTAAACGAGGGTAATCAAACATTTCATTGACGTTACGCAAACACTGCTCACCCCGGTATGCCCCCCCCCCCCCCCCCCCATTCCACTTTAACCCCGGTCTCCCGTCACGCGTGAAAATATGAAACAATTGAAGCGAAATTGAATTAATCTCAAATATAAAACGCACGTGTGACGTGACGTGACGCACTCCTCTTAAGGTGGGGTTCCGGTGTAAAAATAAAACTGGTTAAGGGGGGCGGTGGGTCATGTGTATATTTTACAATATATTTAATAAAAATAGAATTATGCTTAACAGATTACAGATATCAATATTGAAGCTGATAGATATAGAAAATATTTGTACTTTTTTCTCATTGTTCGTGGTAGGCGCAACAGGTCTTCTCTTTCTATGCATCCCTCACTCGCTTTTTCCAGAAACAATCCTCCCAAACATGTCGTCTTTCACACAATCTATTCAATATTTTCTTATCCGTATACAATACAATACTTAAAGAATAATTATAAGGATATGGCGTATTAGACAGATAGATAACTCTTATAAACAACTCCTATATACCACTAAAAGTAAAAGTACAAATAATATAATATTTCTTCATCACAAAGCAGTAGAAAAAATCTAAGATAGTATGACCAATTGCGTGGCAAAGTGTTAATCTCCTGAAAGTATATAGAAGTATATCTCTTGTGACAACTAGTGACGTTCAGTGACATTACAATTTATTCAAAAGCTATCAAACATAACGTCTAATCTCTAGTCCCTTTCTATATTTTATATTCAAAACACGTAGCGACCTTCCGATCCGTCTGGGACTATAGTCCCAATTCGCAAGCGGACCTCGTTCATGATGTGGAAATCGCATAATCAATCTAATATGTATAGGTAAGTCTATCAGCGAATAAATTGGCACCTCGTTTGTAACAATGAAAATGAAATTATAAGCTTCCAAATCCCTATTTCTAAAATCTCATAATATTTTCCTTGTTGTAACAATACCTTAACATATAATAATGGGTTAAGTGAAGAAGCGATTACGCTCAAATATAGATTAATATTTGACAATAACAATGTTATAAAAATATGAGAACACGTTCAGTTAGAAAAGAATTTGATATTAATTTATATTAAAATTTGATAACATCGAGGAAAATGACTAAGTAGATATACAATGTAAAAGTGGAAAATTATACGAGTATGAGACGAGGAGAACCCATATAATATGTAATTTACGTTTCCACAAAAATAATTATTCTAAGCGTTTATGTGACTAAACAGTACCAAACAGCAGAACCAATTATAATTAATTTTTGTCTACAAATTTAAGTAGGATCCCAGATAAATTTAACTCGCTATAGAGATCACATGAACAATATTCAATAATTTTAAAGAAAGTATTGTAAAAATATATAAATTCAAAATGATTGCCCTTAGGATTCATAAGCCTTTAAGTACTCCATCATAATATTACTCCTATCTATCGCACAGAATTTATACTTAACTTATGTCTCAGAGCTCATTATAATATTTATTTTCCATCATAATCACATCAATTAACAAAATATAAAAACAACTATTGTTCTAGACAGGAAAACAATAATCAAAATTGTATTATTTAGATATGGCGGATACAAGAGTATCATTTACAAGCGGATATCACGTACATTGTCTTTATTCAATCCGCCTAATGAAGCCGGAGCGGGTGACGACTGACGAGTGGCCGCCATCATGGATCTGCCTTAGGGTTGCCTGTTCTAAATTAAATTTTACTTATTCCTTTTTTAAATTATGCAACACCAACTAATGCCATGGAGATTGTCTGCTGCAACGACCGGTTGTACCTACGTTTCGTTTAGCTAATATTTCTTTCACTAAACCCATTCTATTTTATAATCGCAAAAAAGTACATTGTATGTTAACTACTCTCTCTGAATTATAGTTTCCATATGTATATATGTAACAATTACTACCCTTACATCCTTTGCTGCGTATAAGGAAAATTTATGATAATGGTCAGTTCTTACTTAGCATTTTATTACATGAATTCTGTTAAATCTTATCTTTACTTTGCTGTATACAATATTGTAAAGATTACTCTACTGGTTTACAACTGGAAAGTAATCTAACATAATGAATAACCTCAAAATTAACAACCTTAAATCAACATCAATTCAAAATCATTGTAAAAGAAAACAGTTCTGGTGTAGTTAATAATTAATTTAGTTCACAACTATAATTACCTTATAACAAAGGTACACTACACTGTTCCTCGAATAACACAAACTTAACAAAACTGTAATAATTATCTGGAGTTGAAATAATTTCTACCTAGTATGCTGAAATGCAATCCAATATTTTTTAAGCATTTTTTTAATTCCTGAAATACTAAAATGTAGAATTACAGGTATCAGTACCTAATGGATTTGACCAAACGGGAATTTTTAATTCACATCATATGCATCAGCTGTTATGTCTTGACTCGCCAAATTTTACGTCCCAAATCTAATACTTAGTCTAATCTAATACTTCTTAATGAATATTTAACGGATTCTATGGATAAAAACGCTCAAGTTGACGTGGTCTATACTGACTATAGTAAGGCGTTCGATCGTATTAATCATAATATGCTCGTGAAGAAATTGTCCTCCGTTGGGATCAAAGGCGATCTTCTCAGATGGTTTACCTCTTATTTAAATAACAGATCGCAAGCCGTGGCTATCAACAATTACGTTTCCAGCTGGGTTGACATACCTAGTGGCGTACCACAAGGATCTCTGCTCGGTCCGCTGCTCTTTATTATATTTGTAAGCGACATCGAGCAATGCCTTAAATTTTCCAAACATTTATGCTTTGCTGATGACATGAAGATTTTCTCTGCTATCACGTCATCTAATGATGTAAGCGCCTTGCAATCGGACCTAGATCGCCTCTCTGATTACTGCACACGCTATTGCGTGTGCAGTAATCAGAGAGGCGATCTAGGCGATCCAGACTATTGTCTGGACTTAAACCCCATAAAATGTTCTGTGTTGACTTTTACGCGCAGAACCAAAGCTATTCAATCTAATTATACTCTGAAAGGGCATAATCTTGAGAAACTGAATATCATACGTGATTTGGGCGTTACACATGATGCGAAGCTGATATTTGACGACCACATAAATAGTCTGATTACTAAAGCTTCCAAGGCATTAGGGTTCGTCCTACGTAGTTCGAGTGCCTTTACTAGAGCCAAGACCATGAAAATTCTCTACTGTACTTATATTAGAAGTAGCCTTGAATACGCTTCTCAGGTATGGAATCCCAGATATAGTATATATATATAACCAGATTAGAGAATATACAAATAAGGTTTTTAAGTGTTAATACACTTCATTTTAAGCAAGCATTAGCAAGAACCTGTAATTAGCTTTATGTTACTAAATTGTTACCTTAACAAAAAAGTGTAAGCTGTTGGTTCTTCTTTTAAATAAATAAATGGAATTAGGTTTTTCTTTTTTTTATTTATGGGATAAGAGGCCAAACGAGCAAGTGGGTCACCTGATGGTAAGCAACTACTCACCGCCCATACACACCGTGGTACGTTTCCGTCCTTTAAGGGAGTAGGAAAGGAAAGGAACGGGTAAGGCTATCGGGCCTGCGCATACCTCTCTCACCAAACGAAATGCGGCACGAACCACTTCCCCCAGATAATCCAAGAGGTCGTGGTATTTCACCGGTTGAACCGGTCTATTCATGCAGCGAACTACAGGACTCTGCCACTCTAAAAACGCGAATTTGCCACCTACAAACCACCTAAACGACTAAACTATTGGGGGGAATATTCCCTAATTACCTACACGCCATATGAATGAGCTAATTACATAAATTTCTCATTAACATTGAAAAAATCGAATCCAAAGAACTTTATTTTCCGTATGTATGTACTCCGTGGAGCAAACAATTCCGAGTAAGGGGTTGTCATGAGAAGATCATGTGCGAAGAGTCATGTGCAGTGTGTGCTTAATGTAAGCTAGCAGACAGATTTTTTTTTTATATCTTGGACACAATACACACAGCGCCCTCTAGTTCCAAGCTAAGCAACTAAATGCTTGTGTTATGGATACTACATAACGGATATTAATACATATATACTTTGATGATGTATTTTCAAGAATCTTTGCAAAAATTTCTGAAATGAAAATTCAGATAGAAATAAAATACATTAAAATATATATCGTACTATAACTGCATTATAAATAACTAAGTTATCATTACATAGTATAAAATAAAGTGACTTTCCGCTGTCTGCCCCCTTATATTTTATTTGACGGGCCTCGTAGCTCATTGGTAAAACTACCGACTGCAGGAATAAGGTCGGGGGTTCGATTCCCACCCGAGCACAAGCTGTATTTGTGACAAACATGAATATTTGTATGGTGTCTGGGTGTTTTTCTATATATTATAAGTAGGTATTTACAAAAGAAAAGTATATGTGTATTAATATCCGTTATCTAGTATCCATAACACAAACATTTAGTTGTTTAGCTTGGAACTAGAGGGCGCTGTGTGTATTGTGTCCAAGATATTATATTATATGCTTATATCTTTGCAACTACGCAACGGACTTTGATGCAGATTTTTTGATAGATAGAGGCTTTCAACGGGGTGGTTTTTATCTATATTTCATGTATATACTGTGTGTACTGTGTGCACTATGTAGTACTAAAGAAAAAATGATAATCGTTATTTAGCACTTAAATTGCAAACGCTGGCTGAACCCTAAGTGATAGATCAAAACAATATTCCACATTATTAAACACCTTCAGAAGGTCTGCAAAAAGTCCGCGACATATGCCCGGTACGTTTACCCACAATGACCATATTTATTTTTTTACTTTTTACGAGAAATAATGGCTTATTTACGAAGCGATTTTCAACATTACAGCGTTAATTTTCATCAAATTAAGTGTCCTAAATAGATTGTGCATGTAATATAGATGATCATGGCCCCGTAGAACATGTAATTTAAATGAATATTTTCGAAGTTACTGCAATATTAACATAGCCGGACAGCAGATACGTCGCACAATAGTAGCGGCCAAGACGCGTGCCGATAAATACCGCAAATTGAACCTCATGATATTCAAAATTTACTCATTTATTACTTTTGATGCGGAACAAAGTTCGCCGGGTCAGCTAGTATATTTACAAAAATAGAATTCAGACCACGCCAGAAAAGTGTACTTTATTATGGTTTCCGTGACAATTCCTGAAAGTAACTTAGACCCGCAGTTAAAGAGAAATGTAAGGGTATCTCCTAAACGATACAGCCAAAAAATCCAATCAGGCACTATGAGCTCAACTGAACCAAGGAAATCTATATTATACATACTCAAAACTACATCTCCACAAACAAACACACACGAAAATAGTAACCCTCCTTCTGGGGTAATGGTTTAGTAGCAGTGCGCACAGGTACTAAGTAATTAGCATGTTTGATATCCTCACGGTACCTCATGAAGCGTTTAGCCAACTTGTCTGTTGGTGTATTTATGGTGAATTGGACATGAGTTTGCATAATTGACTGTAGCAATGTATGCTGAATGTATGAATGTGGGTTTGTGAAGCATAACAAACCCACATTCAAATCTTGGCCAAACATCGTGTACCCATGTTTCTGTTTAATCAAGTAATATTGGCTGCCTTCTATGTATGTTACTGTCATAATATTTTCTGATATTTACTGGTTAAATAAATAAAAATACTTTGCGAGATGCCAGTTAACGTGAACGCGATCTATATTGAGAAATATCTCATCGTATACTTTGAAGTATCAAGAGAACTAAGTAGCTGTTTATTGCCCTAGCCCTAGTTCATTATTTTAGAATGCCAAGAAGATTTACTGGATGGGAGACTTTTATTTAATAGTAATTTGATAAAAGTTTTAACAATTTTAAGTCTACTTTTGGCTAATAAAAGCACGTAGGCGTTATACGCTCTTAATAACGATAAGTAAACATAGTCTGGTTGCAAAAATGGCTTTGTAACAAAAGCCATTTATGAAAACCTAAAATTGCATTATTAAACAGTTTTAAAAAGCAATTTCAAACTTTTTATATCGAACCTTTTTAGTCCGTTTTTAATCGCAAACCAATTAATTTTATATACGGGCAACCCTGCGCTGACAATGGCGGCTGTACACGTCACAAACGCATGTCCCGAACGAACGATGTTGTTTATTATACATATAGGACATAGTTGTTCGTTTTGGCGATGCCTATTTTAACTAAATCCTCTAATTCATAAACAGTAAAATGGTTGAGCACCCAAAACTAAAACTGAAATAATATATCGCACTTATCTCAAAACCTACTCGTTCATTTACGAACGTTGGCTACATTATTACACCACAAGAACTACTCAAAAGGACGGCACGGAGGAGTGATCATGTCAGAAAATCAGGTAACATTTAGGATTCGGTAATTGGTAGATAAGAATGGAAGATTACCTATCCAGATAAAAAGTGCAAAGGCGGGAGGATATATAAGAGTTTCAAAAGGCACACTTTCTAAGATGACGTTTAAGAAGCAGCAATGAAATTCAAAGGATCGCTATGTTTGTTCTGATCGTTCTGCCTACACACCAAGGCATTCAGTGTGAAGTTGTGTTGTGTATTATTAACGTAATATGTCGCCGGCATTAGTCATCTCTGCTAGCCAATACAACATGAGGTCAAAGCCTGCGGCTTTGGAATAAGCAACATTCCGTTGTGGCTTGCAATATGCAACCAACCTCGTTGTCATTCACTTACTCATTCATTCCATCGAACTAAAACTGATACATGTCAATTTTAATCTTTATAACTGACGCTGCTTTGAAATAAGACCGTAGTTCAGGTAAATTGCTTTAGTTGGCGTGAGCTGTGAACTTTAGACGATTGCACGTCGGCGTCGGCTCCTTAATTGGACGACTTACTCAGTCACTGTGAATTTTGCCAACACAACTTCATTTGCACGTGGTCTTTTGAATTGAACTCACAAAGTGTAAGGAATGTTAATAGAGCCTTTTGAACAGCTCTACCATCAGTCTTTAATTAATTTTGATAATGACGATATGTGTTTTCACAAAATAAAAATAGCCAATAAATTAGATTATTTTAGAACGTTTAAAAAAAATTATGAAAAAATAAATAAATGAAAGAATCGGTGTTTTTTAACGTTTTCTAGTTATTGAGTGTTTAATGTGTGTGCAACTGCAGCTTCAGAGGACGTGTTTCATAAAGATTGCGCCCAATATAGATACATATTGGGTACCTCAAAAAACTTTTTTTAGTTATCAACATGAATTATGAACAAATTTAACGATTTAAAAACCTTTTTCAAAATAACCCAAATAAACTAAGTAATCGAAATATTTTTACTTACTTGCAATAATACAGTCTGCCATCTCTCCCCGTGTGAACCGTCCAGCCCTCCTTCAGTTCCGCCTGCAACCTTTCCAACGCTGCCTCATCAGCCAATGCAACTCTTCCCGGTTTCGGACTCCCAGTTCCAAGTCTCGGACTGCCATACTTGGGACTTGCCCCAAATTTCGGACTATTGCCACCCAATTTGGGACTATTAGAACTTGACGCTCCATCGCTCAAACTAGGGCTTCCTGTTAATCTGGTACCAAAACTCGGGCTTGGATTTGGTCTAGGACTTGGAGGTAACTTCGGACTGGCCGTGCCGCTGGGACCAGGCGATGATGACGCCTGCTGCAGCAGCATCATAACCTCATCGTACCATGTTATGAATTATTTTCATCTGTAACAAGCAAGCAATATTTTAAATCTTATTGCAATTTATAGAAAAAATATTAAATATTCGTCTGACTTTAAATACGTTCACATTTCTTCTTTCTACGTCTACGATTTTTAGTTATCTTCTATTCCTGTAGCTTAAGATTAAAATATTTCTGCTTTGAATTCCGTGTTATAAAAACAACACATAAAAAGAACCAGACAAATAAAACACACTCGACGAGCGGCTCTCTAAAATGGCAACACCGATTAAAACAGGCCACAAAAAGTCCAGTAAGAAATACCGTCGAAATTGCGACCTACCACCATTGCCGCGCAAACCGTAATCGTCGGAACGTTGCGTTCCAAATATGAATGAAAATGGTTGCCATTTTTGTGATGGCATTTTGTTTCAGCGCGCTTTTCCGACCATTCGATAACGTGGGTTTAGGATATTTTATGAAATTACAGTCGAGCTTTACAAATAAAACGTAACTATATTAATCGATATTGATATAGTAATAACGTTTTGAAACCGGAAAAATAAAAAAAAACAGAAATCAATTTATATGTCACGATACATAACAACATAACTTCACGTCTTTCCGCCTTCCTATCCGGAGGTGTAGACGCCTATTGCCATACCGGGCACAAAGTTTTCAGTCATCGATATTTATCACACATAACTTCGAAAATAATTTCGAAAAGTCATTGGTGTGAGCCAGGAATCTAACCAGCGACTTCTTAATTCAGAAGCGGGGTGGACAACCGAGACTCGATACAACTTCGGCTGTCACGATACAATTTCGGAAAACTACTGAACTGAAAATCGAAAAAAGGTACAATTATTGTGAATGAGATCTTAAAGTAATTACACAGCAATTGCAATTAGTTTGAAAGCTATTAATTAGTAGGTACAATGTTTGCGTAGAGCCAGTGAACCGTCTCAGGCGGAGTATCACTATGATCGATTAGTTTAATTGTCATTGGAATGTTTGGGACTAACATTATGGATAGTTACTGAATGTGGAAGGAAACAAGAGCAGAGGAAGACCTTGGAGAATATGAAAGACTTGTGTGAAAGATGATAATATTATGAAGGATATAAATATAAAAGAAACTTGTGTGGAAAAGAAAAACCTGTTGTCCCGCTCCAAAATAATAAGAACAGCGCAAGAAGACGATGATTATTCATAGTTACTACCTTCATATTACTATGTTATGTGTATTAAATTGTTTTTATCTTAACCATAATTTTTAACTTTAATACACAGAAGTTATATAAATAATAAAAAAGAGGAATATATATTTTAATCATTGTACCGTCACAATGGTCATGTTCGGTAGTCACATAATCGTCCGTCAATCATTCTGTCACTGGTATTAGCACCATTAATTTATGGAGCGGGCAGCAGAGGGCGACACCTGTCCAAGTTCTCAGGGATCCCTTCAAGATGTCCGAATGGATTAAGTAATAAATTACACGTAAATGCTGTGAGTGATCGCTTTTTGTGGGATTTTCCGATAAGATTTATTCATTATTCGATGGAAACTTTGGATTATCACCCATCAAATGGTATTTCTTTATTATTTTCAATATTAAGCATTGGTACATTATTATATATATATGTACTCGACTTCGTTCTCAACAAGATCCAACTTTATGTCCATATTAATTTCTGTTTTGTAAATTTAAATTATTTAGCAACAAGTTAACCCTAGTATGCTTAATTTATTCAAGAAGTCCGTCGCCATGGTTTATTTATCACGGATTTATTCAAACGTTAAGGTAAAAATATATTAAAGAAAACACAAAAAGGACCGATAACCCGCCTTTTGTAACAAAGTGGGCGAGAAACAAAACACGGGCTCTTTTCACTGAACTGAAGTAATCTATGAACTTCTGACAGATTAATTTATGTTCACTTTGACGTCACCTGTCAGCTGCTGTAATATCCGACAATTGGAAGTGAGGGTGAGCCAAGGAGATGTATGGGTGTTACTCCTTGAACCCCGCGAGACGATATTGGGCTCATTTCAGTATTATTAATTCAAATATTCCAAGGAAATTGATTACGTTCCGAACTTTATTATTCTCGAGGGTATTCAGGTCTTTAGTTGAGGTGGATTGTACTGAACAAACGGTATTTTTAAATCGACTGCAATTTAATGTCTGAAAAAAGAATATTAGAATTTAAAATATAGTGGAAGAATCCTGAGAACTTTGGAACATTCAATGAATGAATATCTTCGCGATTGACTGAATATTCAAATCAAGAAAAGAATCCCTATTTCCCTTGGAGACCTTCCGTCTCTATCATCACACCAGCTCCGAGTCTCCATAATATTACTTTGTCACGCGATATAAGAATGTAAGATATACGTGTAAAATTTCAGATCAATCAGAAACCGGGTAGTGGGTCAAACGAAAAGAAAATTGTAGAAATGTAACATTTCAAAGAACAATAACTTCAAGCTTGTAAAAGTTATAAGTTTTGTGGCCTATTAACATTACATATGCCATATATTACGAAATCGCGCGGTCACGGTACTTCAAACACGGTGTTAATTTGCCCACAAAATTCATATAAACCGTGGCTACTAAGCGAGTAAACTAAGTATCTTGTTGGAAAACAACGATTAAGAACTAACAATGGCTGTCAGAAACACACTAGATGAACAGAGATAGCAAATAGCTAAAACAGAATATCAGAGCGAGATAACAATAATTTTATGTGACAGGTAGCTGGTCGTTGACCTGTATTGTTACTCGAAGAGATTTTGTGGTCGCAACCCAGTTAGGGAGAATAATTGTAAACTTTGTTTTTGATATAAAAACGTTACATAAACACTTTGCACATTTATAGACTCAACAATAGGCTATTTTTACACGTTATTAACCCAATTTTATCACACAGAAGCCAGAGCTTGACACTACCTAGTCATGAAATAATCATAATTAATAAGACATCAAAAAAATAGTCATAATGAAAATGTTTTTATAGCATTAGATTGCAGCGTCAATCCTTTAAAAGTAGTTAAAAAATAATAGTCTAGCTAGATACTCTGCTTTATAGCAATTGCATGGCATAAAATAGAAAATTTGTGTCTGTAGTAGTCTGTACTTCTAAAATATCTCTTAAGAAAGTGATGCGGTTTTTATTTGTATGTCTTTGCTAAACTGCAAAGTGGCTGCATCGAATCCTTCCCCACCTTTATGCAAATAAATGACCTTTGCTTGGAGCACGACCGATTACGTTCCATTAAAATTTGTTAGGTACTGTCAATAAAAATTGGAGAAGGGGAGCTACGGGCAATGATTAGTTAATAATTTTACTCTTAACATATTCATGTCATCAAGAGGGATCGAAAAATACTGATGCGGTGGCGATATATCGGTCACAATTAATTATTTTAATAATTTAGCTAATAGCCATAAGTAAGGCTAATGTTAAGGTTAAAAACTGCAAAACGTGATCAATGGACGATCCCTAAACATTGTAAAGGGCAGTTGAATGTGAGGTCGAACACAAAAGTTTACTATAATACCAGAAACTGTGAGAACTATTCGACCTTTTAAATTAACACAATATGTAGTTATAAATAATTCTATTGAACAAGTTCAGTGTTGATACATTCTTATGCAGGGTGCAGTATTAGCTAACTACTGATTTATTAAAATGAAAAGCTAGAAATTACCCCACATCACACCTTTTATGTCTGAAAGTATAGACAGCAAATGTAGACGCGCTACGAAATAAATCTCGCTGTCCATCATCTCACCGACTGTTATAGAATTTATTAAAACACAATATATTCAACCGATTACTTCATTGAATGACTCTAATAAGACAATTACACGTAGATATACCTAAAGTAAAGGTAAAAAAAATATGGTCGGATTTAGTCCCGTTATTAAAAAATGTTATGTATTTTAACAGATTGAATTTACTTGTAACTATGATAACATTATAATAATAGCGGAAATGCTACCGAAATTTTATACCTTGTTATGAAATATAACAACCAAGTTTGTTATGTTTGACGTTTGATGAGTCACAGTCGCGTGGGTGCTAAGGTCAACCGGGCGGCGCTAATGTACGCCATCTTTGTAATGAGATGTGACGTCATAGCGCGTTGCGTACGCGTGTTAGATTATATAACTCTATGTAATTGTTAGATTAATACTTAACCATATATTTACACTATGTAATAGTATTCAACTTCCTAATTATATACAGTAGATAATATTGTTAAACATTAATAAATATAAAGTCAACTTCCTAATTATATACATTAGATAATATTGTTAAACATTAATAAATATAAACAGGCACACAGACCTTGTAACCACTTACCCTATCCCCACGCACTTGTATCCCTTAATGTGTTCCCCTCTCCAAAACCAATAGTATATTTAAGATGATGTTGTGCCATTTCACAGTTAGTCTAGTAAGTCAATTCATAACCACAGTATCTTCTAAGTTAAATTGTATTATTATATTTCTATTTCATTTCTAAATTGTAATTTTAGTATTAGAAATAAATATTAGTTCCTAAAAACAAAAGTGTTGCCATTGCCATATAACAATTTGGCGCAGTCGGTAGGATCTTCGCAAACAGTAAGACGAAGGAAACGCGCGTCAAGTCTCCGTCATCAGGACAGCATCGCCTAGCAGACAGGAAACAACGACGTAGCGGTAGCCGTAGGCTTTTAAAGAACTTCGCCGAACCATGCGAGTCCAGTTATTACTGTTAATGTGGTAAGTGGCATAATTTGTTTTGCTCTCCTAATTCCTAACTCTATTTTTATATTTCCTAAGACCTCAAATTAATCCTAATTCTATTTTAAGTATTTTATTTTCCAATTCTATTAACTAATTCAATGATAAATCAATTTAAAGACGAATCAACTGACCAACTATATAGTAATTTATCTACTTTCTTTGCAAATTCATTTGCTCAATCAAATATAGATAAAATGTCACTCGATATCGCAACATTATTAAAACTAATACCATCTTTCGACACAAATATCAATGACCAAGTATACAGATTCATTCGTTCATGTGATTCCGCTTTCAATCTAGCCACTGAGGAAAAAAAACAAGTACTCTTAGTTTACGCGTTAAATAATATCACTGGTGCAGGTGCACCGGATATACATTGTAAACGATATAACTCATGGAACGAATTGCGCTCGTTTTTGATAAACAAATTCTCTAACGTTAAAACTATTGCGCATCTCAGCTTAGAACTACAATCTCTCTTTCAAAAACCCAACGAAAGTATTACAGAATATTTTAACAGAGTAGATTTATGCCGAAGTAAAATAGTAGAAAAATTAAACGCCGATATATCTGATAACACATTACCGGGACGTTTAGCAACTACAGAAGAAACCGCCTTAAACGTTTTCGTAAACGGTCTGAGTTCTGACATAGGCATAATACTTAGAACGAAAGACGTTAGTACGCTAAACGAAGCTGGCCATTTCGCGATTCAGGAAGATAAAATTCGCGCAATGAATTACGCACGTCAATCCCTATTTCGTATAACATCCCTTCGACCGACGAACCCTAATACAAACAGATCAACACCACTCCGTAGTAATTATACACCTAATAATCGAATACCTCTACCACTAAACCAACCTCGTCAAAATATGAATAATCCTAGTACATCAATAGAAAAAATATGTAATTATTGTAAGAATTCGGGTCACGTAATAACTGAGTGTCGCAAACGAGCCTATAATAATAATTTACGTCATAGCCAGCCTCAACGCGCTCTTCCCGCGCCTTCTGCACAAGTAAATAATTTAAACTGCAAGGCGACCGACGAAATGAGCAATTCGTCGGAAATCGCCCCACTAACTTGCTCACCCACGTCAAATCAAACATTAGCACAGAGCTTGAACGACCTCCAACTCTAAGAGAACGTGTTAAATCTCACAGCGCGCCGATACAAAATGTTAGTACTCATGAAAAACAATTTAGAGACGCGTCTGTCCAAACTATTTCTAGTCCCATTTCTACACCTACTAAATCAATTATAACTCAGCCAAACGGACAGGGTAACCAGCCCCAAACTCATGGCTCTTCCACTGATTCAATTCCTACTACATCTACTCATTTAAATAGTACAAATTCTTATTCTAATTCTACTAATTCATATCCTACTAACTCCAATTCTAATTCTACTAGTTCAAACACAAATTCTAATTACTTAAACTCAAAATCTACTAACAAATCAAAACCTAAATCAAAACCTAAACCCAAACCGAAACCTAAATCAAAACCTAACATCGAATCATTTGCTATTTCATCTTTAAACGACGTTCCATCGGAAAATTTACTACACTGTATTTTTCACATTGAAGGAAAACCAGTCACTCTACTAATCGACACTGGAGCAGGAATTTCAGTTATTAAAAATAGCAAAATAGGATCTTCTTATTTAAACAAATCTAATATCGTATCTATTGTAGGCATATCTAGCACTCAATCCTCAATTTTCACTTCAGGTACTGCTGAAATATCTTTAGATGATTTACCAAAATTTAAGTTTCACGTTGCTGACCTAAATATTAAAGCAGATGGTATTCTAGGTAACGATTTTATGTCTAGATTTAACTGCCATCTCTATGTACAGTCTAGAACTATGAGATTACGTGACAAATCATATAAACTTCATTTTATTAATGAAATTCCCAACTTAAGTAACTATCCAGATATTCAACAATTGTTTTGACCGATCCCAAAGGCGACAGCAAGTCCATTTACCTATACCGATGACGGACTTCAACAATACTGCTGTAACAGCGCGCCCATCCGAAACCGAAGACGAAGACTACACAGCCAGAACTTCAAGTCCTCAAAAATCGGGCAAAATAGCCCAATCTTTGTTCTAAGGGGGGAGGTGTTAGATTATATAACTCTATGTAATTGTTAGATTAATACTTAACCATATATTTACACTATGTAATAGTATTCAACTTCCTAATTATATACAGTAGATAATATTGTTAAACATTAATAAATATAAAGTCAACTTCCTAATTATATACATTAGATAATATTGTTAAACATTAATAAATATAAACAGGCACACAGACCTTGTAACCACTTACCCTATCCCCACGCACTTGTATCCCTTAATGTGTTCCCCTCTCCAAAACCAATAGTATATTTAAGATGATGTTGTGCCATTTCACAGTTAGTCTAGTAAGTCAATTCATAACCACAGTATCTTCTAAGTTAAATTGTATTATTATATTTCTATTTCATTTCTAAATTGTAATTTTAGTATTAGAAATAAATATTAGTTCCTAAAAACAAAAGTGTTGCCATTGCCATATAACACGCGCATCGCTCGTCTGCTACTTGTATTTGGTTATTGGTCATGATTAAACAATACCAACTTACATTGCCCTTGTCTTATAAAGTAAAATCTTATATAACTTTGTAAGGCTACTTTTAAATATAATTTCATGTACAGTTCTTATGCATATGTCCTGTATAATATAAAGTAGATCGTTAATATAACCACTACAAAATAAAATATCTTATTTACGCTAACGACACTCTATTAAGTATATAAAAGTCTATACACTACTAAAAATAAGGATTTCGGCACCCGTGTGTCCACAGTGTGTCTTAGCTCGTAAAAAAACATTATAAACTTTAAAGCCTTAAAAATAAAAAAGTGACGATTTCGCGCCATAATTACTCTATATTTTTGGCTTGTCATATATGAAAGCGCTTACTACGTTCAAAAATAAATTATTAGTTTACGAGTTTAATGGTTTCTGGACGTCACTTGTTGATTGTGTGAATATTTTGATAACACATTTTGAGTAAGTGGTTTTTGAATACTAAGCTTTATATTGAATTTTAATATTGGTGTAAGGCGAGGACGAGGTTATCCTAATATTTGAGGTAATGTACAAATCAAAAAGGTGTTACATACGATTAATATTTAAGGTTTATTGATATACACAACAACATTCAACAATTATACTATATCAAAGTCTTCTGCTCGTCGAAAAAAGCATTTCCCTCTCCTTTCATTTTACCCTCACAAAAGGTCAGCAACGCTACTTTAACACTGTATGTCTTGCAATTGTCAACGGGCGGCCCTGGTTGCTAACCGTCAGGTGACTCGTTTACCCTCCTATACCAAAAAAATCCAATTAGCTATAGCTATATTAACTATAGCTACCGTATACTTAATGCGCTGTAATATCATATCAGAACAAAAAATATGAACGCGGCCATAAGAATTTTAGCGCCAGCCGACAAAATTAAAGTGACATTTCTGAAAAAGTAAAAAAAAAGTAATCACTAGCGTCATCTTGTACAATTTCTCATCTTCACAATAAACAAAACAAACCCAAGTACAACAGGAACAATATATATATAGGATGAATGAATACCAGGCATTCGCAATATATATCCACCTCGCTCCACATTTTATTGTCCTCGGCACAAGTCCCGGGTGACGCAGGTGACACCACACAAAACATTTTTAATACCCTTCCGGAATATTACCGTCACAAGCGTATCGTTTACTGGATATCGAGAATTACACCAGATTCTTCACAAGAATACCATATGCATTTTCATTACATTAGTAATATTTTAATAACAAATAGACACAACAATTCTATTTATATGTATAGATTTAAAGTACAGCAGATAAGCGGGTGGATACAAAGGCGAAATGAACTCAAGATTGAGTTTTCTTTTCTTAGTCTACCAGCAAGCCCTTTAGGTGATGAGTGAAAGAATTAAACAAATTCTGGACGAAAGTCGAAGACAACAAATATAAGATCCAGATTTCATTTAGTTTTTTACCTAATTCTTCGCCTTTCCAGCACTTTTTCACAAGACTATTTTTGATTTTTTTACTCACAGTTATTTCACTTATGGTTTTAGTCCGCGCAGTGTTGTATACTTGGCTAGTAGGTTATGTTATATTTATTTATATTTAATTATGTGTTGGTCATTTTGCTGAAGATACTTGATGTTATATGTACATAATTTACTTGATGTAGCTTATCATTTTTATATTATACAGTTACGTGTACAGTTTATCTATCTGTGTGGCGTTTCGGGTATTATCTACCAACGGTGCTGGCTGAAAATCAGCGCTGGGGTGTATAACATACATCTCAGCATTATGCTGAGCTGGTGTCCAATTTGCAACCACAATGACACACACTATTGTGAACTTTTGTATTGTCCCATTTTTTGTAAAACATTTGTGTGTCTTGTGTTGTGTAAATAAATTTATTTTCTTTCTTTCTTTCTTTCTTTCTTTAGTACTTATTTAACTTTATGATATAAGTTAGAGCACAAGTACAAAGTACGGGTTGTGAAAGGTTGCGAACGGTTGTGGCCGGTTGTGAACGATTACGTGGTTGGATTATGCGGTGTTCGTTGAGCCGATGATCCCGACAACACGCAACGTTTGACCTGAACACTCAACACTTGACGTGCTTGTACGGCTTCGAAGCGGCCCGTGCCTACGTGACACCCCCCCTAATTGCAGTCGGACTGTCCCAAACTGTCCTCTTTATGGTGTTCAGGAAGAAATAAACGACATATTTTTGTAGGACGAACTTATTGCCTAACGAAATAGGTACAATCAAAAAGTTTCAACTATCAAATAAGGGTCTTCGTTACTAAACTAGTACACAACCTATGATCAACTTCGATACCAGTCTTAGAAATCTCCAAGTCAATTCATAGTAATATATTTAATTCAAAAATCAGTTTGATAAATGGTGACAAAACATTTACTGAACTGCTTCTTTAAATCGAAAACATACATGTATATTATCTGTTTATACATATATAAATCTGAGTGACCTTTAAATATGGATTTCCTTCGATGATATTTTATCAATAAATTATTATACAAATCAAGTGTAAATATTCTTTACACGAAAGTCAACAACGGGATAGGATTATTATCAGAGTTTAGTAATATCTGTGAATCATCTTCAAAAGGTGCCTGGCTCTTACCAACGATACGAGTACATAGTACCCATTGATAGCTTACTGCTGACCCACTAACTCATAGGTACCCACGCCATTGCGTGTGACATAATCTATCATTATAGTTGCGTGTTAACTATTTCAAAGGTATCAAAAGCAAAGTAAAGTGTACAAAACTTTACGATTCAATATCTTCCTACAATATAATGGCAAAAAATATATACAAAAAATTACGGCAAAATTTAAAAACAAAACATAAGGCCCTCTCGAAAGAGTATCACTTCGCCCAACACAAATAACAAAGGCTACATTTCAAACTGTTTCTATTCAGAACAGGATACGAGAACCGCCAGAAATCCTCTAAAAGCACCCTAAAAATCCCTCCACTCACCATTAAACCTTGTAACAACTCTGGGAGTGCCGTAACCCACTCAATTAGGTGTGTCCTCGGGATATGGAGGTAGAAAGGGGGGGACTGGACAACAATCACTGTATTAATCTTAGGGTTGACACAAATAAATGAGGGTAATTAAAAATGTTTTTAATAAAATTTTCGCACATTTCACCTTTATAAGCAAAAACCTATTGAATTCCAGACAGAGTGATTTTATAGGTCATCATTACGCAGTTAAATTTAAGATAATTAAATTTAATTTAAGATATTTTAAGATAATACGTAAAAACATTCTTTTCTGCACAAGATTGAGAAGGCATTTTTATAAGTTTGCCTTAATTTTTACTGGATTGGGGCGCAAACGAATATACGTCTCGTCTGATGGTAATCAACTAATGCCGCCTATGGAAATCTGCAGCTCAACCTGTTGCAATTACGTTGCCGGAATTTAAAATAAGATAGGAAAAGAGTCCGAAGTGAGAAGGAGAAGAAAGAGAGGAAGGGATTGGGTCTCTGGATACCATTTCGGACACCATCACGTCGACATTCTCAGAGGTCGTGATATTTCACTGGTCAAGCCGACCCATTCATAGAGCGAACTGAGTGGTTCTAGGATTGATAAATTATTTATACGTATTTTATTTCTAATCTGAATGTTAAACGTGGAACAACAAGGAGTATGGATGTGAATGATATGTGAATGATAATCTTGATGTATTAATAATCGGTGGGTAATATAATCTTCGCGTTAAAAAAAGGTAATAAATGTGATTTGTCAACCCTAATAATTAACATTGTTTGATGAAACTTTTCGTCGCAATATAAGGGGCGCTGTTATTTAATAACGTAGGTACATCGGGTCGGTCTGCCGCCGGGATCCCTGATTAAGCGGAATTTTTGTCAAGTCAACCGAATCCCCGAATCCCAACTCGTGTGGATACAGGATAATTGTTTGATGATACTTCATTGTTTTAAAATCATACAGATAACTGTGGGCGATTGTTAGAATTAGGGTGTATATGTTGTTCAATATCATATATCACCAATACAGATCAGGTGGTAGGTACAAACTTTTGTTATCAAGTAAAAACAAATATAACCTAACTTCACGCCTTTTTCTACCCGGTGCAGGCAGCGGCTATTAAGGCTCGATTCGCCGAATGTTTACGCCTCGAATGGAATAGGTGGTGAAACCTATTGTCAAACACCGGGCACAAAGTAGTCAGTCATCAATATTTGTCACACATAACTTCCGAAAAGAATTAAGAGAAATAATTGGTGTGAGCCGGGAATCGATACCACGACTATCGAGTCAGAAGCGGGGAGCTCGATAACTGGACCACCGAGACGATTAAAAATTAAAATAAAGATCACATTAAAAAATATGTCAGAGCTTTCCTGTCACTGACGAAGTTAGAATTTCAAAGATTCTAAACAACTTATCAATTCTTCAAATACTAAACTGTCAAATTAATATCTTAACATAATGTACAGCTGCATTAAACTAACTGAGTGAACGTCATTTACATGTAAATCGATCTCTGAACGTGCAAATATAGCAGGCTAGTCAAAGAGCTCTATATCAACCAGTCAAGGAGCTCGTGTCTGCTGCATGAGCAATATTTAATAAAGAGAGGCAGATGACAGCGCTTGCTCGTTTAGCTACCACACTATAAATCGATAGATATTTTGGGAAGCGAGACGGGAATTACTTAATTTTATCTTGTTTTAATTTCTTATGCACTTTTAAGGTTCAAGGTGTCGCGCGTCGTGATAAGTTTAGTAGATAATTTGGATTACCCAGATTTTTGGAGAGAGCAACATATCGTCACATTTTCGGACGTAGGTCAATAACTTTCGAATTAATCTTAATGGAGAATTCGGAGGCCACGTCAAAGAGTTTCGTGTAAAAATATCGGCAACTGATAAAATTATGCCCCATCTTCAACTTCAGCAAGAAAAAACATAAGAGCGTGGATATGTCACTATAAAACATTCGTCGAAACAAGCTTCTATTGAAAGATTCCTAAGGAACGAATCTTTACAGCGCTTCTTGTGAAGCGATAGAAGACCATGTCGTCTAACTGCAGGAGACAACAGGCATGCAATAAGTACAGTGTACATGTAAACAATAAACACTGATATATTTAGTGACAGGACATGTTGAAGGAATTTCATTAGATCGAGGTACAGATATTTGCTTTGAGATTTTGAGCCAAAGTGACGCAGTGGCGACAGTCAAGAGGCGCGCCGATATATTGCGAATAACACGCTGGCTACCGCACTATCACGCCCTTAAATACCGTTATGCCATAAAAATCGATTTCATGATGGTTTTGTAAGATAATAAAACATGTCAGAAATGTATATTTACAAATTTTTAGAAGTGCGTGAGTGTCATAAAAGCTGGGAATTTGAGCGTCAACGAGTTCTCGTTTAAGTCGTATCGACTTCAAGACGCTATACTGGCTAAAATCATTGGGTTGTTTATCTTTAAAACATATTAGGCTTCCATGACATTGTTTCTACCACCACAGGGACAGTTGTAGGGGGGCTACAACTGTCTGTGTAAAGTAAGACTGTAAGACTCTGCTTCAGCCGCTCCGCTAGCAAAAGTCTTTCCACTCCTAATTTCTAGTTCTGAGCTAATGTTAAAATCTACGAGATCAAATTTCAAAAATATCTAATGTATTTTATGGTTCGTTTATTGAATAAAACTACATTGGATATACCTTACTTTAATTAAGCTTATAGATTTAACTATATCAAGAGGGAAACTTGCATTTGTTTAGATTAAACAATTGAACTTTCCCTATCAATGAGGTTTTTGGTAGGATTCTGACTAAGCAAGGCTTATGGCCAGTTCATTTGGATTAGCTGCTGAAGGTATTCGTAGCCGGATTTTAAAACAAACAGAGGGGTAATGTTCTCGTATAAAGTTAACCTAGTTCACGTTTCATCCAGGAGTTAATTCACTCGTATGGAGCAATTATTTCGATTTCATTTAATGAATACAAATGGCGATGCCCTGGAACAACCGCCCAATAATTCCATTGACTATACGATTTTGTTACAACTTTCACTAGCCGGTTAATGTTCTCACATGTTTTGTGAAGATTAATTGTTGTGGGTACTTGATTTTTTTAAATACATAGTTATTGGCTAGAAGAATGGGCAGCAGCATTCTCTCTCAAGACAATACAGCCTACTGCTATCGCCAACCCGCCTGCCAAGCGTGGCGATTATGGCAAAAACCCCCCATGATCGAGCGGACCGGCAGTTGCGGCGCTCTGTGGGGGAGGCCTATGTCCAGCAGTGGATCTCAAAAGGGCTAATGATGATGATAGTTATTGGCTGCGTGTAAATTAAAAAATGATTCGCAAATAAATATATGAATACATATAGGACCCGTCGTGGATCTAAATCAGACAAGTGGTACAAACATATTTTAGAAAATGTATATATATCAGATTTTTTATCAGAATTTAATGCAATCTGCTGTGCAACATACGCACAGCAGATAGCTAAATATAATGATAAATACTAGTTGACCCGGCGAACTTCGTCCCGCATCAAAAGAAATAAATTAGTAATATTTGGATCTTAAAAAGTTCAATTTGTGCTATTTATCGGCACGCGTTTTGGCGCGCAAAACGCAACTGCTATGTTAATACTGTAATATCTTCGTAAATATTAGTTTAAATTACATGCTGTAAATGGCTATATTAATCTATATTAAAAGCACAATCTATTTAAGACAGTTAATTGGATGAAAATTAATGCTGTAATGTTTAGAATTGCTTCGTAAATAAGCCATTATTTCTCGTAAAAAGTAAAAAAATAATAATGGTCATTGTGGGTTATCCCTAAGACATAGACATATGCCCTCGGAGACTTTTTTATAGACCTTTTAAAGGTGTATAATAATGTAGTACGTTGTTTTGACTTATCACTTAGGGTTCAGGCAGCGTTTTCGATTAAAGTTTTAAATCTTGACAATTATCATTTTTTTTCACTACACTATTCATGAATTATAGATCAAAACCACCCGTTGACACCCTCTAACTATTAAAAAAAAACCGCATCAAAATCCGTTGCGTAGTTTCAAAGATTTAAGCATACAAAGGGACATAGGGACAGAGAAAGCGACTTTGTTTTATACTATGTAGTGATAATGATAGCAACTATCATTATATTTTTCCTAATATATTTTTAACTTCTATAGATTCTATATGCATTGATTTAGTCAACAACGTGATGTCGAAACTGCGACAAATAATTGGTTTAATTCTACAAGAAACAAGGTAGTTCGAATTTCGACCACAAGCGAGACAGATTAATATAACTTTACAAAGAGTAACACCATATGTTGTTACAAACTGAGTACTTTGGCTTCGGTGCCTATCTCGGAGGGAGGGAGGACTGTGCGAAATCCTAAGCAACGGAACATGATATGTATAAGAGGATATTTTTTATTGAATCTATGTTTTGTTTTAGAAATATAATTCAGTGGCATCACATGTGTTTTTTCAACGGCACGGCTAAGGTACCACCAGCCTAATGATAAGCGGTTACCATAACTAGTAAAGATGCAAATAACACCAGTGACATTACCTACATGTCGGTGAACTTTAAATCTTTTTATGAGTTGTTGTTATGTTATTTTCTTTCAGCGTTTTTTTTTCAAATCTGCATACACTTTTTTTTCTAACCCCGCCTGGATACGGCAGTAAACTCTGACTTCTACTGGAGATGCTCCCCGAGTACATCCAGATACAGCCCAATGACTTTTCGGAAGTTAATTAAGTGTGATGAATATAAATAACAAACACAATTGCGAGTCTCGATGTGTAATAATTGACTCTGAGAACTATTTCATGCGATTAAATTATTCCAACTATACTTTCGGGCATTTAGGCCATAAGGAAATAAGAAAGTATATATAAAAAAACAACTAATACTGTATGCAATTATGTAGAATTGAATTTAGGAGCAAACTGTAGATAATTTTCAGATAATTTAATAACCTCTATCAAAACTAATTCCAACGAAATTTTCAATCTGAACCCATAATGTATAAACACGCCATCTTTATGACGATTGCAAACTTGTCAACTTTGATGTTAAAGATTCATTTCAAAGGAATGTTATTAAGTTTAGAAATCTGGAACTTTTAATGAATTATACTATAAAATATATTGAATTACAGTTGAATTATATTTAGTAGATAAATGTGCGCGGAAACCTACTACTATTAAATAAAAAAAAAATCTGGTTGCCTGTAAAGTCGGTTTTACGGGCGAAGATTTTACGTGACAACGTCTTTTTCTCGGTAGAATATTTATTGATATGAATATAATTAAGTTGAAGGCATTTGCTCGTCCGTTTCCATTGTTTTGAGAGTGGTGATTCCTGTTGAACATTTGAAATTGAATGGATGAATTTTTAATTTTAAAGAATCAATTTGAAAATCAAAACACTTATTCAGATCGAAGGTTCAAATTTTTGCTAAATAAATTTGAAATTAATTAAAATTTGTAATTGTAAATGATGAAGTTGAAAATTAAAACATTTACTTAAATTAGATGTTAAAATTCTTGCTCAACACAGTTTAAATCAAGTTTTCTTATATCTGCCACTTTTTCTTAATATTTGTAATTTTAAAGAATCAATTCGAAAATCAAAACATTTATTCAGATCGAAGGTTCAAATTTTTGCTAAATAAATTTGAAATTAATGAAAATTTGTAAAATAATAATTAATTAATTAATTAATTTTAAACTAATAATTTACTTAACACTATCAACATTTATCAATAGTATGACATTGACATATGGCATTCGGCGGGCCTCTCTCTCGTTCGGTGACTCATCGTAACGTTACCGAGCGTTACACTTTTTCATAAGTGACTCCCAGCCGCAACCTAATTTAAGACGTTGTCACGTCAATAAAGAAACAAGAACTTGACTACTTCAGTTAGAAAAAGACAATGACGTTTTTGCACCCTTTCCATTCCCAACATAATAAACCTAAAAAAATATAATAAATACAAAATATTAAAACAATAATAACAACATGATATACGATATACAAACATCTTCATAAATATATTTTAAAACTTTATTTAAATTTGAAAAGTTGAAAATTCAAACACTTATAAAACAAACAGGGCGAGAACGGTTTTAATAATTATGACTGACAACAACTGGATAGGTCAAAAATAAACTATGGACATGGCATGATTATTAATTCCGCAAATTACAGGTGGTTGGTTAGTTTCATTCTAAATTGAAAATAACCTGAAAAAAAGTAGGATATGACTAAAAATCGCTTTGAACGTCTAAAACGTCATTTTATTATTTGCAGTCTTGGTTCGGTACCCCATTTCCAAATCAGGATTTTCCGTTTCGGTTGATATACGAGTGACTTTCCTCTTCCTTTTCCTCTTCCCTTCCTATTCCTATCCAATCTTAAAGGCCAACAACGCAACTGTGACACTATCTCTGTTACAGTTGTCCATGGGCTATGTAAGTCACTAACCACTAGATGCACCAGTTGCTCCTTTACCTATATGTAATAAAAAAAGGCTTTTTTAGTTAATTTTGGCAAATTTTCTTAAACAACGAAGACATACAAAACAACTTCTTCTACTCTACTTTAACAGTGGTAGAGCCAAGCAGTTCGCTGCATGAATGGGCCGGCTCGACCGGTGAAATACCACGACCTCTCAGAAGACCGACGTAAAGTGGCTCATGCCGCGTTTCGTTCGGTGAGAGAGGTACCCGGAGGCCCACCCCCCTTCCCCGTCCTTTCCTATCTCCTATCCCTTAAAGGTCGGCAACGCAACAGTAACACTATATGTGTTGCTGGTGTCTATGGGCGGCGTTGGTTGCTTACCATCAGGTGACACGCCTGCTCGTTTGCCCTCCTATCCCATAAAAAAAAAAAGTACTAAATGATTATTTCGACTAATTGTCTCTCTTACTTCACACTACAATATATTTTAGGTATTAATGACATGAAAAAAACCGCCGACTATTAAATTTGTTCAAAAATATAGAGCAGATGACCTGGATTAGAAAAAAAAAACTTATTGTCAAGCCACTCATTGTACCTGCCAGGACGCATAGGAATGCATTTGGAACTGTCATCGACGTGTGTCACTGCATTCCAAATTCAAATTCAGTTCACGTTCGATCCATTGACATTTAATATGAAACAGTGAAAACAAAAATGTTTTTGGAAAGTTTATATCGAAGCGTCTGTGGTATGTAAATTGTATAGATGAAAGTTTTACATTGTGTCTAGTTATGTTAAAAAAATGTGTTGAACATTTTGAAATTCAACAGGAGTTCATTTCATTTATTTCAAGAAAATATAACTTATAATGTATATATTTTTTCATTGTGCATTGAATTGTTAAATACATATACACGTGACTGCATTTTAGAAGTAATTCTATTTGGGACGTGGAATTTCGGAGAGTGGAGGCGTAACAGCGTAGACCCACGAGTAGAAAAAGTGTGAAGTTGCAAAATACAACAAACATACATACACACACAAAAATAAATAAATTAACCTTTCAAATAATAACAAAATATCAAATAATTTGGAAACGTAAACATTTTAACATTTACTTTCACAAAAATGGTTATTTCAATAGTTTTACATAACAAATTTCTAATGAAAGAATAAGATAATGCCTAAAACTATTTTATTACACTAACTTAATATATAAGAAGAAGATAAGAATTGTCTCTGGTTCTCTAATTTATATTTCATGTAAACCCTTTCCTTGGCTTATAAAACTAGGTAAAGTAACAAAACTGAAATATCTTTCAACATTATCATCCTTAAAAGAAACCTTGTAATTCTAGACATTAAGATTAAAAAATACAAGGGAATATTCTTGAAAACTTTTATTTAGTCACAGTACTAGATATTTAAGGAGATTAGCATTAGGATTGTTGTTAATGATTAGATATATATATATATATATATTACGTAGTTACGTACATAATTTTAATAAAAAAAAATAGATTTAGATATTCTAGGTCTACCCCTACCTACCCTAACCCTACTAGTCAAAACGTAAATGTGGGAAAAAAAACAAAAGATGAATATAGATCTAGGCAAAAAACACCGTCATAGGATCTAAAAAAAATAACATGAACTTAATGCGTAATATTACAGCTAAAATCCGCATGATCTCGTGTACTCCACGACTCACAAAATGTGTCGTGCTCTATCAAATTGGAAGACATTTCAGCATGAATCCCATAATCGTACACAGCTTTTGTGTCACCGCGAGATGGAGCCACTGTTGCAGAAAATAGTGAATTGGGTAAGATGAGTATTTTATAAAAGAAATGGATGAAACCTCCATTTCACCCTCCGCCTTTTATTAGGTAGATCAAAGATTGTAAAACTGATGGAGGGTGAGGGCAAGATTAAATAACACCGCCATCTTATGATTATAAGACAGTTTGGAACGTTTATTGTTTCCGAACGTTTAAGTTACCATCAATTATGTCAGAATATCTTAAGACAATATGAGCAGTTATCTGCAATATATAAATTCATAACTTCCGTTATCTCCGAAGAAGTAGGCAGCGGCAATTATGCTTTGACATACTGGAAATAACGAAAGACATAGCAGAGCTTACTGCCATACATCATATACGTTTATTTTTAATCTTAAATATCCTCATACCTAACATCAGAAAAAGATTTATTGCCACTGCAATTAGTAAAATGTGTAAAGATTTAAATTTTTACTAAGGAGGCACCAGAAAAGCAGGGCAAATTTACAGATTATTAAACAACAGTCTAAATATCAAGAGAGCGGTCGAATAGTAAGCTCTGGCATGAAATTGACGTCTAACTAATGGAAAAGGTCGCCTGTATAAATTATTAACTATCGACCTAACACGAAATACCCCATGCGATATAATTCCTCCATATTGAATCAAACACGACAACCGCGCGCATTTCAAAAAAGGAACGTGACCTGATTACTGACGGAAGCTGTCAGTTGTCTATGGCACGCTTTAAACGTCACAGGTGTTTTCGCACAAACGTCAATATGAACCCTATTTTAAATTGCGCACGATTAAAAATACTATGAAGTAATCATAAAACCGCCTAGCAATCTTCTCTATGAACGGTTTATTGTTCCAGTTGAGAACGCCATTCCTTTACAGTTTTCAGTAATAGGACGAGTTAAACGGGACGACTTTGTTATTGCCAGTACAATTGAATTGCTTCTTACTCAGATGTAGTGAAGAAAGACCTGCTAAAAGATACCTTAAGAATCTTGCTTATGCTCGCAATTCCCAGTTAAAGTTATTAATTGATTGGTAAACTTAGATCTTTCTAAGAATATAGGACGAAACAGAAAATATATTTATCTGAAATGGACTTTATTTGTGTGAAAATGAATTTAAATGATAACTCTGTTTTTTCATTCTTGAACTGACGGTGCAGATGAAGATAGAGTTTACCTGGAAGACAGTGGCGAGTTCTGTTAAAAAAAAAAAACAAGTATATAGTTAGATACCAGCAGGGAAATATTGTAACCAAATTTATTTCAAAATTCGAGTAATGAAAAACTCAACAGAGATAGCTCTTAATACGGCTGTTTAAAAGCTTGATTGCGCTCCTTTTATGCAAATAGCCCTTGTACTGAAAAGTAACAGCGCCAATATGGACTGAAAAGCTGAATTGAAGTCTAAACAAAAGCGAAATGTTTAGTATTTATTATACGAATGAACCATTGTATTTGGCATTTAGGAAGGAACCCGTACCTACTTATAATAAAGTACATAAATATGACGCCTTTTAGCTAATGAGTAGTTCAGTCTATTCTAAATTATTTATTATTAATTTAACTTTAAATTTAACTAAATGATAAGAATATGGATATTCTTATCATTTAGTTACACCTTTGCTTAAGAGTTGAACCTGAAGGTTACTTCAGCCAAACCTACCCCTTTAATCTCCTCTGAAAATCAGAAATTTATCGGACAATTTTTGACTCTCTCTTTAGACTTCTTCATATTTAATAATAAATAATTTAGAATAGACTGAACTACTCATTAGCTAAAAGGCGTCATATTTATGTACTTTATTATAAGTAGGTACGGGTTCCTTCCTAAATGCCAAATACAATGGTTCATTCGTATAATAAATACTAAACATTTCGCTTTTGTTTAGACTTCAATTCAGCTTTTCAGTCCATATTGGCGCTGTTACTTTTCAGTACAAGGGCTATTTGCATAAAAGGAGCGCAATATGGTGTCTTAAAAATCTTCAAGTCATGTCTGAACGAGAGATAAAAATAGCAATATATATGATTTCATATATATTGCTATTTTTTCTAACTTTAGATAAATTAATGGAATTTGGTGTTATAATAGTGTTATAAACCATCGCCAAAGTTCTGAGTATTAAAAGGAACGGAGATACAGAAATAACTAGTGACTACTCAAGAATACTGATTATTTGGAATTAAGAATGACATGGCGTTTGATCATGTCTATATTGATACTGACGTTTTTATACGAGACTTGCAAAATGAATAAAGGATTTAAATCCATCGTAAGCTATTTTTAGAACGATTTTATTAGTTTAATCTCGCTGCTACGATAATAGGTACTAGAAGGCCTCATAACATCGAAATTTGAATAAAGATATGCACGTATAAAACCTTTATGTCGCCTGGTGTCTTCTTTTGTGGAGCCGAATGGTTATAGATTTTGTTTATAACCATCATACCCGTAAAATAAGTAAAAATAGCTCAACTCGATAGCGGCGTCGTCTGGTATAATAACTCGCCATAATATTACATGAAAATCAATTACATGTTGCGCAAACTTCGTACATAACAAAACTATAATTAAAACGATTAGCTACTATAATGACGATAATAAACATAAATCGGTGTTACGTATTGTTTTAGAGTTATAATTGAAGTAATATTTGAACACATTATACAGCATAGAGTAATTATTATCCATAAAAGATGATATATTACCTCAATACATAGCTCGTTGTGCTCTATGCACTCACTTTATCCATTCTGACATATGTCAAGAACGATGAGCCGACTACTCTGTTATAATGTTACCATAGAGTAGAAATGGGCGGAGGAAAAATTTATGTAAAAACGAGAATTATATTAAATGTTTTTATAAGAGATGAGAAAATAATTAATATACATTCATAAACTTACGCCTGTATCCCATAGGGGTAGGCAGTGACTGACTCTCCACAAGCTACGATCCTGACACACATCATTGTGTCAGGATTGTGCCCGTCTTGGTCCCGTGATCTCGACCCTGCCACTCACAATCGCTTCGTATACTCTCTTAGTCAATCAGCTTAAATGGGAAATCGAATACCTGTTATTTACTACTACTATAGAAGGACTGACCTTCCAAATAGAAGTCTACCTCCTAAACCACAATACTATCGAGACGATTACAATTTTATTTTAATGTAAAATTTATATTGAGATACAAAATAATGTATTTGTCGTGTTAGCAAGCATCACTAAAGCATGACGTTTTAAAAAAATAGCACTTTCACTATTACCTGTTCTAATGTAACTATTATTATTGTTATCTTATTTTTTTTAATGTGTTACCATAAATATTTATCTAAGAAAGCGGGCATCTAAAATCTTAACAGTGTACACTAGAGTGGTGCCAATTGGTTACGTTACGCATACAATATGTCTACTAAATACACAAATTATAATAACATATTAAAACTTATCCTCACCTAAATTTTATTGCAGGATAGGAGAAAAATGTGACGACTATATGACTTGCCTTGTGGTAAAACACGGCTATTTTAGCCTAGAGGCTCACCATGAACACTCTTGTTTTGAAATTAGACTATCGGGCTTGAACTCTGCTGTAATTTATACAGAAAATAATAGCTATCGATGACTTATAAAATTGTTTCTCGTCATTGCTCAGTTCCTGTCTATCTACTTTGTAATTCTTTCCACAGACTCAAACAAGTACACTTTTCCTAAGCTGGCTGTAGACTCTCTTAGACCAGAACAGCTTTATATCGTTGACGATTTGGCTTTCCACAACGAGCTCAAGCGGTCCATAGTAAGGTAAAGTACCAACGATAATCATGTGCCGTGATCAGTTACTGCATGGAAGTGACAATTAGGTGTTGGCCTAAGAATGATTGAAAGAAAAAAATGAATGATACTGATTTTACCGTTATCCGTGGCAGCGTTTCCACTCGTGTACTTACCTCAAACATGCATAAGTCTTTAGAAACACAGTTTTGACAATATCTTTGGTTATCATAATTAAGTGTATTTTATATTTAGTACTACCTAAAATAGTTGAAAATGTAGAAGTATTTAAACATTAGTCAACCTGGTCAACAAAGTGAACTTAGCAATAAAATTACGATGTAACACAGTACGCAAAAATAACCCGGCCCAAATATATTTACAGTCATTTTGAATAAAATTGCTAGTCCCCAGCCATAAACATATATGGCGAGCTGTACGTTACATGTATTAAACGTACCAAATTGGAACATCACTATAAAAATAAGGAAGGCGCGAAAAACACTGTCATGGCGGCTGTGTTCAATCTTAACGTACATTTAAACGACTTGTTAGATTTTATTTTTGAGCGAATGGACGCTTTAAAATTTACATTTATTTTACGGCGTTATAAAAATATTGCGTTATTGTCATTATGTCTCGCAGAGGAGTTATGAAAGATCTCTTTATATTTATTTTATGTCAACCAATTCTTTGAATCTCCTAGATATTATTCAACATAACGAATAAACCTAAAATACGTGTTACTATCTTTTATATACAACTTTATGTACTCTCGACATAGATGGTGCCACTTGAATTATGTTAAGTGTTAACAAATCAATAAAAATACTTAATGCTAAACTAACTCTCTCTAAGACAATTAACAGCTAATTACAAATAATTTCTTTGTTCTTTAGTTGCCAGTCAATTAAGGAAGATAACAGCTTTGTTTAAAATAGAAATAAGAATAAAATTACCGGCACTTAGGAACAGACGTAAACTCAATCAAACTAAGTGTTACATATCTGATCTTTCAACGGAACGGTCTGATCTTAAATGATCTTGAACGTAAACATGTGCGTCTGTCAGTGCGCCACTCAAATAAATAGTACATACATACTAGAGATACGTTTCGACAAGAAGTACCGACGAAATTAAAAAAAAAAACGGAAAGGAGAATCTATTCCTGTTTTTTTTTTAATTCTTGGCGGGAAACTTAAAAAGTCGTTTAAAGTCTGTGATTTACTTTTTTTTATTTTTTAAGGGAAAAGGTGATGTTTTAAATATTTTTTAAAACATGTAGATGTAAAATACATATTGTGGTATTAAGTAATTTAAATTTTGTTAAAACCTGACAAAAACCACACAACTGACTGAAATAAAAAAAACCTAAAAATAACCAGTTACAAAAAATAACATAGCAACTGAAACTTGAAACACTTAAATTTGTACGATAATTAATTTCATTTTACAACAATCACGAAGGCTATTGGTAACTGATAATCAGTAGCCGTAGTATTTATGTAGATAAAAAAAATACAAATTGTAAAATCCGGTGGTTTCAAGTTATAAACATGAGGAATTCTCGTCTAATTGTTGTGTATGTAGTTATTGCAATTTTACTGACTGATACAATACACTGTTTAGTAATAATTTATTATGATAAATTGTTTTTCAACGTTTTAAATGTTGGGGCAAAACTGAGGTGAACTGTAAGGATTTAAAAAAAATATGTTTTCTTTTCTGACGAGTTACCTGATTTGTTACTTTTGCCATACTTAGTGCCCAAATGTATTATGTATATATAAATATCTAGTTAAATAGTCTTGTAATAAAATAATTTATACGTTATTGTGACCTTGTGAAATGATATAATATTTGGTTCTCATAACATAAACTATTTTAATTGTAAGCGTTTTGTAATAAACAAAGCAAATTGTTAGTTTCCTTTCTCAAAAACAATTATGTACTTATATGGTATTACTATTAGAAGAACCTTATAAATGTTGTACCAGTGCAAAAATACCTGGAATAAAGGGGAGATCGTAGAATACTAAATATTTTACCGGTAAATGAATTTGTCACCTTCCATTTTTAGGATTTGTAAATGAAAACAAAAAGCCACGTCCCTTCTCGTCTAGTTTTAGTTAGATTACAAAGAAAGTACCTACTGTTATACCCTTGGGAATAAAAAGGTTAGATAGGAATTGAAGAGATCAGCAATGGCTTAGTGAGCGTTAATACAAATGAACAGATACGGGTAGTCCATCTAATATATATATTATATTGTGTTATAAATTATCGCTTATTAACATTTAGATTAATTAGATGTGCTGAAACTCTTGCCTCGGGTAAACATAGAGAATAATGGAAAAAATAGAAATAGAATAAATAGAGAATTGGCCGTCTTATAGCGAAATCGTCCCTATTATGACACATAGATCGAAAGACTTTTAAGGCACCTTAAACAATGTTCAATACATTTTTACAAAAAAAAGAAACAAAAAGCAAACAATCGAATACTCGATTTGAAATAAATGTGAATGGATGTAGTGATGTGCCTCGACTCAAATAGAGGGGGATCTCGGCGTCAGTTCTAATTTTAACTGAGAATGATGGCTGGATTAAATTTTTAAAGCGGCCACTCCAACGGCGGGAACCTTCGCATCATTGTGCGTAGAAACATTTTTGTACAACATCAAGATTCCATTTTTAATTAAAAGTTAAGCGTTGTTGAGTGTAATGAAAGATGAAATTCATCTGGTTTTTTTTTTAATTTATTAATCTTCTGGAGTCAGCGATTTGTCAAATTTTTGGCGGCGCGGAATGTTTCATTTATAATATTCACGGAGCTGTGTATTTCTTTTGACTGATAGCTTCTCGCGATTACACAAATATTAAAAATATATGTATATATTTAAACAACATGTACAATGTTTAATACCATTTATTATTGCTATTACGATTAAAATAAAACACACATACCTATAGGCCACCGTTCATAAGTAAATACTTTTTTAAAGAAAACAAACACTTGTTAACTATTAAATAGGACTTAAATAGAATAGAACAGTAATTGTTTGTTGACAGTGGAAGAATCCTTGGAATTTTCAGACAAGTGTTTAATAAAATATAGGAATATGGCCTAACTATAAAATTATAAGTCAATTTTTCATTAGAAATATGTACTAATTCGAAAACCAGCAAATACCATTATCCCCCACAGTTTGTCGTAAACGTATTAAGATAATAGATCATATCCAATTCATAACTCACTTCGGAACATAATGACATTCCACATCGGGAACACAAACCTCCCCGCAATAAATTCCCGCAATACTTCGAAAAATACTTGAATAATAATTATCATAATATTCGAAACTTTCAACTTTGACGTTGAACGTTCGTGAGAAATTACCTGAAATTATAATTACGAGCCGGTGGGGGGTGGAATGTAGGCAGGTATAAAAAGCAACGTCCCCCCTTAGCTACGGCAGTAAGTATAAAGTGTTCTTTGAGCTCAGTAATTGTACCCGAGGGTTTCAACGAGATACTGACGGTGAATTACGAAATGTGCTTCTGAGAATTGTTGCCGAGTGAAAAAAAAGAGCGATTTTAATTAATTCTCTACGATATTTTTAATGAGACGATAAATAGAAATAATGTTAAATAAATTATGCATGCTTGCGGTTATTTTTATTGAATCCGATACGATAGTAAGACAGTAACGATACATAATCCACAACATATTTACTCCCTGGTTACAACGAGTTTTTTATTACATTAATTTATTTTGGCATCATATAAAATATCATAATTTCAAAAATTACAAAATATCCTATTACATGTAATTTATCTAACATCGCGTCGTCGGTGGCGTAGTAGTTAAAGCACTTCATTGCTGATTTATACTCGGGTTCGAATCTAGGCACACTTTAAACATTTTTTAGTGTCTTGGAAAATCTGTGGGTCTATATTAAGGCGTTAATTGTGGACCGATTTTAAGAATTCCTTGTTTGATACTAGCTAGACATACTTCCAAGTTATAGAAGATAGGAAGTTCCATAAATTGAAGCCACACCTCAAATTGGCGCTATTTACAGCATAGCGTTGAAGCGTAACGTTCATACGTAATATTTGTATGTATACATACCTAAATATATCAATAAAATATTTATATCTAAAAAAAGTACATGTATCTAGAGTTATACAATCACAGGCTTATAATAGCTTAAGATGACTCCAGTGTTCGATCAATGCCACTCAGCGGCCCTCGGGCGACAAGAAACTTATAGTTACTTTGAAAACTCCCTACTTTCTACTTTTATTAAGGCTTCTTCGCTTACATTTTATTTTATTATTGCCAGTTATCGATCCATAGAATGAAATGAACATTTTGAAATATGTAAATATTTTTATATTTTCATATTTTTTCTCTGAATATAATAACGGATAGTGAGAACTAGAATCCTGGTAGTAGACCGGAAGTGTTATTAAAATAACTTATTCTATTTTAGGCTTGTATTATTCACTAATTACTGAATTCTTGTTAAGTCACTAATCAACTATCAGTGAGATAGGCCGTTTGATCATAAACCACAAGTTTGATTTTTGAACAGAACTTTTACTGCCATAACCAGAAGCAAAATAAATTGATTACTCGTGATAGAATCCGTCAAGACTTGTAACGTGTATTATGCATTGTATTCCCGTAAATATCATTCACTATAGTCAATATTGTTGACTAAAATAGCATTAGAATCGATTCGCCTGGAGAGTGTTTCTATCAATTTTTCACGACACTCGGCTGGTGGTGTTGCCATAGTACAATTTTACGAGCCCGTCTACTCAGAATGTTCCCAATATATAAATAATTTTATAGAAGCTGTTACGTCGCGTGCGATTGTCTTCAAGATTGATGTCGCTGTACACATTTTTGTTTTTTTTTTATTAAATTCACGAAAAAAAATTTCTCTGAATCCCCTTGATGGTTATTGCTACTGTTATTGTTGGGGAAAGGATATCACAACGGTAGGCATTTCATTAAACATTTACCTTCTTAAATGTAAATTTACTTTACGGCTTCAATGTAATCATTTAAATAAAATATTAGATATTAATGTATTCTAAAAAACCTGAATCTACTCTTAGGGCGAAATATCAAAAAACATGTAGAAAATGTCTATAAAATCAGGAAAGAAGGGCCTGTGCCGTGACCAGGCCAGTATGGCTTAATTCATTTAATTACCATCTTGAAGCGTTTAGCGACTTGCTGAGCGTCTGGTTAACAGGTTGCTGCTAAATTCATTTAGAACACTCTACGAAACATTGAATGACTTTGACTTAAGTTTTCAGATTGCACTCCGTATATCTTCTAACTTTTTAACAAAACACCATAACTGTAAACAATATCTTAAAAATAAACTGTACACGTACAAATAATGAAAATTGCATAAACTCCTTATTACGGCCACCACTTCCTGTCTACGGGGGTACCTAGGATTAGTTGAGCCATACTAAACTCAATCTTATTTTTATGAGTTTAGAGAATAAATTTCAGCATTACCGCTAATAACAGGGTTCACTTCAATGGAGGGAACTCATTTCTTTGAAATTTACGCTCTACATTACGTTAGTTTAACTTTTTAAACCAGCCTTAGTTTAGGGTTCTTTTTATGAAGTTAAGATGTGTTATATAGAATTGGGTTTATATAGAAATTAGTTTTTGCATTAACTTATTTTTTTTATATATTAGGTGGGAACCTTTACTTTACCCTTTAAAAAAATACACAATAGGATTAGTAATTGGTGGCGTAAACAATTGCCTCATCTTAGGCATAATGTTTTCAGTATCGTCATATTTTTATCACACATAACTTCCGAAAAGTCATTTATGTGAGCCGGGATTCGATCGCATGACTTCTTAATTCAGTAGGCGTACTTTATTTTTATATCCCCGAGAAGTCAAAAATAACTATGTTTAAAAAAAACACGAAAGAGATTACGCTTTTTTAAAGCCTTTGAAGCAGGCAAGTCATCGACGCAATATCCTGTATGAAGGACCGAAATATAGATTGAACCGTCCATTGTTACAACATAGAATGCAAATATAAACCATTACAAATATCCGATATTTCTTGAAAAAAGCAGACGTCGGGGATTTAAGAGTACGTGGAAGTATTAGCATTCTTGTAGCGATGCGGTCGTAATTTTTTTAGAATACATAATGATTTGTGTCTCTACTTCGGGTATATTTATATAATCGGGATATTCCTTATAGCCTGACAAAAACACCGAAAGCAGCAAGTTCATAAAAGCAGATATAATATCAAAATAGGTATTTGTATATATATACTTAATTTTCATACACAACGCAGGAAAAACGTTCAGTTTCTCATTAGTCGGAAAAAATCAAAATACACCAGCAAATGAAATGGTTATATCATGGTTTGCGATAGTAGCATAACCCGATAACTATCCTCCTTGTAATACAACATTTAATAAAAAATCATGTGTTAATAAACTTTAGACCATGGTATATTGAAAAGTGATAAAATTAGTTAAATTAGTGATCAAAGATAAGTTTATAATCACCGGTTCCAAAATCATCAGATATTTATCATGAACTAGACATCACAAGCAATACTCGCAGTCGGTACTTTACCTAAAGTAGTAATATTAAACACTTTAAGTAATTTACTTAAAGTGAGTTAATACATATAAATCACTCGCGGAAATATAAAAGTAAAAAAAATACTAATTGTTGTATCCAGTTTACGAGATTGGCCATAAAAATACTAATTACCAGAGAAAGTAAAATTAAAAACAAAATATTTTAATACTTTTCATAATAGAAGCCTAAAGCACGCGCCAAATAAAAAATAAACATTATTTATGGAACACCTCGGGAATAACAATAGGCCGGGCACGCCGAAAGGTAAGAGGGAAAAATTAAAAGCACCATTAAAATCCTTCTTAAATTTATTCGTCAAAGGAATGGCTAACAAAGGACGTTACATTTATTTCCGTTAACCTCATTTACCATATTGGAGGAAATCCACTTGACTATTTCTTCAACGGTTTTCAAAGACGATATGAAATATGCTTCATATTTAATACATAAATTGCCCATGGGCTAGTAAATTTCACTTTCACATTGTATAACTGACTCACAAAACAAATTTGTTTATAATTTGGTAAAAAGATAATTGTTTTTTCTACTTACGTCACATACACGGAGAATTAAATAAATGTTACATAGAAACTGGAACTTAGAAATGAAATCTTTTTATACAAAAATCTGGTCTGGAAACTTCTTCTTTTATAAACTCTACACATTTATTGAATAGTTTTATTTGTCGCGAAACACCTGACAAAAGCACAAGTTCTGTGAATTTTTGAGCGAGAATATATTTAAAAACTACGCGATATATTCCGTAGAGAATGGCATTATTGAAATACAGGTTATAACTAACAAAAATATGTAAATCCTAGCACCGTGATTTAAAAATTCTTTTTCATAGTCGTTAAAATTGTAGGTACGCACACATTATCGAATTTCGAATACCTATCCATTTGAAAGTGGTCGCCCGTCCTTTTGTTTCCGTTTTTTTATTCATTTAAATCCCCATTTCGAACGTGCAATGAAGTTTTTAACTTCGTTATGAACTTGATACTGGCAAATGCGTCAAACATGTGACACCATTGCCTTTACTAGAGTAAATAAAAAATCCGTTTGTAGTGAAAAGTGCATTGCAATTTTGATAGTGTCTGAAGAGATATGTAATAAAATATTATCCCTAATTCCCAGTAGGTACTATGAACATTTCAGTTATGAACCTTGATCGTGTGCTGTACAGTGAGGGCCAAATTGTTTGTGAGGTATACTTGAATATACGTCTGATGCTGCTGTGCTGATGAAGAAGTCACATAACTCTTTAATGGTTAGGAGTTGGGAGACAATACCGCAATTAGTCGATGGAAACTGTTTAGTGGTGTATAGGACTAACGTGTTGCTTGGGAGATAAGCTTAAATCCATACTGATACTGCTGTGCTGATGATGAAGCTACGGAACTCTTAAACGGTTAGGAGTTAGGACACAATACTGTAAAAATGTTTTTTTTTTTCTGTAATACTTTCAAGGCTGTGATTGGTCTTCATCCGGGCTACAGTGTTATTGTCTACCCATGTTATTAACAAAAATATAAATACTTAACAAGTATTATCAAACTCTTTTAGCTAAGTACTTATTAATAACAATTATAGTTCCTTAAAAATATCAACCATTTAACAAACGGACTTGTAATAAGTGATAATATATTTAATAAACTGTAAGTCATGTAAATGAACTAACTTCTATTGAAGTTCACAACTCATTAATATCACAACAACTCGTAAAAAATTACTTGAAAAAAATTTAACCTACTTCTAGGAACGTAAACCACAAAATCTTTAAGTAAATGAAAACAGTACATTCATAACTAAAAACTACTAAAAAGCGATAAATAACGAAACTTACTAATTTGTATACTTAATACAATATACAAAACGTAATCACTACATAGTATAAAACAAAGTCGCTTTTTCTGTCCCTATGTCCCTTTGTATGCTTAAATCTTTGAAACTACGCAACGGATTTTGATGCGGTTTTTTTTAATAGTTAGAGGGTGTCAACGGGGTGGTTTTGATCTATAATTCATGAATAGTGTAGTGAAAAAAATTATAATTTACAAGATTTAAAACTTTAATCAAAAACGCTGCCTGAACCCTAAGTGATAAATCAAAACAATGTACTACATTATTATACACCTTTAAAAGGTCTATAAAAAAGTCCGCGAGGGCATATGTCTATGTCTTAGGGATAACCCACAATGACCATTATTATTTTTTTACTTTTTACGAGAAATAATGGCTTATTTACGAAGCAATTTTAAACATTACAGCATTAATTTTCATCCAATTAAGTAAGTCTTAAATAGATTGTGCTTTTAATATAGATTAATATAGCCATTTACAACATGTAATTTAAACTAATATTTACGAAGATATTACAGTATTAACATAGCGGTACATGGCAGTTGCGTTTGCGCGCCAAAACGCGTGCCGATAAATAGCACAAATTGAACTTTTTAAGATCCAAATATGTATTACTAATTTATTTCTTTTGATGCCGAACCAAGTTCGCCGGGTCAACTAGTAGATAGTATAAAACAAAGTCGCTTTCCGCTGTCAGTCTTCTTATGTACACATATCTTTGAAACTACGCAGCGGATTTCGATGAGGTTTTTTTTTAATAGATAGAGGAAGTCAACGGGCTGGTTTTTATGTATAATTCATGAATGATGTACTAAAGAAAAAGTGATAATTTAGGAGATTTATCACTTGCAAACGCTGTAAAAATACTATTTCATCCTCCCATCTCGGAAATAGTATTTTTGCCATTCGATATCTGAGCGCAAAAGCCGTTTTTACCCACTTGAGGTTAAAGTAAATTTGAATTTAGACCATCGCATGCACGGTATGTGATTTCAAAACATCATTAAACCTATTTACTTCCATCTCCATGGTACCGTTTTTATCGTACAACTTTTTTTTAAATTTGTTAAAAACTCAAGACTTTGAACCTCCTTGGTGTACTTTTGTTTTTAATTTTCCTAATATTACACTCAACATAAGTAACTGTAGCAACGTTACTTTGAATTTTTCTTAAGCTAAGTATTATTTGTTGTACATAGGTAATTTTTCTGTAATATTAACATAATTATCTTAATGTTGTTGTAAATATGCACCTACACTGAAATGAAAGTATCTTGTGATTATTTTGCATTTAGTCATTTCCTCGCTGAGGGGGGATGAAAAGTTACGTGTTGCACTCTAGTGCAAAGATTTTTCACCTTGTGCTCTTTTGATTCCCTCGCTAACGCTCAGGATTCTAATTTTTGGATAACTCGCTGCGCTCGTGATTCAATTTTAGAATCCTTCGCTTGCTCGGTTATCAAAATTGAGCACGCGGTTAAAAAGCAACTTTGCACTCTTGTATAACAAATAACTATTGATGCGAAACAAAGTTCGCCGGGTCAGCTAGTACTTTTATAAAGTAATCTTTAACTATTATAATATTTACAAATGTCACTTATTTTTGGAGTCGGTGCAAGCCCAGGTAACATACTCTATTGTGTTGCACCGACTTCAATAATGAGTGACATTTCAATCAATCAATCCAAAATTTACTAATTTATTACTTTTGATGCGCAGAGTTCGCCGGATCAACTAGTAATATATATAAAATAAATAAATAAAAATAAAATAAAAAGCCTTTTATTTCCAGTTTCACATTGCATCCTAAAAGTTATTTACTACCTATACTACGCTAACAAAATAAATATAAATAAGTCACCTTCACCTTCGGCCTTCACCTGAGAGTAATATACATACAATCAAATAATTGAATGCCTGCAGTACTTGGTATCTATCTACTACTGCACACGTATGTGGTAGAGTTTCGAGACGCTGATTTTCCACCGAAATAGTCCAGCGCGCCCGAATTTTAATAACTTTAAAATAACTTTGAAAGTATTCAATTATTTTAATTTGTGAAATAGCAAAGTTGAGCGGAGTAATATCTGAGGTTAAAGAATTCTTATTGTCAAAGTTCTATGTTAATGTTGTACATAGTTGGAATGAACTTTCAAACTAGAATTTATGGAACCACTTTGGAATAAATTCATTCAAACAACAAAATATTTTGTTGTTTGATATATATTATAATCATAGCGCGTTGATATTAGGATTGGAATAGACGCCGTCTTGGCGGTGATGACGTAGTGCAAGAGTCAGTGTCAATACCGTTTGCAACGTTTTGAAGCGCATATTATTGACTTTAAATTTTTATTGTTGAATTTATAACTAATTTAATAACTAATAATTTATAACTAATAATTTTCTTTGTCCAAGTACAAAATCGACAAATAAAATTATGCCTCGCTATACTTAAGTAAACAGTTTTTGGATAGAAGCGATCCGGCAAAGATAAACAGTAAAGAAGGTGGGTGGATACAAAACAAAAGTAATTAACGGTTTCATTTTTTAAAATTATCTTCAGCACAATTGTGTTTTGTTAACGAGATTCAAGGGGGTTTCTTCGCAGAAAGTTTTTATCTTGGAATAAACAAAAAAAAGGTTAATGAGGAAACAGTTTATTTTTAATTTATAAAATGTAGTTTCATCAATTGGCCAGATAGCATACCTATTGAGTTTACGATTTACTCAAGTATTATTATATCGTATAAAAGCTATAATATTAAATAATATTGCTACTAGTAATGCAAATTTAATGCTATAATTACGAACAAACATTATTATTTTAAGCATGAATGTCCTTATAAATTGTGGTAAAGCCACGCATTTCACTGCATGAATGGCGTTTATAAAATAAATAAATAAAACACTAGGCAATGGCGACTTTTCTTTTTTCATTGAATTTTCCATAAAGCTTTTAAAACTTAATTTTGAAATCTGAATTATATTTTTATTAAGTTAATTCAGTCTAGCATGAAAATTATGTTAGCACAGATGTTAAGTCAATGCAAAGACATAGTAATGACATTTTTTATTTTAATACAATTGGAAATCTTACTAAAATATCGTCTCTTTCGTGCTTATATATATCTTAAAAGTATCGCAAGAATTTACAAGTATTGAAATATGTATATAGAATAACACAATAATATCCACCAGCAAGATATACGAAAAAAAGAGGCACATATTTGTCATAAGGAAACATGTACAAATATGTCCCTTTTTCAATCTGATCGGGAATGAAATAAAATCAGAAGGTTTAGCTGCTTATCATTCCGTACATGTCACAACGGGGTCAGGGTTGCTATGATATTCACAAAACCTATTTCACAGGACAGCTCATTCGTATTCTCACTCCCTTTAGTGTGGGTGTTATATTGGCTAACATATTTTGAGCTCGTCACTATTACATTTTATATTACGATCCGTTTAGGAGATTGAAGACTTCATCGGCAAAATGATGATACATGTCATATTTTGCAATCGAATTGAATAGGATCCAAATAAATTTCTTGAATTTCACTAATCTATAATAACTTTTACCTATACTCAAACATTACCAAATATAATGTCAACATACTCTTACTACAGAGAACTCCAACAAAAAAGCAAGAACGCTGTTTACGCCTTACATGTACAAAAAGATAGTAATAGGTTAAAAAATATCATTAAAATCACTTAAAATATTCAAAATTAAAAACATCTAATTTTCGTCATGAAATACAAATAATCTTATGCATTTCATATTTAGACGTGTTTCGGGTGCAAGTGTTTGGAAAGTTATGAACGTTGGCCTGCCTTTGGGTAAGAGTAAACAACTCATGCCCAGCTTATTCTGCATACTCCGCAAAGGACTAAGAAGTGAAGTTATCTAATTCATTATGTTAATAATACCGTACAGAACTTCATCACGCACTTTTCTTGATGAGAGATGAGAATCCACTTTGGACAGACGTTTCGGTGTATTGTTACGACCTATATCAATCACTCTCCCGAAGTCTGATCGACGTGAGGCACACCGTGGGTCACGTCACAAGTATTTTACGGAAAGCACCTTGGAGGTGTTTCGTGAAAATGTTTTTATTTCCATTAATTCTTGAGATATTATTTTTACATAGACATATGGCATTTAGAATTTCGTTATACATATTAACTACTATATCTATTTATAGTATTGAGAGGTTAGGTAATAGCAGATAATGTTAGTACTAACTAACATTAACTGCATAATCATTACTACATGATATATTATTAATATACACCTAGAATACCAGAATATTAAACTAGCTTAAATGAATGCTGGCAATATTTAGTTCGCTGTACAACCATGGTTAGTATTTAAACTATTATGCTTTGTAATTTTCCTCCATCGACTTTCTCACCTCTCGAAAATGTTTAGTCAGTTCACAATTGCAAGAAAAAAATCAGATTCCACCCTATTCTCGTTCTGCCACACTCCATATGTAATATAATAAGGCATCGCGCCAGTCAATCGTGGAATTCTCTGCTCACGAGTATATCAATCACTCTGGGGCTGAGCGGCGTGGGCCACGTGACCCCGCTATCGCCACCGCACCGACAATAACGAACATATTTCAGCGCACACCCCAACGAGGGGATAAATGTTTCAACACTTTGAGAACAATCGTATGACGAAAGATTTCTTTTATTCGGATTGTAGATATCGTGTGTGACCTCGAGGGAATTCGTGTCGCCATTCATTCATCAATGAGCCATTCATTCGTTTTTGTTATGGTAAAAAAAAAACATTAAAAAAAACATGGCAAATATTTGAACGGTTTATTATTTGTAGATTAATTTAAGCATGTCGTTGCACAGCTTTCCCGATTCAGGCGACTTATAATTGGTTCCAACTGGTACAACTGGTTCCATCATGTGAATATCAGCCAATTGCACTGAAAGAGAATGTCAGTAGTTTGGACATATAATGGAAATGACGAAGCATATCTAATATATAAAATTCTCGTGTCACAGTTTTCGTTCCCATACTCCTCTGAAACGGCTTGACCTATTCTCATGAAATTTTGTGTGCAGATCGGGTAAGTCTGAGAATAGGACAACATCTATTTTTCATCCCCTAAATCACAAGGGTAACAATCAATATTTTTTTTGTTATGTTTCGATATATTTCTGTTTTTTATTTTTTTTATAAAACGGGATACAAAAATACATACAATCCTAAATTTTCAACTCCCTACGATCAATCCCTATTTTTTTTAAATTTAATTTCTGGATTTTTTTTTAATACGATGAAATTTGTAACCTTTTAGCACCAAGTTACAAATTTCATCGTATTGAGTTTCATTGTATACTTCACTTAGTTAACTTTTTTATTTTAAATATTTTAAGAATCTATTGTATACTAGCTAAACCGGCAAACATGGTCTTGCCAAAAAATTTAATTTAAAAAATAGGGATTGATCGTAAGGGGTTGAAAATTTAGGGTTGTATGTAGTTTTGTATCGTGTTGTATGTATATTATGTATTGAATTTCTGTATTAACAATAACAAAACCAAACAATTAGTGCATGTCCATAAATTTGTGCAATTTTTTTAATTAATTAAAAACAATCGATCGTTAAGCCTAATAAGTTATGGAGTCCTTCATGTCAACGCACTATACACCATAACTTACCAAATTTGATTATGTCTACCCGCACACGGCAAAATAATTCATATCTCATATTTGAATTCATAAATCTTTAAACGTTCTCCATATAAGAATTAATTGTAATTTAGATCAAAGTCGCTTTGATAGACTACTTATTTAACACAGGGACACATGACAGGACTTACAGGTCCCAGTTTCCTTGTTCACCTCACTGGTTTTTTTTAAGGTTATGTTCGACAGTTGTCTTGGATTCTACTTAGATTGAAAATCTGTCGATGTCTGTTCTATTAAAAGGGTCTAATGCCACTGCCATGATGTGCAAAGGTTTATGGAGTACTATAACACCATCAATGTCTTTATGGGGGTTCTGGCTGCTTTCCTAGCTCCTTATCAGATATCTCCTTAGCAGATACAGTAGAATTGATTAATTATGTATTTATCTAATTGTAACTTGAAAATAATTTTATTTGAAGATTCCGAATTTGTGAAATCAGCTATATATATATATATATATATATAGATACAATGATAAATATAAATAAAATGCTTTCATATCTTAATGTTGATCACAACATGCAAGTACCTACATAGATTTAGGGTACGTGTTTGTTTATTGTCGAGGTGGCACGTACCATCATAACCTTAGTACAATCGGAAAACCGTAAGACAATACCAATTTACCGTAGCATGTGAAGGTAATCCCGGCAAGAGGGTGGAATGTCACAGCAACGGTATACCCACAATTTCCTATAACATTATTATCTATAAACGTGTTAGGGGACGAATGTATGGACGTTTATCCGACACATTTCGAGTCATCGGGGAATAAAACTTGGGATTACGTAAGTGGATTATATCTAACTATTGAAACGATTAAATTTTTGGGAAAATCCCAAAGTAGCGATACAGAAGCTTGGGGAGTCGAAATCAGGTCTCCAAAGGTCAACAAGGTTAAAATAAACGATAAGCTTACTTTTGTTTATTTTACCGAGTAATTTATATCGGTCGAAAAACTAGATATAAGATTTTTAATGCGATTCGGCTCTGGGACAATTTTCAGTAATGCGGTTTGGAAATCCCTGTCATAGAACATTTACTTTATTTTATAATTAAGTACTTAATAGGTTATCCTTGTAAGTTCCGTTGCCAACATACAACAACAACTCGACCTAGGCACGGTTTAATTAACTTTAATTAAAACAATTCATCCTGCCCTCTCCCCTAGTTATCTCCTTAATAGTAGCTACTCTGTTGCTAACCACGGTTGTGTGGCAAAGTGACAAGAACAAATTATACAACATCTCATTCATCATTCATGTGGTCCTCTGACTATATATGACCGGCAACTGATATCACGGGATTCATTGGTATCAAAAACAAATATTGTGTTCCAAAAACAAATATTTAAAACGTAATTTTTTTTACCTTCCTTTTGCGTGGCATGGAAACACAATAATTTGAATCATCAATACAAAAGCTGAAATAAAATTATTGAAGTATTGACCGTTGTCCGAACCGCATCTTGTACATTGTATGTTCTTAAATATTTACAAATATATAGTTTACTCAGCTTCTGACCACCAATTAAATCGTCAAGAACTAACCCTAAAAACGTGTTTAACGTTTTTAGGGTTAGTTTTTGAACAAGGCTTTAGTTATTAAAAAAATGTAACCTATATTACTCCTGAATGGAATAAGAAACAAAGGCGAATTTTTTGTTTGCATAAATCTTTTAAACTACGCAACAGATGCGGAACTACGTATTTACCTGGAAAGGTTCAATACATAAAAAGAAAGGCCTTCCTCTCGTTTATTATTCTGCGGGATATACTCGTATAGACGGATGGAGAATATATTATACCTACATACTTTGAAAACTTGAGTACCTATAATATACCAAAAAAATGGATGTTGTTTTTGGTAAAGATGAAATATGACGATGCTAAGTAATTATTTTGAGTATAATTTGTTTATTTTACACATAAACACATAATATATATGCGTAAATTACATTTTTAACAAGTAGAGTAGTTCTTGTGAACACACTAATAGATTAGAATGGTATAGATACCTTTAAGACAGTAGGGCATACAGACCCATTGTCTGACGATGATCCAACAAAGTTATATAAAAATTAGATCACACTTGTCTGAGTATAGGCTGTATAAATAAAGGAGCATTTTTAAAATAATCCCTTAAGTGTTTGTCGGTGACTCGACTTTATTTCTCGCACCTAAACTTACTTATTCAAACGTTTCGTCAAGAGTTTTCCTTCTTTTGATATCCAAAAACTACAACTGTACAATCACCTATTGTTCTGGCAGGAAGTTCTGTAAGTACTTTTTCTTATCTGTTCGCAATCGCCATTTTATATTTAACATTACAAAATTATTCATTCTTATTTTAAAGATGTTTAGATTTCCCAGCATTGTTATATAGGTATATTGCACAAGAAAATATTGTCAAATCTTTACGGCCTTGTGTTTGTACCGAATTGCAAAAAAGAGGCTGTAAGAATTTTATATTTAGCTAGTGTTATTTCGTCAATTGTCAACTTATTTTAATTAATCTGGCTATATTAAATAATGGTACTTATTTTAATTTCAAATTCTATAGAAAACTCTTTAATCCATTATATATATATTATACATTTTCGATTTTTGAAACTAAATGGATATAGTCAATGAGAGAATTAAATAAAATGAACAACTATTAAATAGAATAACGAAGTAATAACTTCGTTATTCTATTTCAACTTCACTTCACATTTCAGATTCACTCGTGAAAATGATCTCTGTAAAGAGTTCGAAACGTCGGGAAATAAATAAAAATAAGTAATAAATAAACGCGATATAATCCTAAGAGTTGTTTTAATGTTATTAGCATAACGAAGCTGATCTTCCAAATTTACACTCGAAGAAATAATGAAATTATATCAATATACAACACAAAACGGAAAATTTATTTGCATCATTCTTGTTCTCAGGTAAGTAGCAATAAAATTATAGTTCAAAACCGTCTATAAGGCACTCGAGAAACTACAAAGTGGAACAAATTGGGCGACTCTACGCGACATCATAATGACAACTAGGCAGAATAGCGTACTGCTGCTATATTTGCCTGTTAGAGACAAAAGAACATTCTTTTAATTTTTTTTTTGCTATTTTCTAAACCCTTTACAACTTCTTTGCTAACGGGTAATTGGCGAAGACGGCAATGTTCCAATAGCCATTACGTTGCTCTGCATTTACTGGTCAGACCACGACCAGTAAATGCAGGTATTTGGTCCTATGAAATACGAATTGCAATTGTCAATAATTAAGATAGAAAAAATCTGAAAAGTGTAACATAACGTGCTATAATATAATCATTGTGCTATCATAACAGTTAAATATTGTTGGAATCCTCATTGCGGGGCTCTCTGATTTTTTTTAGTGAGAGCGAAAAATCTTTATTTCAGTACATAAAAACAAAAAAAGCAAACTTTAGTTACATTTTCCCCACATAAAATTAACACGAGCAAAGTGAATAGACTTTCTCATTTTAAATTCATAAGTTTACCGCCGGCTTGTTTGCGCGCGTTTTTCTGTGAGCGCTTCAAATTTCATTTTGTGCGCCTTTTTTTTTACAAATAAGAGACTGTAAGTTACTGTCTAACGGCCGAATATCGATTTTCCATTGAGTGTGTGCCAAACCGAGCGCAGCATGTTTAACGGATAACATTTGTATTTAAAAAAAAATATGCTCTTGTGTTCGACAGCAATATGGCCTCTATGCTTTTAAAAATACGTTTACGTTTAGCAAATGGGAATTTTCTGTTTACCGGACTGCAGTACAAGGAGATTGTGTTTTTTGAGTGTTAACACGTATAATCCCTTGGCACGCCACACAGACTCAATGCCTGGAGAATTAAGTACATAGGCTATTTTATCCTCCACAGATAACGGTTCCAGTCCACTTATTATCTAGTAGAATGCTGTAAGAAACTTTATTCAGTGGCTCTAGTTTGGGCGAGTTTTGGTCCTTTTCAATGTTTCAAATCGTCCCATATGCGTATTATATTGTTTTTTTTTAGATTTTCCAAATATAATCAAATCGTCAAAAAATAATTACTTACCACTATTTAAATTACTCAACCCATCCGTGCGATGGTGAGGACGTACATTAACATATATGTCACACTATCTGCTTGATTGTGTTAGACATGTTAATTGCCATATTGCCCGATCTAGCTTGAATATTAATTATGGGACAGTGATTACAAAACCAATTATCGGCCATAGCCTTCCTTTACCGATCGGCTATCAAGACTGATCATACACGCCCGGTCATAGTGAAGACAAGGATAGCGACATTATATTTTGGACTTAATGAATTGGAATATTTTATTAATATTTATTATAACATGCAAAAGTATTAAATAATTACAAAATATATTTTTTCAGGAAATAGTAAGTACAAATAAATATATAAAAAAACCTTTCGAGTTATCACTCGTTTATTGAACTACATTATTTATTCCAATATTACCCATGCCTTAAAGTATAAATGATCATGGATAATGTATTGAAGTATTAAGAGTAAAAAAAAGTAAAAGTGTGTGTCCGCTCCGACGCACGACTGGAGTTTACTCCTCAAGAACGATTATAAAATAAAATAATAAATATTTACTGTCTACAAATATGAACACATTTCTTCGTAATAGAGAATGGCGTATCGCTATAAAGAGTGTTTCTATAAAGAGCTCAGGACATTGTATGGAGTGCCGACTCTTATTTATATGCTCTGTGACTATAAAGAGCTCAGGACATTGTATGGAGTGCCGACTCTTATTTATATGCTCTGTGACTATAAAGAGCTCAGGACATTGTATGGAGTGCCGACTCTTATTATTATACATTGTAAATCGATTCTTAAGGAGTAAACTCCAATAATAAATATATACTAATATATACTATGTACTAACATATTATATTAGAAACAAATAGTAATTAGTTAACAACGCCATCTGCTGGAATTAGTTAACAACGCCATCTGCTGGAATAGCTTTAGTGTTGTTGTCGTTAAAGCAAGTTAAGTGCTCACAATTTAAAATAATTCACATTCGCCAATAGATGTCAGGAATTCCAATAAAAAAGTAAGTTGATGTTTAAGTTAATTATCGATAAAACACGATAAAATGAAATTTTCTAAAAATGATTCCTAGCTAGATCGATTTATAGCCCCCGAAACCCCCTATATACTAAATTTCATGAAAATCGTTGGAGCCGATTCCGAGATTCACACACTTTTTATTAGGAGTACGATGTTGGCGATGCTACTGTGGCGCCCCTCGTTTCATTACCAAAGATCGAAAAATATTATTGATATTTCATTATTTTATTAGTATGTAATTCGTACTTAAATATAATTTTCAAAAAACACAATTTATAAAAACACAATTTATAAATAATATAATTTTTTTTTCTCCGCCTGCAATACGTACTTACGTATATGTATGTATGTAAAAAACAAACAAACAAACAAACCCGATCCTAGAAAATGTGTCGAAATTGGTAAAGAGGACGGTAATTAGACGATTATACATACGGCCCTCGTGGTGCATCGGTAAACCGCACTACCGATAACACAAGGTCGGGGCGGGTTCGATCCCTCGTCTGGGGGTGTTTTTTTCTACATGTTTTTACGGTATTTATTTACAAAAATAAATATTTACTGTCTACAAATATGAACACATTTCTTCGTAATAGAGAATGGCGTATCGCTATAAAGAGTGTTTCTATAAAGAGCTCAGGACATTGTATGGAGTGCCGACTCTTATTTATATGCTCTGTGACTATAGCGCATAACGCATTTCGTGTGACACTCACGTGACTAGTACGATTTTGGTCCCCATAATTTTCATACCCCGGGCCTATATATGTAAATCGATTCTTAAGGAGTAAACTCCAAAAAAAAATAACAATATTTCTGACATTAAAACAAACTTTAGGATTATATCGCGTTTATTTATTACCAATTTTATTAATTTCCCAACGTTTCGAACTCTTTACAGAGATCATTTTCACGAGTGATGAACAAAAAGATGGTAGTTGTTCAAAAGCTATTTTCATTGATACAGAGAGCACCCACTTTTTGGAAATAAAAATCAAAAAGTTGATGTTAAAATATGATTTTTACTATTGGTAACCCACATCAGACCATGAAACAAAAATTAAATATTTATTAACAAGATATATTTACTAAAGAAAAAAGTTTGGTTTGCACAGATCCTTTGTTGTATGATTTAACAAGTTGACCCGGCGAACTTTGTTCCGCATCAAAAGAAATAAATTAGTAATATTTGGATCTCAAAAAGTTCAATTTGTGCTATTTATCGGCACGCGTTATGGTGCGCAAACGCAACTGCTATGTACCGCTATGTTAATACTGTAATATCTTCGTAAATATTAGTTTAAATTACATGCTGTAAATGGCTATATTGATCTATATTAAAAGCACAATCTATTTAAGACACTTAATTGGATGAAAATTAATGCTGTAATGTTTAAAATTGCTTCGTAAATAAGCCATTATTTCTCGTAAAAAGTTAAAAAATAATAATGGTCATTGTGGGTTATCCCTAAGACATAGACGTATGCCCTCGCGGACTTTTTTATAGACCTTTTAAAGGTGTATAATAATGTAGTACATTGTTTTGATTTATCACTTAGGGTTCAGGCAGCGTTTTCGATTAAAGTTTTAAATCTTGAAAATTATCATTTTTTTTCACTACACTATTCATGAATTATAGATCAAAACCACCCCGTTGACACCCTCTAACTATTAAAAAAAACCGCATCAAAATCCGTTGCGTAGTTTCAAAGATTTAAGCATACAAAGGGACATAGGGAAAGAGAAAGCGACTTTGTTTTATACTATGTAGTGATAGGTAACAGTTGTTATTTTTAATTATTAGCTAATTATCTTATTTCTTTTAAGTTAGTTGAGATCAGAGTATAACTATTATGAAATATTTATTGATTTTAAATTTAAAGGTAAGTATTTGTTAAAAAAATCTACCACTGGGTCGCAAACGCGGCCAGTCCTGAGAAAGACCCAGCAAGAAAACTCAGCGGCTGTTTTTCAAAACTGATTATTATTTCATTTTGGACGGGCTTTGTACGGACGGACTAGTACTATTATTTGTGAAATTGAGAAAAGAAAACCTGGTTACCAAGTTAATAAAAAATATTTTTATTGTATGCTGTACTGTTCAAAATTCTACATTATTTTGGTTTCTGATGTGGGTCTGACCTGCAAACTATACTAATGGTATCCCGCTGTCTTGAGCTGTTTGATTGTGGGCTAGGTTTGATGAGACTTATGACTGGGTTCCAGCTAGGTGATAGTTTCCAGCCATCTTCTCTATTCAAATTTTTTGGATGTTTTTTGATTTCAATAGCCTAGCGTATCATCCTGGGACGATAATGTTGTTCTTTGGCGAGGATTTGTGGTTTGTCAAACCTGATGTAGTGTTTTGGGCCCGTCCTACAGTGTTCACAAACAGCAGACTTATTATAGCGGTTGTGTTTCACATCCGCTATGTGTTCTTTGATCTTTGACCTCTTTGTTTGTCCGATATAAGAGAACCCACAGTCACAGTCCAGCTTATATACTCCTGGGTCTTGCAAGGGGATGTGGCACTTGACAGATGGTAGAAATTGGCTAACTTTCTTGGGTGGCTTAAAGTATGTTTTAATCGAAGCATGTTTTAAAATATAGCCAATTTTGTCAGTGATTCCCTTTATGTACGGCAAGATGGCAGGTTGGCGCTCAACTGTGGCTCGCTTCACTCGGTTTTTGTGATGATTTCTGGGAACTTTAAGCTGATTGGCATGTAAGACTTTTTTCACATGCTGAATCTCCTCTGCTACGTGTTCCTGGTAACAAATCCCTCGTGCTCTCTGAAACAAAGATTTAGACACGGCAGCTAACTGTGAAGGATGGTGGTGAGATTCACCATTCAGGTATCTATCTGTATGGGTTTTCTTTCGATACACAGTGTAACCGCGATATAATCCTAAAGTTTGTTTTAATGTCATGAACGTGATTCGCGAAAATCTTAGAGATAAATAAACAACATTTCTGTTGTCATATTAACGACAACCTCTGTAACAACGTAACATATAAACAGGAGATAGGTACATGGCAGCACATGAACAGGATCACAATCAAAACAGTAAAAGAGTTTTCCGTAGTCAAAATTTGCGAGCAGAGTAAGAGCTTAGTTCCTGTCAGACAAAAGGTTCTATTCATTTTCTATACGTATAGTTTCTTATAATTCATTGCCGGAAACTTTTGGCAGATTTTATCACATGTCACCAATTTCCTAACAGACTGCACTGGAAAGGATTATATTTCCAATGTTAAAAAGTTTTTGTTCCCCCCTGCAAGATAACAACCGCAGAAAAAATCTTACGTAAACGTAACTTCACGCCTTTTTCTACCCAAATGTGTAGCCTCGACTCGACTCGTTACGTTATGTCCTAAATGGAATAGGTGGCGAATCTATTGTCATAAATCGGGCACACAGTTGTCTTTAATTTGTACGCGTTACGTACACATTTAAATAATTGTTTAATATATTTTTGCCAATATCATATTTATTCAGAAAGATAACTGAGTATCGCAAAATATAATTGACCTTTATAAAGGCTGTGCGGACAGATAGGAACATTTTCACAAAATCAAGTACGCGAGGAGCGCCGTCTCTCCGAGGAGCATAAAGGTCGTTAACACGCCCTATCTTCTGAACTTCCTTCCTCGACGAGTGGTGAATTCATTGCACCGAAATCACTTAAGCACTTCTCTTTCATAAATTTTCAACAGACTTTCCGTATTTAGGGGATATAATTTAATTTGTTCCTTTCCGGTTCCCAATTTTCACTTTCAACTTCTGCTTTTGCAAGTTTTCAACTACCTAATTTTGTCATCGGTGACCGGGATGTCGTTCTCACTGTTTATGATGTCTGTCTAAAGATTAGTAATTTATTGCAGCTGAGTTTTTGCTCATTATGATAATCATGCCAATTTTATCACAGTAGAAAAAGGTAAATAAGACGGATTTTTAGCTTCAGTCTATCCAAAAAAATATACCTTAAAAGTATGATCAAACTCGGTCTAGCTATAGAGGAGTTCATTATATCACATAAATTTACATTACAATCTCATACCAATTACATTAAAATCTCTTATTCAATATATATAAAGTTTACAGTTGGTCTGTTTTCAATAAAATCCCTGTTGTGCGTCGGATCGGCTGCTACATTACAAAATCTTTTAATTAAATTACGTTTTCAGATATATATTAATTTCATTTAACTAAAATATTACCCTGTAGTTACTAAATGAAGAACATTTTACGGAATTACGAATATTTGAAGACAATCACGGAAGCACAAAGTTCGTCAACATTAGGTGGTCGATCGATCGCTAAGCCAATAATCAGCCCGGCCCAGTTCTGGCCGACCACTGGCACTCGAGTGGAAATTCGACATCCTTGTACTTTATATAATAATAATATACACTCGCTATAATAGTAGAATCGCGAATATATTTAATAATATTACATATATACTTATGTATACAATAGAATGCAATGTCTCGAAATTATATTTATCCACGCTTCACATATGAACAAATTCAATAAAACAACCAATTTTTAGTTCGGTTTTCAATAAAAAGCGTGTTTTTTAGTTTTTTTAAACTATTATTTATTTTCTATTTTTTAGTTCGGTTTTCTAGTCTAGAACTTTCATAGTTCACAAATCGCACCATCTAGTGGCAATCAGCGGAAACTAAAAAAGAAGTCGGTTACAAACAAACCTACAAACATACAAACATACATGGGTGAATATACGCTATTTGGATTTCAATGGTCTTTAGAAATTTTGTATGTTAAACTTATTATATTAGTATTTCTGTATACTTAAACTATAAAGAATATAGCCTTTTATCTGGACCACAAAGTATATTCACGATAATAATTTAATTTATGGCATTTATGGTTTAAAATTGTTGTAAATGTATACTCCTCTGGCATTCCCATTTATGGATTATCATGATCTCATGGCAATATTCTTAAAATGTGTAAGCAATTATGTTTTATTTTAAACATGATCATGTGCTTTAATAAACATTAAAACATATTTTATCAAAACACAGTAAATTTATTTATTAATATAAAAAAAATAACTTATATTCACGTCATGTTACAATTATGTCACTTCATCTGGCGTAACTCGAAGACGTAAATTTCTGACTTAAAATCGCCAAGGTATCTTTTGACTCTGAACTATGCGTCTACAACAATGTGAAGTTTAAAGCAAGCTAATGGCGTTAGGCAAAATTCTAATAATTTTGCCCCAGTTTGCGATTCTTTGTCGGAGAACGTGTTTGTGCCAGTCGTTGGAGTATTTCCTTTGGTAAGCATACATTTTTGAATTTTATCGTTACGAAATTGTTTATTTGCTCAATGTAATGTTTAATATGCATATATGTCATGTATTACGTTAAACTGAGGTGATAAAAGCGAGTGATGCTAGTTTTGTAGGTTAGGTGCAATTTTGTCACTTTCTCTGGCGTAACTCCTCTGGCAAAGTTCACACCAGAAGAAATACAAGAGCGCCAGAGAAGTGACTAAATTATGTTTCTTGACATTTTTAATGTGTTAAGACTTAATATAAATAGTTCTAGATACTATGGCATAATTAGACATCATGGCGAATGTTAAATAAAAGCAAACAAGCCTTTCTTGCTAGAAAGAAAACGTTAAGCTGAAAAATAAAAAAGCAAATTATTAAAGAATTAGAAACTATGACATAAGAATGCAAAATTAAAAGAAAAAAGAAAGGTAGCAATATGAAAAGGAAGAGGACACATTATGAACATACGTGATGTCTGAAAGAGTACAAAAGAGCTATCAGCAAAATATGAAGAGAGAAGATTAGCTAGTATAAAGTTTGAAAAAAGTAAGCAAGCTGCTTTTGAAGCAATTTTCATCCTCACTCCATCCTAGGTGGTAATAAATACCCCAAAAACAAAAAAAGAACAAATTGGATGTTGCTACTGTATACAGTGATTCTGAGAAAGATGTGTCAAACGAAATGTTTGCATAGACATCTACTCATCTGATTAATCCATCTAGAGTAGATAATGCTGTCTGTCATTCTGCTGACTGTCATTAAAGAAATTAAGAAAGATGTGTCAAACGAAATGTTTGCATAGACATCTACTCATCTGATTAATCCATCTAGAGTAGATAATGCTGTCTGTCATTCTGCTGACTGTCATTAATAATAAAACGTATAGATGGACGAAGACGAGAAAAATACAGACAAACAAAAAACATGTATGTTCTTCAGATTTTGATGAAAAAAGGAGAGGTCAGGGTTACGTTTTTAAAGATCTCCAATGATATAAAATGCGAACATCTTTTATCCAAGTTACCAGCGCATTACATACGTATGAAAGGTTTATCCAAGTTACCAGCGCATAACATAATGAAAGGTATTCTACAAATTTCCAAAGCCAGTTGATGTATTTGAAAAGTATTTTTTTGATTGTTTAGTTTTTAAATAAAATATAGTTAGTTTCGAGAAAATTGTTCATTTGGTTGTATATTTTTCTTTTAATGTTTTTGATACATGCTGTGGATTTATACATACGTGCATACATAAACTCACGCCTATATCCCATAGGGGTAGACAGAGACTTTGGCTCTCCGCAAGCTACGATCCTGACACACTTCTTTCGCCTCATCCACAGTATTACATCTCATCATGCATTTACCCTGGTTTCGGATACTACTATGTATTTAGCCTTTTTTAAAATGGTCCATTTATTTGGTCGTGGTAGCCCTGTCTTGGTCTCCCGATGCCGTTGATCAGATTGGCATTCATATAGTCAGTCGGCTTTCATTTAGACTTGTAACATGATCAAACCATCTTAACATACTTATATACTTCTCTTTACCTTGGTCTCCATATAATCCTTCAACTTGCATCGTTATCATGCTATTTTTCATTCGATCTGCAAGGGTGTTTTCAGCAGTCACTCTCATTTCAATATTTTCCTCACATTCTCCATCTCTAGTAAACATAATTTCCAAATATACAAATTCTTTCACTTGCTCCAATTTCTCGCCATCCAAAATCATCTCACACTTCGACCTCTTTCTCTCCACAATCATAACTTTCGTGTCGTCGAATGCGGAGTTATAGTCTGATATTATTCAAGTCTATTTGTTTAGATAGCCTGGATACTGATAGGTGTATCATTTGAAGTTCTATTGATTTCTTTTGTGAAAGAAGTTTATATTTTTGTTTCATTTAATAACTATTTATAGATTGTAATGCCTTAAACGTGGTTTTCGAATTTTTGAATGTTTTTATTTATAAACCATTATGCTGTGATATTCATCTCAGAGGAGACGAGATGTTAAGCAGAATATAAATATGCTATTTGATACAGGTGATGAAACTTAAGCTTTAAAAATTATTATTATTAATGTTGCATTTGATACGACTAAATCTTGTATAATAAATGTATAATACTCAAATACTATAACTTATATATGTTTTATTTAATATTAGTCTTTTTTCTATAGTAATAATTAACGGTATGTCATGTATCATGCTATTTTTCATTCGATCTGCAAGGGTGTTTTCAGCAGTCACTCTCATTTCAATATTTTCCTCACATTCTCCATCTCTAGTAAACATAATTTCCAAATATACAAATTCTTTCACTTGCTCCAATTTCTCGCCATCCAAAATCATCTCACACTTCGACCTCTTTCTCTCCACAATCATAACTTTCGTGTCGTCGAATGTGGAGTTATAGACTGATATTATTCAAGTCTATTTGTTTAGATAGCCTGGATACTGATAGGTGTATCATTTGAAGTTCTATTGATTTCTTTTGTGAAAGAAGTTTATATTTTTGTTTCATTTAATAACTATTTATAGATTGTAATGCCTTAAACGTGGTTTTCGAATTTTTGAATGTTTTTATTTATAAACCATTATGCTGTGATATTCATCTCAGAGGAGACGAGATGTTAAGCAGAATATAAATATGCTATTTGATACAGGTGATGAAACTTAAGCTTTAAAAATTATTATTATTAATGTTGCATTTGATACGACTAAATCTTGTATAATAAATGTATAATACTCAAATACTATAACTTATATATGTTTTATTTAATATTAGTCTTTTTTCTATAGTAATAATTAACGGTATGTCACCTCTCTGCTTTAATTTGTCCCTACTCTGCCAATGCTGTCACTCCCCTGGCACTACATTTTCTTCTGGCACTTATAAAACTCAAAAAAATGGAAAAATCGTCTGGCCACCATTATTACCAATGTAAAAAAAGTGTCAAGTATACAAATTATAAATATTGAATGGCCCAGACTACATTTTCTTGTGGGACACAAAAAATACAAATAGCGTATATTCACCCACATACAGGTGAAGCTAATAAAAAGCTAATAAAAATATTAAAATGGCGCGAAACCAATAAAACAGATGAGAAGCCAACTATAAATCAGTTTACGTTAGAATTTGGATTGTGATGATGTGTCCACGTCTGTGGAATGATTTCATTTTTCCGAAGATGTGATAAAATACCCACTCAACAAATTATCTGTCTACCCCGCAAGGGATTTGGCGTGAAGTTATGTATGTATGTATGTAACAATTTCAGAAAAAACTAAAACGATGACTGACACGAGAATTTAAATTTTAATAATGTAATAATTCAGTAAATTTGATTTAAGTAGCGGAACGGATCTATAAGTGTGGAGAAATAATAATTTATAGACATTAATTCTGTTGGCAACACATTATAACCGTTCAGTTAATATAAAACTTAACTGTAAAACTTATAATCCCTATAATAGATAGAATGATATTCTTAGAAATATAAACACAGACAGATATATTATTAAAAATGGTCAATTTTCATTACGTGCCTATGTTTTGGAAAAAAAGAAACAAGTTCGCCATCTTATTCTATGGAAGTTTATGGAACGAGATATATAATAGACGAAATAAAACTGCTTACACCATCGAGAATCAAGAGCGTGAAGTAAATAAACCAATAAATTTAAACAAACGATATAAGTTGTCCGACTGTCATGGCATAAGATTTAAAGACATTTAGCTGCAAAAAATAAATAGTATGGTTGAGTCACCAAACCAGTCCAGTGAGTGGGTCCCTCTTAGGCTACAGCAGACAGTTGTCATTGCGTCATGCAGTGAAACTGAGTGTCTCAGTATCCAATGGTCAGTAATACCGGTCCAGAGCAAGCTGGTTGCGTAAAAATCTGACGACGAATCCAAACAGATAACTGAGGACAAGTGTTCATACTTACGATTGTATCGGTAAAGTGGGAGTTGAGCGAAGGCACCGACTTCATTTTAGATTATTTTTCACGTAACTTTATCATCAACAGTGCTAGAGCCACGCATTTCGGTGCATGAATGAGCCGTCGTGATCTTTGAGAATATCGACGTCTTGTTTTGTATTTTTGTTTCATTCTTATGGTTCATAAAAAAACGAGTTACATTCAACATACAGACGAAAAAATGATCGTACCATATTTTTTAATGATTGATGTTGGAGAGCACGACAAGCTCATTACAAATTGAAACCCTAATGACGCTGATACACACATACACATAAATAACTAGCACTACACTACATAAATAACACTAGTTACATTAACTAGTGTCTAAAGTCTTCACAGGCTACCTTTAATTTATAACTTTTCATAAAGCCATAAAACCGCATGAAAAACTGTGAAGTAATTTCGCAGATTCACGCTTTTTCAATCAATGAGTCAATGATTTTGCTCCGGTATTATTGTATCTATATTTTAATTTAGATCTTTAGCTACATATCGGTGAAAACTATATTTAAGATAATGCAGTAGTTTTAAGTAATAGGCAAACAAACAGACATACCAACAGACAAGCTGTCGTTTTGGCTTCTGTTGCTTATCGGTTTTAAGTTTAAACTCCCAACATCTGTAACGCACAGATACAGTACTACTTAATGTAAGTGTGGGTGTAAGTACAGATTCAATATTCACAGTTCTAGTAGTTGCCCACACAGACAAGAGTCTTTTGATTGAAATATAATATGTATAAAATCACGTATATTAATATACTTGAACATTGTACATGACAAAACCATCGGAGCATGCCCTTTCTTACATTGTACACGTGTGACATTACCGACACTCTCTTTCAATCCAACTTCCTACATTAACCTTGTTTTCAACGCGGTCAGCGAGAGAAACACCGCAAATTATCAAATTTCGCACAGTGCTCACTCCCTAGCGTAGCTGGACTTTTCTGCTAACATTTTTTGCCCCCAGGAATACACTCCATTACGCTGTTTCCTAAGATGCTAACGCCATTCTTCTTTTCATATCCTCGGTGTACTTACCATCCCTGCTACAAGCGCATCCATGATATACAATATCATTCACGTGCTCCGGTGCACCTACATATACATGAAAACCTTAATCTGTAGTATAAATTTGGTGTTTTGTTTATGCTTAGTTGAATTTAGGGGATGGCAATCGGGGCTAGAGCCTCGAGGCTTTTAAATAACAGACCACAATAGATTTCATACATTTTATTGGTAAATAATTTGGGGCCTCGGGCCCTCGTTCTTCGTAGCCGTGGAATCTCCAGACCTATCCACCTAACCGAATTCTGCAATCCGGTCTAAAGCGAACATTGTTTTATTAAATGTAAGACTATTTTTTTCACACTAAATTAATAAATACTTGGTACTTTTGATTACCTACAATTGATGATATAAAATAAGTAATTATACTTGTATGTTCATATATTAATATAGACATAAAGGTAAAAAAAACCGGATTGATCCATATTTAGTAACACAATTGGCAAAGGGATACGCATTACCAAAGTCGTATTGGTAATATTATCCTAAGGCCGAATTCCAATGTATCGTGAGATATTTAATATTTGTATTTGATATTTGAAGAATTTCTTATACATAGCTGTGTGACAGGAAATAAGCAATGTCGCCTTGCTACATTAAAAGCATATACTTATATGCTTTAATTTATATATTTTGACATTGGCAATTACAATTGATGGCTACTGTTTCGTTTCACAGTATTCATGAATTGTAATTATCGACACAAATAAAATACAAATAAAATAAATTTATAAGACTAATAATGCATGTAAAATGTAATATATACTTAACTAGTTGACCCGGCGAACTTTGTTTCGCCTCAAAAGCATTATATGAGGAAATAAAAGATTTTTTCTAAAATAAAAGTAGCCTAAGTTAGTTCTTATTACATCAGCTACCTATAAAAAAGTCCCATCAAAATCGATCCAGCCACTACAAAGGTTAGCCTGAACAAACAGACAGGCAAAAATTCAAAAAAAATGTTATTTTGGTGTAAATACCATATTTATGTATAATAAATGAATATACAAACATGCATTTCGTAAATAGCGTAAAAAGATTTGATTGGCCAAGAAATACTTAGAATTATTTCCAATCCCAGAAACAAAAGAACTTAGAGGATCTGCTGGTGGCTCCAATTGTGATAATTTTACTTAGCCTCCGGCACAACATAGAACAGTACATAGATCATTGTATTTCAACGCCAAACAATATTTACACACAATAATCGATTCATAGTGAAATGCCGCTCGTTCCAAAATCAGAAGCACTGCATCTGCGGAATCGCTTAATTTTTTATTATGTAGTGAGGCTGCTTTTAACCGACTTCAAAAAAAGGAGGAGGTTCTCAATTCGTCTGTATGTATAATATTTTTTTATGTATGTTCACATTGTTCACCGATATTTTCGACAATTATGGACGGATTTCAAAAATTTTTTTGACGTGACAACGTCTTAAATTAGGTTGCGGCTGGGAGTCACTTATGAAAAAGTGTAACGCTCGGTAACGTTACGATGAGTCACCGAACGAGAGAGAGGCCCGCCGAATGCCATATGTCAATGTCATACTATTGATAAATGTTGATAGTGTTAAGTAAATTATTAGTTTAAAATTAATTAATTAATTAATTATTATTTTACAAATTTTCATTAATTTCAAATTTATTTAGCAAAAATTTGAACCTTCGATCTGAATAAATGTTTTGATTTTCGAATTGATTCTTTAAAATTACAAATATTAAGAAAAAGTGGCAGATATAAGAAAACTTGATTTAAACTGTGTTGAGCAAGAATTTTAACATCTAATTTAAGTAAATGTTTTAATTTTCAACTTCATCATTTACAATTACAAATTTTAATTAATTTCAAATTTATTTAGCAAAAATTTGAACCTTCGATCTGAATAAGTGTTTTGATTTTCAAATTGATTCTTTAAAATTAAAAATTCATCCATTCAATTTCAAATGTTCAACAGGAATCACCACTCTCAAAACAATGGAAACGGACGAGCAAATGCCTTCAACTTAATTATATTCATATCAATAAATATTCTACCGAGAAAAAGACGTTGTCACGTAAAATCTTCGCCCGTAAAACCGACTTTACAGGCAACCAGATTTTTTTTCTTTGTATAGTGTTTTGTGAAGTATGCTTGAATATACACCTGATGCTGCTATGCTGATGAAGAAGTCACAGAACTCCTTAACGGTTAGGGGTTGGGAGACAGTACTGGAGTTAGTCGATGGAAACTGTTTAGTAGTAAATAGGAATAACGTGTTGCTTGGGAGGTATGCTTGAATCAACATCTGATACTGCTGTACTGATGATGAAGCTACAGAACTCTTAAACGATTAGGAGTTATGACACAATTCTGTAAAAATGATTTTTTATTTTCTCCAATAGTTTCCAGGCTACGATTGGCCTTCATTCGGGCTGCAGTGTTATTGGGTCTACCCTCATGGGTAGACCCAATAACATTTTTGTAATTTTATTGTATTAATATATATGTATAATAATAATTGTAATGTAATAATAATTGTAATTATCATTAATTACAAAAATACAAATACTTAGCAAATATTATCATACTCTTTTATCTAAGTACCTATTTATGGCAATTATAGCTCCCTAAAAATATTAACCATTTAACAAACGGACTTGTAATTATTGATAGTATATTTAATAACTGAAAGCCATGTACATGAAGTAACTTCTATCGAAGTGTACAACTCCTTAATGTCACTAATAGTCGTGAAATAAATTACTTTAAAAAAAGTTAAACCGACTTCTAGAAACGTTAACCACAAAATCTTTACGTATTTGAAAATGGTATTTCCATAACTTTCCCCCTTTCCCCATCATTTCCTATCCCCTATCCCTTAAAGGTCGGCAATGCAACAGTCACACTATAAGTGTTGTTGGTCCATGGGCGGCGTTGATTGCTTACCATCAGGTGACATGCCTGCTCGTTTGCCCTCCTATCCTATAAAAAAAACGATCAACAGATATAAATCACATAATGTATATTATTACAATTTATAATTGTAGTCACATAGGTACATACATACTTAACATACATAACTTCACGCCTTTTTGTACCCAAAGGTGTAGGCAGCGGCTGTTAAGCCTCGTCATCAATATTTATCACCCAATCGGGTTTGAATCATGGCTCACACCAATGGGTTCGAACCCGTCACTTCTTGATTCAAAAGCGAGGTGCTCTACAACTGGATAACCGAGACCTAATTGTAGTTATTTGACTAATGTCAATACTGCTAATGTCATAACATTCATAACTTTTATGTTCCTGTCACCATTATTTTCCTGCCCTTATCATCACCAGTCATACAGTCCTAACTATCCATATTGGCTAAAGTTTTGACTCCTTCTAATTGTCTGGATTTGTCCCAATAGTAGTGGTCTTTGCGGTGCTATTCCAGTATCCTGTCGATCATGGTCGCCAGGGTGTTAGGTTCAAAATCGTTCCTTCTATTGAAGAATAGAGGCGGTATCATTACAAATTGAAAAAATTGTGCGAAATGTGTGCTCGTAATTTATTGATCCGTTCTTGAGTTTCACTATGAGGAAGTTGGACTGATCAGAGAGACCACTCACCACATCTTTTTCATCTATATTAGATGCAATCTGAACTGATAAATCATTGACCTATATGATATAGACTTGTAGTAACCTTCTCAAAGTGTGACCACTGGCCATAAGTCTACAGGCTTATGCGAAGCTTATGTCAATTCAGTCATCTGTCAGACGCGAACCGGATAACAATAGGTACAAAATGGGTAAATGCGTAGTAAAAGAGTGCGATTCAAGATCGGAAACCCATATGAAATTAACCGGAATTACTTTCCACACGTAAGATTAATGTTTACATTAATATTAAAATACAGTAAAATAGATAAAATGTAGAATTTTCATAATTAGCTTCAGTGATACCACTAAAAACTTAGTTTTAGTTTCCCACATTTGTGGGAGAGTTATTAATTTATGGAAAAGGAGATTTTAAATATTTTTTGTTATAATAATAACGCTGCAGGGTGCCTAAATTTGCAGCACGCCGTGACAAGTGGGTGAAAATTATCCGATTGCTGAGAAAAGAAACTGACTGGCTACCTGCACCCGGGAGATCATTTATCGTCAATTCAAGTTGATCATTCGCTTTTTTTAACAGTGGTAGAGCCAAGCAGTTCGCTGCATGAATGGGCCGGCTCGACCGGTGAAATACCACGACCTCTCAGAAGACCGTCGTAAAGTGGCTCATGCCGCGTTTCGTTCGGTGAGAGAGGTACCCGGAGGCCCAATCCCCCCTTCCCCAGTTGTTTTGATAAAAAAAAAAAATCTGGTTGCCTGTAAAGTCGGTTTTACGGGCGAAGATTTTACGTGACAACGTCTTTTTCTCGGTAGAATATTTATTGATATGAATATAATTAAATTGCACAATAGGAACAAGGAATTGAATGAAAATAAGAATTGCACAAATTACAAACACAGTTTAAATCAAGTTTTCTTATATCTGCCACTTTTTCTTAATATTTGTAATTTTAAAGAATCAATTCGAAAATCAAAACTTTTATTCAGATCGAAGGTTCAAATTTTTGCTAAATAAATTTGAAATTAATGAAAATTTGTAAAATAATAATTAATTAATTAATTAATTTTAAACTAATAATTTACAGACCGATCATAGTTGAGTGGGAGAGAGACGCAAGGCATTCGGCGGGCCTCTCTCTCGTTCGGTGACTCATCGTAACGTTACCGAGCGTTACACTTTTTCATAAGTGACTCCCAGCCGCAACCTAATTTAAGACGTTGTCACGTCAAAAAATTAATAAATGCCATAATTAATAAATACTTAAAAATAAGATTGTATCACGAAAGCAAATTATTCACTCAGACTTATAAAAAAGAGACTAAAAGGCAATTTTATACAAAACTTATGTTACACAGCGGTGTATGATCAATAATTCATCTGCCTAGCTTTTTCCCAATTATGTTGGGGTCGGCTTCCAGTCTAACCGGGTGCAGCCGAGTACTAGTGTTTTACATGGAGCGACTGCCTATCTGACCTCCACAACCCAGTTGCGTGGGCAACACAATCCCCCTTGGTAAGTCTGGTTGTTAGATTTTCTGGCTTCTGACTACCCATAACGACTAGCAATGATGTTCAAATGACAGCCGGAACCCACCAATTTAACGTGCCTTCCGAAACAGGGAGGAACTCGTCATGATAAGATGGTCACCCATTCACGGACCGACCGCGCCAAGCGTTGCTTAACTTTAGGGACCGTACCCATACTACGTGACCCGTTTGGGGGGGGGGGGGGGGCGGGAGCGGAGTCTTTAAAATACTAACAGCGCTTTAAATGTGTACATACTTAGGTACAGATGAGTGTGATCCAATTTTTTTCGGAACAGCCGATCTGGTACGGAGTACACAGAGATCGTTGATCCATTCATTATTTCAGTTATCTTGTAATACATCTGATAAGAAATTAATAAGTAATAGTAAAATATTGAATTTATATTTATTAAATATTTTTACGAGTACATGGCTTGAAAAAGTTGGGTAAAATTTCGCATGGGCTGGCCACCCCACACCGCCATTGCAAATTTATATTGCCATCTTTGTCTAATCAAAGTGACGGCAATGTATTTGACATTTGTGTGACTGAGATAGATATATGTTTAATTTTAAATGTCTAGTGGTTTCAAAGCTACGTCATTGCATCTAAAAAGTGGACACACATTTTTTGACGCATTTGTATGAGGTTTGCTCCTCTTGTATATTTAACTCAGTGTGATAAATCATTGTCATGTTCTTCTTGCTAAGCTTGAACAACTTTGACAAAAATGGCATCCCGTTGCTGGTTTTTGTTACCGCCTCTGTGATGCCTTCTCCAAACCAATGCTTGATTATTTAAATTTCAACACAGATTTTAGTTTAAAAATAACTTATCCAAATATTTACTTATTTTTATTATAAATTTCAATAATTCAAACACATTACAGTGACACAACAAATTATGACATTTAATTGAAAGTGAAAAGTGAAAAAATATTCATACGATACTGACGAACGATGGACTTTTCTACCAACAATGAACTTTATGCTATGTTTATAAAGGTCAAATTACCTTGTATGTCAAAGTGTAAACGAATCGTTTGTATGGGAAAATTACATTGTATTTTTTAGTATTTTACTCGCAATTTATCCCTATTTTCTCTATCCTGTGTGTTATTCCTGGCTCTAAGCTACCTCTCCACCAATTTTCAGCCAAATCTGCACGGCCGTTCTTCAGTTATAAGTGTTGTAACAAACACGACTTTCTTTTATATATATAGATAATTTGTTTGAAAATTATTACTTCCTGGACTTACAAGTCTTGCAACAGTTGCAACCCACCAAATAAAACTTATATAGACATTATAAACATGTAAATAAAAAAACTATTATTTTGTCTAGTCCTTGTTTGTTACACACGGGATAATATACGCGGAGGATAGATATTAGATATTCTTTGCAAGGTGACCGGTTCAAATCCCGTACTCGTACACACTAGCGGTAGTTATTATTTTATATATTTACCTAGGATTGTTAAAAAAGTGCCCTGAATTCCAACCGTGGGACCAAACTTCATTTGTAAAATCTATTTAGCGCTGTCAACACCATCCAATATCAAAAGAGTGACAGTATACAAAAATAACAATGCAAATAACAGTATTTATTTATACTAAGTAATGTTTCTTTAAAACTGACACAGCCCACACAAACATTGCGCCGTCTCCGAGCTGATGATACGCGAGGAGTTGCAGACAATTGTTTATTTTAATTTTATTTATGGACGTTACAAAAGACGTGGGAAGCGACAACAAAACTTGTTATATTCCAAGGAACACGCTAAATATAGAAATAGTACTAGTATTGTAAATATAATAAATTATCTTGCTTTTATATGACAGCAGACTGCAAAAGAACACTGCCCATTTTAAAATCTAATAATTAGTAAATATTACTGTGTATTTAACTTCGCTCATGTTCCGTCGCTTACATCCGAAGATGTAAGCAGCGGTTGTTGCGCCATAATCGCCGAATTTTGTCGTCCCAAATGGAATAGGTGGCGGAACCTATTACCATACACCGGGCACATTCTTATCAGTGTGTCAGGTTAGACCCGGATTCTAACAAGCTTCAGACCACCGAAACAACATACAATACCAGGAAATATATTATTTGAAGCTAGTTAAATTTAAATATTTAATTTTAAGAAAAAAAGCTAGTTTGTAATTTGTGTTACGGAGTGGTTAGGCACAGCACTGCCTATTTATCTCGACCTAGTTTCTAGGTTAGCTTAGGTACTTCGGTTTTCAGAAATAATACTATTTTAATAAGATTAGAGTAAGATTTCACGGCACTAGGAACAGTGTAAAGTTTAGTGTAAAGTTATTGATGAGGCTGTTAAGCCTCATCTCGCCGTTATGTTTACGTCCCAAATGGAATAGATGGCGAACCTATTGCCAAACCGGGCACAAAGTTTTCAGTCATCGATATTTATCACACTTAACTTCCGAAAACAATTCCGAACAGTCACTGGTGTGAGCCAGAGTCAGGATACAAGATGCAGTAAGTACATAAATATTCTTTAAAAAGGTTTAAGTATGTTTTTTAAAATAACTGGTTGTAAATAAAATTGCTACAACTCCTTCCTTCCAACTCCTAACTTATTAACTGGTTTTAGAAAATAATTAGTTGCAGTAAAACACGGAATTTTACTTTAATATAATTATATAAATACGATCTAGTCTATTAGATAATTAACCGGCACAGTCACTTTCAATTATGAGCAAGTTTTTAAGTAATTATATACGATTAAATTAAAAACAGACGTATGTATTATGTAGTACTCGTTGCCCATGACTCCGCTCTTTTTAATTAAATAAATAAGTTAAACTTATTTTTAACTTGGACCACGGACCATTAACAATGATTTATAAATAACAGATCATGGATGCTTTAAAAAAACAAAATGTTAATTTCTCTATATTAATAGAAAATGCATACTTTTACTAGTAAAGTCTTACGTAAATATGAATGGCTATTAAAACTACATCAATAGAAAACAACTATTATATATCTTAAACAATAAAACAAAACATTTCATCTATAATACTGAAGTGAATACTGTTATTTGTAAAAATAACAGTATTCATCCATAATAATTATATTTATTATTGTCTGTCCGTTTGAAGCTCACTATACTCGGCTGCGAGTATAGTGAGAACTAGGACTTAGGACTTGAAAGATCTCTTCACCTTCGGCATTTTCTCTTTTAAAAAAACAACTAAGGTAAGGGTAAAAACAAGTACGATATTTACCACGCAAACAACAAGCATCTAAACAATTTACAATCTTAACAGTATCTTGTGAGCAGTTTAATTTGTGTCAGAATTAAAATATTTAGTTAGTAACAATAACGAAAATTAATTTAAGCCCGATAATTTACAAATGCGTTGAAACACGCCAACTCACTGCGCAATATGTTCCGACCGTCAGGAATTATACGATATGATGTAGGAGAATTAAGGCTCGTACACTTGACGAAGGTCGAAACTCGACAGTAATGAACCCAGGCGTGTTCCCGGCCTGGATTATCCTTAGTCAGTAATCTTGGCTTACTATCGCTTCTCATCGTCAACATCCTTCAGGAATATTCTCTATGGTTTGCAAACAAAGTACAAATTTATTTATGATCAGATCTTACCTCATAACATTATACCTGTTTTATTTTTTTGATTATTTTAAGTTCAGAGCAGAGAGACCGAAAAAAATATCTCTTTTAATAAAAAAATATTTCTCAATAGCAACTAAGAAAATAAAAGAAAATAAGTCGAGAACCATTTTAATACAATTTGAGAATCTCCATGTGAGGATTGAGGAAGTTACGTGTTCTAAAGTGTGGTGTCCGATGTATCCACGTTCTATAGGGTCTTCAACATATTCAAGGGGACCTATTTACACATCTGACTAAACGTGGAAAACCTACCTACACCTTTGGTAACGATGCCTTCACAAAGCATTATGCTAAGTGAAATCTTATTTTTGGTTTCGTTTTATGACGATATAAAAATAGCAGACTCATAATGTATAAGTTTAAAATTACCGTAAAGAAAGTTAAGTCTACTAGAATTCACAATTACTTTTACATACTTACACATTTATAATATACATCATTATTCATCATTAGCCTATTGCAGTCCACTGCTGGACATAGGCCTCTCCCAATTTGCGCCACAACATCCGATTCTCTGCCTTCCGCATCCAGTCTTTTCCAGCAGCCTTTCTGAGGTCGTCTGACCATCGGGCTAGTGGGCGTCCTACACTACGCTTATCAAGTCGCGGTCTCCACTCAATGACCTTCTTGCTCCATCTACCATCGGTCCTTCGGCAGATGTGACCAGCCCATTGCCACTTCAGCGAGCTTATTCTACGAGCTATGTCGGTAACTCCAGTTCTCTGTCGGATATACTCATTTCTGAGTTTATCCTTCAGAGATACCCCAAGCATAGCTCGTTGCATAGCTCGCTGAGCGACTTTAAATTTGTGGGTTAGCCCCACCGTAAGTGTCCACGTTTCGGCACCGTAGGTCATAACTGGTAAGACGCACTGGTTGAAGACTTTGGTCTTCAGGCATTGCGGTATAGGCAAGTCGAAAACTCGACGCAGTTTGCCAAATGCGACCCAACCCAGCTGAGTCCTCCTGTCAGCTTCCTTCTCGAAGTTTCGTCTACCGAACTCGATAGTTTGGCCCAGGTGGACGTATTTGTTTACAACTTCGAGAACCGACCCTTTGACATTTATCGGTCTGGGTACAACATGTTCATTGAACATGACCTTGGTCTTGTCCAAGTTCATGCCCAAATCGACACGCCGAGAGGATTCGTCTAGGCTGCGCAGCATTCCGCTTAACTGTTCCAGCGACTCTGCCTTTACAACGATGTCGTCGGCGAAGCGAAGATGTGAGATGTACTCACCGTTCACGTTGATACTCTGTCCAGTCCAATCCAGGGTCTTGAAGACCTCCTCCAGAGCGTTGGTGAAGAGTTTGGGAGATGGAGTTCGTCACCTGGTCCTGTATCTGGACAGCCATCGTGGCGGTGTCATACAAGCATCTCAACACCTCGATATAGCGCATCCGATCCGACATCGCTGCAATGCATCCAGAACTGCCTAAGTTTCGATGGAGTCGAAGGCTTTTTCGTAATCCACGAATGCCATACACAGCGGCGGCAGCGAGACGATTCGTGACGACCCTCGAGAACAACTTGTAGATATGGCTCAGGACTGAGATGGGTTACAGACCCATCTCAGTCCTGAGCCATATCTATTCTTTAGTAAGGTCTTATCACCTTTTTTGAAGCCTGTGGTGTTATGCCCTGGTGTATGACGGAATTAAAAAGACTTAATAATTCCTTAAGTACCGAAGTTCCGCTGGATTTTAGAATTTCTATAGTAATTCCGGGTGCCTTGTTGTTCTGAAGTTGCCCGAGAGCCGCCCTAATCTCGCTTTCTGCAATTTCGGGGATGTCCGCACTATAGTGACGCGTTAGCGGGGCTCTATGGTCATCATCGCTGTGTCTCGTCGGCTTGGTCATCCGTGTGGAATAAAGGAGCCCGTAAAAAGATTCGATCTCTGCAAGAATCTCTGGCTTAGAGGTGACGACACGTCCATCCGCAGTTTTCAGCTTCGTCAGATGAGGCCTTCCAAGCTGCTGAGCAAACACTTTCGACCCTTTGTTGCGGTCGATCGCGTTCTTGATTACTCGAGTGTTAGCTCGACGAACGTCGCGCCGCATCAGCTTTCTAATATGCTGGTTTAGGCTTCTCCATTCTGACGAAGACAGCTGATCGGATGGAGTTTCTCGCCTTTGCCTCATCAGCTCGAGCGTCTCGGCAGAGAGTTTGGACTCCTTTATCTGCGATCTCGGGTACAACCTTTGAGACACTTTCCTAAGCGTGTTGACCACAGTGCTGGTCTTTTCGTCCACATCGCCTGTGATTTCCAGCAGTCGAATCGATTTTTAAGTTCTATTTGGAACTTTTCGGATTCGGCTATTTGGAGCGGCGTAATATACATAATTATTAATAATATGTAATTACAAAAAGTCCGCCTGTGCAAACAAGTATATTATTATGATTATAAAAAGTCGTCTACACCAAAATTGGGGACTTGAAATGCTTCTGTATCACTCTTGCCGTTCTATCTATGTATTATGTATCGAATTTAATGATGCCTCGCAAAACTCATCAAGCCGTTCATGTTACAAAACGTAATATGTAACACAACACTATAGAAAAATAAAACCCTCCTTCTGACTTTATAGTCTAACTTAGGCCCGTAAGATCAATCACAGTTTAAACTATTTTGCCTAGTTTAAACCTCATCTGTCGTTTATTTTGTAAGATCAATGCTAGATAAACCTCCAATAACAGTTTAAACTATAGTTTAGCTTACACCAGGAGATTTTGCCGTTTAAACTATGGTCCTGCCTAGTTTAAAAATGGCGGTCGTTTATCAGCTGACATCTGACACAACGATTGTGGGTTCATACATAGATTTAGCATAATTATACTACAATAGATGGCACATGTCAGGAAAAATTTACTAATAGCATCGAATCACTGACAGCGCAACCGCTTATATTAGATTTTGGGAACCGCGTATATTTTATTTACATTTCCACACATGAACATTAACTTTGTAAAAGTTAACGTTTTGAAGCGCTTTTTACAAACACATTGATAATAATAATAATATCTTGGACACAAATCACACAGCGCCCTCCACTTCCAAACTAAGCAACTAAATGCTTGTGCTATGGTTACTAGAGAACGGATACTAATACATATATACTTTTCTTTTGTAAATACATACTTATAATACATAGAAAAACACCCAGACGCCGCACAAATATTAATGTTTGTCATAAATATTTGTACTGGGGCGAAAATCGAACCCCCGACCTCAGTGCTGCAGCCGGTTGTTTTACCAATGCGCCACGAGCCCCGTAAGTCACTCACACATTAACAACCCATTTTTGGTCACGTTGTTTGGGTGACTATTGCCGATCTATTTTTCTTAAATCTATGGTCACACTATAAAACTTCATAAAAGAAAGAGAAAAAGAGTTTTTTTTCACGCAATATGCCACAGACAATGTACAAAAGAGTGAATGATGAGCGAAATATGGACATTAAATAACCAAATGTTGCCATCTGTCGAAAACTAAACTTAGTTTACGTAATCTATGTCCATTTCGCTGTTGATCTTACGAGGCAGGTTTAAACTCTAGATTAAAATTGACTATAGTTTAGAAAATCGACAGTTTTAACTATGATTGATCTTACGGGCCTTTTAGTGGGATAAAAACTAGTCATGGAACGTACCTAACGTAGTAGGGAAAATATCAGATAATATATATACAATGTATAACCTAGTACCTGCATTTATTAATAGAAAGCATACAAAATCAAAAGAACATTATTATAAGATTCAAAACTAAAGAAATGGTTTTACTAATAAGACATGAAAAAAAAATTATATTGATGCTTAAAATCTCAAGAAAAAATGGCCGCAATCAGTAGTGATCTGTCAAATTATTGTCATTTGACAGATTGCTGTTAGTTCTTCGTGGGTACGTTCGTAATAATATTTGTCTATTATATCACATGATGAAATGCCATCCATCAAAGAAGCTTATTACTAATGCGATCGTAAAATTAAAGAATCAGTATGAGATAACAATAAAAAATTGCATTAATGCAAAGCAAAAACATAACCAAATCAAAGAGATAAACGGGTAAGATTGTTTATTAAAAAAACGGAGACTCACAATGAGGAATTGAGAAACTGTCGAGATTTCATTTAGTTTTTAGGTCTTTAGTTTACTTTTTAGTTAGTGTGACAAGAAATAGAAGCACTTGTTCAATATAAAATAAGCATTTAATCCTATAATATAATCGCATTACGGTTGTCTTTTCTAGTCTAAATATAGCTTGTGTACTTTAATAGGTAAATCTCATTATTGACTATTAATTCTTGAATAATGTGATATAAAACACAAGAAGATAAATCAACTAAAAAGTTGTGTTTTTGGGGAATTAGAGTTTGAATTTGATTGTTTTATCAGGCAAAAATCGCCCCAGAGCAAGGAATTTATCTGCATTCCTGTGGGGTGATCGAAGAATACTGGCAAACAGTGAACACTCAAATATATATTTAAATAATAATTTAAGTGCGATATCGAATATTGCAGTAAGCGATGACAGAACATCCTTTTTAATTTTTCATAATATTATTGCATACTTAATACAATATACAAGACGTAATACTTTAATAAAGGCATCTTTAACTATTATAATATTTACAATTAATTAAATTTAATTGTCAATCATTATTGAAGTCGGTGCAACACAATAGAGTACGTTACCTAGGCTTGCACCGACTCCAAAAATAAGTGACAATTAGAAAAGAAACTATTGCAGAAAAAAAAACATTTTTACAAATTGTCTCCCAACTCCTAACCGTTAAGGAGTTCTGTGGTTTCTTCATCAGTATAGCAGCATCAGGTATATATTCAAGCATACCACTCAAGCAACACGCAAGCCCTACATACTACCAAGTAGTTTCTATCGAACAATTGCAGTGCTGTCTTCAAGCTCATAACCGTTGAGGAGTTCTGTGGCCTCTTCATCAGCACAGCAGCATCAGGTGTATATTCAAGCATACTTCACAAGCAACACGTTAGCCCTGCATACTACCAAGTGGTTTCTATCGACCCATTGCAGTGCTGTCTTCAAACTCCTAACCGTTGAGGATTTTTGTGGCTTCTTCATCAGCACAGCAGCATCAGATGTTGACACCATAAAGAATATCCCTAAGACATCACTATTACGTAATAAAAACATCCATACTCGTATACAATTTTTGGTGGATGCCTTCGATTTCTCCTGGTTTTCATCATCAGATCCTGACCTGAAGAAAATGGGACCATCTCGGGGGTAAACACTATACAAAGAAAACAAAATTTTGAAATCTGTACATAATCGACGAAAATATCGGTGAACAGTGGTAACAGTGGTAGAGCCAAGCATTTCGCTGCATGAATGGGCCGGCTCGACCGGTGAAATACCACGACTTCTCAGAAAAGTAAAGTAAGTGGCTCATGCCGCGTTTCGTTCGGTGAGAGAGGTACCCGGAGGCCCACCCCCCTTCCCCATCCTTTCCTATCCCCTATCCCTTAAAGGTCGGCAACGCAACAGTAACACTATATGTGTTGCTGGTGTCCATGGGCGGCGTTGGTTGCTTACCATCAGGTGACACGCCTGCTCGTTTGCCCTCCTATCCCATAAAAAAAAGAAGATTGAAAAAAAAAATTTACATACAGACGAATTGAGAACCTCCTCCTTTTTTCGAAGTCGGTTAAAAAACTAGGACTATACATACAAATAATTTTGAGCAAATTTAACGCAATCATTGTATTAAAGCAAATGCAAGTCTCCTTCACCTTCCTGTGTTTTTTTACCTTGTATCATTAGTTCATATTTTCAGAAAAATAATCCATATTTATATTTGTACAACAGGTTCGACCTTTTTGATTCGATATTTCTAAAAATAAATGTCACGTAAGAGAAAATATTATATTCAGTAAATAACCACACGTTCTCAAAGGTCTCAAATAAATCAAAAGGAGAATTGTCGATATATTTGAATCGTTGTGTGAAAGCGCACAAAGCTTTTCAAAATCACAATAAAATTTAATATTTTCCCTCTTTGATGTATATTCCACGGGATTTAATTTGACTCCGTCCAATTTTCCGCAACTTATATCGGATTTCATCAATGATATTTTCATATTTTGTACATACATATTTCGTTAACCTATAACAATATATCGTAAAATATCGTTGGACGTGTTCTACTGTTCATTCGCCTCTCCTTTTAATATTTATATTAACGCTTGATTAACATTTGAGGGTAGGACTAAACAATTGTAGGTTGTCACTTGTCAGAGAACCCAACTAAATATAAAATGCAAAATTAATGTAAGATAAAGTTGACATAAAAATCGTTTGATATCGCCGAGATAATGCGTTGAGTGAATTACGAAAATGGAACGATTTAAACAGGAGATTTAAATACTAGTACTAGTGATAGTGTTACGTTTTTACCGACCAACGGATTCCTCTTGAGTATGTATATATATGTATTACATCCAGATGACGGCATACCAAATTAATTCACGTAATTAATGCTAACGCATTTTTTAAATCTTAACAAATTAAATGCTAGATTCGTACAATAAAAACCGACGGTAACAATAGCTGGGTGAACACAAACATACCTTACTTTCTTCGATCGCAGTGAGTAGAAATTTGCAGAACCTTTTAAAGTAAAGAGAAATCAAACACGGTTTGAATGACATATTACAATTTATATTGTCATCTTATAAGGACCATATGATATTAAAAACTATACTATTTCACACACGTAGGAGAATGCCGCTTACGCAGTTGAGCCACACATTTAAGGCACGTAAACACGCATAAGGAATAACTATTATGAACGTAAGTCCAGTTAGTTACTGGCGATTTCAACGTCTCAAACACTTTGGACTTTAGGAAAATCTGACGTCGCAAGTAACAGTAGTTATAAAAAAAAAATACTCAGCACTCCCAGCGACGTTACAAAACGAAAATAGAACATGATTTTTAAAAAGAATACATACCTTATGAGGCGTCCTTCCTCATAATCGGGTTTATAAATCCATTCACAACACGAAACAAAAACCACTCGAGCCACTTTGCGAACACAAAAATAATAACTCAACTCAGAACCTACATACATAAAGGTACATAAAACACACACATCCTTTTACGTATATTTTATGGGAAACAATAAAAAAACTTGCACAATATTTGTACAGTTGGGCTATTTATTTTTGTTCACGCGAGACTCAAAATCGTCAGACTGCTGAGCGCACGACACACGTCTCGCTCGCTAACAATCACGGCACTGAACCGGAACAGTTTGTTTGGGATTGCGCCTTCCCTTTCTAATACTAAACTTGCTACAGCGACATCTCTTTCAATCGACTAGAAACTAGTAGAAAAACAGACAACGTGCTGCTACTTGGACATTGTACTTAGTTCTGATGAGAACCATTTCAACACCACATTTTGTAGCATATATCAATAATTTTCATCCCTTACACTGCTCACGGTGCCAACTATTGCTATTAGATCCTGTTGGTTAGTCATCAATATCGAACACATACTACATTCCTTCATAGCAATAAAAAGTAAGACGTTTACAGTTTAGGTTGCAGTGCATAAAGATTATTCGGGACAGGACAGACATACAAAATTTTATCTGAACTTATTGTATTAAAAAACTTATTATACAAACTAGCTGACCCGGCGAACATCGTTTCGGTTCAAAAGCAACAAATGAATATATACCTATATAGGCTTTTTCTAAAATAAAAGTAGTTAGTTACCCAAAGTAGTTACCAAAAAATGTCTCGGTGGCCCAGTGGTCGAGCACACGGCTTCTGATCCAGAGGTCCGGTTTCGATTCTTGACACTGGCTCACACCAATGACTTTTCGAAATTGTTTTCGGAAGTTATGTGTGATAAATATCGATGACTGATAAACTTTGTGCTCTGTATGGCAATAGGTTCGCCACCTATTCCATTTGGGACGTAAACATAACGGCGAGACGAGGCTTAACATCCACTGCCTACACCTTCGGGTAGCAAAAGGCGTGTAACAATAAACATTTATATATTCACGTGGTTATACAATTTTCGACTAAAAACAATACGCCACAAATCCGCCCGATAAGAATCGGGCAAGAAACTCATGTGCCAAATAGGTACCTACTCTTTTCCGTTACCATTTAAAATTTAACAATAATACTAATAACGCTACTGAAAACATAGCAATAGGTTCGTACATAAAAGGTATAGCAGCCAGAGTACTCGAGCGCCACAGTTATGATCCGACCAAATTAGAATCATCGTAAAATACAATAACATAATGGACGGAGTATAGTTGACCCCGCGAACTTTGTTTCACCTCAGAAAAGAAATAAAACTGGTCGTTGTCTGTTATCCCTAAGAGATATACAATTATGACATCGCAGATTTGTTTGTAGATATTTTGAAGGTGTTTAATAATGTGTTTTGATCAGTTCAGCCAACGTTTGCAAGTGCTAAATCTCGAAAATTATCACTTCGATACATCATAGATTTGATAAGGTGTACATGACATTAAACATATAAACCACCCCTTTGACACCCTCTACTTAATAAAAAACTGCATCAAAATCCATTTCGTACAACAGATTTTGATGCGGTTTTCTAATAAATAATAAGGTAAACAATAATTAAAAACGTGGTTTATAACAATACCAGCTGACCTGGCGAACTTTGTTCCGCATCAAAAGTAATAAAGAAGTAAATTTTGAACTTATCACTTTTTCTTTACTTCATCATACATGACATTACATAGTACAAAACAAAGTAACTTTCCGCTGTCTGTCCCCTTATATGCTTATATCTTTAAAACTACGCAACGGATTTTGATCCGTTTGATTGTTTTTTTAATAGTTAGAGGGTGTCAACGGGTTTCTGGTTCTATAATACATGATGTTTTAAGGAAAAAGTGATAATTTTCGAGATTTAGCACTTTAATTGCAAACGCCGGCTGAACTCTAAGTAATAGATCAAAACACTTTTCTACATTATTAAGCAACTTTAGAAGGTCTACAAAAAAGTCCGCGATATGTCTATAACCCGCTTTGTATATAACCCACGATGACCATTTTTATTTTTTTGCGAGAAGTAATGGCTTATTTACAAAGCGATTTTAAACATTACAGCAATAATTTTCATGCAATTAAGTGTCTTAAATAGATTGTGCATGTAATATAGATGACTCTGCCTCTTTACAGCCTGCAATTTAAACGAATATTTTCGAAGATATTGCAGTAATAACATAGCGGGACAGCAGTTAAAACCGATATATAGCACAAATTGAACCTCATGATATCCAAAATTTACTCATTTATTACTATTAATGCGGAACAAAGTTCGTCGGGCCAGCTAATTATAGATAAAAGTCCATACCAAGTCATTGCTACTCTCTGTCTATTAAAAATAACCGCATCCAAATCCGTTACGTAGTTTTAAAGATAAAATCATTTATGGGGACAGACAGTGGAAAGTGATATAGTTTTAAACTATGTAATGATTCTGAAGGTAATATCAAAAGCTCAACGTTTATAAAATACCGAAAATAGTTTGTTTTCCATCTTCGGTAGTACTCGGTACCTGCCAAAGTAACCACGATCCAAACTTAATAATTGGCCATTGTTCTTACATCATTTCTTACAAGTGTTCGGACTATGAGCTGACAAACTTTTAGCCTTTTTAAAATAACGAACGTCTGGCGGTCACGGGCCTTTGGGCCATATTACCGATTAATAATCATTTTCTGGAAATTTAAACACATACAATAAAACTTACTTAATAAAACTTAATTTATTTTATTAATATTCCGTGATTTAACACATAGTAATTATTGTTTTAACCTATCAAAACCTTACAAGACATTTGTGCGTCTGTCTGTTCGGCAACAACCTTAATCAAACTACCATTAGATATAACATTTTTAGGCTGGTAACCCGCATGGATCCACGTATCTAATATGTGAGTACTTGGCAACATAGTCCTTAGTGTATTCCTTATATAGACGTAAGCTTGTGGAGAGTATTTGTAAATACTAAGTGCAAAATTTTTCATATCTTCTGTATGTCGCATGGGCATTGCTAAGACCAGTCCTGTTGTATCCTCTTTTATCTTATCCTGCAAAGACAGAAGTATTCTACATTTTTTCTTGCGTTTCTGATTTAAAACCCTTTTCTTCATCTCTATAATGTCAGTTATCCTCTTTAAGAATCTGTTTTGTCTATTATGAACTTTCATGTTGTACTTTAATTTATCCTTGAGTGCGACCGCTTGACGTTGCAGTCTTTGGACCTCTGAGAACAATTTAAGGAGTTCTACTTGCTCTTTTTCCTTTTTGGATAAATTAAGTTCAGCCAGGTTGGGCTTCGCTTCATATTCTTCTGTACTCATGTAGTCTTCTTCATTGTCCAAGCTCTCTTCTTCAATATACTCTACCTGATCAAAATAAAATATATGAGAATAGAATGAACGAATCATACCTTAACAACCTTATACGTGTCTTATAAACAAAGGTCAGAGTAGGTAGAGTGACTTAGGGCGTTCCCGTCAAACGTAGAGTATAATTTGGATATGCCCCCAAAATACCGGAACTTTTAATTTGTTCCGGAATTTTTAAATCTTTTTTTAATGTGAAAAACGTGTCAATATTATTATTTATTTTAATTGTATTAATGTTGACAGTCAAAATATAGCATTCGTAGCTGATGAGAATTAAAAAATATTTATTAATGTTTTTGTTTAATTAAAAATGAAGATAAAATGGTATGTCTACATATACTATCTTGATGCAAGTACATAAAATCTTGTGTCCGACCGAAAGTTCGGTTTCGGCCAAAATCAAGTTTCGGCGGATGTTTCTACTGTCGGACTAATTCTGACTTGTGGTTATCTTTGTTGAAAGTGTAATAGTACATACATACATAACTTTACGTCCTACCCAAAATGCCCGTCGGGTAGGCAGAAAAAACAGAGCGCTATAAGGCACGATTCTTACATTCCTCACTTCTTTGACTTTCATAACTCTTGTTTATAAGAAAATGAAATTTGTTTAACAGTTCCAGTAAGTTAACACAAAGTAGATAGTTCCCTGTCAGCTGGGCTTCAGTCAGTTCCTGACATCACCTTTCATAGGAACACGTTTAATATGATCATGGAAAATGTGTCGTCACCATCATCGACTTTAACATCCTTCCACTTCTACACTGAATATCTGCTATACAATCTTGCATCATTCATTCTTTCTACGTGTCCAAACCATCAGAGTATGCTTTTCCTTACTTTTTACACTGACACTCTCTTCCAATCCTAATTTAAAATTCCTTCCGTAAATTTTGCGCAGTGGCTTCATTTCGACCGCTTCGACCGATCCTTATTTTCATGCACTTTCTGCCATACCCAACTCTCGCTTCCATAAGGGATCAGCACCGCACTGTAAATAGCGAATTGGGTTTTGCTACTCAGATTTTAACGCCCAAAGATGTATTTACACTGTTTTCTAACTTTACTCTTTCCCTCTACATTCCCGGCGTAACAGTAATTTAATTATTAATTTTAGATGAAATGAGATCAGCGGTAGAGCCAAGCAGATCGTTGCATGAATGGGCCGGGTCGACCTGTTAAATACCACGATATCACAGAATATCAGCGTAAAGTGGCTCAGGCCGCGTTTCGCTCAGTGAGAGAGGTATCCGGAAGCCCATTCGTCTTCCCCATCCTTTACTATCCTACTCCCTTAAAGGTTGGCAACGCAACTGTGACACTATGTTTCGCAGGTTTCCATGAACGGTTCTGGTCACTTTCCATCAGGTGACAACCCTGCAAACTTGCCCTTCTATCCCATACAAAAATACAAAACCATAATCAGACCTGTTGTCACATATGATTCACAATATAGTGATAGATGAAAAGAAAATGCAATGAGTGCGATTTGTGGAATTACGAAAATGGATAAAATACAGAATGAGTAAGAGAAAGGGATCACGTATGCAGTGCGCCAGTTACAGGGCCATCAGTTTGATCAGCTTAGCAGCGCAAGTGTATGGGAAAATTATTGAAAGGAGAATGAGGGTGATATCTGATGGAGTGTTGTGGGAGGCTCAGGGTGGTTTTAGAAGCGGACGAGGGTGCATGGATCAGATTTTTTCTCTCCGCAACATCGTGGAGAAACAACTGGCTGTTAACCGGAAGGTTTTCTGCGGTTTTGTGGATCTGGAAAAAGCGTTTGACAGAGTGTTACGAAAGGATCTGTGGGACATACTCCCGGGCTACGGGGTGAGCGGGGCACTGCTGCGCGCCGTGCAATCCACTTATGAGGGCTGCACAGCGTGTGTGCGTGTTGACGGCGGCTTGTCCCCCTGGTTTGACGTCAATATCGGCGTCAGACAGGGCTGAGTGCTGTCCGCTCGGCTGTTCATCCTGTACCTGGCCAGTTGACTCCAGAGTGTGAGATCGATGGATGTAGGGATGCGAATGGGTGACCTAGTTGTGAGCTGCCTGCTTTACGCAGATGACGCCGTGCTTCTAGCCGAATCGCCGTTGGACCTGCAAACACTAGTCACTACTATGAAAGATGATTGCATGATTAAAGGCTTGCAGTTGAATGCGACGAAAACGAAAGTTATGGTGTTTGAAAGGGAGGAATCCAGAACGGATGCAAGTTAACGGTTGATGATGTAGTGCTGGAACAGGTGAATGAAACTGTATATCTTGGATGCGCTTTTAGCAGGGATGGAAGGTACACCGCGGATGTAGAGAGACGAGTGGCGATAGGAAATAGCGTAAATGGAGCGTTGGGCAGATTCCTGGGCGCAAAAAAATTAGCAGAAAAGCCCAGCTAGCAATCCACAATGCAGTACTGATCCCAACGCTAACTTATGGAAGCGAGAGCTGGGTATGGCAGAGTGTGTATGAAAGTAGAATAAACGCGGTAGAAATGAGGGCACTGCGCAAAATCTGCGGAGTGACTCTCTCTGACCGCGTAGAAAACAAGGTTGTAAGGAAGGAAGTTGGTTTGAAAGAGAGTGTCGGTGTAAAAGTAAGAAAGGGCATGCTCCGATGGTTCGGACATTCAGAAAGAATGGTTTATGCAAGACTGACTAAGCAGATATACAACGCAAAAGCGGATGGATGTAGGAGTCAAGGACAAGTCAACGAAGCGAGTGAAGCGTGTAAGAATCGTGCCTTATGGCGCTCTGTTCTCTCTGCCTACCCTGCAAGGGATTTGGCGTGAAGTTATGTATTTATGTGTAAGAGAAAGCCTGATAGTTGATTCTATAACTGAGAATATAAGAGGGAATTCAATTACATATTGGTGTATGGAATATGTAATTCCGAGACATGATGCATATCACAAAAAGATCAATCCAAATGTAAGAGAAAATAGGAGAAGATTGAGATCCATGGCAAATATGGTTTGTTTGTGTGAAAGGCACTAAAATTTTTCATGGTCATGGTGTCAGGCCTTGAGTGGTGGATGAGAGGCTAGTAAAAAGAGATGATGATGAGTTCATCTTTAGCTATAAGTAATGTCACATTGACGGTTTGTGGTGACCCATTGTTAAACGGGGTAGTACATTCATATCCTTTTCAATTTATATAATAATTAAAGTTTTGTGGCATCTACAACCGACTTGTGATCAGGTATATAATCATTCGTACTTTCCATAATTTAAATTATACATTACACAACAAACCTCTAACACATGTTTTGGAAGTTTTAATGTTGGTACGGCTTCCTCAATTAACACCATTTCATCTTGATCATTAATTTGAAAGCAGTCTACAGAAAAATGTTGTACACAAATATATGAGTAGTCATTTGGAGTCCAATTATTTCGTCCAGTTAGATCCGTCCATATTTGTCTTTGCTTCACATCTTCGGGAAATCTGTAAGCAAGATAATTTTTTTTTCCGACAAACAATCAACTAAAATATTTTCTTTTGCATAGCTAAGAGCTATAGCTATTTTCTTATCCTAAAACAATATTTTGAGAAAAAGCTGATGAATTAATTTATTTACATTTATTTTGAAGAAGATTTTTAGAAATCTAAAAATCTTCTAAGTTTTTAAAACTTTAAAAAGTAACATACCTAAAAAACGAGTTTTGTTCAAGATTCTTGGAGTCTTCACATCCAAGTACTGCACAGGCCTTAGAAATCTCAGTATCAGCATTTTGTTTCAGTTCAGGAGCCACCATGGCTGATAACAGTATGTAATCAAATTAATTTAGAAACAAAGACAAGATAAATAGATCAACTATCAAACAAACATTGAATTAATTCAAATTTGTGAACTTAGACTTTACTTTAGTTAGAGTTTTACTTGTCCTACTAATTTTGATAACCTATTAATATAGATATGTGTTGAGAGTAGACATTGTGCTGATTTAAGGCCACCCATTTTACACAGTAATCTTTCTTTTTTTAATTTAACTATTACATTTTTTTATAGCTGAAAATAGCTTTCTAGCTATTCATAGCAGATGTATCAAGAGTACTTCAAGTTTAGTGTGTGCACCTATTTCTTTTTCCCAGCCCCAAAAGTTGGTCAGTTTCATCTTATTATATTTGTTATTTATTTAAGATCTATGCAATAGTTTAAAACAACATTGGAATTTACCAACTTAACTCTATACCTTTACATATATTTAAACATAACCCAGTAATATTAACATGAAAGGTCTGCAGAGATAAATGATTTTCAACAAGCCATCTCACTTCAACCTAAAAGTAACCCTAAACCTATATGAGCCATATTACATCTAGTTCCACAAGTTTTAGTAATAGATATTGTCATAAAGTAAATATTTCCAGTTCAAAGATACATTCAAAACAAGGCATGAACATGTTTATTTTATAAATCATAGAAATTTACATATAAAACTTTTAATACATACCAATTGGTGTAGATTTAAATTTTCCATCAGTGTTTTCGGTGGTATTCTCCTTTAGTACGTATCCCTGACTAGTCATCTTATAATTACTCTGAAAGAATTTAAATCGATGTCGATTTGGGTTTAAGTTTAACTCATTAACAGGAGTTTAACTTATTAAAGTTCCTGACATACGTATTATCAATTTACCTTACACTTTGAGTCCGATTATTGCAAGCCGGAATGGCGCGCTACAATAGTTTAGGTTATTTACTTCATTCATTTATAGTTTATGCCTTTTATTAGATTAGTAACCAAGTTCATATTAATACTAGATTTAGACTAAATTACGCACTGTTTTGATTGTAAGTTTTCTGTTATTTCATTTAAAACAGATGGTATTTCATTAAATATTATTAAATTTAGTACTTTTTTGAAAAAATTTGGGAATGTGAAAAACAAATTGACAACTGACTGACAATGGTATGGTCATGATTGTCATAATTGTCATGAAATGAACAACACAACGAGTGAATGATTAAAGATTACCAATGAAGTAGGAAACTTATCGAAGTGGCATGTCGACACAAAATTGAAGCAGGGTGTGACGTCATTTGGCCGCAAAAAATGGCGGTTTAGTGCTGTACAGAAGAATTCTATTTATCGATAAACGTTCCTGGCTAATGTTATTATTGATATTAAAAACGTTATTGAGTATTAATAATTTTTAGAATAAAATTAAAGTAGTTTTGGATATTAAAATAAGAGTATACGTTTTTCTTAAACTAATTACTTTCATAATTTTATTTTAAATATAATTGAATATTAATTATTTGTAGAATTAATACTTAAATAGGAAGTAAGTATATTGTTATGCTAAATATTCTGTTTTGGTTGTCCAAATAAGAGTAAATGTTTTTCTTAGACTACTTACCTCTATTTTACTAACTATTTTAATTAAGTTGTTGAGTCTAAAGTAAGTAAATCACTACTGTAACATACCTCTAGATAGGTACGCCCCACAGTAAATAAGAATGAGTCAAATTTTAAACTTATAAAGGGACCGCGTGATAAACAAAACGAAACATCTTCAGAACATTGCTTTAGTTACAAATGCATCTCTTATAACTTTCAGTCTAAGATCAGTTAATTATTACATATTTAGCAAATTTACTATAGGTTTTTATATATAGTATATATATAATACTCGTTACAAAATAAAACTAATTTATTTAGAAAATTCCGCAAAGAAATTTTGTCGGTAAAATTTTTTACCAACACTAATTTATTGGCTGAACTGATAAAAAATCCGCCATACTTTGCGGAAATTTTAGCGTGAGTAGGTATAATCGAGAAATCTAATTTCCGTATTCATTTAATTTATGTACGCACTGAAATACTGTTATACTGTTTTCATGCGAGTGACAGTGCTGAGAATGCCTAATATTTATATAAGCAATTGTACGTATAGAACAATATGCCTCGTCCATATATACAAGTCGGCTTACTTAAACGGCCCGTTCGTATTTCTCCTCCCATAAAAAAGTCTGACGATACCTGGGCACGGACAGACCGAGAAAAAGCCGTAACCTTCTCAGAATATCTCTCAAACGTCTTTACTCCTCACCCGTATGACGACCCTCCGGATGATATAGCAGAGATAATTATAATATTAGATATTTCTAATAATATGGAGGAAACTCCCCTTAAATTCACAAACACAGAAGTTGCCCTTATAATAAAAAAATCTGATCCAAAGAAGTCACCAGGGTACCATCTTATAACGAATGGTATTTTACAAGAACTGCCTAAATCCGGTATAACATTTCTCACTTCATTGTATAACGCCATAACCAGACTACAGTTTTTTCCCCTGGAGTGGAAGGTCGCACAAATTATAATGCTACTGAAACCAGATAAACATCCAGAAGAAGCAAAATCATATAGACCTATAAGCCTTCTACCTATTCCCTCCAAAATATACGAATCGTTATTACTGCAACGAATCCTGCCTATTATCGCGGAGAAAGAACTGGTTCCTAAGCATCAATTTGGGTTCCGAAGTAAACACGCCACTGTCGACCAAGTGCACAGACTAACAAACAAGATCATGGAATCACTAGAGGAAAAATTTTACTGTACCAGTGCATTCTTGGACATCTCTCAAGCGTTTGACCGCGTATGGCACGAAGGATTGCTCTTCAAATTAAAAGACGCTCTACCAGAACACCTGTACGGAATCCTCAAATCGTTTCTGATACAACGTCACTTTATTGTACAACATTGTACATAAAAGCAGGAGTACCACAGCCTAGCGTTTTAGGCCCCATACTCTACCTACTATTCACCTCAGATTTGCCAACCTCTGAATCCCTAATCACCGGAACATTTGCTGACGATACCGCTATTCTAGCTTCACACAGTGACCCCACAATAGCTTCAAATATGCTCCAAAAAGGACTAAATGACATATCTCACTGGCTCAACAGGTGGCGGATAAAGGCAAACGAAGCAAAGTCAGTTAATGTAATATTTACTTTAAGGAGAGGATCTTGTCCACGAGTGACATTGAATAACATTGAAATTCCACAGACAGATAACGTGAAACCTCTTGGATTGCACCTTGAGAAAAGACTCACCTGGCAAAAACATATTTTCACTAAGAGGAAACAACTTAGCATCCTAACACGAAAACTCTACTGGCTCATTGGGCGAAAGTCACAACTATCCCTAGATAATAAAATACTCTTGTACAAGGCTATATTAAAACCCGTTTGGACGTATGGGATCCAATTATGGGGTACAGCATCTCACTCAAACATAGAAATCATACAAAGGTTCCAAAGTAAGGCATTGCCTATGATAACCATCGCATCATAGTTCGATCCCAACGAATTATTACACCACGACCTACAAATACCCACAGAGAAGCAAGAAATCATCCAAAAGCATCCGAATACCCTGGCTCGGCCATTAATGGACAGACATGACAAAACTCGACGTTTAAAGCGTAAAATACGTCAAGACTTAATCCAACCTCAGTAACAACAATGTAAATACTGTCTCAAGAATGTAGATGTGACACGGGTCACATTCCGAGCGCGCCAATATTAGCACCAACCAACGTACTGCTGAATGTCCCATGAAGGAGACAGATTGTAGTAAAAGAGGAGGCCCAAAAAAAATAATATATACATATATACACTTAGTCTGGCCATAAATACTGTTACAACTAAAAATAAAAAAATATTACATTTGAATTTGGAAACTGTGATTTTTATACGATTGTTCATTGTGTTTTCTCGTTTAGGCGCTAATACATTGTACAATATTTTGCGATATTAAAATGGAGTGGGGTGATAAAGAGAACCGAATCGCGGATTTACGGATGAAAAAGTTTTTACAATTGAGCAACATTTTAACAAACAAAATAACCGTATTTATGCTCAAAGCTCTAAGGAAGCTTCCCAATTAGTTGACAGAGTGCAACGTGGGCATTATCCGACTTCAGTGATGGTTTGGTGGGGTGTTAGCTACGAAGGAGTGACTGAGCCATATTTTTGTGAAAAAGGTATCAAAACAAAAATCGGCACAAGTGTATCAAGATACCATTCTTGAAAAGGTAGTCAAGCCCCTTAACAACACCATGTTCTATAACGAAGTATGGTCCTTCCAGCAAGACTCGGCACCGGGTCATAAAGCCGGTCCACGCAATCTTGGTTGGAAACGAACGTTTCGGACTTCATTAGAGCTGAAGACTGGCCGTCGCTCCCGATCTTAATCCACTGGATTATGATTTGTGTTTAGAGTCCCTAAAACAATCCATACGATTGACAGTGAATAATTTTCCCATGGAAAGAGTGCGTGTTTCTATTGATAACTGGTCTGAACGTTTAAAGGCCTGTATTGCAGCCAATGGAGACCACTTCGAATAAGCTTTTTATATTTTATATCGTTTTATATTTATGTATTAAAGTAACACACTGTAAAAGTAATAAATGTTATTTGCAATTTAAAAAAAATGTATTTTTATTTGTTACTATATTTATGGCATGACTAAGTATATAAACAAGTCAATGGAGATTACATACTATCGAGGGACATTGACTTGTTTAAATAGGTTTCCTTCTTCATTGTCGAGGGAGGTTAAAAAATATTCTTTCTCCCCCTGCTCTATCCATTAATAAGACAGCCATAGATATAAGAATACATCGGCAATTGGCACCCATACATTTTTCCTGACATGTGCCAATGTGCAAATGGACTATATTAGATATAAAGTCCAATTAGCATAGACTCAGATCTATGAATTAGTTAGTGATTTATTTAGCTGTCTTCATAGATTTAGTAAAGACTATAATAGATAGCACTGACAGCGCAATCGCGTATATTAGATTTTCAGGATATTCACATTTCAACACATGAACATTAAATAGCTATGTAAAAGTTGATACTTTGAAGCGTTTTTACGCAACATTGATATGTCACTCACACATCAACAACCCATTTTTGGTCTGGTTGTTTGGGTGCCTCATAGATTTAGCATAGACTATAATATTATCGGAGACTATATTAATTATTATTCTTATATCTATGAACTAATTAAACACCATCAAAGAGAATAAATATGGATATAAATATGGAAAAATTGACACCATAAACAATTTAAACATTATGGGTAAATACTTTACATAACGACATTTATTATTAGATTTAACTGTTTAAAATACCTTTGTAAGTACAATCCATTAGTTAAATTGAAATTAAAAGCAAAATTTAAAAAGCTAGTCTGACTTTTCATAGATTTTTTTTCCTAAATGGTGTTTTTATTTCTTCATGTTCATATAAAAACCGTGGTAGGGTTACGCAGTTTGCCGGATGAATGGGCCAGCTCTACCGGTAAAATGACAGTCACCATGGCTCATGCTACGTTTCTTTCGGTTATATAGGTATTCGGAGGTACACCCTCCTTTCTTATCCTACTCCCTTTAAGGGACAGCAACTCATTTGTGTTGCAGGTGTCCCTTAAAAGACCAAAATTTCCAGTTTATTCAGATAATAGTTAACAACTAAACAATGTTCTATGTTTCTTCTCTATTCAATGTTTCTTCTCTTGCCTACCCCTCATGGGATTTGGCGTGAAGTAACTAAACAAGTCGTCATTTAAATTATTTTAGATGACTTATATTTAGTTTATTAAGATAGATGATCTAAGTGCCACCTGTCCAAAATTCCTAACAATCCGATTATATCTTCAAAAATAAATTGCTAATATAAAAAAAGTTATTAAAATAATTATATTCAGCAAATCATCGACATCTATCAACATAATTTAATCATTAGCTCAGACTCAGAGAAGATTGAAGAAAATTTATACAAAAGCTCTGACCCACTCGGCCATCGAGACTTGCGTAACAATGACGCTGTGTAATGCAAAACAAATGACATAATAATATGTAATAGTTTTCATATTTTTAGTTTTTTTCAATCGCAAGTCTAACTAGTATTTTTGTGAAAATGATAGCACGACATATATAGGTAGTAATAGTTACAAATAATATAATCGTAGGAAAGTTGAAACTGACATTGAATAGGTATATTTTTTTAGAACAAGTGTTCTAAAATAATATACCTATTCAATGTCAGTTCATGTCCCAAGTGGGACATGATCTACAATCGATACAGAACCCAAAAATATGATTTTCAGGATTTTTGTCTGTTTGTTACGGATAAACTCTATGAGTACTGCATGCTTTTTGTCCAATTTTGCATAATATATAGCCAAGTAGAGGTCGGGTCATAGGCTAAATATTATCACGCTATCATTGGGGGTGAGCAATGAACCCTTATAAGGGCACAGGCATTGTATTTTTGCTGCTTTTTGGCGTCCACACAGACGAAGTCGTTGGCAACAGCTAGTCGTTATAATATAATTTAATTTAAAACAAAATCTCTTTCCGATTTTAGAAACTACGTAAGAGATTTTGATGCGGTTTTTATTAATAGATAGAGGGTGTTTACAGGCTGGTTTGTCTGTATAATTCATGTATATTGTAGTATAACATTGAACTCTTTACAGAGATCATTTTCATGAGTAGGTAAACGTGAAACGAGTAAAGTGAAAATGATCTCTGTTAGTGAAAGAGTTCGAAACGTCGGGAAATAAATGCAAAATAAGTTCTAAATAAACGCGATATAATTAATAGAAAGTTATTTCAATGTTATAAATGTGATTCGTTAAAATCTAAGAAATAAATATATAACATAACATAACTTCACGCCATTGTTACCCAAAGGTGTAGGCAGCGGCTGCCAAGCCTCGCCTCGCCGTTATGTACACGTCCCAAATGGAATATGGTTTTTTGGTTCATTGATAATTTTTACATTTTTTTTTCAATTAGAGCTCAGCGCTACCATTTACGGAATGCATTTTATTAATTTTATTACTTCTATGTAACAAAACATAATGTCACTAGATATTTTCATACACAGGAAAAGCCTATATGCAAGTGACAACTAAAGGTTGAAGCTCTACACTAGGTGGCGAACCTATCGCCATACCGGGCACAAAGTTTTCAGTCATCGGTATTAATCACACATAATTTTCCGAAAACAATTTCGAAAAGTCATTGGTGTGAGCCAGTGTCAGGATTCGAACCACGACCTCTGGATTCAGAAACCGTGTGCTCGACCACTAGACCAGCGAACGACTAAATACCTATATTGTAGTAAATAAAGTGATAATTTTCGAAATTAGTCATAGAATAAAACAATTTACTACATTATTAAACACCTTCCGAAACCATGGTGTATGGTCTAGTCTATCTCCTAGGGATAACCCACAATGACCATTTTTGTTTCTTTCCTTTTTACGAGAAATATTGGCTTATTCGCGAAGCGGCATATTATTATCATTACATAGTATAAAACAAAGTCACTTTCTGCTGTCTGTCCACTTATATGCAGATATCCTTAAAACTACGCTACGGATTTTGATGCTGTTTTTTTAATAGTTAGAGGGTGTCAACGGGGTGGTTTTGATCTATAATTCATGTATAGTGTAGTAAAAAAAGTGTGTGTTTTTCAATATTTAGAACTTGAATCGCAAACGCTGCCTGAACCCTAAGTGATAAATCAAAACATTCTACGTACTACATTATTATACACCTTTAAAAGGTCTACAAAAAAGTCCGCGAGGGCATATCTCTTAGGGATAACCCACGATTTTTATTTTTTTACTTTTTACGAGAAATAATGGTATTAACATATCTGGACAGCAGTTATTACTTTTGATGCAAAGCAAAGTTCGCCAGGTCAGCTAGTTAATAAATAAACTGTGCATTTAATATACATCAATGGTTCACCAGAGCATGTACTTATAGGAATATTTTCGAAGATATTACAGATTTAACATATCCGAGCACGGCGGTTGAGTCGCGCAGGTACCGGCCGACGCCTGTATTAGTTAATTTTGATGCGGATACACCGGGGCAGCTAAACAAAACATAGCTTCACGCTCTTTTCTTCCCGAAGGTGTAGGCAGTGGCTGTTAAGCCTCGACTCGCCCTTATGTTTAAGTCCCAAATAGAATAGGTGGCGAACCTATTGCTATGCCGGGTACAGTTTTCGTCACTGATATTATTATTTATTACACATAACTTTCGAGGCCAGGATACGAACCCGCGACTTCTTGGTTTAGAAGCGACCACTGAACCACCGAGGCTGTTTAAGCTTAATAAAATAAAACAATATTTATCTAACAAAAACTTTACTACGTAAAAAGCGTCAAGATAACAGCATTATATTCTACACAAATAAAACAAACCGTGAACATAAAAATAAGAGGAAATCATATTTATTTATTTTTTTCATCAATCCAATTGTTACACTGTCCAGAAATTTCAATTACAGTAGAGATATTATAGATAGAATATGGTGGTCATCTAAAAGTGTCAAATATCAAAACGTCCGAGTCAAGGGAGACGATTTCCGGTTCCAAATTTTCAACTTGGTCACGAACGTCGCAGCTTAAAAGTACCTAAGTATTCCAGTGATCTATAAAAGTCGTAAATGATACAAAAATAATGTCCCAGCATGACATCTTTCATCTTTTTATATTATGGCGCGATAACCTGAGATCTTGCCAGTGGTGGCGTAGAGAAGAATATGCCTGATTTAAAAGGGCAAGGTGTTGGTTCACACTCTCCTGGATAGTCATGGCATAGGCATATGGACAGAACGCGTCAAACCTAGCGATTCTGTTACTGGTCCAGCCCACAGGAAGAAAAAAAACAATTCTGACCCTCCATTCGCCAGTATTTACAATATTATATGCTCTATCTAAAATTTTATAAGAAGGCTAAAATACTTAGGTATTCGTGTTTAAATGACCAGGTATGTATCCACTTAATAAACACACCATATTCTTAAAAATATAATATTTCCTATAGACTGGAAGTCATTTCATTTTATTATATTGACGTCTCATAAATTAAATCTATCTCCTTCTATAGTCGTATTTTTAATTAGACACAGCTAGCTGACAGTAGTTAATGTCACTTTGTAAAATAATGTTGCCACATTTAAAGTAATAGTGATGCATTCAGTTCTTATTCAATGAGATGAATGAACAATGAGTGAAATAGTTAATCATCTCAAATTATACTAAACACTCTAAAACTTATACTACTCAATTTAATAAATAATTTGACTCACCAAAAACATTTTTAAATACTTTATAACAAAGTTTCGATGACTTTATGTAACAAATAATCTCCTTTACCCAAATTTTTAAAAACTGTATTATTATTATTATATTGTATTGTATTTAAGTCTTAAAAATGTCATGATAGTAAAAATGTTTCATGTGAAGATGAATATAACAAAAAATATGTAATAAAGTTTAAAATTTTTTTTTTATTTTTTTATTACCTACCTATAATTGTTATATTTAATACATCTATAGTTTCAATTACATGATGTATTGAAAATGGGACAATCTTATAAGTTTCTGAACTATGATAGACTAATTATTCCCAAGCTAAACAATCGTGGCAATTTTATTCATTCAAGAGTGTTTTCATTCATTCGCTTTGCTACAACACTATTTATTTTTCATCAAAAACTGACAACACTGTAAACGTCAGTGGTTGTTGTTTAATTAAAAATCCGACTATAGACATATATTTACTGACTGACCTTCCAAGATTTGCTAAATAATTATCAGACATACGACAAATTAATAATGTCAGTAGTTTAATTAAATTTATACCGTTTGAAATATTAATAGAACTTTAGAATTACAAAAAAAATCTGTGAAGTTTTGTGCTGATTATCAAGGTCTTGTTAAAATCTATTTCGCTAACATTTTTTTTTATCTTGAAAGTACATACATGGATGAGAATAAGAAATTACGCACAAAATGTCGAGAAAGCACACGCTGTCGTGTTCTATATTTAAGATTAATAATGAATAAATTGCGAATAAATATATTTTGATTCAAATATGGACAATCACTTAAAATAAATATTATTACTTTTACTAAAACCCAAATTTTACAAGTACACAAAAAAAGATGTTAACATTACAGTTATTGAACCATATTAATTTAGGTTTTTTTCCATGTTTTAAATTGCAAATACTTTCTATGAAGTGTGGAATTAAAAATAAGGAACAATAACAAGGAATATTTTTGGTGGCGCTACAATAGCAGCGGGGTGTAAGTTCAAACAAAGAATCTAAAATTCTATCACACCTATGACTGGCGCCATGAACGTGGGTTTTGAATAGAATTGCATTGTCATCTTTTCAATATGCCCATTATCCACCGTGGTATTCCTAATCTTTAGTCACAAACTATAAACCACTAATTCAATTATAAACATATTGTTAGTTGTTAATAATAGTTTTAATTCTACAACAATTAAAATTTTAACGATTTAAGGACGTCGCAGGTACAATATCGTATTACTTAGGTACATTGTAAATATTACGTAAGTAAGTCTATCTACAGCATGAAACAAAAAAAATATCGTAGGGATCGTTTTCAGAGTCTTTGGTTCTAATTAAGATCTTAACCCATAAACAGGGCTTATGAACTTATTAAAAATGTCATCTTACTTGCTAAGTTACGCGATGACAATACAGCAGAATAGTTTTACAGATAATTCTAGTAAATATTCAGGAAAAAATAAATGGGGTAGTTTAGAATAAAGAAACATAAGGCTGCCAAACCCTCCAAAAAGATCAAGGTTTAGAATCGGGACCGTGGTGACAGTTTTATTTTCTGTCTAAGGCACTGATTCAACACGTTGTATGCAGGAATTTATGAGTTTGTTAGGGATGTTAATTCCTATGATCTAGAATAGATAGATGGAACAGCCTTTCCTATTTTAAAACATTGTGCAAAAAATCAGGTGCATTAAATCAATTAGAAAACATTTAAATTTTTGTATTGTTCCACACCATGAACATTATCAAATACATTTTAACGATATTTACATACACTAGTCAATTAATTAGTTGCCGATTATTTCTTTTTATTTAATATAAAATTATTATTATTTAGAATTACGTCTTGACTTTATTTTCGTGTAATGATTATGATTTTTAACAGATTTGTTAATTGAACAGATTGCACATTCTTTTAATATTTCTTTGACTAACATCGAATCTCACCAAATGAAATGCAGCATGAGCCACTTTGCGTTGATTTTCTGAGAGGTAATGGTTAGTTATTGTTATAGCTAGTGCTAACGCTTTTATGACACTAGTGTACTTTTTATTAGTTTAAAACATAAGTAGTTATAAAAAATGGGGCTTCACTACATAATTAAACACAATATGGCGGAAGTGCTGTTGATTGCGTTCATGTGCTGTTAAACTAAACGTGGTTTGTTTTCCATCATTTACAAGCAAATTTAATAGCTCTATATGCGCCAGAGGAATCAATCAATGCTGAGAAAAAAATACAGAAAACTGAAGCAATATCCGCGTGGGATACTAGACTTTTGGCGAGTATTACAATCATCAAACTTCTATTTCTGTGCAAACTTACTTTTAGGTACACAAAGGTATCGGAGTATATTAATTATAACTACCCACTACCGCATTCAGAAAAAAAAACCTTTGAGTAAAAATAATCTTCTATTTTTAAAGCTGTCACATTCTAAAGATGTGCTATTTAATTTTAATAGGTACTTATTAGAACATAACATACATACAACATAACTTTTGTTATCCGAAGGTGTAAGCAGCGGCTGTTAAGCCTCGTCTCGCCGTTATATTTACGTCCCAAATGGGATAGGTGGCGAACCTATTGCCATACCGGGCACAAAGTTTTCAGTTATCGATACTTATCACACATAACATCCGAAAATAATTTCTAAAAGTCATTGGTGTGAGCCAGTGTCTGGAATGGAACCCAGACCCCTGGATCAGAAGCCGTGTGCTCGACCACTGCGCCACCAACACTGCTTACTAATTAGAAGCTTGTTGGTATAGGTATTGTTTGTATGATAAGTACTAACGTTAATGCAGTTTAGTGAAAAATGTGATGTGAATTCGTGCTTGTTTCGGGCGACCTTTCATTAGATCTATAATCAATATTTACTATAAATTAAAAAACAAACAAAAACTAACCTAAGCGGTAAATATGTATGCTGAACCTTAAAATAGTACCTAAAAACATTTTTCACACCTGGTGCCTTATGAATATGAGCCCATTTTAGATTCCACAACTAATATATCTATATCATTGTAAAATAATTATATTACTAGTATATTCTCGTAACGCCTGCTCCAAAATTATATGTCATACAGATATCAAATTAGGGAAGGTGTGTTCATATTCCATATTTTATTGTACATACAGATTTCTTCACCACAAGTAATAAATGATGCGATAATAATTAAAGATGATAAAAAAAATACATAAACAAATACAGGTTAAAAAGAGTTGGATGTCTTATTACAAATACTTAGAGCAATTGTGCAAATACTGGTATTCTAAAACACTTGTAGCTTTAGGTTATATAGTGATAGGTTCTCGAACATTTTTATACATTAGCCATCGTTACTATTCGACACTAGATGGCGTTAAATATAACTTCGGATACTTAACAACTGGATAAAATAAATATGAAATATAAACATTTCGTTATAAAATTTTCGATGTTCGCCAACATTCAATTGAATTACGAGCAGACATTGCGAGAATCACAAATTATATTATGTTATATTATATTATATAAAATTATTCTTATACATCTCCATTATAATTAAATTCTTGAGTCATATATTATATACAAATTTTACTCAGCAGCATGTGGATTGTACTGTTTCTGCTTCAAGTAAGTTGAAGTCCATGCCATTTGGTCGGTTGAAGCCCGTCTTGATGCCATCCCAACCGTCTTCCACTTTATATTCACCAGTCTGTATACGATTGTATACTTCCTGTGCGACTAGAACAAATGCCTCTTCAACATTGAGACCAGTTTTTGCCGATGTCTCTACATGATGCAAACCTTAAAAAATAAATATTAATTTAAATTGTGTGCATTCATAAAAAAAACTCAAAATCGCAGTTGCAGATGGTATTATTTGAATGATCGGAATAATACAGAAGTGAAGTTATATCTCTAAATATGATGATTGCATTGTGGATCTATGGATGAAAAAAGTTAAAAGCATTCATTATGATGTAGTTAAAGATGATAATGTTTATGATAAAAAATTCGCTGAGACAAGAAAGGTGACAAGACCTTGTTGAGGAACTATCGACCCATCTCTTTGCTAAGCCATATACATAAGCTGTTCTTCTCAGGGGTGATCACGAATCGTTGGGCGCGTAGACTCGACGAATTTCAACCCCCTGTACAGGCCAGGCTTATACAGTACCGAAGACCATATAGATATCCACACTGTACGGCAGATTATTCAAAAAACAGAAGAATACAATTAGCCGCTGTGTCTTGTATTCGTGGACTACGAGAAAGCATTTGACTCTATCGAAATCTGGTCTGTTCTGGAGTCCTCGCAGAGATACCTAGTCAATTGGCGATACATCCAGGTGAAATCTTTATAACACTGCCAGAATGTTAGTCCACACAGAGAACCAGCAGTCTGAACCAATTCCAATTATTTATTACATAATACATACAATATTTACATTATTTCCCCCAAACTATGCATTGGAATTGGAAAATGCATTGGAAGACATGACTTTAGGCTAGACAGAGGCCTTAACATAAACGGCGAGTACATTTCACACCTGAGATTTGCGGTCGACATCGTCATCGTTGGTGAAACTGCTCAGGAATCTACAACACATGTTGCTCGACATTGCTGATTCTTCAGCACGCATAGATCTTCAGATGAACTTAGACAAAACTAAGGTTATATTCAATCAATCAACACATCATCCCAGAGCCAATTATGCTAAATAAGCTGCATGTCCAAGTTGATCAAACCTCAGCCAAATAGTACAAGTCGGGAAGAACAATTTCAAAAAGGAAGCCTAAGAAATGAAGATATCCAACAGAGAACTAAAGTCATCGACATAGGCCAAAGAATAAGCTGAAGTGGCAGTGGGCAGATAACATTAATCGCACATACGATTGACGATATACGCAACGTGGCTGGCAGTGGTTGAAAACGAATGGCTGAAGATCGAGCTCAGTGGCGTGCCAAAGGAGAGACCTATGTCCAGCAGTGGACGGAGATAGGTTGATGATGATGATTATTCGCTGTGTCTATTATCTTAGTAAATAATAACTATATTACAAATTTAAAGTTTAGTGTTGTCCTTAACCAACTGAATTTAATTACTGACCGCATCCAAGTTTCGAATGAGAGCATCGTGCGCGGCATGTACTATTATTACAGCGGGAAGTATATCATTACGCATGTTCATGGATAAATTAATCGCTCGAATAAAGGGCCATAACCTGATGAAGGATTATGTAGTGACACCAGAGGTCTTTAAATTATTAATTTCAAAATAAACATTACAAAAAAAATCGGTCAAAGAGAACTAATGATAGCGACAGAATCTATAGACTATCATTAAAATTAGTTCTCTAGTATAAATAAAGTAATTCAATAAGTAATTAAGTTCGCAGAATTACACATTTCTAATTATGATTAATAAAGCTTATCACAAATATCCACATTCAAATTAGAGAAATTGATTGTTTGTTGTTGAGTTTAACACATTTATAAATTACATATTTGTTGCGCAATGGTACCACTCTAAATAGAAGATATCGGGACAATTGTGCTCGACTAATATAGTTCATAGAATTTCTCTCGATAACCTGTAGGATGATGATTTTAATTTGGTTGGATCATAACTGTGATGGTTGAGTATTCTGGCTGCTAAATATTTTATGCATGAGCCTACTGCTATGTTTTCAGTGGCGATATTAATACTATTGTTAATGATATTAAATGGATTTGAAAGAGTACTTGGCACATGAGTTTCTTGCCCGATTCTTCTCATGATAGCCTACACTTGGAATCGGGCCGCTCGTGGCGATTGCGTTCGTGTTTTCTTGTTCCAAGTAGGCATTTTTTTCAAGCGCTCGTGTTTAAGAATTTCATTTTAAATAATAAGTTACATTTTTAAGTGTCTGGGCTTCTTTGACTTTGAGATTACGTAAATAGCCGTAATCGTAATAAATGCTATCAAACAAGACAAGGGCGATTTTTGACACAACAATGTAAACAAATTATGCAGTCTTGACAACTGCTGGGATTTGTGTACGCTATTCATTTTGGGATGAATTATTATCACTGCGACTATTTATCTCGCTCTTTATCAAGGTGCTCAAGTCAAGGTAAGCCGACGTGTTGCGCATATTACGTACGTACGTGGAGTCTGTAGCAAATCATTACATAGTTTAAAACAGAGTCACTTTCCGCTGTCTGTCCCCTTATATACTTAGGTCTTTGAAACTACGCAACAGATTTTAATTAACTTAATTGTAAACGCTGTAAAAAATACTTTTAATTCGGAACCAAGTTCGCCAGGTCAGCTAGTAATTAATAAACTATCCTATTATCTTTGTCTACAAATTAGACATAACTAAAAACATTGCGAAATGACTTAACTTGTAACATAACATAACTTCACGCCTTTTTTACCCGAAGGTGTAGGCAGCAGCTGTTATGCCTCGTCTCGCCGTTATGTTTACGTCCCAAATGTTGGCACAAAGTTTTCAGTCATCAATATTTATCACTTAACTCCGAAAACAATTTCGAAAAGTCATTGGTGTGAGTCAGTGTTAGGATCCGTACCTGGACTCTGGATCAGATTGTTTAATAATTTAATTTTATTGCTATTTTGATTGTTGACAAGACAAGTTGTAACAAGATGTTAGTTCCTTAGCTGGATTACTAGATAGTGCTGTTTGTATGGTTTCGATTTATTATATTTACAACATTTCATCCCACAGAAAACTCTAATTAAGACGGGTTGTCAACTGGCGGACCGCGGTTCGCATTCGGACCGCCGAGTCTTTGTGTGCGGACCGCGAAAACTCAGCTACTTGCACTGCAGAGTACGTAATTTAATAAAAATATATCCCCCGCAACATTTTTGTTGACGCCAATTCAGAAAAGGCAGGCGAAGTAACGAATTGATAGTTATATGTCGTTCTTTAAAACAAACGCCTTTGTTATTACCGTAACCTTTGTTTAATAAATATTTTTTCATATTTATTTCTAACACTTTCGCGAATCTCACTCATCGATCATCCCGACGTCGGGAAAATATATAAACAAGTAATAAATAAACGCGATATAGTCCTAATAGTTGTTTTGATCAAAAATATTTTTTCTATAAAAAGTGTGGACCGCGAAGGTCATTTCACTTTTTTAAATGGACCTCAAGCGAAATTAATTGGCGACCCCTGCTCTTATATGTGGATTTTATCATAATTATACATTGTATGACATTGAAATGATTTTATACCATTAGTAAGCATTTACAATTACTGCTGTACCACCTCAGGTTACACAATGATGATTAGCATGATAATTTAAAAATGGGTTTAAAAGATCCTAACATTTGCATATATAAAAAACTTTAGATATTATATGTATTTGTTCACAATAAATTATTGATGAGGATTTAGGTGAATGATATATTTGAAAATGCACTTAATCTTTGAGGAATCTTCTACAGTACAAAAGTTAGAATTAGATTCCAATTGGAGTAATTTCAGAGATTAGTTCATATAAAAAGAACAATCATCTGCGGTCAATGTAATATGTATTTCATGGTTGCATAAATTAAAAAATATATATATAAACATGTATCCAAGTTCACCTTGAATAGTAATGGTTTTTATTGTTATTATATTAATTTTGATTCAAATAAATAAACCTCTTTAAAAATAAATTTAATAGAATAAATATGAATCTAAAACTATTGAGCAGGGTATCAACAGGGTAACACAACATCTTTTAACCCTTCATGAGTAAGTTTGTTACTTCCTGCATACACACATACTTAGAGACAAAAAAATATATAACCTTTTTTATAAGAATGGTTATATTATTTACCTAAAATACCAGTATAAAAAAAGTAAATAATATAAAGTCTATACCCTGATTATATATCTAAACAAAGGATATAAATGTTAATTTCAAACAACATTGAACTAATTTATCAACACAAACTGTCCTATTGACCTACATGCTAATGATATCAAAACACATATTTATATATAATTTGGCAAAGTAGTTAAACTTACCATTCTCTTCAGCAAACATGCGTGCTTCTTCACATGAGACCTCTCTTCTGGCACCATTTTTATTATCTGTTCCCACCAAATCAACTTTACATCCCACTAATGCAAACACTGGCCTGTGAGGTTCTATATGCCTTTTTGCTTCCATCATCCAGAGAGGTATGTGCTCAAAACTAGATCTATTACACACATCGTACACTAATAAAGCACCAACTGAATTCCTATAGTAGGACTTCGTTATAGACCTGAACCGCTCTTGTCCGGCAGTATCCCACAATTGTAATTTAATTCTAGTACCATCTTGCACTTCAATAATTCTTGCAAAGAAATCCACACCTACTGTAGGGTCGGACAGCTAAAAGTTGAGACGCAATTTACAACAAATTTATTGTATTAATTTACATCAAAACAAAGACAAACATACTTACCTCGGCGAACTTCCCATCTGTGAAATATTTTAAAAGAGAACTCTTGCCCACAGTACTATCACCGATTAAAATAAGCCTAAACTGATAATCAAATATCGGATCAACCATGTTTTTATTTGAAGTTTCAATAACATCAATTTGTAACAACAAAGATCTCGTCAAAAATTACGTATTGAATAAAAATGACAAGAAAACAAGATTATCAGTCAACTTCACGAAGATTGATTCAATCAATGTCATACATGAATGAATGTCACATTTGAATGAGTTCACAGGTCATCTACCTATCAATGGCATTGGAAGAACAGACAAACGTCTATGATAAAAGTGGACAGTAAAAGTAATATCTGTAGCCTGTCTTTATGTAATCCTAAACTACTACACGTACGTTAGGAAAATGGAATATAATACCACATTAGCATTCATAGGAATCTTGTAATTAAGCTTCCCATATTGATTCTATAATTAGAAAAAAGATTGTGTGGTTTTATGAAACCACCGTAAAAGTGAAACTTTTTTTCACATTATAGACATTTAACTAAAAATAAATGTTAAATAAAATTAAATATATTGAATGGACCGAATATAAATAAAAAGACTTCATTTAATATCCATACAAAATAAGTTAATTAATAAATTCAAGCACTCAAAATTGAAATAAATCCATAAACAACAACATGGCCGCCATATTGGCCTCGGATAAAGTGAAAGGCGCTCTGACGAGCGCCTTTCACTTTATCCCTACTCCGCGGCCGACCGTCACGCGACATGCAACACACAGACGAAAAAGTTTGAGACGATGTAATAAAAGTTTCAAGGTGGTTTCGAAATTGGTTTGGTGATAGGGGGGAAACGAGCAGGCGTGATATGTGAGTTTATGCAACTAACGTTGCCCTTAGACATCTGTAACACACGGCTTACAGTTGACTTGGGATAGGCGATAGGGAAGCGGTAGGCAGTAAGATGGGTAGGGAAAGATACCTCTCTCACATTTCGAGTTTCATTCGTGAAACTAAGTATATGACCCACTTTATTCGATATTCTGAGAGTCGCATGACTCTACCGGTATTAATATTTAGAGTTAATCCACGCCTTAGTTTTTGAAATTCTTCACATCTAATATATAAAATTCTCGAGTCTAGATGTGCGTAATTGAACTCCTCCGAAACGGTTTGACCGATTCTCATGAAATTTTGTGTGCGTGTCGGGTAGGTCTGAGAATAGGACAACATCTATTTTTCATCCCCCTAAATCACAAGGGTAGTACACCCCTCAATTTTTTTTTTAATTTTTCGACATATTTCTGTTTCTTATTTTTTTTATAAAACGGGATACAAACATACATGCAACCCTAAATTTTCAACCCCCTACGATCAACCCCTATTTTTTAAATTTTATTTTTCGGCAAGACAACGTTTGCTGGGTCAGCTAGTATGGATATAAATTTATAAGATTTGTTGTGGAAAATTATTTCAAATCCAAGTGCCCATTTTTAACTTAAAATGAAATATTAATCGGGCGGGTTAAATTTAAGACAAATAAAGACAAGTGCATCAAAATGTTATAAATGACTACCTAATGACATAATACCTCCATCCTTGTGCGCGGCCACATACATTAGGTGTCCGAATACGTAATGTCGAATTGGATTTTCCCATAGATTTATAGTATAGACTGTAGTCATGATGGCACATGTCAGTAAAAATGTACTAATAATCAGCAATCATTACTGACAACGCGACCGCGAGTAAGCGATTCTCATGCTTTGGCTACATTAGCGGGCGAAGATTCGTATCGTGTTGGCGCGACAAAAACATTGTGTTTGGGTATAGGTGATGTTCTTGTCTACATTTAGGCGGGCGAAGATTCGTGTCGAGTTGACGCGATGCATCGTGCCGGATTGTGTTGTTCAGTTTATTGAGATGGGCCTTGTAATGTGCAATCCATGAATCTTATTTTTTCTTCATTTCTTCTACTGTGGTAGGCCAACTGAGCATATTTTTAATTTGAATCCACGCATCATGTACCAAGTGTTTCTTTTTATGGTCGGGATTACTAGGATTCCATATAATACTCTCAGTTTCATAAAATTTGATTTTTGGCTTATTGGCTGAACTCCATCCTACTCCTTTAAAGGTCGGCAACGGTAACACTATTTGTGTTGCTGGTGTCTATGGGTGGCGCAAGTTGCTTACCATCAGGTGACACGCTTTGCCCTCCTATCGCATAAAAAAACATTCTAACACTTTCGTTACACCACCCCATAGTGTAAAAATGCATGCTTTATATGCACGTCCATCTCGCTTCTAAGTCTGCACGGCACTGGATTGACGTAGATGTAGCCACCTAAGCGAATATTGGCGCGATAAATCCCTTTTATTCGCACCAGTATACCGACAGTACCCCGATACTACATCGTCTTCGCCCGAATACTACGCGATGTCACGATGAACCCGGCCACATTCATCGCGATAATGAATTTTCGCAATAGCCCGCTAATGTAGCCGAAGCATCAGGATGTTTTTAATTCAACACATACATGCACTAAACTATGTAAAAGTTGACACTTGGAGACACTTTTTATGCAAACATTGATAAGTCACTCACACATCAACAACCCATTTTGTTTTTTTTTCTTTGGTGATCTAATAATATTATATCTATGGAATTCCCTAAGAATAGCGTACACCATAGATTTAGTATTCTAAACCTATCTTGTACGCTATGACCGCTATGATGTTGACTCTAATAGATGGCACATGTCACCAAAAATGTACTAATATTCATCACTGACAGCGCAACCGCGTATATTAGATTTTCAGGATATTTACATTTCAACACATGAACATGAACTTTGTAAAAGTTGACACTTTGATCAGTCACTCCACATCAACAACCCATTTTTGATCTCGTTGTTTGGGTGACTATTGCCGATTATCCTTATATCTATGGCGTAAACATTTGTTTTTTATTTCATTCGAAATGTATCCACGGCTGACGTAACTTACGTCCGTAAAGAGTAGAGATCATAAGATATGACTAATAGATCGGCAATAGTCACCCAAACAAATGTGGAAAATGGTTTAAATATCGTGTGTAGCGTGCTCTTCCACATTGTTGTCAAAGCTCCCTTGAAACATCATACATATAGTGCCACGACTTTAAGGATGAATATGATATGTTACTTAAAGTCAAAGTCAAAATAAGTTTTATTTTCATAGGTCTTCACAGACACTTAAAATAGTCAACAAGTACAATTTAACTTATTATTTCAAATAAACTACTTAACACGAGCGCTTGAGGAAAGTGCGTCCGTGGAACAAGAAAACACGGACGCAATCGCTACGAGCGGCTCGATTTCGAGTGTAGGGTCTATCATGAGAAGAATCGGGCTAGAAACTCATGTGCCAGATACTCTTTTTAAACTATTAAACATAAATAACAATAACTATTAAACTGAATAACAAACTACTGAAAACAAAGCAGTAGACTCGTGCATAAAAGGTGTAGCAACCAGAATACTCGACCATCACAGTTATGGCCCAAGCAAATTAACATCAACGTCCTAAAAAGAAAATCTCTGCAAATATATTCGTCGAGCACAACTGACGCGACACCTTTTATTTAGAGTGGTAACGTTGTGCAATAAATAAAACTTTTATGTACATATTTATTAAACAATATCAAGGCAAATTTTAAAGATTGTTATTAGACTAGACTGGACTTGGCAGTATGGCTTCGCAGCTTAAGCCTGTCCGTGACTGGACAAATGACAAAAAATTGGGCGAATGCAAAAAAAAGCTCCAAATGTCATTGTCAATTGTTTAATAAACTAATCGAATTTTATCGAATAATTTGGAATTATAGAGTATTGCAATTCAATAATACTAAAATACTCCATAAACAGTAGAACTGCTTTAAATTATGTTATAAAATGTTAATTTGAGTTTGATAGAAGAGAAGTACTACTTGTAGAATATTATTTGTCCTTAAATGTTATTGGTCTTACTTACTTTTCAAACAGTGACTGATTTTCAAAGTGAAGTACTTATCTATCTTGTAATGTACTGAAACTAAAAAAGTCTGCCTGGCTTTAATAGAATACTAACGAACCTCTACAATGTCGTCCAATCGTTCTAAATCATCTATGTTGGAAAAACCGCTAGGTAAAGGTAAAGGGGAGGTTTCCCTATCCTTATACGCTCTGTTATTCTCAGAAATAGTCCAATATTGTCAGAACCGATCACATTCCATTCACGAGCTGCAGATCAAGTAAGTTATTAGCATAGATACTCCTTAAACTTGAATTTTTCGTAGCTACACCCTTTTAATTCGTTTAAACCAAAAATCTCTTTTGCAAGCATCATCTGTCTAATTGCCTCTCATATTTATTTTTGTATCTGTAATTTAGTTCCGTTATAAAAATACAGTGAAAGTGCTGTGATGAGAACCTAAGTAACCTTATAAACACATTGTTATGCTTTCTAATTTGGACATGTTTTTCATATACATACTTCCTAGTTTAATTTCATAGTTTTATTATATTAATTCATTTATGTACAGCTGACTTGTTCTAGGGACGAAGCAGCTACAATAGATATAGGTATAGTAGAGAAGGTAGACAATCTGCTTATAGCTACAGTGAAACTGAGGTTTATTAGATTCATAAAGTCAACAGAAATAATGTGAGATAGATGAAACATTGACTGATCAAAGAGACATACAACAATTCAAAAGAGATTTGTTTGAAATTAATATAATGTGTTTGTTTCTTACAGGTTATCAGACATGGGTCAAGATGTGGGTACTCGACTCCTTGACTTGTATTTTGTTAGAGAAAGAAGTAGTAAAAGAGAAATAAAACTGCTCAACATGTTGTTGTTTGTAAAATCTACATTATGGAAAGTAAGAATATGTGTAGATATTTTAAGCTGTTTATTACTAAATATTTTCCTGTTTTTGATCCCTGATCTATTAAATTACACAACTAGCCCCAAAATAATGGCCACATTTTAAATTAGTACTTAAATCTTTAATATTCATTTTATAAATAAAAAGTTTAAGAAAGATTTATGCTGCTTAATATCTAAATATACTAATATTCACTCATTTCCAGGTATTATTTGGAAAGGAAGCTGACAAGCTGGAGCATGCTAATGATGATGAACGAACATACTATATTATAGAAAAAGATGCACTTGTAAGCGATATAAATAATATTTACTATAAAAAATGTAACAATATAAATAATACTATTTGAACAATAGTTCACAATATAAATATTGTGCAATACCTAAATTGTGCCTCAAAAAAACAAATTTTGCCACTGTTTTACTACTGCAATATCAAATTCACTGGGGCAGCAAGTAATCATATAGAAAATCATCCATATTTTCATTCATTCATTATACAAATCTCCAATGTCTGGGAATATTGCATTTCATTTAATGTTTTCAGGTGAACAAATTCATTAGTGTGCCTAAAGATAAAGGATCCCTGAACTGTGCTACATTCAATGCTGGTATTATAGAAGCTGTTCTCTCTAAAAGTGGATTTGTAAGTATATATATGTAGTGAAATGAAACTTTTTTTTTAATTTTACACAACATATTGTTATATGCGGAGTTGAGTTGTTGTTGTTGTATGTTCACAGATGACAAAAGTTATTTCATAAGTTATTTACATAAGTTATTTATTGCTCTCAGTTATTTCAATCAACTAACAAACATTTAAAAGAGTATTCTAAAATGTTGTTGAGTATATATAAAGGATTTGCTATGAAAATTTAACATATATTTGTAAGTATATGCTAAAAGTTTTCTTTAATATTTCAGCCTGCTAAAGTGACAGCACACTGGCATAAAGGTACAACATATATGGTGAAGTTTGAGGACAGCGTAATCACACGAGACAAATCATTGGATGACCGTTAAACTCGATGCTTGTTTATAATATTTATTCAAATAAACTATTACAGGATCTGTACTTTTCTTTCTTGCCCTTAATTATTATCAGATACTTTACAGATGCAGAGAGATTTGTAGAGCAGCAAAAATGTTCAGGGTCTCCGTATGTTCTTTCAATTATAAAAGCTTTAAATTAATGTGTTTTAAAAAGTGAATTTCTGACTTACCTTGTGAGTCATGACTTTTATGTGGTGTGTCCTGGTTAACAGTAATTTTTTACATTTGTTAAACTACATACAATGCAATGTCATGATAACATGAAATTTAACTAGGTGGCCAAGAAAATTTTGTAGCACCTCACTAAAAAATGTTTGTGATAGAAACTAAGACTATTTTATAACGTCTAAAATTTGTTAAAATATTTGTCAATTTTGAGGAATGAAACAAATAAATATCTCGAGACATTTTATTCCTACAGGATTGATTTGTGTATTATTTTGCCATCATAGTAACATACAATAAGCTTATTGGAACTTGAATAACCTATCTTTGTAGAGGAGTTCTCCTTTACGGATCTTCTCTTCTCTTTGTGTTCTATGAGTCCAAAGTAAACATCCATAGGCCAACATAGGTAATACAATAACACATACTCCAAATAAACTGGTACGGACATTAGGTTGGAAGAACTCCAATTGGGTGACTTTCATTGACAAGAATCTTTGAATGCCTTGGTCGAACTGAAAAATTGTATATACATCTAGTTAAATTTAGGTTATGGAAAATAGAGCTGGGCACTGTAAACAAACATTACATTTAATATCATCATACTCTTGATGTCGTGTAGTTCTTGGCTCACCAATGAATTTTAGGAAGTTGGGTTGACTAATATCCATAATTGCACCCGATATATGACCAGTATGGCGATAGGTACTGTCGCCTTTGCGTCTTGCGATTTGGAAAGTATAATTACGGCGAGTGGAAGTTACACAGCCGCTGTCTGCCGGTTAGAAAAAAGCATGAAGTTGCAAAAATCTCTTAAATCTATTACGTAATTACTTACAACATAACCAGCCTCAGTAGCATGTTTAAAAGGGTTCGTCTTTTGTTTAATGAATTCTTGTCTCATAGCAGCACGCCTGGCAGCTTGCTGTTTGATTATATTTAATTCCGCTTCGGAAATACCGTACGGGTTAGTCATTTTTGTAAATATATTCAGTTAAATTCTATTTTGCTGGTTTTTGTCTTAGATAAATTCAATCCAATCAATCAAAATAATCAAATTTGCCAGCTGACAGCCAGGGTGACATACATCACTACGCACGCATGACTGGCAACCCCGTTTTAAAATTTAAAAAAAGTAAAAACGTAATGGAAACTTCATGAGTTTTTCTACCCTAAGGCTACACTTTCGAATAGAAAAACGCGCCTAGCAGCTGTTAAAGCATCGTCTCGCCGAATCATTAAGTTACGTCCCAAATAGAATAAGTAGCGAACCTATTGCCATTACACCGAGCACAAAGTTGTGAGTCATAGATATTTATACCTACTTATCTTCTGTAAAGAAATCCGGTGTGAGTCCGGAATCGAACTCTAGACTTCTAAATGAGAAGTGAGGAACTCGACCACTGGACCATCGAGACATAATAAAAGAATAAAAAAATTAAGAAAATACTAAGGATAAAAATAGGATGACTCTGATAACAGAGTCATCCTATTTTACGTGGTGTATTATTAGTGTTTTAATTGGAGCTCAGTCAATTTCTAAATCTACAGTTTCTTTTTAAATTACTTCAATACAGGATTATTATTTTATTTTTTAATCTATTTCTTTTTACAGTTACAAATAATACACCACGTGAATGATTATTGTGCCAATAATCTTATGAATAATGTCAATAATTGATACAATAATTCATAAAACGTCCAATCATCGTTACAATCTCGCATTTCAATCATTACAATATAAAAGTCTCGTCGTTAACTATTTTAATATTTAATAAATTTACGTTATCTCGGTGGACCAATAGTCATTAATAAGTAAGTTCCGTTCAATTAGTCAGTTCATTAATAAGGCTTAAATAGAGTTCAACAATTTTATAGTTACGTTTGGTTAACAGAAAGTACTATAGTCCATTTCTAATTGAGAGGACTGGAATTTAATATATCCTTGGATTTTTATTCGTGTGCTAAATAACTTAAACACTGACCAACCAGTTTCTACCAGTGGTCGACTATCATGTTCCACCAGTGGATATCACTCGGACATTTAACATTCAAGTTTATTTTTATAAGTGACACCAATGAAAATAAATTTGCCAAGTTCTGTGTACCTCTAATTTTTTTTAGTCGGTTCCTACATCTTTAATTATTTTGTCGCTGCACTAGTGAATGATGAATGATGAACAATAATTGCTGAACGGATACTGAATGACGACGTATCTTCCGGCATCCATCTTTTTCGTTTCTCTTGTTGTCGTTGTCAGATCGGCGATTTTAATAAAAAGCCTCAACCATGGGTCGTATGCACGCACCTGGGTAATTTTTTTGTGTTATTTACTGTGGTGAATATGATATAAGTTTTGGCATTATATTCGCTATATTTTGAGTTCTGACAATCTACAACATAACCTGGTGGCTGGGTTAGTGACCACATGGTTTTACGATAAAGTGTGTTTTTGTGTTTTCAGTAAGGGTATATCCCAGTCTGCACTACCATACCGTCGCAGTGTTCCAACCTGGTTAAAATTGACCGCGGATGATGTTAAAGAACAAATATTTAAACTTGGGAAGAAAGGTCTTACACCCTCACAAATCGGTAAGTAACATTGCATCTTGTATTGCTGTAAGTCTAGCCGCACGTCAATTTGCTAGTAAGGTTAGAATAGGGTTTTTATCAATAAAAAAACTGATTATTGACTGTCGCCTGTAAACTAGATCCAAAATTTTGATATAATGTAGGTTCTGTGATAACCATAATTATTAGTGAATGAGTGTCCACAAACACTAATTGAAAAAACGTGTCTTAAACCTTCTAGTCGGGTTATTTGGATGTTCCCTAATAATTTAAATGAAACTTATTTGTCAATGTATAAAACATTTGGACTTGGTAGTTCAGGGTTTAGTTTTCAAGTTGAAGAGTTTTAATCAAATTTCTAATTGTAGAGTAAGTTCACTAAAATTATTAATAAATACAAGTTCTTATGTTTTAAACATTAAAGAAAAATGTCTGTATTAATGATTGAAGAAGATTAATAAGACAGCTCGGAATTGCTGACTATTTACTATTATGTGGTATTGAATCTTAGAATGATGTATCAAGTCATAATTGTTATCAACTTTTTTAAAAATATTCTGAGGTTAAAATTAATTACTTAGCACCAATGACAACACAGGTTTTATGTTCAAATCAGCCTACTGATATCACTTTCAGAGCCAAAATTATATAAACAGTAATCTGTCAAAAGTTGTGAATAAAAAAGGATGGGAGTGAGGATAAACTGAAAAGCTCAACTAGATATAGATTCAAACCATAGTTTAGTTAGCTAGTAATTCTATTTTAAATTAAAGGGCTCTATATCTTGCATTTATCAGAGCAAGTATGCCCTGTCCAGTTAGAATTGTAATTTTATTGTAAATTTAAAGTATTTGATTTTGACCAAGACTTTCTGGCTAAGTAGTAGTAGTAGGATTAAGTTTTAGAGTAATCAACCTCTTAAATTTTAAAGGTTTCAAATGTAAACATAAAGTTTTCTTTTTCTCTTATGTGGCTCTAGAATTTTTGCAATGATCACCATTTCATAAATTTCCAGGTGTTGTCCTTAGGGATTCTCATGGAGTTGCACAAGTGCGTTTTGTCACTGGTAAGAAGATCCTCCGTATCATGAAGGCTATGGGACTTGCGCCTGACCTACCTGAGGATTTGTATTACCTGATCAAGAAGGCTGTTGCCATGAGAAAGCATTTGGAACGTAACAGGAAGGACAAGGATAGCAAATTCAGACTGATTCTTGTCGAGTCCAGAATTCACAGGCTAGCTCGCTACTACAAGACAAAAAGCGTGCTCCCACCAAACTGGAAATATGAATCAACAACCGCTTCTGCGTTGGTGGCTTAGTTAAAATAAACTAAATAAGTTTACATATTTTGTTTTAATAATTTCTTTACTCTGTGTAATGTAACTTCTATTTAATTTAGAATATTTCCTGCATTGTTGAAAATTTAAATATGAATAGGATATTATATACTGCACTCTATTATTAACAGTATTAACTATAATCAATGTTTATAATCAAACATTGTTTAGGATGCAGTTCATGTGCTGAAAGCAGATTTTATATGTTTGCTAAACTGTCACTGGGCAAATTGTGTATTTATATAGCAATTAGCTACTAATTAACTTGGCTGCTAAAGAGTTAAACTTATCCTTAGATAGAAGAAAGTCATAGACAGCTCCAACACTGAGTAGGTCACAGTTGCTTTACCAACATGGAGATGGTATAAACCACTGCATAGCCCTTGAAAATAATTCAGTATTAGCCACTTAACATTGATTTTCAAGAGGTTTGAGTATATCACCAGTCAAGCACATACATGCTCTGAGCTATTGTGTAGCTCTGTTTCAAGAACTTATTGGACAAAACTATTATTTTCTATTAAGTAGTCTTACAAATAGCATTTTAACAGGTAGTCAATTAGGGAATTTCATTAAGTACTACAAAATGTACACAACAGTAAACATCGCCACATCATGATTATTGATAGAAGTTTTATGAAAATAAATGGAGCCCATATTGTCTTAGTAGCACAAATCAATATATTAATAAGTCACACAAAAACGATAGTCTCGGTGGTGCAAAAGTCAAAATAAGTTTTATTTTCATAGTTCTTCACAGACACTTAAAAATAGTCAATAAGTACAATTTAACTTATTATTTTAAATTAATTACTTAACACGAGCGCTTGAGGAAAGTGCGTCCGTGGAACAAGAAAACACGGACGCAATCGCCACGAGCGGCACGATTCCGAGTGTAGGGGCTATCATGAGAAGAATCGGGCAAGAAATTCGTGTGCCAAAAACTCTTTTTAAACTATTAAACATAAATAACAATAATATTAATATCGCTACTGAAAACGAAGCAGTAGACTCGTGCATAAAAGGTGTAGCAGCCAGAATACTCGAACATCACAGCAAATTAACATCAACGTCCTAAAAAGAAAAACTATGCAAATATATTAGTCGAGCGCAACTGACGCGACATCTTTTATTTAGAGTGGTAACGTTGTGCAATAAATAAAACTTATATGTGCAGCGGTCCAGCGGTCGAGCACCCAATCAAACAATCAAGAGGTCGCGGGTTCGAATTCTGGCTCCCGCCAAGGACTGGTCGAAAGATAAATATTGACGACTGAAAACTTGGTGCCTGGTATGACAATAGGTTCGCCACTTATTCCATTTATGACGTAAATATAACGGCGAGCTGAGACTTAACAGCCACTGCCTACACCTTCAGGTAGAAAAAGGCGTGTAAAAAGTTTTTATTATTTTAACTATGCGTTAAAATACATTATTTTCATTAACTAACAATTTATTAGTCTCGTGGTACTATAGTCGAGTACCCCGCTTCTAAATAAAAAATCCGCGGGTTCTTAGCGCGTGGGTCATGCCAATGACAGTTCGAAAGTTATTTATGTTATTATCGATAACTGAAAACTTTGCGCCTGGAACAGCAAAAGGTTTGCCACCTATTTCATTTGGGACGTCAACTTATCGGCCCGTCGAGGCTTAACAGCCGCTGCCTACACCCTCGGATAGAAAAAGGCGTGAAGTTATGTTACCCATCCTACATTATTTTGTGTTTTTAATGTGCTTAATTATTCTTTTGTTTATTTGGAATTCTTAAAAAAAAGACCAGAAGATAGCATTGCAGAAAGGTTGCACACCGGTTGCTGATCCTGTATCAATGATAAGACTTATCATTGATACAGGATCAGCAACCGGTGTGCTTATTGTGCACATAGTGATCTAGTGAGCTACTCAAGTAGTTGTGGCTGTGGAAGTCATAAGATAAATATAAGGAACAGTAGGTAGGTCAACAAAAATTATTTTCAGGGATAGTTTTGTACTGCTAAAAAACAAGCAAGGTGACATATTTTAAGAGACATTCAGTTAATTAGTTTGAATAATAGGCAAACTAACTTAATATTAATTATAGGAGCATCTTTGACAATAGACTTATAATAACATAATTAATTATAATCAAAGGTCGACCATCTGTGGACCGCTAGTATAAATAAATGAGCAAAGTTAAAATGATAACGTTTTTATTTTTATATACATTTCATATTTTTAAATACAAAGCTGACAAAGTGATAAATTTTAGAATTTCTTAGAGACTATGTTATAATCCTTATTTAATATTTTCCTTTAGAGTTTTAATGAAACAGCGCATTCTCCAACAACATATATATTTTTTAACAACACAGACCTGCAACACCAAATGATTCTCTTAATACAATCTACAGGCCCTTACATCCGTTGGCCTTATTCTGCTTGTCCTTCCAACAAATTTGCACATAATGAAAGCAAACCTAGTTGCTTAGCCTATGTTTCTAATCCAGAAGTTTGTCAGATTACATTCCATCTATGCCTTGTTGTGACAATAATCACTATGGCTATACATAAGGATTCCAATTACTGCCATCTTCTGGATGTAGGCTATTTGTGATTAAAAGTACCACATCCACAATCCACCATATGCCTAAGCCACCTAATGTCAGCAGCTTTCCCACTGCTGTGCCAGTCTGTCCCAGACAAAATCTATCCATACCTAAAAATCCTAATAATATACTATATATCAAGGTAGTCGTAAAATAATGTCCTGAATATCTAACACATGGAAAACCATCTCTTAAAAAACTCCTACTGCCAAAACATTCGATTCCATCAAGAGCTTTGCATTGTACTTTTGTTCGCTCTACTTGGTCATATCTCACGCCGCCAAATTTTACACAACCATGTCCTGTTGCTTTTTTAGCCGTTTCGTTTCCTTTATGATCGATGGGCTCATCACACTCTAGAAACTCCAGAGGTAAAAAATTACATTTTACAAGAGGACCCAACGGTCGATATGGCTCTTTTGAATATGGATCACTTTCCGAGAATATTAAGGGAGCAGATGTCAAAATAATTGATAAAACAATTAATGGAGTTTGTAACTTCATTCTTGTATTTTCGTCAACATTTGACATGAGCAAATAATTGAGAATTCATTTTCACAGTTTCACCAGTTTGGAATCTTCTTCAAAGCGCTAAATTCTATTTATGTTCTGTCAACTTCTGTCATAATAAAGACTAGGTAGGTACTAGGTGGCAGTGTTGCCAGCTCCAACAAATTAAAAAACAACAGTTATCGCATTAAAAAACAGTAGAAAACAGTATATGGGTTCAAAAAGACAGGTTTCATAATTTTCTCATATATTATAATTTAAACAGTGGTAGATCAAACAGTTCTCTGCATGAATGACCGGACCGGAATGGCTTGACCGGTGAAATACCACGACCTCTCAGAAGACCGACGTAAAGTGGCTGATACCGCGTTTCGTTCGGTGAGAGAGGTAACCGGAGGCCCACCCCCTTTCCCCAACCTTCCCTATCCGCTATCCCTTAAAGGTCGGCAACGCAACAGTAACACTATATGTGTGGCTGGTGTCTCGTGAACTTTTCAATAGACGTACATTTATAACACGCTTAATTTACATAGAGCACAACTTACTTACATTCCACAGTCGGTAGTATTAGCAATACACGGTAAAACTACTGACTGTGGAATGGAGATTGGCGGGTTCGATCCCCATTCGAGTATAATTCTTAATATAGGTCTGGGTAGAATTTGGTGGCTACTTTATTTATGAGGATCTGCCATATTCGACGTCGCATTGTTCTTTGATTTAGGTACTCCCCCAAGCTCAAGCCCATTCGATACCCATATTGTAAAATGCATTAAAATACCTATAGCATTCGATTCAGAATGACGTCACATTTTAAGTTACTATCGAAAAGCCCTTTCATTTGATACCCGTATTGTACAAAAGCATTAAAACTATATTTGAATGAGAGGCGGTGGAGTTTCATCGATCGAGCCGGCCCATTCAAGCAGCGGACTGCTTAGCTCTACGACTGTTAATAATATTATCAAAACTTAGCGTGTATAAAAACTTTAAAATTGAGTTCTAAGATTCAATACATATTAAATATTTATCACATACATAATATATACAATACATAATTAGATACTTACATACATACATTGCAAAATAACAATTATCGATTTAATTATCTTTATAATAACAAATATACGTCTGGCATATTCGATAGCCGCTTCGTAACTACTTGTTGTGTTACAAAAAACTTAGAGATTTACATAAAAAAGTACTACTACAGATAGCACAAAAAGCATTAATTAGAAAGAAATTGCAATAAGGTAAAAATAATTAAGACAAATCAAAATTTAGTTTATATAATTAAATATAAAGAAATTAAAAAGCCCTTAATTTACCAGCTACATATTGCATTTTAATAACTATACTAGTTGTTGCTCGCTACTTCCTCTGAGTGGACATCAAAAAAGCAGGAAGAATACTGTGCCTGTGCCATTATACGGGTTCATCGCTCACCCCCAGTTAGTGATAGCGTGATAATATTTATGTGTTGTCCCGACCCTCTTGGCTATATTTAAGCAAAATTCGACGTAAAAGCATGCAGTACTTTTACAGTTTATCCGTAACAAACATACAGACAAAAATTCTAAAAACTATATTTTTGGGTTCGGTATCGATTGTAGATCATGTCCCAAGAATTCTACAAATAAAATATTCAATGTATAGTTTCAACTTTCCCACAATTTTATTACTTGTATACATTATTTGGCGGCACGTTAGAAAGAAATTATTTATTTTACCCATTTTGTTTTTTATACTTCTTAAACTTATTTGTAATCTAATTGTACTTTTGTATATGTACACTAATGGTTGCAATAATGTAAAAATAATTAAGACAAATTCAAATTTAGTTTATAGAATGAAATTAAATACACTAATAAATACAGAAATACAAAAGCCATTATTTTACCTGCTTCCTATTGCATTTTAATAACTATGTTATTGATTGACTAATTACTAAATGTTTACTAAACATGTTTTACAATTCTAATACAGAATTACTTATGTTACTCCAGTGCCTGTATGGATACTTTTTATTAAGGTTCCCAAGGTTGGCTTTTCAGTTATAGCGACGTCAAACTAATTATTATTTGTTATTATTATAATATAACAATTAACAAAATGCCTTGTTTGTATATTCCTAGTAGTATTTGATTTTTTGGTCTGTGTTTTCTTAAGTAGCATATAAATTTAAAAATTAAAAACAATATTTTTTATGCAGTCAGTACTTTTGAGACACGGTGCGATAAAAACAGTGCCGCTACTAGCTACTAGATGTCTATGTATAGTTTTTAATCACGCTATGGAAATTCTCTTCCTTGGTTTATATAAGCCGATTTATGTTTTATATTACTTATAATACCCGCGAGGGGGCGTTAAAAGCGTTAAACGCTTTTGCAAGAGACATTAGAAGTTCCACTTCAATAAAACGCCGTTTTTTAATCTACCCTCATCTGTATGAATGTTAATAACGTCTTTTAAATACTTTTAAAATACCATTTAACAACACACCGACATGGGCTTTTAATATTTTTGACGTTAGAACAAAGCATCACGCTTTAACGTCATTATTTCATATCAAGCAAATATCAATTAAGTGAAGCAATTATGTGAAGTCTCGCAGCCAGAACCTTTACCGCTAATCGTCCAGAAGAGTGTGCAGTGGAAGTTATGCCTCGATATACAGCATATTTTTTCCGAATTGTCACTAATTCCGAAGTGTCACATTACCTAAATGGATGGAAATTCGATGACTATTAATGTGAGCTATCGGTTATGGATTTACTCGTCTTTCTTCAAATCGGATATCATTGTTGAATACTACAGCCGACAACCAATAAGTGCTGCAGAGGATTTTCGTCGCGCTGTATGTAACTGAACAGCAAAAAATAATCCTAAGAAGGTGTTTCTGCTATAATTTCAAACAATTATTTAATAACACATCAGCATTGAAACACAGTTCACAGTTCAAGCAAAAATCGCCGTACAACTAAGGACCGGTTTGAGTTGGTAACAGAAAAATCGACAACGACACTTACAAGGTCTATTGATTTTTCGAGTAACTCTCGGTCGGCAGTTGGTATCTAAAACAGGCACAACGCCTATTAGGACACCAACTTTGTGAGCTTCATGACCCTCCGGGGAAGGCTAAGACTCGAATAACTTCGCCACCGCCATCACACTGCGGGAAATTTGCATTGTCAAATTACGATCAATACGACAGATATTTTGAGCGCCATTCGCAGCCCGTAGTTGGAACCTATAACAGGTGCAATGCCTATTAGGACACTCCAAATTTGCAACAGTCACTATGTACTTAACAAGAAAGTTGCGTTGCGAAATTACAAGCGATTTCGTACATTTCGTACATTATGGGTAAGACTCGAATAACTTCGCCACCGTCATCACACTGCGGCAAGTTAGCATTATCAAATTGCGATCAATACGACAGATGTTTAGAGCGCCACTCGCAACCCGTTGTTGGAACCTTTAACAGGTGCTATGCCTATTAGGACACTCCAACTTTGCAACAGTCACTACGTACTTAACAAGAAAGTTCTGTTGCGAAATTACAAGCGTTTTCGTACATCACGTTTTCCGAGTATAACTCGTGGCCTGAAGTTTGGAACCTCAAGCAATCACATCGCCTAGTAGGATCCACCAAATTTGAAAAGTTGAATTTCCAAATAACAATAAATAGGTCACATATTCCGAAAATAACCTGCGGCCAGTAATTGAATCTAAAGCAGTTATTCCAAGCACAACTCTTAATGGGATCGTAAAACAAGCACAACGCTATGCTACACGCCAGTTTGGTAACCGTCATAACTTTCAACAGAAGCTATATTGCCAAGTTACTACTAATGCATCACCTGATATCACTACAACATAAGCTGGAAAATTTGATCCTAAAATAGGCGCAATGCCTATTAGGTCACCTGAACTTTTTGTCATCATTTACAAGTTTTACTTTCTAAGAATAGAAGAAACATATCAGATTTTTCAAATTCGGTTCCATACCGTAATTTAAAACCTAGAATAAACAGACACTACACATTGACCGTGAAGTCTTACGGTGGCTGGGGAAGATCGCGTTACCGTTTACTGTGAGCATTAGCAGTGTCTCCGATGGCAGATTTAGTATCCAGAGAAAAAAGTTATAGCAACTAAGTTATAGCATTAGCGTTATAGCAACTAGTATTCATGAGCTGTCTAAAATACACAGTACCTAAAGTGACCAATTCATCCAGTTCAAAAATGTACCCTTTCACCCCGTTTGACGTAACCCATCAACCAAGGCCTTGAAGGTTTATGCTGTTGACAATTATTTATTGACATTTTGATTAGTGATAATAGTGACATTTCCTTTCCTTAGCCAGGCGTTTTCATTTTTGTACTATTGTTTTTATTTGTACTGTTGTAGGTAATGATTTATTTAGATTCTATAGTAAAAAGTTAAAATTGTTATTGAACATGGAGGTGTTCAACAAGTTCTACTCATCAGTTAGTAGTACAGTATCCCAGTTATCAGGTGTGCTTCCTGGGAACCCCGTAACGAGAGAGTTCGAAGCTACACAATTTATTGCAAGTGCTGGCCCAGGTACGTAGTCTTATATATTATTGTAACATCACGCTCGATATACCAAACTGTGTAGAACGGCAGTCATGCCTTGACACACTGAATTTATTTTCTAATCCCAAGGTGGTGAAACCTATTGGTGCAAAATTTTGTTAGTCATCGATGTTTATCATACTTTACTTTCCTGTCACCCATGTAGCCTGTACGCTTGAAAGGTATTTTAGGTTCTTAGTGGTGAGAGCCAAATTCAGCAAAGCACAAAAATTGTTCAGTTTATTAAAGTAAATATATTTAGGCTTTTTTAATCTGCTCACTCTTGAAGCTTTATCATTAATAAGTCTCTGAGGCATATAATTTAGAAAGATAAAATCAATATTGTATTGGTGACTGCAGTGATTAGTGTTGTTATTTAGCATAACTAGCTTTTTGTTAAAAAAATCATCTCCCTACTTTTTAGTTTTACATTATGAAAAAGCTTAATTTATTTTTTAAGTAGATTTAATTAAATTACAGGTCTACTATGGAAAATATATAAGGGTTACAAAAAGTCAACAAAACAAGAGGCTTCAATATTTGTGTTTGAAAAGAAATATCTAGAGAGATGGACAAAGGCAGACAGAGATATTATGTTGGAAACATTAAAACGAGCTATAGTCCAACTGACAAAACTCCGCCATCCTCAAATACTCACTGTACAGTATGGCATTGAAGAAAGTAGAGAAAGCCTCGCTTTTGCCACAGAACCAGTCTTTGCCAGTTTGGCAAATATACTCGGTAACACGGAAAACATGCCCCAACCAGTTCCACCTCATTTAGTTAACTATAAACTATATGAACTCGAAATTAAATATGGGCTAATGCAAATTGCAGAAGGTCTAACATTTCTTCATAATGATGTTAAACTTCTTCATCGCAACATATGTCCAGAATCCATCATAGTCAATCAACAAGGTGCATGGAAGATATTTGGATTTGATTTCTGCATTGCAAATAATAATCCAACTGGTGCAGCACCATTTTGGCCATTTAATGAGTACTGTCCAGCAATGCATCCATTAACTCAACCACCTTTAGATTACTTGGCTCCAGAATACATCCTTTCAGCATCTCATTCACCTGGTAGTGATCTATATTCGCTAGGCATGGTAATATATGTGTTGCATAGTACGGGGCATCAAACTCTGGGTAACGTAGCAACAGATTATATGAAGTACAAACGATTTGTAAATGAGATGAAGCAACTTCCAGTGTCGCGTCTGTCTTGCGTGGCAGATGGTTTGAAGGATTATGTTAAGCTGATGCTGAATGCTACACCAGAATTAAGGCCGGATCCTCATCAGTTTTTGAAGGTATGTTTCAATTTCGCAAGACAGATTACAAATAAATATATTCCAGGCTCAAGTCTTCTTTATCTAATAGAGACGCAATTTTAAAACTGTTACTGATAATTCTTTTTTAAAAAATACCATTTTTATATATTACCATTTTTGAGTAAATATGTTAGTTACCTTAAATATAACTTGCTATTAATGCTTTCATTAATTTAAATAATGAAAATCTTAGAATGCTAATTGAAAAACTTTCTCCAAGCACTTTATGTATTCATGTATACTTACAGATACCATATTTTGAAGATATTGGTGTAAAAACTCTAAATTACCTGGATTCAATGTTTCAATGGGACAATCTTCAAAAATCACAATTCTACAAAGGCCTGCCGCAGATTATTCAGAAAATGCCACACCGTGTCTGCATATACAGAATCCTACCTTGTTTAACAAAGGAGTTTATAAATCCACCCATGGTGCCATTTGTGTTACCGAATGTTCTGCTCATAGCTGAGAATTCATCCAAAGAAGAATATGTAAAATACATATTGCCTGTATTAAAACCGGTGATGCTCATACAAGAACCCATTCAAATATTACTCATATTTATGCAAAAGATGGAGTTATTGCTAAAGTTAACTCCTGGGGATGAAATCAAAACAGATATATTGCCAATGTTATATCGGGCTTTAGAATCTGACGCACAACAGATTCAGGAGCTGTGTTTGTCAGTGCTGCCAACATTCGCCTCATTAATAGACTATCCCGCGATGAAGAACGCACTGCTGCCGCGAATTAAGAAATTATGTTTAAATACTAATTACATATCAGTTCGCGTTAATTGTTTATTGTGTTTGGGCAAGTTGTTGGAGCATTTGGACAAATGGTTAGTTTTAGATGAGATTATACCATTTTTACCGCTGATACCATCGAGAGAGCCTGCAGTGCTAATGGGTATTCTAGGTAAGTACAATTTTGCAATAAATAAGTAAATAACTGATTTTTCTTAAATCAAGTAGCGTAACTTACTCCTTATTACATCAGCTATCTGCCAATAGTACGGTCAAAATCAGTCCAGCCAGAACAAACTGACGAAAATTCTAAAAACTATACTTTGGTATATGTTGTAAAAATCTGTTATTTCAATATTACAACCAGACACTCCAATTTTATATATATTAATAGATACTACTATGTTTCAGAACACTCAGCCACAACTTGGTTATCTGATGATAAAATATACAAACATATTTGTTTATAATAATAAATTATATTACAACTAGCTGACCCGAACTTTGTTCCGCATCAAAATGCTATTTATCGGCACGCGTTTTGGCGCGGAACGCAACTGCTATGTCCCGCTATGTTAAAACTGTAATATCTTCGTAAATATACGTTTAAATTACGTGCTGTTAAAAGGGCCGGATCATCTATATTACATACACAATCTATTTATGACACGTAATTGGATGAAAATGAATGCTGTAATGTTTAAAATCGCTTCGTAAATAAGCCATTATTTCTCGTAAAAAGTAAAGGAATAAAAATGATCATTGTGGGATATCCCTAAGAGATAGACATATGCCCTCGCGGACTTTTTTGTAGACCTTCTGGAGGTCTTTAATAATGCAGAACATTGTTTTGATCTATCACTTAGGATTAAGGCAGCGTTTGCGATTAAAGTTCTAAATCTTGAAAATTATTACTTTTTATTTCTACACTTTTTATGAATTATAGAATAAAACCACCCTGTTGACACCCTCTAACTATTAAAAGAAACCGCATCAAAATCCGTTGCGTAGTTTTAAAGATATGGGGACAGACAGCGGAAAGTGACTTTGTTTTATACTATGTAATGATTTATAGGCATATATAAATTAGCACTGAGCCACACAAAGCTTGGTATCACAAAAGAAGTGATGGCAACAAAAGTTCTGCCATTTTTGATACCTTTGTGTGTTGAGAACGGGCTGACATTGAACCAATTCAATGCTTTGATATCACTAGTCAAACAGATGATATCCAAGGTGGAAACTGAACACAGAGCTAAGCTGGAACAACTAAACTCCATACAGAATGATTCCAGGTGAGTCAATAAATCAGTTACAAATTTGTCTGTCTTTATCACTGTATGCTGGGTTGATAATATCATCTAATTATGATATCATCTCAGGTAGATAGACTTCAGGATGGATGTTTTGTTTAATTAAATATGTGAAAAATGGGAAAGGAGCTGCGGGCAAACTATTATATATTGTTACTTGCTGAACTTACGACCTTCGTACCGCCTTATTATTCAATTCTTTTGCTTTTTTCTACTTTATGTGTAAAAACGATAAAAACTCTTCTTCTACTGTTTTCTTATTTACGTTTAGAATAGAATAGACACGCTTTATTAAATACAATAAATAAACTATATTCATATTGCTGAAAATCTAGGTTCGCAAGACAACTGAGAAACTTTGTATAAGATTTTTGTCATTGTCTTATTTTTGGTCTCCTTATAAACATAACTTCACGCCTTTTTCTACACGAAGGTGTTGGCATTGTTTGTTAAGCTTCGACTCGCCGTTATGTTTTACGTCCCAAATGGAATAGGTGGTGAACATATTGCCATATCGGGCACAAAGTTTTCAGTCATCGATATTTATCATACATAACTTACGAAATTAATTTCGAAAAGTCATTGGTGTGAGGCAGGATTTGAACCTCCTTCCTTCCGACCTCTTGATTTAGAAACGGGGTGCTCGACCACTGGACCACCGAGACCTAAACCTTATAAACAATTTGTGTAATAAAAATATGTGTCACTATTTTCAGGTCAATGGAGCATTCTTTGAGCCCGTCGTCGGACAACTTAGTGGGCGCTCCACCACCGCAGTCGGACCTCGACAAAATGTTCTCTGGACTAGGAGTGGATACATTCTCGTTTACGCATTTAAAAGAAAAACCCGAAGTCTTGCCAGCAGTCATAGAGAGAGGGCATCTCACTATGGAGGATAAACAAAGGTTTTTATTTTATTATATGTCTATATTCATTAAAAACTATGTGATGCTTTCACCATGGTCACAAAATTCTATGAAAGGGTGACTTTTGAAAGACACGAAGATTCACGACTTCTTCTTTTGCACAATCAGAAAGAAAAAACTGATTTTGTGAAAGTAATTAAGCCAAATTTCTGTATCACTTGTGTTACAGTAGAACATGTAAAGAAAATAAATACTATGTAATAGGCCATTAGTGATTTACTTATTGTTTTCTATTTGCAGGATAGCACATCAACAAGAAACATCCAGAAAATATGTACAACAACCACATAAAAATATTCCCCCAATACCCACAAAACAAGTCCACAAACCGGTTGATCTCACAAATTCACTGCTTCAGTCCAACCTTAACCAACTATCCAAACCTATAAACCCATCATCTACATCACAACCTATCACATCTAACAGTAGCAATTTACCAATAAGCAGTTATGGTGTGCCGGGCATGAATCAAGCCACATATCAAGGTTATCAAAACCAATTTAGCGGTTTCGATAACCAGATACCCGTGTCCACAAACAACTGGTCAGCTAATACTCCAGCAAATTTCAATAATAAATGGACGAATAATCAGACGCCACAAACCAATGTAAAGCAGGATTGGTCAGCTTTTGAATCTCTATTACCAACAGCAAACAATAATCAGACCGCACAAAGTGGTGCAAAGAAGTTGACGGACAATGAAATGATGGACTTATTGAGTTGAACATGTATTTAGTATACAAATTTTTTTTTTTATTAACAAGCAGCAATTAAATATGTATTGAATGCTTTTTATGAAAATGCTTTTTACAATTGCTATAAGCAAACTTTAAATTTAAAAAAATGTGTTGCGTAGAAAACAAGGTTGTAAGGAACGACGTTGGTTTGAAAGAGAGTGTCGGTGTAAAAGTAAGAAAGGGCATGCTCCGATGGTTTGGTCATGTAGAAAGAATGGTTTATGCAAGACTGACTAAGCAGATATACAATGCAAAAGCGGATGGATGTAGGAGGACGGCCAAGACACACATTCCATGACCAAATAGAACGTGTTCTGGAGGAAGGTGATGTTACGAGCCTCAAAAACCGACGCGCGTGCATGAAAAGAGTTATGAAAGTCAACGAAGCGAGTGAGGCGTGTAAGAATCGTGCCCTATGGCGCTCAGTTCTCTCTGCCTACCCCGCAAGGGATTTGGCGTGAAGTTATGTATGTATGTATGTGTTGTCAATTCCCAAAACACTATTTGCATTGAACGATGATAAAAACCTGTAGCTTTATTTATGGAACAGTGAAAACCATTCGAAATATTTTTGAAAATATTATTTTATAGTAGAAATCACAAACATTCCTATTAATTTATTAAGAATTTCCGTTATTATTTAGGAATGAGGAATATGAGGGTCGGATAATTGTTATTTATTAATTATTTTATTTATTATTAATAAAGTATTGTATTATATTATTGTAAAGGTTTTGCTTTTCAAAAATAGATTTAATTAAAAATAAGTTTTGACTATCGATTTCTACTCTTGCAACCCAAAACGTCTATATTTCGTATTTACTTTTATTTTGTGATTAATTATGTCGTGAACTAATTAACTTATATTTAGCCCATAAAACTGCATTCTGTAGCTCTAGTCTCCTTAGAATTTTTTCCTCGTCACTGTTTGAAAATATTATGCTGTGCATCCCATTTAGGACTTACTTAAAAAGACATACGTTTCAGATGCAAGCAAAGGATGATTATTAAAGAGTATTTTATTATTTTATGAAGAAAATTTAAAGTAAAACTTTGAGAAAAATGTGAACAATTCTAAAACTCTTCTTAATTACTTCTTTTTAATTAATATCGTTTTAATTACTCTGTGAATGTATTATGAAAGATTTTTAAATATCTGACATTATAATTCTAGTAAAAACTATAAATCGCAAATCTGTATGGTCAAGAGCAATATCATTAATTTTAATATTAACCAAAATTTCCTGGAGAAAGTTTCGCCATATAATCGCCATATTTTAATAATAACTTTGTCTAAAATCTAACCGGCTAAAGTAAATGAAATATCGTGAAGAAATTATGAAAATGAAGATTAATAAACACGCTTTTTATTTACAATATATGTATAATATGTTTATTTATTTACTGAATACAGCAGAAATGATCTCTTAAATTAAAACAGTTAAAAAAATATCTTGTTTAATTTTAAACAATTAATGTCCATGTCAAATATCAAATCATTGTCAAATGTTGGAATAGTATGACACGTTTTTAGTGTGGTGTGTTATGTGTATATTTATTGCGCCCTATATCCTAAATAGCTGGGTAAATTGTCGCTTGAGAGGTGTCGTTAGATAATTCCTAACTGCGAGAGAGAGGTATAAATTGTTTGTCGAACTTTTTACGGCAACAAAAGTTAAGGTTTCTTGCCCAGTTGGGCAGCATTATTTTTTTAATTAGCCTCCTATGCAGTATATAATATATTTGTGAAAATCTTGTATTTAACAGACCGGTCATCGGCAGATTTATATTATAATTTTTGAGTAAAATGGGGTCTATTAAAATTCGTTAATTTCACTGTCTAGTATTTTAAACTTTAACCAAAACTTTACGAAGTAAAATAATACAAATATGTCACTTATAAAATAAAACCGAGAACTATCGTCTTCTTCTGAAGGACATGGAGAAAAACATGATAGCCGTAACAACTTGAAGCAGACTTGCCGTCAAGAAACATGTTTTGTACTCGTAATTGTAAACCAAGGACCATATCATGACGAATATGGCGACTATTGCGTTGGACGCTGTCATGGTGGCAGTGGTGTCAAATTCGTTTAGTGTACTGTTGTACAGGGGCTGCTGGAGGATACTTGAGGCTGCTGTTGAGAAACTAGCGAGCATGCACCATACAACCAGCAGACTTTTATTCATGGATAGCGTTATACCTGGAAGTCAAAGTCAAAAAAGCATTATTTTCGTAGGTCTTCACAGATACTTAAAAATAGTCAATGTACAAAACTATAACATAATATTTAAAATTATGCCTTAAACACTGGCGCTTGAGAAAAGTGCCTCCGTGGATCAAGAAAACACGGACACGAACGCCACGGGCGCCCTGATTACGAGTGTAGGGGCTATCATGAGAAGAATCGGGTAAGAAACTCATGTGCCAAATACTCAATAATTTCTTTAATAATCAATAACAATGATATTAATACACTGAAAACATAAGAGGGATCATATTCATCAAGGTGATCGTATAATAAGGAATCAAATCGATCGATCGAATTGACTCATCTTAAAGTAACGCCCAAAGGGATATGAATCATATTAGCTGGCCTCGTAGAATTAAATGTTCTGGTCCTATGAAATAGGCATCGAGCCTTTTGTTACATAACAAATAGAATTTGTTCCAAGGAAAAGGTTTCCTAAAAGTAGCGTGCACCGGGGTTTGAACCCGGGACGTTCCATGCAATCACACATTGGTGTTCTTAACCGAAAGTGTAAGCTATGTCGTGTTTACCTACCTATCACATACATTTAGTTTATTTCAAAATTATGTCATAATATAATGTCGTAATTTATTTAGATTTTCAATACTATTTACTAACCGTAGAATCCTATAGCACCAGCAAGGCCAAACGCTGAGCATAATCTCGCCTTCTCATTTATAGATTTCGGTAACACCACGCAAAGTACTATGAAGCACAGAGCAGATCCGTGCGCTACTCCTATTAAAGCTGACACCTAAAAGATGATAGGTATATTATAGCCTGCTCTCCAACTCCATCCATCAGCTGGCGACTGGCCTATGTCAGATATTGGACTGATTAAAAAATAAACTCACCGACCAAATATTCATTGAAGGATTCTGCTCCCATATCAACGGCGGAAAGACCACTCCTAAAATTAATATCGAAAAAGTGGTGCTAAGATGCAGTAAGGCATATAAATAGAAATTCATATCACGCAGCATGTTGGTGATCGTAATAAAGTTTTTTTTCATTGAAGCTGTCCTTCTCGCCGTGCCTGGAGACACCTCTGCCGCGAATACCACACTATCTCTAGGGGCATCCATTGTGGTTTCCCTGTATAGCGGCCGTGGAGTTTGTCTGTCAATGTTCTCTAATTCTTGATATCTAACTCTTGAGGTATTGCTAATGTCCAAAGTGCCAAAATCAGACGAAAAGCGGTTGGGTGTGTCAAACATTGAACTAAAATCGGAAGAGAATCTCGCCTCGTTGGAGACGCCTCTGTTTTCTCTATACTGTACAGAAGGATCTAGAATTTCTTTGGCGTTCTTTTTAGATTTGAAAACAACGACATCGGTGACATCATCGTCTTGTGCTGCAGTTTCTGGAGGATTTCGCGATTCAGAAGGACCAGTAGCAATCGAATCTTTCTCTTGTCGTATTTGATTGGAGAATATAACTTCATCTTCGTCCTCTACGGCGTCTCTTAGCATATTATAGGTACTTTTTAGGACTCTTTCTATGTAAATTGGTCGTGTGTAAGATGCTAGAAAGATGCAGTTCTGCATAACTATGGCACCGTAGATCATGACCACGACGTCTCCCGTGTGAATGGTGCACAGATAGCCCACAAGAATGGGGACAAGACAGTTGCCCACTGAAGGTGCCATTCTGACTATTCTCTGCGCTGTTGTCAATTTATCTCTGAAGTAATGTGTTATTATTACTTCTGTTTGTTGGCCTGTTATTGCGCAGCCAGCACCTGCAATAGTATATTAATCAAATAGTTTGTTAGTATTTGTATTATTTCAGCAAACGACTAAAATGTGTTTGTGGCCGTTTAAGTCAAACAATAGTAGGTACTTAGCGTGACTAAGTAAGTACTTTGCGAAGTAGGTATATCGTATAACGTTGACATTGAATCTTTTGTGTCCAAAGTCATTTTTAATATAAATCAACATACATACAACAACTTTATTTTTGCTTAATACCTAACTGCACCAGAAGGCCGGTCATGAGAAGAAGGCAAACTAAACTAATAGTTTATGGTACCTAACGCCTGAGAATAGTAACCATAGTAGTCCCAGCTCGTTCATTGTCGTTAAAAGCGACTAGCAGATTAATTACCTAAATTTATCTCAATAGCATTCTGACATATAATTCGGAAGTCGCAATTTCGACTCCTGGTTGGTAAGTTGATGGGAATCGATCGATGACCAACTAAATTGTAACTACTGTACATACTGTAACCTATTGCCATAGGTATTTGCTACGAGAGGTAATTAATGTACCTGTCTGATTAATGAACCCTATTCTATTTCCGTTTGAGATAGAATATATCTATCTATACGTCCTCGCTTAGCAATGACGAATTCCAAACGCCAATACAATTAGTCACTGACTACATTGTATACAGTATAGGTACTCATATACGCAAACACTAAAAATATGAATGATGAACATTACGGAGACTTCACAATAATATAAAATACAATGCAATATATCAGCATTACTCACCAATAAATATTCCTGAGAAAATGTTTATTATGTGATCATTCCTATCTGCGTCTGTGGAATGGCTAGAAAGCAGTACACCTGCTACGGTAAGGCACAGCCCCGCCAAAGCCATAAACCTTGGCATGTTGAATATTTTTACCATAGCTCGACACCATGATTCTAACAGGAGTCTTATCACCAATGCAATCACAGGTACTAGCGCGATATCCACATCCCAAATCTTCATGACCTCGTCACGATCATGATCTTCCTCTCTGATGGCTTTTAAAATGATAATTCCGTACAAAGTGAGAAGAGCTGGTACCGTAACATGATATATTACTGCTGATACCACTATTAACCATCCGTACCCTCCATCTGGTGGTGTAGGTCCTATCTCAGGCTGTGATGCTACGATTCTATCCAAATACAAATCTTCTCTCTTGTATTCAATATCACCTCTCTCTGCGTGATTTGAACTCTGATTTTGAGGGTTTTCCATAATGTTGTTCGCACAAAACATTCACTTCATGATAGTTTAGTGTAGAAAAATAAGTTTAGTCACTAAATTATCTATACAACTTAGGTGTGTTATCTTATCATTATCTTTTGGCGTAATCACTTGTTCTATATTTTTTGAAATCGGCGCTCATAATAGTGATGGAAAGAGAGGACAATAGATAGGTTTGTGACAATTCAGAAATGTTGAAACAATTGTACTAGATGTGCCAATAATCTAAATTTTATCAAGTAGGGAGATTTTATGAAACTGTAATAATGATAAAATTTAACACTACGTCTTAAATTTAAGTAAAACCTAATAGTGTTATAAACTAAAATTTAGCAAGCTACCTACGCAGTTTTTGAACGAAAAATTGTCATGACGACAAATATGCTACAAAAACATGTAGATCAAGTAATTTTAGTGCAGGCGAGACAGCAAATATGATTTATGCTTAGCTAAAACGAAAGTGCCTATATCATTGGATAATTTCTGAGACATTTTCAATTTGTTTGGTTTTTTATTCATATGGTGCGAAGAATGCCCAAGTCCCAAGATCTGTCGAATGAATTCGTTGATCGACATTCAGGATAAACGCTGTAATGTTATTTATTTAAGTGCTTGTTTTATAAAATGTAAAGTTACATATTTATAAATGTTACTTAAAATCGGACCTATGTATTCTAAGGTCGGAATATGTCTTTATCTGTGCAGGATTTGTTCAATTAAAGCTGTGTATGGTAATTACGGCCTGTGAATGTGATGCTCTTTTGCTCTAAATTAAATTGTGTTGTGTTAAAGGTGTTATTGGTGTGATGCCAATGGGTAAGAGCAAGTGCCTTATTGTGAAAAATGGAAACGGAATCCGTTAGGTCCGAGCTGAGTAGCCGGTCTCGGCGGAGCTCAAGGCACCGGCAGCATACACATCGAAGTACTCGGTAGGTCTTCACGCCTGATCATTTTCCAATTAACATTCTTTGGTCTATAGCTCTTAAATGTATTAAGCAACAGTCTAACGTCGTTAATGGTGCAGGAAAATTTTAATCAGGCTTATAGAGACTTCTTAATACTGACGCTAGTTTAGATTACATAAAATTGGAATCCAGCAATGGGGTTTTTCTATGAATACTTGATGTATTATCAAATTTATGTGACAACAAAATAATTGCAAACACATAGTGTTCATTTTGTTATTGTAAATTACAGGAGCAACAAGTCACAAAGAAAAGAAACCAGTGACAACATCATGGCACCTTTTCAAACCAGTGTAAATATAAATCCAGAGTTAGGTAGAGATGGACAAGAAGTTATTGAAGTCCAAATTTTACCTCAAGATGAGAACTGGGGGGAAAATACTACTGCTGTGACAGGAAATACTTCTGAAGGATCACAATCTATGGAAGATGTTGGAAACTGGCCTATGGAGAATGATAATGGAATAAGTTTTGTTTGCACAAGATATTTTGGAACAACTATAACACTTGCACTGGCTTTCATTTCATTTGTAAGCCCTTTGGCTATGGTAGTGTTACCAAAGATTGGTTTCTTCCCTGGTTTGACAGACAATATTGCATTACAGCCAAGTCAGCGTATCCAGCTTCTAGCTTGTACAGCAGAATGCAAAGGCATTTTACTTTCATTAGCATTTAAACTTGTGCTATTAGCTATAGGTGTTTGGGCTGTGTTCCTAAGACCTAGAAATTCAATATTGCCTCGAATATTTGTATTCCGAGCAATGACTTTAGTTATATTAGCTGTTTGTATATTTTCTTATTGGTTATTTTATATTGTACAAATAACGGAAGCAACTAAAGCACTTGCAGTTGGAGAAGAAGCAATTGATTATAATGCATTAGTTTCTTATGTATCAGGCTTTTCTGATACTCTGTTATTTATACATTATGTAGCGGTAATATTGATGGAGATAAGGCATTTAGAGCCTGTTTATTATGTGAAAATTGTGCGGAGTCCTGATGGAGAAAGCAGGTCTTATGCAATTGGACAACTGAGTATACAAAGGGCGGCTGTGTGGGTGCTGCAAAAGTATTATACAGAATTTCCAATATACAATCCATATTTAGAGAAGATACCAATATCTAAATCTCAAAGGAAGGGTCAGTCCAGTATAAAATTTTATGAAGTAGATGGATCAAGTAACGCACCTCCTGGACAAGCTAGGTATGTTTTAAAACTAATAAATTTTATGTATTAGTATTTTGTACTCTTTAAATTTATCTCAAACAAAAAACAGTATTGAAAATAGACTGTTCAAATATGTAAATATAATAACACTTAACATAACTTCACACACCTTTCATACCTTTTTTTTTTTTTTTTTTTTTTTTACGCGAGGAAATGCTTTATGCACACCCCCCGCTTGGGTACGGCAGAGGGTAGTGTGGGACTCCCAAAACAGTAAACTGTAATCCGATCCTAGGGTTACCCACTAAAACCTCGCGGCGGCCTTCCTCCGGCATTGGGGTGGCCCAGGACGGTGCATCAGCCCTCTGGTCCACCCCGCCGTCGCCCCCCCCCTCTGTCACGAGGGGTGCTCATCCTCGGGGAGCCTTGGTGAAGCTCCCCCGGGTGGGGCGGCTCCGACCGCGCGCTGTAAAGAGGCGCGCGGCCGGCAGCGCCCCCGACGGCCCTCCCCGGCCGCACAGGGGGTCATCCTTCCCGGGCCGCAACCCGGGCTCACCCGCGGGGTGTGCGCCCTCGCGGCCCGCCGGCGGCGGCGATCACTGAGCTCGCCGCCGCCGCCTTCGAGCGGGATCGGCTCTCTCCCGACCCCGCTCGGCGGCCTCCTTCTGGAGCATTACAGCTTCGCAGAAGGAGACCACAGCCCTCCACTCCTCCTCACCCGCCAGCATTGCCGCGATCAACGCCGGCGGGGACAAGTCTCGCCCGATCCCGTTGACCAGGACTCGGCGCTCGGCCGCCCAGGCCGGGCAGACCTCCAGCGTGTGCTGGGCCGAGTCCAGGTCGGATGCGCAATGGTGGCATCTCGCCGTCTGTTCACGCTTTATTCGACTCAGATACTCACCGAAGCACCCGTGCCCGGTGAGTATCTGAGTCAACCTGTAGGTGACAGTGCCCCTTTTACGGAGCACCCAGGCCTCGAGGTGAGGCAGGACGGCCCCGACGGCACGTTGACGCGCGCAGCCCTGGAGGACCAGCGCTTCGCGCCAGTCCCCCAGAACCCGCCGGAAGGCCTCCCGCCTCCGAACTTCGTGTCCCCGCGCGTCCGGGTCCCCTCCCCCCCGGCCGAGATCGTACGCGGCTGCGTACATCTCGGCCAGGATGATGAAGGGGGGGAAACGCGCGAGGACTGTCGCCGCCTCGTACGATACTGTACGGTAGCCCCGTACGATCCGGATGGCCATGATCCGCTCCAGGCTCCTCAGCAGAGCCCTGGAGCGGGAGGCCCCCGCGAGGTCTCGCGACCAAACAGGGGCCCCGTACAAGGCCACGGACCGCACGACGCCACCGTAGAGGCGGCGAACTCCCTCTCCCGGTCCCCCGAGGTTGGGCAGCAGGCGGTGCAACGCACCTGCCACCCGTCGCGCTCGGGGGACCATCCTCACGAAGTGCTCCTCGAAGCACCAGCGGCTGTCCAGGGTGAGGCCGAGGTACTTTATGTACCTCCCTACCGGGACAGCCGTGTCACCCACCAGGATCCGCGAGGCTGGTGGCTCACGGCCACGAGTGAACCACAGCGCCTCACTCTTGTGAGGCGCCACCTCCAGGCCAAGCCTGCGGATCCGTCTGACGACGATAGCCACCCCCAGCTCGGCAAACCTGAGTGTACGCTCGAAGTCGGGCCCCGTGGCGACCACCAGAGTGTCGTCTGCGTAGCAAACGACACTCACGCCACGGGGAAGACTGGTGCGGAGGACCGGATCGTATGCGAGGTTCCACAGTAGGGGCCCGAGCACGGACCCCTGCGGAACCCCGCACGTCACTTCCTTTCTTTGCTCCGTCCCGTTCCGGTCGACATAGTCCACCCGTCTCTCCTGCAGGTAGGCCCCGATGACCGACCTCAGGTATGGAGGCACCTCATGGTAGACGAGGGCCTCCCTGATGGCCGGCCAGGGGAGGGTCCCGAAGGCGTTGACGATGTCTAGGGACACCGCCAGCGCGACCCCCCCCGATCGGACTACCGGTTCTGACAGGGCCCGCACCCGACGCACCGCGTCGATGGTCGAGCGACCCTGCCGGAACCCAAACTGGCAGTCCGATATGTCCGGGCCCACCTGCGACAGGTGGCTGCTGATACGGGCGGAGATGACCCTTTCAAAGAGCTTCCCCGCCTCGTTCAGCAGGCATATCGGCCGGAACGACGACGGAGCGTCTCCGGTCCTCCCTTGCTTTCTGATGAGCACCAGCCTCGCCGACTTCCAGTCGAGGGGGAACACCCCGCGGCGGAGGCAGCTGGTGAATAGCTGCCTCGCCTTGTTCCCCAGAACTCCCAGAGCGAGCGCCAGGACCCGGCCCGGAATTCCGTCCGGGCCGGGAGCGGCGCTGCGGGAGGCGAGCCGCGCAACGGCTCGCCCGAGCTCGTCCTCCGTCACCTCCAGCTCGTCGGACCAAGTAGTGTGGTCCGACTGCGACGGAGGAACCGAGGGACCGCCCTGGACCCTAGGGAAGAGTGCGTCCACGACTCTCCCCACGACTTCAGGGTCCAGGGATTCCGTCAATGGAGGGACCCACGGGGTCAGCTTGCCTAGCACCATTTTGTACGGGCGTCCCCATGGGTCCCTGTCCAGTCCTTCGACGAGCTCGTTCCAGGACCACTCGCGAGCCGCAGCGATGGCGACGCATACGGCGTGCGCGGCGGCCCCGTATTCCCGTCTGGCTCTGAGAGCCTCCTCGACCGAGGTTCGCCTTCTTCTGCGGGCTCTCTTGTACCGGCGGCAGGCGACAAAAGCGGCCTTGCGAAGCCGCTCTATTTCCCCGCTCCACCAGTACACAGAGCCCCGCCGGGGTGGCCCGACCCGCGGCATTGACGCGTCGCAGATCGACATCATCGTGCCGCGCAGCCAGGCCGCTTGCGCCTCGGGATCGGGCGATCCCGCTCCCTCCGTCCAGTCCGCGACGCTGGCGGCAGCCACGACCATGTCTCGGTCCAGCCGCTTGAGAGACCAGCGCCGCGGAGGGCCGCTGGTCTGGCGCGGGCGGCTTGGGCGGCGGAGCAACACATCCATAAGGATGTGTCGGTGGTCAGATAAGTTGACCACCTCCTCCGCCACCCGCCATCCTGTAATTGCGGCGGCCGCCGAGGGAGTCGCCCACGATAGATCGACGATCGACTCCCCCTGCCACCGCACGCAGGTGCTGGCTGACCCCCGGTTGAGCAGCCGGAGGTCGAGCCCTGCCGCCCACTCCAGAAGTGTCTCCCCCCTGACGTCGTCCCGGGTGTCGCCCCACTCCCTCGAGTGCGCGTTAAAGTCACCCAGGACGAATACCGGTCGGGCAGCGTAACCGCTAAGGCGGCTTGCCAGCCCGCCCAGGTATGCCTCAAAAACATCGAGGCCGCAGTTGGGGGAGATGTAACAACCCACTACGACCATGGATCCCCACTCCACGGCAACGTAGCCTGGACCTTTCCATAGGAGGGAGCAGTAGCTCCCTTCAGCCCAATAGATTGCCACCGAGCCCGTGGCGTCCCCGAACCATCGCGGGTGGACGGGGACGCGGTAGGGCTCGGCGACCATCGCCAGGGCAACCGACCACTCCACTACCGTCTGCGCAAGTAGGTCCTGCGCAGCGCGGCAGTGGTTTAGGTTGCCCTGGAGGAAGCGGGCGCGGAGGTCCGTGGTTATTGGACCTCCATTGCGCCCGCCTGTCCCCTGGTAGGGGAGGGTGGCCTTGCGGCCGCCGCCTTCCTTTTAGGAGGGGAGCACTTCTTGCCCCCCATCCGGTGATCCGCCCTGCAGCCCAGGTCCGAGCAGACCGGGCAGCGAGGAGCGGACGCGGTGCAGGCGCTAGCGATGTGGCCCACCACGCCACATCGATAGCACCGCCCGCTCCTGTCCACGGCGCAGGGGCACCTCGCTCGGATGTGCCCCTTCTCGAGGCACCGGAAGCACTGCAACGGCCTTGCCGCCAGTGCCTCGATGCGCGCCGAGGTCCACCCGATAAGCAACCGCCTCTGAGCCGCCAGTTTCCTGGCGACCCCGAGCGGGCACCGGACCCAGGCCGACCCCAACCGAGACGGGCTGGAGCGGATCTCCCCGACCTTTACTTCGGTCGGGGCGCATCCGCCCGACTCGGCGATCACCGTGGCAACGGTCGCAGGGGTGATGGACTCGTCCAGGTCCATCACCCTCAAGTCGCCCATTTTACACCATTTTGTCGGCGACGGCCACCCTCATTTTCTCCGCCAAGGCCGACGCCTTGGCGGAGAAAATGCTGTCTGGACCGGGGATCTCCAACATCAGAGCCCCGGTCATCGTCCTGCGGGGCTTTATCCCCCCGGATATGCCAAGATCCGCAAGTTGTATGCGGCTCTTGGCGACCTCCATCACCGCCGCGAGCGTGGTGCCGGAGTCCGGAGGCACCGTCACCACCACCACGGCGGTACTAGGGGGCTTCGGTAGCCCCGCAGGCTTAACTTTCTTTTGGGCTGGTGCAGGAGCTGCGGCGGCGGCGCGAGATTTCCTGGCGGCGGCGGCGGCCTTGCGGCCGACTACTGTCGCCCAGGTCTCGCCGCCAGCTCCTACTTCCGTCGCAGGCCCGGTTGCAGGCATAGGCGGAGGCGGCGGCGCCCGCGATTGTTCCGCGGCAGCCGCCCGCCTCTCCTGCTGACTCTTTTTCTTCTTCTTCTTCCTCTGGGCCTTCTGCGGTTCCGGCGGCAGCGTATTCGCCACGGCGGACCGCTCGTGCCTCAGAGGAGGCTTTTTCCCCATTTCGGGGAAGTATTTCGCCATCTGTTCCGACTGGAACCGGGCGTAGTCTCTGTTCATGAGAGCCATGACCCGGGTACAGTCGGAGACGGCGGAGGGCTGCGACGGAGCCTCCACGGGCTTCGCCGAGGCCGCGCCGGCCTTCTTTTTCTTGGCTGGCGTCGGCGCCGGAGGAACAGGGTCCCCCCGGGATGTCGTCGCTAACTGTGTATCCGGCGATTGCGGAGCTTCCAATTTGGCCGCCATAAGGGCCATCCTGGCTCGAAGCTCCGCATTTTCATTTGTCAAATCGGTCATTCTGGCCGACAACCCTGCCATTTGAGACCGGAAGCTGTCATTCTCCCGGTCTTGGGTGTCGGCCCTGGCACACAATACGGCAATCCTGTCGCGTATCGAGGCCGCGTTGGAACGAACCGTCTTCGCGATTTCGGCTTTTGTGCACTTCGCTAGGCCGACGGTTCGCTCCATATTTTCGAGTGCCTCGAATATTTCGGAGCCAATCTCTGTGGAGTTTGGCTCCGAAGGCTCCTGCTCACGTCTTACGGCACGTGTAGGCCGCTTTTTTTCGCCCCCCATGTTGACGGGGCTCCGCGGCTTGCGCGTTATGTTTATGTCCCAAATGGAATAGGTGTCGAACCTATTGCCACACACTGGGTGTGAAGTATTTATTCAACAATATTTATCACACATAACTTCCAAAAACAATTTTGATTAGTTATTTTTGTGATTATATATATATATTTTTTTTTCATAAATGTGTTTGTGAAAAAATGAGGAATAATTTTTTCCTGGTTTTACAGATATCAAGTTGTACAAAGTGTTCCTAAATTTATTGTACGGTCTGTTGTCACGGTTTAATTGATTTACCATGACTGTATCAATCTTGATTAACACGGTTCCACTGACAATTATATAGTGGCTGAAACAGTGATTAATACTCGTTTTAAATTGCAACTAGTGCAGGATCTAGATGCGGTCGTGCTTTTGATTATCATCAAGATTATCTATACTTATATTATAAAGCGGAAGAGTTTGTTTGTTCGAACGCGGTAATCTCAGAAACCACTGGTCCCATTTCTAAAATTCTTTCATGGGTATATAGTCTATTTATTGAGGAATGTCATGTATCAGGCTATAAGGCACACAGGCACTGACAAGGTGTGACTGATTTATTACTTTACTTATAAACTTTACATTTTTAATATTGTGATATCTTTTAAAATGTAGTGAATTTATTTCGATAAGATTAATCGCAAAACCATGTCGGTTTTGCGATTAATCTTATCGAAATAGATTTATTCATCATTTTACTTATAAATAAATAATAGTTTAAAAAAACTAAAAAACACGCTTTTTATAGAAAACCGAACTAAAAAATAGAAAAATAAAAAAAATATATTTTATTTTAAAAAAAGCGTGGGGTGCTTTTTAAGATATTATCGAAATGATAATCACTCTACTCATATCTGTCAATAAAATATTTATAACTATTGACACCATGCACCCCACGCTTTTTTTAAAATAAAATATATTTTTTTTATTTTTCTATTTTTTAGTTCGGTTTTCTATAAAAAGCGTGTTTTTTAGTTTTTTTTAACTATTATTTATTTTATATTTTTTAGTTCGGTTTTCTATAACAAGCGCGTTAATAGCGCCATCTGTGACTTATACAAGGAACTCGTTTCAAGTTGATAACGTAGACTTTCCGCTGATTGCCACTAGATGGTGGTGCGAGAAGTGAACTATGAACACTAAAAAGAAGTCGGTTACAAACAAACATACAAACCTACAAACATACAAACCTACAAACAAACATACAGGTGAAGCTAATAAAAAGCTAAAAAAAACACTCACTGTGAGTTAGCTACCGCGATTTGAACATATCCTGTTTTTTCGTTGAAGTCAACAATAGTGACCCAATAAAAAAAGTCGTTTAAGTAGTATTAAAAAAAACTAAAGGTTGACAAAAAACTTGGGACAAGTTCTTGGCATTGCTATTAATTTAAAGCATTGATTGAAGTTGTAAATATTATCAATGTCTTGGTTGTCAGTACCCGCTAATACATACTAGCTAAGCGAGTGAGGCGTGTAATAATCGTGCCTTATGGCACTTTGTTTTCTCTGCCTACCCCGTAAAGAATTTGGCGTAAATTTATGTATGCATGTATCAGGAACTACTGGTTTGAATTGAAAAAATATTAGTTTTATATAGTCCATTTAATGAGGAAAGCTTAAGTTATTAATAAGAGCGGGTCAATAATCTTTTTAGTGATAAATGTATATGATATGGCGGTACGAAGTTCGCGCGGTCTGCTAGTTGTTATTATTTGTGCTGATGTGTCGTTATGTGGATGTGTTCAGGTCGACGACGGGCTCCGTGGGCGGCGGCAGCGGGCGGCGGCGCGACTCGGGCTCGGCGCACAACGAGCGCTACTACGAGGAGGCGGAGCGCGAGCGCCGCGTGCGCAAGCGTCGGGCGCGCCTGCTCAGCGCCGCCGAGGACGCCTTCGCGCACGTGCGCCGCGTGCGCGTCACCGCCGCCAACGGTAGGGCCACGCCGCGACACACCGGGACACACAGCGACACACAGCGACACACAGCGACACACAGCGACACACCGCGACACACCGCGACACACAGCGACACACCGCGACACACAGCGACACACCGCGACACACACCGCGACACACACCGCGACGCACCGGGACACACCGGAACACACCGCGACACACAGGGACACACCGCGACACACCGGGATACATCGTGACACACAGGGACACAACGCGACCTCCGGATACGTCTTTCACTCAACGAAATTAATTTAAGTCGACATTCTGAGATTATGTATTGATATTTCATCAGTGCAGGAGTTGAGCCAGTCAATCAATAACGAACTGCGTCGCTCTACAACAGTTCTTTCCAAGATAGCCCTTACACTAGGAATCAGAACCGATGTTGACGTACTGGATGTTTTCTAAATTCCATAATGTCATGTTGTCGTATGCCTGTCGCAGGCGGTGCTCTGGGTCCTCGCGAGGCGGCGCAAGCGGTGTTCCCGTCTCTGGCGCGCGCGCTGCAGAAGTACCTGCGAGCCACCCGCCAGCAGCCCCGACACTCCGCTGACTCGGTAATGTTCGCACAACAGGCCAAACAGATTTATATAGTGTAAAGTCAATAATGATTCACATCTAACTACGAAACATTATTAGTTTCACTGACGTTTTGTTTTTATAAATGTTTATATTTTAACAATTAACATATTGTTGACAGCCTCTTTTAATCTATTTCTGACACATTTAATATCATTCAGTACATTTTTATACGATTTCAATGTTTATTGGAAAGTATTGTGAAATTCCAATAGCTTACTACTCAATTTATCAGACTTTTAAGTGTAGCATAATTAGTTAAATACCAATTTATGACTTTTTCCCGCAGGTCCTGGCCCACCTAGCTCGCTGTCTTTCTCAGGACGCGTCACCGCGCGCTTTTCTTGAGCCGTTTCTAGTCGAAGGTCCTGTCCTCTCGGCAGATCAAGAGACCAGATCCTTACAAAGATGGTCTTTGATCTCCGATGAGCTGCTAGCGAGACCGTTGGCCGACAACATAGAATTCCAACTAAGACAAGGTGATGTATCACTAATATGCTCCATAAAGCAGCTGCCCAAATTCAGTCTCACTGAAGAAGTTGTGGATCCCAAGAGTAATAGGTTCATTTTGAGGCTCAACTCTGAAACATCAGTTTGACAGGAAGAGTTCTGCAGCCGAGAAGACTTTAGGCTTGTATGACATTCAGAGTATTTTTAATTTAGACATTGAATTGATTATTTATCTTTGCGAATGAACTAGGGATGTGACATTTAACATAAAAAATCGATTTTTAATTAATCGATTAATTTAGTACTATGTATAATCGATTAATTTATTACTATGTATAATCGATAAATTAATAATCAATTTTATTTAAGAAAATAATCGGTTTATTTCTATTACTCGATTTTAAAATTTTTGGGCAATATGTACAAATAGCATTGCCAGATTTATTGTCAACATGGAAACATTGACGCCATCTACTTGTAGTACTTTTAGTTGTAGACATTGTTGAAAAACAAAACCAAAAGAGACTTATAAATTTTAACAAAACTTTTAGTCACGAAAAACTCGTTTGAAAAAAGAAGTTTTACCAACTAATAATTAATGACATGTATAATAATGTCATTAGTTATTTGTTAATTTTATTTTAATTTATATACGTTAATTTCGTAGGCATACATAATTAATGTCTGACTGGCGAAATTCGTGACACACTAACTAAGAAAAACTGTAAAATAATCTTAAGGAACTTTTGTCTGAAACCGACCATAATAATCACTACATAGTATAAAACAAAGTCGCTTTCTCTTTCCCTATGTCCCTTTGTATGCTTAAATCTTTGAAACTACGCAACGGATTTTGATGCGGTTTTTTTTAATAGTTAGAGGGTGTCAACGGGGTGGTTTTGATCTATAATTCATGAATAGTGTAGTGAAAAAAAATGATAATTTTCAAGATTTAAAACTTTAATCGAAAACGCTGCCTGAACCCTAAGTGATAAATCAAAACAATGTACTACATTATTATACACCTTTAAAAGGTCTATAAAAAAGTCCGCGAGGGCATATGTCTATGTCTTAGGGATAACCCACAATGACCATTATTATTTTTTAACTTTTTACGAGAAATAATGGCTTATTTACGAAGCAATTTTAAACATTACATCATTAATTTTCATCCAATTAAGTGTCTTAAATAGATTGTGCTTTTAATATAGATCAATATAGCCATTTACAGCATGTAATTTAAACTAATATTTACGAAGATATTACAGTATTAACATGGCGGTACATAGCAGTTGCGTTTGCGCGCTAAAACGCGTGCCGATAAATAGCACAAATTGAACTTTTTAAGATCCAAATATTACTAATTTATTTCTTTTGATGCGGAACGAAGTTCGCCGGGTCAACTAGTATAATAATAATAATTGTTGTTGGCTTTTGGTGGGACGGGTGATATAACACTGGTAAACCACAAATGGTTTTTGTGGTATGTGAAAAGTCTCCATGTAATATTTTGCAATTTGGAAATAAACAATATAAAAAAAAAATATCAACCAAATGTCGGCAAATAAAATAGTATTATTCATGTACTCCATCTAGTGAATATTTGAATAACTGAATAACTAAACTGTTTCAAAGGTATAGAAGATGATAGATGGCGTTAAAAATAAAGCCATGTTTTCACTAGGGGACATGTCGCGGACACAAGTCGCCCGACATTCACGTAGTTCGTCTCTGCAAATTTGTCCCTCGACATATGACTTGTTCACACTAGCCAGTAGTGAACAATATGTCGCCTATTACTATTTTGATACAACTCGATAAGGGGCAATATTTTCTTCACACTACTGCCATTTTCAAACACAAAGCGACACGCGTTTTCACTACTCAAAGGCTGTCGGGCGACTATCGAGGGACACGATGATCGCGCGTGTCGACGCTCGCAGAGCGTCGACACGTCGCAAAGTAAAAATCGGTAATATGTAATTGAATGATTAAGAAAAAAATCGATCATATAAAAATAATTACAAATTAACAGCGATTTTTTTCCTTAAAAAAAAACGATTTTTAACCGATTTTCACATCCCTAGAATGAACCCTAAATTCAATGTGGTTATTTTATTTCGCATTAGCGCTGGGTTTTAAAAATCCCATGAGCTATGAAAAAGCTCACATTTTATTTATTAATTCCGATAGCAGTATTCTACTGTCAAAACAGTCAGGAGGTTTGAGGATTTTATCATGTGTGATTTCTTTGATAGAATTTTTACATTTAATTATTAGATTCCATTTAATATATTTCATTTTCTCCTTTGCCATATTTAGTATTGCTGATATAATATGTTGCATGATAGTACAAGTCGACTGAAATTATTATTTTGGCAAGACACCTTACAACTGAATATTATTTTGTATGTGCTCAATGCAGCTAAACTAGTGTTACAATTCACAGCTGCCTGTGAATTGTAACACTAGTATACAATGTGATACATAACACAAAAAACTAGTAAATGTTAACGGTAGGAGTTTACTAGACAAATATCATTAATATTATCACAATTTTCAAAGCAAAGCTTCTATTCATATCTATAAAGTAAGATATTTATTGATAAACTATACATATGTACATGATGTTTAAATTGAAAACTATTACAATATTCATTTCATAATACATAAATTTATATGTTCAGTCATAACTCTGTTCATAGGACTAGCTAAATTTTTGTTCCGAAGTTATATATTAACCAAATTGAAGATCCTGTGAAGATATTTAGGGCTAGAATTTTTTTTATCAAAATAGTGACTGAATGTGCTTAAAAAAGATGGGGACCCTATTGCATTCAGATATAGTATTCTGAAATTAATATTGTTTTAATGAAAGTGCAATTAAATCTCTAAAATTATATAATTTACACATTCTCTCTACAATAGAATCTCTATTATTACGTAGCTTTAAGTAATAGCCGCCATTTTTTTTATTATAAAAAAAGACTTGAACGCATTTATTTTTTGAAGTAAAACTTCTAATGTCTCGTGCAAGAGCGTTTAACGCTTTTAACGCCCCCTTGCGGCCCTCGCGGGGCAATATATATTAATATTTAGTATTCCTTTAAAACATCGAAGTATATATGAAGCTAACTTTTCAATTTGTTAAGCTTGAATTATAATAGTACACAGACATCTAGTGGCAAGTGGAGGTACTAATTGATTTGGAATGTCAATCATATATAAACCCTACGGTAGTGAAACCATAGCGCGATTTAATAAGTTGACGTATGCGAAGCGCGACCTCTATGACCGAAAACGTAAAAACATATTATTAGTAAATAATCGTGACAGTTCGGTACTCTGCTCTATTTGTTTGTTTTTATTAAATATATTCAACTATATACTCCAACTGGAAAGTGTAAATTGGTTTAGGAGTACTTTGTTCTGTAGTAAAGCTTATGAACGTAAAAAAATAGTGCATAACGAGTGACGATGAATTAATTTTACTCTGTGAAAGACAATACGACAAAGAGCTTTTGCTTAAACCAAAATTAGTCGTGATTTGAACAAATATATTACTTGTTACTGGATGTACTTACGAATATTTTGGTAATTATAAACTTATAAACTGTATTTTTTTTTTTAATTCATCACATTTAAAATATTGCAAAGCATACCTAAACAACATTAGCTATTTACAGTTTTCTTTATATATTACATAAAACTATATGTTATTTATCAAGTAACTTGATTTTCATTTAAAATTTTTAAGAGAATAAATTTTCAAGTATAATATATTTCAAGGATAATTTAATGATAAACTGACTTCAATCATCACTCATGGTTTATACTCATGGTTAACTAATCTTATAAAAAGAAACATTTATAAGTTCAGATTATGGGTTTAAATAATAGTCTGTTTCTGGTCCTCGGTGAAATAATTTCTATATTATGAAATACAAAGATACTGCTATCTACCCATCCAATTTTTACATATACATGAGCCTTGGTTGTTCAAGTGAAATAAATAAATATAGTTAATTCATAACTAGTTTGGCAATTACAAGTTACAAGATCTTAGAAATAAGCGCTGAACCAGAGTTATTTGGAATAAAATAAGTTCAGAATAAGGGTATAATAATAGTCTGTTTATGGTCCTCGGTCAAATAATCTCTATATTATGAAATAAAAAAATATCAAATATTTTTATATTTGATATATATATATATATATTATCTTTAATATAATTCCTTTGAACTTTGAAAATGTATAATGTGTTGAAATGTAAATTATAAAAGGCATGGCACTTCAAATAGATGGTGATTAACAGACATGTCTGTGACGTGTCCGTATGATATATATTCCAAATAGATATTTGGATTAAATATCTATACAGACACCATTATGATAATGTTGATCATTCTAGTTTTATGTCTGTTAATCACATTCTATTTGAAGTGCCATGCCTTTTATAATTTACATTTCAACACATTATACATTTTCAAAGTTCAAAGTGATTATTAGTTTTACTAGTGATGTAATAATACCATTAGGTTACACCACTTACTTACTAGTTAGGAACTTAGTTATCATTTGAACTTAGTTATCATTCCAATTTTTAATAGTACCTATAATATTTTAATATTAATAGTCGCGCTGGTCGTGGGATCGATTCCCAGCCAATGATTTCTCTGAATTACTTGATATTAGGTAGGTAACCCATGGTAAAAATTTGAGATTTGGATAATTCTCCACGCGAAAATGATAATAACAATTCAATTCTTAGTTTTTTATGGGATAGGAGGGCAAACGAGTAAGTGGGTCACCTGATGGTAAGCATTTTGACACCGCCCATGAACACTGTGGTGCGTTGCGCTCCTTTAAGAGAGTAGGAGGGAAAGGGGCTCGGACCTTTGGATACCTCCCTCACCGAACGAAAAGCGGCACGAGCAACTTTACGTCGATATTCTTATTCGAACCGCATGGATCGAATTTTTCATTTTGCAGTGTAGTATGTAGGTATATATTATGAATGTAATAAATATTACTTATTATGTATTACGTAGTTCTTGATCTTACAACTCATTTTTTAAGTTTTTAAACACGAGGAACCAAGCAGTCCGCTGCATAAATGGGCTGGCTCGCCCGGGAAATACCAATAGCTCTCATTCACAGATAGTTTTAATGCTTTTTTGTGTATCAAATAAAAGGGCTTTTCGATAGTATGTTGAAAAATGTGACGTCATCCTAAATCCAATATTGCGGAATAAGTATTTTAATGCATTTTTACAATATGGGTTGAATGGGCTTGAGCTTGGGGGAGTACCTAAATCAAAGAACAATACGACGTTGAATATGGGGTATCTTCTTAAATAGAGGAGTAATTACCAAATTCTACTCAGACACATATTAAGATTTATACTCAAGTGGGAATTGAATCCGCCAATCTCCGTTCTACATTCGATTTTACCAATGCACCACGAGGCCCGTCGTAATGTAAGTAAGATGTGCTCTTTTTAAATTAAGCGTGTTATAAATGTATGTTTGTTACAAAGTTTTACTTCCATAGCGCGGAGAGACTCCACGCGAATTTTTTTTTTTATTGATATATACCTATTTTGTTGTGTCATAGTCGTTGCCCCAGGGGCTTTGCAAATTAATTTGTTAGACCCATTTTGGGCTAAATAAATTGAATGTTTTTTTGAGGGTAGGTTAATATTAAGTATGTAATTAGTAATGCATTATTAATTTATTAGGCACAATTTAACCTTAAATTTAAGAGGGATAAAATGGCGTATATACATTAGTAAAAGGCTTTTAGAATTTAGACGTAAATATAATACGATTTAGTCTTATATAGGATATCTTATAGAATGTTAACCAATATATGAATTGCCCAAGAATTAATATTTACTGTCATTCTTTCAATTTTGTCACAAATAATTAGACCAAAGGTCTATTTTCGGCCGAAGCCGATTGTGGATTTTTGGCCGAAGGTAGCCGAAGCTTCGGTCGGACACTACAAATAATGCTCAAATGTACCTAATTATTAGGAACATTAGAAAGAATAATCATAGTAAGCCCTGTCAAATAAATATTTAAAAATTTGCCTTCATGTTTTGAGGGTAGCTAGAACAAAAAGCTAATGTTTGATAAATAGTTAAAAATATACCAATATTCCCAGTGTACTTACGCCTTTTATTATTACAATTATATTATTGATACTTGAATATGTACATTAATTTTAGAATTTTAATATACCATATCATAGGGTATATCATATTTATTATAGGTAAAATATAAACATGCTATAGGGATCGTGCGTGAAACATAGAGGCAGCACTACTGTCAGAATTAGCGCTCTCTGGTGTTTTATTCGTGAACTTAGTGGGATCAAAACAAACATTTAATAACATTAAAAAACGTTCTCGACGTGATGTATTATTACATCCTAGAATACAACATATTTTTCTCGAAGCAGGCATTGTTTAAAAAAATGTTTTATTTTTTATTTATAATTATTTAAATGTTAATCACATATGTTTACGTTGAATACATGATCCCAACTGTTTCGGATGCTTGCCACTAGTTGGCGTAAAAGTCTAGAAGCACGATCCCTATTAAGGAGAATCTTTTTAAATTATGTAAGAAATAATAAATCATTATTTTGTTGACAATATGTATGACACACACTTGTATATTATTATAGCTATATATTTCTGAAAATACTCAAACTCAAATAAGTTTTTATCAAAGATGTCAAAATCAGTCAGCCAGTAATGAAAATTGATTTTTGTAATACATAAAGTTTATATTTATGTATGTGATGATGAAAATCGTACCTATTTTATAAAATAATCAAACCTTTTTCTTTAATATGAGATTTAAAGTAATTTTACATTTATCATGTAAATTGAGAAGTGGGATAGGTTTATGACATTTGTTTTCACTGACTAGATTTTTGTTAATGGGATCGATTTCATTTAAGTAACCTCTGTCATTATTAAAATGTGTCACCGTGCCCTGCTCAAATTATCAATTATCATGAAGAAATTGTTACTTTATATTTCATTTGCTGAGAAATAAAAAGAAACTCAACACGTTTAACTACAAGTTGGCATTATCATGGGTACTTTTTGTCATTAGATTTGGCAAAGGTATGTATTTTCATTATCATCAACGCAAAAAAAAACAATTATGCATCAACCAAGCCACAGGTGATTAGAGATATTGTTTTCTAATACATATTATTCACATATTTTAACGACTGTATGTCTGCTGACATTAAGTAGAATGTAAGTTATCTGAATACTGAAGACTGTATATTAGTTTTTTTTAGAAATTTCTACATATAGATTGTAGTACTGTATGCTTGTAAACAATTTTATGTGTTATGTTCATAAAAGTGTCGTTGTTTGACCAAAGAGTGCTTGAGATTTGTGGCTAAATGTAACATATCATAAGGTTGACATTTGTTGTGTGAATAATTTCTAATTTGGTAGAATAGATAAGTAGACACACCAAACATTGTTATACATGATATTTTTGATCCACTTACATTTTGAAATATTACTGCAGCTTCAGCTGAGTCAAAAAAAAATAGGCAATAGGATTGCTTCAGGGCTATCACATAGCCTATTTTTTTTAGATTAGATGATTTTAAGATTAAAGTTCAAAAATCATAAAATCCATTAACATATACTACTGGAAAAAATTAAGGGATCAAAAAAAAATTCCATATTTTTCGGTAGTTTTCAACAGGCCGTAACTTTGAGAGAAATGGTCGTACAGGAAATAAAAAAAAAGGAAATTGTAGCTCCAAGTATCTAGTTTTTGGATTAGAACTTCAAAATTTTGTAGCCTCCGCGGTTTCTGAGTAATCGTAGAAAAACCAGCAGCAAAAAAATTCTCAAAATTTTTTTAGTTTTTTTTTTGGTCTACGGGCGTGGAAAAAATTTTTTTAGCTTAACCACCATAAGGATCGGATACTTTGTTCAGTTAGCTTTAATTTCTTTTTTTAAACACCCTGATACGTCCGCTCCTCGCTGAGATATCGGTCTTCAAATGGAAAAGGATCTTTTTGTCTTTGATTATCGATATCTCAGCAACCAATGATCGCACAGAAAGTTAGAGGTAGATTTCAAGAACTTAAATGAATTTCCCTTAACAGCTGTCCATTGTTTTTTCGAAAAAAAAATTTTTTCGTTCTGTCACATGAATTTGAAAATGCAACAAAAAAAGGGCTTTTGGTGGTTTTTTGGAAAATCAAGCGCTGGATCGAAAATATTGAGGAAACCGCTAATGTTAAGTATGCCTTTTACAGTTCAATATGTCCACAAAAACCCTACAAAGAATCAAATTAATCCAGCCAGCCGTTTTTTTGTTTCACTTGATCGAATTTTTGAAAAAATTAAAGGATCACGTTTTTTGCTCTGAAAAGCTCATAATTTTTAAAAATGAGAAAAAACAATTGTTTTTTTCGAGCTTTTTCCACATTATCGTTTCAGATGGTGCTTTTTCGAAAAAACAATGGACAGCTGTTAAGGGAAATTCATTTAAGTTCTTGAAACCCACCTCTAACTTTCTGTGCGATCATTGGTTGCTGAGATATCGATAATCAAAGACAAAAAGATCCTTTTCCATTTGAAGACCGATATCTCAGCGAGGAGTGGACGTATCAAGGTGTTTAAAAAAAGAAATTAAAGCTAACTGAACAAAGTATCCGATCCTTATGGTGGTTAAGCTAAAAAAATTTTTTCCACGCCCGTACACCAAAAAAAAACTAAAAAAATTTTGAGAATTTTTATGCTGCTGGTTTTTCTACGATTACTCAGAAACCGCGGAGGCTACAAAATTTTGAAGTTCTAATCCAAAAACTAGACACTTGGAGCTACAATTTCCTTTTTTTTTATTTCCTGTACGACCATTTCTCTCAAAGTTACGGCCTGTTGAAAACTACCGAAAAATTCGGAATTTTTTTTGATCCCTTAATTTTTTCCAGTAGTATATTTTTGATTGGTGTCTACAGTTTATGATTTGTTAAAATAATAATAACACGCTCAAACGACAGCCTTTTGTGGAATGCTTGTGCCTGCTTTAGTGTTAAGATTCAGACTTATATATTAATTAGGGATTATATATTACATTCAGCTGATGCCAATTTGGATATTATCGTAAGATTTTTTTAAATATATAGATTGTTCGCGATACTACATTTAACGAGTAAATTTTATAAGTAAAGCTATTCAACATTGTAATATGATGGGAAAAGAGTTTGTGTGAAGGAAATAGTGTAATAAATTGAGTGACATAAAATTTATAATTTTAATAAACAATTAGCTATGTTCGATCTCACCAAATTGTCAGACTTATAAATATACATTACATTCGGAAACATAATAATGTGCTCTGATTTGAAATCGGGACTCCTCTTCAACAACAGTCTTAATATATTATTTACGCTTATTTCAATTGAAGAAAATCCTTCAACACTATGATTCATAAGTGTAATTTATTAAAAAAAAGTTAGAGTTAAACTAGCTTTGACATTGTCCAGAAAGCTTTGATGTTTCTGAAGCAATTTTGTAAAGTCAAAATATATTATGATGTAAGTTGTAATGAAATGCACAAATTTTGCCTCTAGATGTAATGAATGTATGCACAGTATCATAATCATTGTAAAACTATTTCTACACTTTTGAAATATACAAGTGAGTTTTGTATTTCGTTATTTTAATATCAACCAGCTTCATTGTATTCAAATGATACATTTGTACTGGCCTTTGTACCAAATGCATGTCGCCCTATGAAGTATTTTCATATCATGGAATAGTAAAAAAATTGGCACAATTTTTTGAAAAATCATTTGTGTTCACGATTTGAACCCGGAGCTTTGAAACAGCAGACGCGTGTGATGATTATTAGGCTATCGAGATGACAAATATACAATATTTAATTAAAAAATACAGATTAAATCTAACAACAAAACAATAAGCAAAACAACAGGTAAACAAAATATTTTTTAATAACTCAATCCCAAAACTATTTCACTAATGTATTAAAAACTTTATATCATAAGAGAAGTTTCTTTGTTCTTTTGGTATTACTGTAAAACTTAATCAATAGGTATTTAATTGATTTAACCAGATTTAAGTTGTTATTGTCCTCTATTCTCTCTGCTACCCCGTAAGGGCCTTGGCTTGAAGTTATGTATGTATGCATGTAACTAGGTAAAATAAGTGGCTAACTGGCCACTAAGCCAAGTTTGCAAATAGGATTTAAAGTATTATCTGTTTGTGTGTCCATCTAATATCATGGTTTAAAATCAACCACATACGAGCTAATGATCATATTATGATCTCTTAATTCCAGCCGGCTTGTTCGATGCCTATCGAATTCGTATTTTTAACGACTAATTTCAGCTAGTCTAGACTTCGAATTTAGTCACTCAATGAGTGACTAAATGGAATTAGTCGTTGATAAATCGAATTTAGAGTGAATTTAGACTAGCTGAAATTAGTCGTTGAAAATACGAATTCGCTAGGCAGCGCGTTGGCTGGCTGGAATTAAGAGCTCATAATAGGCCCCCCGGTCCAGGTCAAAGCCTTCTAATACCGTGTTCAATTCGTTACATTTATACTCGTAGTAGACATATTTTTCAACTTGCAAATTACGATATACTAAATCTATCAATACTTATACAAAAAAAATATTGACGAACGACTAATAATATGGGAGGGATAATAAGGACATTTTTGTATGCATACATTACGTAAAAATATACGTATAGTATGGGCACTGTTTCCCCGATGTTAAAGGCTAACTTAAAAACGGCCTCAGTTTATCACAGAAATATAACTGCATCCAGCCAAATAAGCGGCGAACTACCAAAATACATAGCAATAGCAGATTCTCATGCGGTTCTCTCTCGTCGTTTAAGCTCGCAACAACTAGTTTTTAAATATTATTTAATCCAGTTGACATTGGCAGAATAGTGTACGTGACAGACGAAGTATACATCTCTTTAATAAAACTTCCTCTGGACTGTCGTTTGGGTATACAGAGGAACATCCACACTGCTGCTATAGCCAGCACTATGCACACCCCGAATATACTTAGGACGAATCCAATATGGCGCTGCTCACGCTCACAAACGAAATATTTAGCCTTCAACTCGAAGACCTTCGCGTTGAACAATGAGGATGGAGTGCCACATCTGTAAATACATGTATTTTTATTATTCCTTGTCGCTCAGCTTTAGAGTACAACTTTCTATTACACTTTGGGGCCGTGCAAGTAATTAGTTTAAACTTGAGATAAGATAGTTTATAGCGGCCATGACTTCGAGATAATTACTGTACACAACAATGTTTAATTTATTATTTGCGACGCGGACAAGAAGGTCGGTGAAGTCACGCACCAAAGTGTTATTATTGTGTACTTGTTTTGTTTGATATCAAGAAAACCAAAGACATCTAGCAACGTTTGTAGACTGACGCAAATAGAACGTAGGATACTTTTTATCTCACTTTTAAATGAGGGTCAAAATGCGTAAAAAAAAACGCTTAGAGCGGCATCTATCTTGACTGCTGAGCAAACATGATACTAAACGGCAATTTTCAAATAATTAAATAGTAACTTACCTTATATGATCTGTAAGTTCGTCAGGTATCTGCAATTTCTTCATCCATTTCATATTACAGTCGCATTGCCAAGGGTTCCCTTGTAGATCTAGCTCGGTCAACTGGCCAAAAGGTTCCATCAATTCTTTGTCCAATTGCGCCAACCTAGATCCTTTTAGCGATAGTCTTTCGAGAGAAAAATCAACTGCGTCAGTCAAGACGTCTCTACCGAAGACCATGCTACTAAAAACTGTTAGATTATTGTTCCTCTCTAGTTCCAAATTCTTTAGTACACGCAAATCTTCGAATACACACTCAGGCACTTCACTTATCAACAAATTGTTCAGCTTCAAAACTTTCAAAGCTGGTACATTAGAGAAATCCTCGGCAGCAATTTCAGATATAGGGTTGTCAGACAGATCCAAATATTCCAAAGTGTACGGTATTTCAAATATATCCGTTATATTATTGTTTGATATAACTAGTTTTCTTAAATCGTAAGCATCAACAAAGAAATTGTCGGGCACTTTATCGAAGTTTACACCGCTGATACTCAATTCTTTTATCTTATTCGTCAGTCCAAAACCATTTCTGTCAAATAAATTTTCTCTCTTCAGACTGTCTCCGATATTATTATTGTTTAAGATGATTTCGTTCAAATTAAACAAATGGTGGAACATCAAACTTGTGAACACGGTAAATTTATTATTGGCAAGATTTAAATACTCTAAATTTTTGATACTTTTGAAAGTGTCTTTGTCTATATGTTCAAGTAAATTGTAACTAAGATCCAAACGTTTTAATTCGGGCAGTTTCAAAGGCGTGTTACGAATTTCTCTAATTATATTATTACTCAGAATAAGTTCGACCATTGTATTTGAATTTAGCAATTCTGAAGATTGAATCACAGATATATTATTTGATGACAAATCCAATGAGTGCACCAAATCGGGTAGAGTGTAATGGTCTTCTAGAAAATTAATGCTGTTATAGGAGCACTGAACACTATCTCCAATAAAGTCTTCATTTTTACAATTTCTATACAAACACACACAAAGTCCACTGTCACATATAGACGAAGAATTTACTAAATTAATAAATATGAGTGTGGCGAAAAGAGCGAGCATTTTTGTTCGTGTCAAAGATATGTACTGCGCGATACGAAAGCCGTTATCACAAAGTAGTTATCACCTGTTATCAATATTCTATTTGTCCGTAATTTAATTGTTTATGTGGTAAGTGTCATTTTATTTCGATGTCTTAAAATAATCGAAATCGATGGCTTCAAAAAGGAAAGGGTACATTTCTTAGGGGGTTATTTTTTTTCTTTGATGAGAATTTAGTATAAATAAACAAATAAAAATTAGGTTCAGAGATCGAAGCCAAAATATTGCATGAAACTTTTATAAATAAATTTGTCAGTTTTTGTTTACGATTTTCCTTGTAAAATTTTGATTAATTAATGAAAAGCAATTGTTGCTTCGACTTTGCTAGTTGTATTGCAAATTCTAAGCCGTTCTTATATTCGAATTCCTCGTCCTCTCATCATATAAAAATGTGAAAACAGAGATCCCTTTGCCTACAGAGTTTGTATTGTTTATAGTCAACGACCCTCCGACCTGTGAGGTATATGGTAACACAGGGGCAGTAGTAATGTAAAGAATCATGCCATTTTTCTCAGTTCGACAAAAACAATATAATGACTGTGAAATAATAGTTGCCGTTCAAATTGCTACATAAGAAATTCATCGTCACCGATAGTTATCAATTATTACAAATAACTTCCGATAAGTCCCGATCGAGAATTTATCTATTGTACGTGTCAAATGAGTAATTTTTTTTACCAATTTGGGATATATACTACACGTTTGATAAAAAAAAACCACTTGGGCGCAACTGCATCTATATTTTTGCTTTCATCCAAAGAGTCGTTTCAAAACACTTTTCGTCTGATTCAAAGTAAATTACAATTGAACATATAACCCAAAATAACTATATAAACATACGTTATGTAAAAAATAATTGTCTGACTAAAAAATACATTAGTTGTAAAATAATTTAGAATCTAACACGCGTTGTTTGTGAAGTGCTCTTGACACTGGGGTCCTCGTGCGCCTGGAACAGAAACACACCCTGAACTATACAATTATTTTAATACAGATATATAGTTGATAAGCTAGAAGAATGGACTGCACCATTCTCTCAATAAAAATACAGCCTACTGCGATCGCCAACCCGCCTGCCAAGCGTAGCTGTAATGGGAAAAACCTACCATGATAGAAGAAAGAAAAATTTTGGCCCCCAGTCCCAGCAGCTCTTCTATTCTGTTGGCTGACGGCAGCGGGCTCGGTAATGGCGGAGAAGAGGGGTGGGGGGCTAAAATCACCGGTCGCGACACCTCCCCACCAATTTTAAGCCACGCAGTGTGGAGCAGACACTCACCTTGATGACGATGCTGGTCCGGGGTCCCGTGTTCCAGAGCTCGCCCCGCTCGTCCACGAAGGCGGCCTCCACTGCCACAGTGTAGAGGCCGGGCGCGGCCACACAGACCAGCTGCTGCGCCGAGAAGAAGTCGTGCACGGGCGTCACGGTCTGTACTGCGGTGAGCGCTGGGCTCACGTTTGTCAGCTCCACAGTCTGAACCAACCACCAAACTTATTTGGGGCCGTGCATAAATTACGTGAGATGATTTAGGGGGGGGAGGGGGTCGAGTCAAATATCATATAATCTCACGTTAGGGAGAGGGAGGGTCTCGACAGATATCACGCAATTTTTGTTCTGATTGAAACAAAAAAAAAATACTATTTTGGCCCATTCAATCCAAATTGTATGTACATGCTCAAGGTTTAACCACTTTAAGAGCAGATGAGTTTACTCAAAATCATATGTACATGTTGGTTCCAATAGTCTCTCTTGAGACCGCGCATAATTCTCCATGTACTGAATTAGAGTAGATATTATTTTCTTTTTATCACAGTAGTCATGATTAAAGTATTCTATTGTTAATTTTTTATTAAATTTATAACGCTCAGCAATATTGATTATTATTAGTCTTTACTAGTCGTAAATAAAAGCGCGAAACAAATTAGATATAAGCAAATAGTAAAGAAACCCACATTCTGAAAAATCTCACGTGAGATTGGGGGATGGGGGAGGGGGTTGAACAAAATCTCACGACATCTCACCAACAGGGGGGGAGGGGCAGAAAATGTAAAAAACACCTCACGTAATTTATGGACGGCCCCTTTCAGCTCACTCAATTTGAGTATCTGGCATTTCAAGATTTTTGAAGTGGAACTTCTTATGCGACTTCCGAGAATTTAACGTTTAACGCTCTCATACAGTTAAAACCCTAGGTACGAAACCAAATACCATTAAAAATGTATTTAAATCGCACCGAGACATCTAGTGGTGGGTAATATAATTGACATTGCGAAAACAACGAAATCAGTTCTTTTTGATCAGGGATTCCGGGAGTTCACATATTATAAGTACCGTCCGTTGGTATACCATTCTTATTTAATATATATTTGATAAAGTTACCGCTCGTAAACTTGCCGACATATATGAGCCATATATTTATTGTTAAATATTTCAGCAGTAAAATTTAATTATATCTCAAGTTACCTTATCATTGGTGCGGGGATGTAAAGTGGCTGTTACTGTGATCTGGACACCTTTCACTTGACGTAGTTTTTGACGTTTGCTAAATAAATGATACAAACAAAAAAATCAGGTGAATGGTTGATTTTGTGAATATTAAGAAAACAAAGACTAAACATTGCTGAAAGTCATTGAACATTCTAGTTTCCTAAAACTTTGACAAGTTGATATTTGAGACAAGTCCGACACAGCTTTGTTGGGTGTTGAATGAGAATTCAGAGAAAGTTGAAGAAAATGCCTTACAGAAAATTTGGGCAGTAAGCGTCATTCGATTCTATATTGAGTTGGACCCATCCATTTGGCGTGAATTCAATATCGCGTAGAGGAGTTACCTGAGCGGCACGGGCGGCAGCACGACGCCCTCCAGCTTGAGCGCCAGGCGGTGCGACAGCGGCAGCGTGGCGGCGTGGTCGGGCGGCGCGGGGGGCGCCCCCGCCGCGCGCCAGGCGGGGGACAGCGCCACGCGGCACAGCGCGCCCCCCCCGCGCGCCGCGCACACGCCGCGCGCCCACCCCGCGCCCCCGCACAGCGCGCGCACCGCGGCCCGCACGCCCTCCGCGTGCTGCACACACACACACACGACCGTCATGACACGCGCCCAACACATCGTTACTACTAATAGAGACACAGTACACCATCACTCACTCTGTGCGTGATCCCGGAGTTAGTGGTCGGGTGGTCGAAGAGTTGGGAGGAGATTTTAGCGAGCGCCTCGCTAGCGGACAGCGCGATCACCTCCTCGAGGCTGGTGGGCTTCAGGTCGAGCCGCTCCGGCTCCGGGGGCCGTTCTTGGGTGCCGCCGCCGACGCTGCTCGTGATGCGCTCCAGGAATTGAGCGAACTGATTATACGTGTGTTGAGAACTGTCGCTCGTTGAGGAACTTTATTTACAACGGTCTTCTATTGATGGAATTGGGATGGTAATGGAATTGTTTTGTCATGCACAGGATCAAAAGCCCTGGTCATATATAGCTGCTGCTGGTTTTCTATTATCTCTATTAAAGTGTATTTTTCTAAAAAAGAATATATGGCCATATTAATAGTCTTGTTGTTCCTATACCCTTTTGGTTTCTTGGAGAAAATTTCATCTTGTTTAAAATATTGGTTTGATTTATTATATTCTAATTTATTTCATATCTAATTAATTATAAAGAAGAAAGAAAGGAAAGTCGCTGGATGAATGTTGGTGGGATGCAGATGTTAAGATAATAGTGGAGTGCAAGAAAAAGGCGTGGTTGGATGGACTAGCCATCAAAGCGAAAGGTAATGAAAGGCAAAAGAGATCTAAAATTGTGGGAAATACATAAGGGGTTGAAGAGCGCCTAATGCGGGCTTTAAATTCCCTATACGAGAATTCTAAAGCCTATATCAGGGTAAAAGGGGCGCACTCAGACTGGTTTAATATCTATAAAGGTGTTCGACAGGGATGTCGAACACCTTTATAGATTGCGGTTGCGTCACCATGGCTTTTTATCTTATATCTTTAAACGAGCAATTCTTGTATATACTTATATATATATATAATTGGAATCTCGGAATCGGCTCCAACGATTTTCATGAAATTTAGTATATAGGGGGTTTCGGGGGCGATAAATCGATCTAGCTAGGAATCATTTTTAGAAAATTTCATTTTATCGTGTTTTATCGATAATCAACTTAAACATCAACTTACTTTTTGGAATTCCTGACATCTATTGGCGAATGCTATAATTATTTTAAATTGTGAGCAACTAACTTGCTTTAACGACAACAACACTAAAGCTATTCCAGCAGATGGCGTTGTTTATAAAAAAAAGAAAATACCGAGCAAAGCTCGGTCATCCAGATATTAATCTTTATATGGACAGTTGTTTGACAAATCTGAAAGAGACTGAATATGGTTTAAGGATGGAAGAGTTGCGTGTCAAGTGTCTACTGTACGCCGATGACCAGGTATTGCTCCGTCGGCGTCAGAGTTATAAGACATGCTAATCTTGGTGAATGCAAGGTTTAGAGAAAAAGGTATGAAAATAACTGGAAGCAAGACAAAAGTTATGGTTGTGGAGAGAGAGAAAGCGGTCACAGTGTGTAACATAATTTTGGATGGCGAGAAATTAGAGCAAATGAGTGAGTTTGTATATTTGGGAAGTATGTTTACCAGAGATGGAAAATGTGAGGAAGATATTAAAAGGAGAGTGACTCCAGTGAACCACGTGCATAAGATATGCATGCACGTGGTTCCCATATTTTGAGGAAGTGTCAATTCGTATTCTGGTGCAGTACAGTAATGCTATTATATCGGAATTAACCGGCTATGAGTATTAGATTTTGATAATGAAGATTACATTTTTGTAAAGAAAATAATTTTAAATTTTTGAAGATATTGAAGGCACCAACTTATACCCGAAATACTTAATATAAATGTTACGTTGAAGTATATTGTTCTGTCAAAGGATACATGTGCAGATGTCGCAGCGTGGAGTCGTCCGCGTGGAAGGCGGTCCGCGCCAGCGCCGCGTACAGCCGCGCCACGGCCGCCGCGCCCCGCGCCGCGCGCTTCACCGCCCCCGCGAAGGCGCCCGCGCGCAGCGCCGGCTCGCGCGCGCTCTGCACGGGGAACGGAGTGAGCACCCAGTGACAGGGGGACAGGGGGCACACAGGGGTCAGGGGGACAGGGGGCACACAGGGGACAGGGGACACGGGGGCACTAGCTACTGTACCTGCGCGTGCGCGTGCGCGATGGCGGGCGGCGGCTGCGAGCACAGCGCGGCGGCGGCGTGCGCGGCGCGGGCCAGCAGCGCCAGCGCGCGCGCGCGCACGCCCAGCCAGGCGCCGGCCAGCGGGGAGCACGCGCCGCACCCCGCGCACCCCGCGGCGCATCCCCCGGCGCCCAAGCACGCGCTGCCTGCGCAGGCCTCCCAGCGCGCGCTCGCTTCCTCCAGCCCCGTTATACCTGCGCACGCACTTTTAATAAAACCATCCCACTTCTGATCTCTATTAAACGGGCACCACCGGAAGGTATTATCTAAAATAACTATGAATACAGTAGATTTCATGGGATCTAGAATTATATTATTCAGAAACATATTTATATCCGAACTTATAACACTGAACATGGTACGTTTGATTATATTTCAGTTTTATCCGAATTTAGAACTAAATTATTGTAAACCTATGTAAGAGAGCGATTCAGATGATCAGATATACTCTTTTTACCATCTAATTGAAAGAGAAGTGAAGTGGCATCAAGAAATAATATAACATTACAAAATGTATGTATGCAAAAGAGCAAATCACTAATATGAATAATGATGATCTCACTCCGCTTATATCAACAAACTGACCTGTTATTTAAGTATCATGCAACAAGCCTAAGTACGCGTTCTTAATGCGAAAATGACTAAGCTTACATAAAAGTATATTATATTCCACGCAGTCAAAAGCTTTAGAAAGCGATTACCACCGCCCATGGCGTCTGCAATACCAGGGGCATCACATCAGCGTTGCCGGCCTTTCAGAAGCTCGTTTCTTGAAGGTTCCTAGGAAGTAGCGGTCCAGAAATCCGTCGCCCGCAACTGGTTCCATGAAGGAACAGTGCGTGGCAAGAAGTACCTGTTGAAACGCGCTGTTGTCGATCGTCAACCATTCTCACATCAGCGAGAATCAGAGAAAATCAGCTGGCGGTTTTAATCCGAACAATTAATCAGAGCAATCCCCGTGGTATATGCGGTAGAGTATGCATAAATATGCCACCTCTCTCTGCAACGCCAGGGGATCAAGCCAATCGGCAAGAGCTTGGTTGTCGACAAACCGATCCGCGCGTCGTTGGATGCGGTCAAATGACGTAAGCTGGTACTGGGGTGCCCCCGCCCAATGACGTGAACAGTATTCCTTGTTTATTGCAACCGATGACCTGACATGAAATACTGTCCCGCTCTATTAAGCACACCGAGCTTTTTGTAGGCCAATCCGAAGTTGACCGCAAAACTGGAAGCCACTCGACAAGTCGACACCAAGAATTCCAATAACGGCTGAGGCGGGTAAGGGAGTGCTCTAAAACAGGGAGTTACGAGAAAGGGTGTCTTTTTAGCGGTAAACGCGCAACCCTGTGTCTTCTTAGGGTTGAATTGGACCAAGTTTAGTGGGCCCCAGTCCGAAACTTGACTAAGCAAAGTTTCGATTTCAGACATAAGTTTGTTCCGGTACTCGTCGACGTTTTCCCGAGAAATTCGCGGGTGGCCGGTATATAAGACACCCCGTACTGTTATCCGCATAACAATGAAGATTGCTGCTAAGCAACATGTCCATGATATGCAGAAGAAACAGCGTAGGGGATAGCCCTGCGGAACTCCAGCATTCACAAGTTTTAAGTCGGAGCATGACCCGTCGACAATAACTTTAATGCTCCCGTGAGAAAGTTGGAAACCCAATCGCATAATTTTATCGGGAAGTCCATAATATGGAAGCTTCGAAAGAAGTGCTTTGGATTGGAGCAAACCCGATCGAATGCCTTCGCTACGTCCAAACTAACGGCCAGCGCCTCGTCTTTACTCTCAACTGCCTCCGCCCACCGATGTGTTAAGTAAGCTAAAAGATCACCAGCTGAGCGATTTTGACGGGATCCGTACTGACGGTCACTAATTAACTGGTGCTCTTATTCCTCTAGTAATAGTTACGAAATATTTTGTTCATAATTTTTGCTAAGTGCAAGTAGAATAGAAATATGACGAACGTTGGTTGGATTACTCTTACATCCATTTTTAAATACATAACGGGATTAATTTTCAGTGTTTCATTGCGTAAGGAAATACACCTGAATCTACACATTTATTAAAATGGCAGCTAGACTTGGAGCTATGAGGGCAATAATAGAATCTAGCAATTAAACGGAAATGTCTCATAAATCAGTAGTTTTTTTTAGGAATTTGATATTTTTAACACTTTTATAATTTCGTAAGTCATCATGTTTAAAGCATAAGTTGTAGTAATCTTTGATCAAAACAACTTTCAGGATTATATCGCGTTTATTTATTATTTACGTTGTACGGTGTCGTACGTTGTCGTACATTTTCACGAGTCGTCACACGTCGGGAAATAAATATAAATAAATAATAAATAAACGCGATATAATCCTGAAAGTTGTTTTGATCAATGAGTGGGATTCGCGAAAATCTTAGAAATAAATTTGTAGTAATCTTTTCAACAAAAGCATATTTATCTTCGATAATTTTATTATTAATTATAAGGTGAACATTATCATCACGGATTCGCGAAGAATAGGAGCGAGGAATTTATGTAAACATCAGAAGGAACCGAAGGAAAAGCATATAAGTGAAACAAGAGGGGTTCGGCTTCGAAAGAACTAAAAGAAATCAATACGGAATTGACACCAAAAGTAAGGAAAACATACAATTTCAGGAAGAGATGAGATAATAAAAACAGCTACTGATTTCTATGAAGAACTTTACTCTGACTTACAACATATATATCAAAAATCAAATCACAGTGATTGCTATCTATTCGAACCAGTAGAACCTGAGCCTGAAATATTACAGGAAGAGGTCAAGAAGGTTTATTGCCTTCTTGACCTCCTCCTCTAATATTCAAGTCAAAAATAAAAATAAACACCAAAAATCTGGTTTCCATCTTAACAGGATTGTTCAACCTAATATTAAAAAATCAATGGATACCAGAGCACTCGAAAACCTCACATATCATTCTGCACCACAAAAAAGGTTCAAAGGTAGGTAGGGTAACTGGCCTGTGACAGAGCACAATGGAAACAGCTAGAGGAGGCCTTTGCTAAGAGGCATGCTGAGAGACATACTCTAACACAAACATTAAGGCAATTCAGAACGGAAGGGATGATAAATAAATTAATAAAACATCACCACTGTCACGTTAATGCAGCTAACGCTTTAAAATACTGCATTGGAATGACATCTGATGATACAAACGGATATTGCGACAGAATTATCAATGGAAGCAATCTAGTAGTGACATCTATTGATTTTGTTTGTAGCCACGGTGAAGCCGTAAGTACGTCTTCGTCAACGAATACAAATCAAATTAGAACTAATCAAATTCATTAATAAAATAAAACATTTAAACCTATAGATAATATATAAACTAGTAAATTAAGAATCCTGTTATAAGGAATAATTGCAAAAGTTTATGACTCACTCCCACTCCGGAATCCGAATAACGGAAATGACAGAACATATCTTTAGATTTCAAAAATATACTATGACCTCTTTCTCTTTGACGACGTCGCCTTGCTAACACCTCACAAGCAAACTACCGACGGCATAGTAATTCGACCAGATAGAGTGATATCCGACATCAAGCTGCTATTTAAACCCTTAAGGGTGAGTTGCCACTGTTAACTTATCGTAGCTGGCATAGTGTTTGAAAAGATAAAAGTGTGACTTTTCTCGGTTCTGAGCGTGCGATGAAACCGTAGGATCAAAGGTCGCCAACGGAGCGAGCGAACAGAATGTAATTCTGGTGCCTTGTGGCATTCCATATTATACTGCAGGGTCTACACCCTGACGTCCACATATATTGCAGCTAGGATCTACCCCTGGTTACGAAGGACTCTGCCCAGCGCTCGCCTATCTACATCGGCCAGCCACCCTCAACGCGGAAGGACCGTACCGGCGCTGACCAGACTCCACCAACTTGCGGAGATACGCCCTGTCTCGCCAATGCCAGCTCTAATTTTGTTCCACCAAGTTATCGGTCCTGTCCATACTGCGACAAAATTAATCACACAAATAGCCAGCATCGGACTTGGCCCCGTCTGAAAAAACTACATGGCGGGATGAAAATTTTAGACGAATATCAAGGTACAACAAGCTGTGACTGAATATTTTGATAAAATATAAGATTCTTTTTTTTTAATACTAAAGCCAGACACAAGATGGCAAAAGTGTATAGTTGATTCTGAAGATTATGTATTTTGTGTAGAGAATTAAACTAATCAGTTTTCGTAGTGCATTCAAATATTATGTTAAAATCACTCAATTGTGGCCTATAAGTACATAGCACAATAAATTACTCAAGCTCAACAAGATATTTCGATGGTGCATTCAATAGAGATATTTTTAATTTATTTTTTCTTGTTTTTAAATGTAGTCAAAGTCAAAATAAGTTTTATTTTCATAGGTCTTCACAGACACTTAAAAATAGTCAACAAGTACAATTTAACTTATTATTTCAAATGAACTTAACACGAGCGCTTGAGGAAAGTGCGTCCGTGGAACAAGAAAACACGGACGCAATCGCCACGAGCAGCCCGATTCCGAGTGTAGGGGCTGTCATGAGAAGAATCGGGCAAGAAACTCATGTGCCAGATACTTTTTAAACTATTAAACATAAATAACAATAATATTAATATCGCTACTGAAAACAAAGCAGTAGACTCGTGCATAAAAGGTGTAGCAGCCCGAATACTCAACCATCACAGTTATGGCCCAAGCAAATTAACATCAACGCCCTAAAAAGAAAATCTCTGCAAATATATTAGTCGAGCGCAACTGACGCGACATCTTTTATTTAGAGTGGTATCGTTGTGCAATAAATAAAACTTATATGTTCATATTATATTTTAAACAATATCAAGGCAAATTTTAAATTAGAAAAGTGTACATAACTATCAGAAATTATTACGGAACGCCTCCACTCCAAAACATGTGAAAAGAGTGTGTAAGAATTTAAATGCTCCTATTTCGGTAAAAACTCGCTTTAGACAAAAATCTGCTTTGGAAATCTATCTGAAATAGTACCCATATTATATATGACCTCCTCCTTTAAAAATCGCAAAATAAATAAAATAATATACCTTGTTCGACAAGTTTGGCGTCAGCGGCCGCGGCTCGGTAGAGAGCTATGAGCCACCTCTGTGCCGCTTCACTCGGAGCCTCCTCCGAGAGACGTTCCAATATCGAGGCGGCCAAACTGTGGTGCCCGTAACTGTATAAAAAAATCCATTAAATATTAAGTGACAACTCCAGAACAACAAGGCACCCGGTGATGACGGAATTACTACGGAGCTTCTAAAATCCGGCGGGACTCCTGTCCTAAAGGAATTAGCAAGTCTTTTTAATTCCATCATACACTAGGGTATAACACCACAGGTTTGGAGCAGGAGTGCGGTGGTGCTGTTCTTCAAAAAAGGTGATAAGACATAACATAACATAACTTCACGCCTTTTGTTACCCGAAGGTGTAGGCAGCGGCTGTTCTCGCCGTTATGTTTACGTCCCAAATGGAATAGGTGGCGAACCTATTGCCATACCGGGCACAAAGTTTTTCAGTCATCGATATTTATCACACATAACTTCCGAAAACAATTTCGAAAAGTCATTGGTGTGAGCCAGTGTCTGGAATCGAACCCGGACCTCTGGATCAGAAGCCGTGTGCTCGACCACTGCGCCACCGAGACTGATAAGACCTTACTGAAGAATTACAGACCCATCTCACTCTTGAGCCATATCTACAAGTTGTTCTCGAGGGTCGTCACGAATCGTCTCGCTGCAAGACCCGACGGATTCCAGCCTCTGGAGCAGGCCGGGTTTCGAAAAGGCTTTAGTACCGTGGACCACATCCATACTGTTCGGCAGATTGTACAGAAGACTGAAGAGTACAATCAGCCGCTGTGTATGGCATACGTGGACTACGAAAAAGCCTTCGACTCCATTGAAACTCGGGCAGTTCTCGATGCACTGCAGCGATGTCGGATTGACTGGCGTTATATCGAGGTGTTGAGATGCTTGTACGATACTGCCATGATAGCTGTCCAGATACAGGACCAGGTGACGAACTCCATCGAGCTAAATCGAGGTGTAAGACAGGGAGATGTTATATCTCCCAAACTCTTCACCAATGCTCTGGAGGACGTTTTCAAGACACTGGATTGAACTGGACAGGGTGTCAACGTGAATGGTGAGTATATCTCGCATCTTCGGTTTGCCGACGACATCGTTGTAATGGCAGAGTCGCTGGAACAGTTAAGCGGAATGCTGCGCAGCCTAGACGAGTCCTCCCGGCGTGTCGGTTTGGGCATGAACTTGGACAAAACCAAGGTCATGTTTAATGAACATGTCGTGCCCGTACCGATAAGCGTCGAAGGGTCAGTTGTCGAAGTCGTAAGCAAATACCTAGGCCAAATTATCCAGTTAGGTAAACGAAACTTCGAGTAGGAGGCCGAAAGGAGGATTCAGCTGGGTTAGGCTGCATTCGGCAAACTGCGTCGAGTCTTCAGCTCGCCTATACCGCGATGTCTGAAGACCAAAGTCTTTGACCAGTGCGTCTTACCGGTGATGACCTACGGTACCGAAACGTGGACACTCACGGTGGAGTCCACAAATTTAAAGTCTCTCAGCGAGCTATGGAGCGAGCTATGCTCGGGGTATCAGGATAAACTCAGGAATGAGTACTTAGTCTGGCCATAAATACTGTTATAACTAAAAATAAAAAAATATTACATTTGAATTTGGAATCTGTCATTGTTTTGGCGCCAATACATGCTACAATATTTTGCGATATTAAAATGGAGTGGGGTGATAAAGAGAACCGAATCGCTGTGATTGCATTACACAAAGTAGGTATGGAGCCAAATGCAATTTTTAAAACTCTCCATACACTTAGTATTAGTAAATAAATAATAAATAATATCTTGGACACAATAGACACAGCGCCCTCTAGTTCCAAGCTAAGCAACTAAATGCTTGTGTTATGGATACTAGATAACGGATATTAATACATATATACTTTTCTTTTGTAAATACATACTTATAATACATAGAAAAACACCCAGACACCACACAAATATTCATGTTTGTCACAAATATTTGTGCTCGGGTGGGAATCGAACCCCCGACCTCATTGCTGCAACCGGTAGTTTTACCAATACGCCGCGAGGCCCGTCAAAAAATTAGTCAAATGTTTATGTACCGGGCTATTAATAGGTACAATGAGACTTCCTCTGTTTGTGACAGAAAAAGACCTGGCCGTCCACGTAGTGTTTGTACGAAAAAGGTGGTCAAAGCAGTAAGGGAAAGAATTCGAAGAAATCCTGTCCGCAAGCAAAAGATTTTATCTCGGGAGATGAAGATAGCACCTAGAACAATGTCGCGTATTTTAAAAGATGACTTAGGACTTGCAGCCTATAAGAGGCGCACTGGTCATTTATTAACTGATAATTTAAAAAAGAATAGGGTGTTAAAATCTAAACAACTACTGAAGCGGTACGCAAAGGGAGGTCACAGAAAAATATTGTTTACGGATGAAAAAGGTTTTACAATTGAGCAACATTTTAACAAACAAAATGACCGTATTTATGCTCAAAGCTCTAAGGAAGCTTCTCAATTAGTTGACAGAGTGCAACGTGGGCATTATCCGACTTCAGTGATGGTTTAGTGGGGTGTTAGCTACGAAGGAGTGACTGAGCCATATTTTTGTGAAAAAGGTATCAAAACATCGGCACAAGTGTATCAAGATACCATTCTTGAAAAGGTAGTCAAGCCCCTTAACAACACCATGTTCAATAACGAAGTATGGTCCTTCCAGCAAGACTCGGCACCGGGTCATAAAGCTCGGTCCACGCAATCTTGGTTGGAAGCGAACGTTTCGGACTTCATTAGAGCTGAAGACTGGGCGTCGTCTAGTCCCGATCTTAATCCACTGGATTATGATTTGTGGTCAGTTTTAGAGAGTACGGCTTGCTCTAAACGTCATAATAATTTAGAGTCCCTAAAACAATCCATACGATTGGCAGTGAAGAATTTTCCCATGGAAAAAGTGCGTGTTTCTATTGATAACTGGCCTCAACGTTTAAAGGCCTGTATTGCAGCCAATGGAGACCACTTCGAATAAGCTTTTTATATTTTATATGCTTTTTATATGCTAAGCTTTTTATATTAAAGTAACACACTGTAAAAGTAATAAATGTTATTTGCAATTAAAAACATTTTTTTTCTTTGTTACAATATTTATGGCATGACTAAGTATATCCGCCAGAGAACTAGGGAACCGACATAGCTCGTAGAATAAGCTCGCTGAAGTGGCAATGGGCTGGTCATATCTGCCGAAGGACCGACGGTAGATGTAGTAAGGTCATAGAGTGGAGACCGCGTCTTGGTAAACGTAGCGTAGGACGCCCACCAGCCCGATGGTCAGATGACCTGGGAAAGGCTGCTGGAAAAGACTGGATGCGGAAGGCAGAGAATCGGATATTGTGGCGCACATTGAGAGAGGCCTATGTCCAGCAGTGGACTGCAATAGGCTGATGATGATGATGACAAATTGAGTCTATTATAAAACTTCTTCTGCTTCTTTCTTTGCCATTTAGATTTATTCAAATTTGTTATTCTATATATCTATTTTAATTCCGTTTTAATATGTGACGATAATCAGCTGCTGTCCGAAGTAGACTATCTATTTAGGACAGCAATATATATATAATGTCAGTTACCGTAGAGCTGCTCTGGCGACTCTGTAACGCACCCATCCATCAGAGCTGGCGATGGCATCGAGAATCTTCTTCTGCCACGACGGGTGCAGTTTGTGGGTGAGTGCCTTCCCGGCACGTTCCTGCAGCAGGACTGTGCACAGCAGGACTAGAGCGGTACCATCCTCCTCACTTTCTTCCTCACTCACACTGTAGAAGATAACTTATATCTATAGGAAAAGTTATATGACCACGCAAATCCCCTATTGCCCTGGGTACGAGTCTAATTCCTAATGACATTCATCGCTCATGTAAACCATTTAGATGAAGGTTAATAGAATGTAACCTTGAGTTTATTGGATAGCCACACCTGCAACACAGAGTGTTACAGTTCCTTTGCCGGCCTTCAAGGTAGTGGGGGACGGTAAAGCCTTCCCATTCCTTGGGCGTGGGCCAATCTCTCTTTCAAAAAGAAACGCGACATGTGGTATAAGAGCTAGCAACGTTTTTGAGCGACGAATTTAGGTCGGCCAGTTTTAAGATATGTTATTCCTCTCACTCTCCTGAACGTAATTCAGGCAGTCTGGCAAGCGGCAGTGGTTGTGTTCGTTTCTGCGCATCCTATTTGTACACGTAAAATATCCATTTTTCAAATCATTTTATGAAGATTTTTGTTTGTTACATTATGTTTGTTGAAGTTTTTGCAACAGATATTAATTTTGCCAGACCGTTCTGATGTTGCTAAAGCTGTGCCAGACGCAATTTTAGATGGACAAAATTTTGATTTTTCATATAATTTTAGTATGGCCGAAATTTTTATATGATCTTATATAACTATCTAAAAACCCAGATTAATTTTGCCAGATCGGTATCTGGTTGCTAACCTTCTGCTAGACGCATCCAAAAGTGATAATTGATGTAGATCATTTTGCTTGGTCTAGCAATCGTTGTCGAATAAATTACAGAGAAAGGATTGAAAACAATGAAATATATTTGTGGATTAGTACGGTATCAAGTAGATCAAGTAGTAATACATTGTTGTAGAAAAGTAAGATATTGACCAATCTCAACTATGAAAATGTTACTTATAAAGGCGAAAGTTTGTAAATATGAATGTAAGCATGTTTTTAACACTTTCACGTAAAATCTACTAAATGAATTGTAGAGAAACTTTACAAGATACAGCTTATACATCTGAACAACACACAGGCAAGAACCTATAAAGATTCTGTATTTATTGTTCAAAATATGGCGATAAATATTAACTAAATTAACCATGAAATGTCGTTTATCGCGTACACTGCGAAAATTATAGATTGCAAAACAAAAACATGTTCTACAATATTAAAGACCATATTGATATCTATGAAAAAGTTTGCGAGATCATACTAAACATATGTCTTTTACACATTTAAAAATTTGGTAATAATAAATTCCTTGCTTTCCCGACGTTACTAACTCTCATACTAACTAACGTATGCGTTTGCGTCGATATTCTGTGAGGTGGTGCTTGATTTCACCGTTTGAACAAGCCCATTATTATTTTGTTAACCTTTGCTTCCATAGATGCTATCGGAGGCGTGCACGAAGGGAATAAACTGGCCTACTTTGCTACGAGACCTTTAGGACGTTCCGCAGAATTTTTTTTTTTTTTTTTTTTTTTTTTTTTTCCCTTTCATTTCTCTATCTGCAATCGGCTTTATAGCCATAATCAGATGTGTTACAGCTCCTCCTCATAGTCATGGTTGATACTCCATTGGCATCATTACCATTTATCAGCTAGGTATACTCTAGTTATACTCTTTGGTCCAGATTTAATATCTGCCATCTTTTCAGACGTGCAGTTTGTTGAGTAGCATTGAGTAAGTCTCGAGCTAGATAGTTTGCATGATGTTCTAGTTTTTCCTTATATTTGGCACTGTATTTTGCTATTTCTTCAATAACAGTGGGCATATCAAGATATTCATGTATCTCAGTATTCCGAGCAAACCATGGTGCATTTGACAGTTTTCGTAAAATATTATTTTGTAATCTTTGTAATATCTGCAGATTCGAATTGCTAGCTGCTCCCCATAATTCGAGCCCATAAGTCCAGATTGGTTTTATGACACATTTATAAATAAGTAGTTTATTGTTGAGTGATAATGGGGATTGCCTTCCTATCAGCCAGTCCAGTCTTTGACATTGAATATTGGCCTCTTGCCTTTTTGCTTTGATATGTTTTACCCATGTCAGCCGTCTATCCAAATGGAATCCCAGATACTTAACAGATGTTTTAGTTGGTAGCTCTTGGTTTCCCATAATGACAGGTTTACAATCGCCCTTCCGTAGTGTAAATGTCACCTGGACTGATTTGGTAGCACTGGACTTTATCCTCCACGTCTTTAGCCATTGGTCAATCCTATCCAACTGTAACTGCAACCTGGCAGATGCTTGGTTTGGATCTTTGTCACATGAAAGACATACTGTGTCATCCGCATAGGTCGCTGTGAGAATGTCCTCTGATGTCGGTAAATCTGATGTATATATTGAGTACAGTATAGGGCCAAGTACTGAGCCCTGTGGTACAGATGCCTGAATATCATGTATTGCGGATAATTCTTCATCAAAGTTTACCATAAACTTACGTTCCTTCAAATAAGACTTAAGAAGCATATAGAAAGAGTTCGGGAGAAGTATCTTTAGTTTATATAATAGTCCCATGTGCCAAACCTTATCGAATGCTTGCTGTATGTCCAGAAACACTGCAGAACAATACTCTTTTTTTTCCAAGCACTGTCGTATAGCATTCACTACTCGATGAACCTGTTCCACCGTGGAGTGTTGTGCTCTAAATCCGAATTGATGGTCTGGGATTATGTGCTCACTTTCTAAAACAGGCTTGAGTCTTATCAGTAAGATCTTTTCAAAGACTTTGGAGATAGTGGGTAAAAGACTGATGGGCCTGTATGAGCCAAGTTCTGTCGGTGCCTTACCAGGCTTCAGCATCATACGGATCACGGATATCTTCCAAAGCTTTGGATAGTAGTGGACTGTCATTATAGCATTAAAGAGCTTTGTAAGAAAAACAAAGGCTTTTCGGGGCAGATGCTTCAATACTTCACCAGTGATGAGGTCAAATCCAGGAGCTTTTTTGTTTCGTAAGTTTTTTATTGTTCTTGTCACTTCTTTTGGAGTTGTTAATTTTAAGGGTGGAGACAGCTGTTGATCACTATCCAATACCCTCTTAATCTCACCCCGAGATTCTAGATCGCTAGGATCATTTGGAAGGAAGACATTTGCAAGGTGCTGTGCAAATATTTCACTTTTTTCACTAGCTTTTTTAGCCCAACCTCCAAAAGGATTTCTCAATGGTGGAACTTGTTGCTGCGGTCTTTTGAGTGTCTTAGTAATTTTCCAAAGGGAATAATTACTAGATTTAGACGGAGTCAGCGATGATAATTTTTGGTGAAGTGAGCTATTCTTATGTTCATTTAACATTTCCTTCAACTCCCTTGCCGCTTTGTTCCAAGATGTTCTATACTGTTGGATTCTGCTGCATTGCCACTGACGTCTTAGTTTTCTTTTCTGATCAAGTTTATTTCTAATTTCTAGAGGTATGTTGCACTTTTCAGAGCTGACTTTAGTTGTTGCTGTAGCTCGCCAAGCTGCCTCTTGAATTTTATTAGTAATAAGAAAAGTAGCTTCTTCAATCTCTACTTCAGACTTTAGATTGACGTTTAGGTTAATTTCAGACTCCAGAAATTCGGCAAATGCATTCCAGTCAGTATTTCTATTGTATAGATATGTTTGTGGAGTTTTGAGAATAACTGACAAGCTAATAGTGCAAATTACGGGAGAATGATCAGATGTAGTATCCAAGCATGAGTCAACAGTTGCATAATACTGGGAAAAGCCTTTGACAATAAAGAAGTCCAATAGATCTGGAATTTTCTTATGATCAGCTGGCCAGTAGGTTGGTTCTCCATTTGATAGTGTTGACAGCTTTAGACGGTCTATGCACTTCATTAATTCGCGTCCTCTAGTGGTAATCAACCTCGATCCCCAATATGAGTGTTTGCTATTCCAGTCTCCTCCCGTTATATATTTCTTGCCTAGTGTGCTAAAGTAGTGAGTAAACATTTCTTCCGTGATTTTATGTCGAGGAGGACAGTACACAGCACTGACATTGAAATATCCATTGTTGTCTTCTATAGTTACAGTTGTGGCTTGCATATAGTCCTTCTGAAACTTACTGTGAAAGCAATGTTTAATGTTACTTTTTATAACTACTGCAGTTCCTCCATGAGATGTACCATCAGGATGATTAGTTGTGTAGACATCGTACCCTCTGAGTGCAAAGCTCTTCCGGACATTTAAGTGGGTTTCAGAGAGCAGAATAACATCAATTTTGTTCACCCCAAGCATTAACTCTAGATGGTGTTGATTTGGCAGTACGCCATTGATATTCCAGGTTGCTATTCTCAAATCACTGAATTTTAGTGATAAGCACTGTTAGCATATTCATCAGTGTTCTCATATGTTGCAACAACTGATCTATCTTTTCAGTTTGTTTCTCAATAATCAGTTCTAGTTGATTGCTGCGTGTCTGTTCCTTTTCGGAAGGGATTCTACAATTAGCCCTGGCGGTACTATTGTGGGTGCGCTGTTGTGACTTTTTTTTGTCATCATATTCAGAATTTGAGGTAATTTCATTTCCTGAAGTTATGTGCGAATGTATTTGTTGTGTTACTTCACTATAAGTCCTTGGCTGGTTGTCAGTCCAAGTTTTTATCATATTCTGAGTATCTTGATGGGATACTACATTACCGCTGGTTCTATTTACACTTTGCTTCTGCAATGTTATCTTTTTAGAAGGTGGTTTGGTTTTTCGGGCTAGAATTTCTTTATATACAAGACATCCCTTGTAATTTGCAGGGTGATTTCCTGAGCATAGAGAGCAAACGGCAGGCACACTTTTGTCATTTGGGCACTCTGTTGCTTTATGTGGACCTGCACACTTTACACACCTAAAAGGCCTCATGCAGTTATTCTTTGTATGTCCGTACTGCTGACATCTTGTACATTGAGGAATGGTGGTTGTCTTTATAGGATCTTGTATGAGAACTCTTTGATGATATATGTACTTTATATCCTTTATGTACTTGTTGTTGTCATGTGGGAGTACATTTACAAAGAAAGTATTTAGCGGTTCTTTAGTTCCTCTTCTGCGAGCTGTAACTATTTCGCCTGTTACTTTATTTCCTGTCTCTTCTATTACGTCAGTGATTGCTTGTATGGGTGTGCTAAAGTGAAGGTTTTTAATGACAAATCTGGGACATCTTTTATCTTTACAGGTAAATGTGTGCCCAATCAAGCCCTTACTTCTGATATGATCTATTAATAATTTGTATTTGTCAACCGATTTAGTAGATATTATTAATCTATTTTTGCTAACCACCTTGAAAGTGTAGTCGTCTTTATGTACTGCTGCCTCTATTAATTTTGTTAGCTGTGCAAGGTCTTCTATGCCATACAAAATAATAGGTGGTGGTTTGGATGCCTTTTTTATGGTTGTGGATGTTTCTGCACTGTTATCCTTCTCGCCTTCTACATCTAATACTGAGAATCTATTTGAGATGTCAACAGGTGAGCTTATTTCCTGTGGTTGATTTTTTTTTGAGCATTTTTGTCTCTCCTGATTAGTTTTGTGCATTTTGTTCTGAGTCTGTATTTGGTCAGGTGATCTTAATCTTTTTTGTAGCTGTGTAGGCACTCTCTGAAAAGGTACACTAGGGTTATTTCTAGTTACCTGTTCTTTAGTCTGTGTAAGATCAATTTTATCCTGCTTACAAGATTGAGGTATATCATTTGTAGATAAACTTCGGTCTCTAGTTACAAACATGCTCCTGTGGAAAGTTTGCTGCATATACCTAGGATGTTTTCCAGTTATTGGTTCATTCTGTGGTGTGGTTCCTTGTATTTCACCAGATAGATGCAATATTTTGCCCCCCCCAGAATACGTGGGGCTGCCTGAATTTTCAGGGAAGGATTCTCCAGTAGAATTGGTACCTTCCTGGGGTAGTTTCTCTTTAAATCTTGCTTCCATGGTAAATATCCTCCTAGACTTCATCAAGACCTTTTAGGGATTATTTACATCCCAGGGTTCGCTTTGGCCCCTTCTAGCCAGTTGCCTAGCTAGGTGTATGGATATCCCGCCATTGCTCGGTCGCCAGAGCCTCGTTTGTTATCTAGCAGGGAGCACCACAGCAATCAATTGGTCGCTGCCACCATCCGGTGCGAGCAGGTGAGGTTGACATTTGGGTCGGTTAAGATGTTAGTACCGTTCTCCCCCTACCCCCCTAAAGTTCCGCAGAATTATCAAAAATAATTTGAGAAACGGTGATATAAGGTGACAATAACCTATTGTTCTGCAGATGTAGATCAAGCACGTGGTGCAGCGCATGTAGTGCGGGCTGCAAGTGTCGCGGGCAGTGGGGGGCGCCCCCCAGCGCCGCTAGCGCCTCGAGCAGCGCAGCCCCCCGGCGGCCCCCCGCGCGCCCCCCGGCCCGCAGCTGCGCGCCCACCACCGCCGCCGTGCGCGACGCGTACGTGTCCGCACAGGCATTGCTCAGTTGCACCTGACACACACACATCATTTACAGTATATTTTCAGTGGTTCTCAAATTAATCTTGATTTTTTAGCTAAATGTAAGCCTTCCTCACACACCTATGTCGCTTTCTTGACTAATACAAAAAATATATCATAAATTTCGGCGTGGTTTTCGCATTAAAATACACGAGCGTATCAAACTAGGGACTAAAGGACTTTGGATCCATGGTCATGAAATAATTGAAAAAAAAAAGCTAGTGGATTTGAATGTAAAATTGTCGATCGATAGATGTCGTAAGCCATTACAGCCAGTAGGTATAATAACTGTCAATCAAATGTCGATCAATAAACAGTAAGACAAACTATTCAGGTAGTAATTGGTAATAGTGTTTGTTTCTTTTTTGTTGTAGGTAGAAAGCGTAGAAAGTAGTTGAATGTTTAAATCATATGGGTCATAAATTACTCAATCGAAATTTTGTTTATTTAAATCCTTTCTTCATCTGTTTCCTCTGGTTTATGACATCAATGCAACTAAGCCTGGCAGAATATAAATAACAACCAGTCATTATAAATACGCGCCAATGAAGGAGGATTCTGTTTTCATTTACTACGCTGGTTGAAGAAATCCTGCGGTCATCTTAACTGGCCATATTCTCCTCCTAACCGTTCAAATTCTTCTGTCTGAAGCGTTCGAAGTAGAAAATAAAGAGAGTGGCTAAGTCGCATTAGCTAGTATGCGAAGCCAATAATAAGAAGTGAAGTGAAGTGAAACTATTCAGTAAGGCACAATGTAGATGCCGCCTCGACGGGCCGTTTTAGGCTTTTACAGTTTAAATTGTTATTTAAAGCTTTTTAATTTTAAATTAGCTTTAAATATTTTAGCTGTTAAATTTAAAAATTTACTTACCAAACAACGTAATGCAATTCTCAGTGGTTTAATGTTATTGGGACTGTCATCAACTCCAGTTGCGATCACCAAAGACTCTAACGCCAACATTAAGTCAGAGCCATTCACGGGCAGACCCTCCTCATAGCTGAAACAATTAAGATTAATATAATTTCGTTATTTAAACTTATTTTGATATTACTAATTGAAGATGTTTCAAAAATAGTCTATTTGGTGCAGATGTATTATAAATATATTTTCTTAAAATAAAGTCTTAGAGTATATGGAATTTATTTGATACTGGCAAATATTAACATCAAGTGAATTGAAAAAAAAAATAGTCACCAGTGGACTAGTAGTTTGGTGAGCACATCCGCTGCGGTAGCGGCGCGTTCGAGATCAGCACTGAGCGCCACGTCGTTACAGTACTGACGTAATGCGGCGCAGCCCCCACTGCGAGTGTCTGCAGCTGCTGCACACACAGCCGGACACGCCACTAGCTTCTACAATACAACACAAACATTTCGGTTCTAATTTTTTTATGATGGAGCCTACAAAAACATACAACTCTAAATTTTTTTCACTATTTTTTTTATTGTCAGTTATTGATTTTTTTTGCATGATGAAGTTTGCCATATAGCTATTGTATATGTTATATATATAGCCTTATTTTGTATAATTAATGGACATGCAGTGATGTTTGTTTATAAATATATATGATAATTTATTGCATTAAATGAATGGGGTTATGATGTAGTCTAAATAACTAAGCTAATTGACATATAAAACTTTAAATATGTATACTAGGTATATTTATCTACTATCCAAAATCTGCAGAGCTTAGATTCCCTTTCATGACACCGTGTTACCGAAAGCAAATACTAATTGTTACACACTGTAACACGGAACTTGCACCCGGAACTGCTAAATATAGTATTCATATTTATAGTTCAGTGAGTACCCACCTGCATGATCTGCAGACACAGCTGGGCGTGGTCGGGCTCGCGGCTGTCGCCGGCGGCCTGCACCAGGCGCTCCACGCAGCGCGCCGGCCACAGCGCCGCGTGCGCCGCCAGCCGCCGCGCGCCCCGCAGCGCCGCGCGCCGCACCGCCGCCCGCGCGTCGCCCATCGCGATGCTCAGGATCAGGTCCACCTGCACACCGCACCGCCTCAACTTAACGGTCCCGGACCTGTACGGACTGTACGGACTCGGATTCAAATGTTCTCAAGTTACCTGATCTGGTACGTGCACGACTGTATCGGCCGCGATATGAGTGAGTGCCATGATTGCGGCACGGACGGTGTTCGATGACGGGAACCGCTCCAGCAGTGAACGAAGTAGCTTTAACACGCCTTGAGCACGAACGGCTGAAACGATACCAGTATATAACGAGGCGTCGCTTATAAAATTGTAATCTAAGCCACTGAACAAACTGAAGATCGTCCATCACATGTATACAGTAATAAAAATTACGTTGTATGAAACAAAGTCACTTTCCGATGTCTGCCCCCTTATATCCTTGACTATGCAACAGATTTTCATGCATTTTATTAATAGATAGATGATGTTAATGGGGTGGTTTTTATCCACAATTCATATATGATGTAATAAAAAAAGTGATAAATCTAAAATTTACTTCTTTAATATTTTTGATGCGGAATAAAGTTCACCAGGTCAGCTAGTTATTATATTTTTTAAAATATTTCAGTTATTTTGTATAGTAGAAAGTTTACCTCCACCGTGTACAGTCCTCAGAGCTCTGACAAGTTTGGCTCTTCTCTCTGCAGCTGTGCTCTCACAATCAACCATATCCCAAAGTTTATTGCACATAGAAACAGCAAAAGCACTGAAAATAAGAAATAAACATCAAAACGAACACTATAATTAATGATTAAAATTAATAGATTTCAGACACATACATTAAGTGTGTGATCTGAAATAACGCACGTGCTAAAGAAATTTATGATACAGTATTATCACTTACTTAGAATGAGCGGCAAATCTTGTAGTAGCATATATTGCAGCATAGACTTCAACATTATCATGACTATCTAAACCACGACGAATAGCATGATGTACATTCTGTCTTTCTGGTATTATTCCAGCTACAGCACCGAGTGTTCTCAGAGTTAATGCTCTGGCCACTGGGTCATTGGAATGTAACACACTGAAGACTCTTCTAAGAAACTCGTCCACATTTAAAATCTTGTCTAAATGTTTCTCACTTTGTTGACAGACACGTAGCACCCATAAACGGAGAAAGTTGTTGCCCATACGAAATACATCGGCCAGTTTTAGAAAAGAAGAATTGATGAGAATAGGAAATGGATACTTTTCGAAAAGACGCGGGAAGCGTACTATAGCCTCGCATTGCTCCCCTACTTTACCTGATCGGAGGCCTGAAACAAACGAATGTTTTTGAAAATAATTGTAGGTTATGGAACTTAAATATAATTATTTACAATTAAATCTTTTTAATAATTCACCTTTATCTAACTCCGTTAAGGCCGAGTTCGCATCTTGTTCCGGTTCTGCAGGAGAGTCATTATAAGTATTTGCTCTAACACCTATCATTGTTGGTTGTTTATGTTTTAGGATTTTATCCTTGCTCCAAAAGAGTAAACGCGCCAGTTTGTTTGACAATATTTATGTCAATTTTTGTTGATAAAAATACTTTGACAGCATAAAAAAATGTCAAAGTAATCAAAATCAATAATTCTGCAATAGGGATGTATTCAAATATCGATTTGTTCATGGTGGACCAGGTGGACTTAAAAGTAATAAAAATAAACATTTAATAATATATTATTAAATTTATAAATATATTTTAATTTTGTATCAAAAGCTAACGATCTGTGATGTTTGCACTTTACTCAGTAAATTAAAAAAATACAGTATCTATAGGTCTACCAGGATCTGATGGCAAAAAAAGTTTGAAAAATAACGATTTTCATATGGCAAGAAAAGCAAAATGTCATCTGTCAACTGAAATTTCGAGGAATTGTTTTTGGTTTAATTTCAAATTTCCTTTATCGAGTGGTGAAAATGTCGAAGAGGACTTTTCAATCGCAAGCAAGAAATATTGTTTTCAATGTTAATCAATTTCAACGGAGGAAGAATCATTAAGGTAACAAAAATGAATTTCATTTTCTCTTCATCATCATCATCATCAACCTGTTTCCGTCCACTGCTGGACATAGGTCTCTCCTTTGGCACGCCACTGTGCTCGATCTTCGGCTATTCTTTTCCAACCACTTCCAACCACTTTGCGTATATCGTCGCTCCACCTAGCCTGAGGACGTCCTACACTACGTTTGCCGAGACGTGGTCTTCACTCCAGGACACGTTTCCCCCATCGGGAATCAGATGTGCGACAAATGTGACCTGCCCACGGCCACTTCAGCTTCCTTATTCTTTGGGCTATGACGATGACTTTCGTTCTCTGTCGGATGTCTTCATTTTTAATTCTATCCTTCAGAGAAACTCCCAGCATAGCCCTTTACATGGCTCGCTGAGCGACTTTAAATTGGTGGATCAGTCGCACTATGTCCACGTCTTGGCTCCGTAAGTCATAACGGGTAGGACGCACTCGTTGAAGACCTTAGTCTTAAGGCTTTGCGGGATAGGCGATGAAAAGACTCGACGAAGTTTTCCAAATGCTGCCCAACCCAGCTGTATCCATCTTTGGGCTTCCTGCTCGAAATCGTTCTTCCCGACTTGTACTATTTGGCCGAGGTATATATATTCATGAACAACTTCGAGATGCATCCCATCTAGCATAATTGGCTCCGGGATGATGTGTTGGTTGAACATAACCTTAGTTTTGTCTAAGTTCATCCAAAGACCAATGCGTGCTGAAGACTCAGCTAGGTCGAGCAACATGTGTTGCAGATCCTGAGCAGTTTCAGCCACGATGACGATGTCGTCCGCAAATCTCAGGTGTGAAATATACTCGCCGTTTATATTTAGGCCACGTCCTTTCCAGTTTAAAGTCCTGAACATATCTTCTAATGCATTTGTAAATAGTTTGGGGGAAATAACTTCCCCTTGCCTCACTCCCCTATGTATTGGAATTGGTTCAGACTGCTGGTTCTCTATGTGGACTGACATCGTCGCAGCGTCCTAAAGACTTTTCAGCACCTGGATATATCGCCAATCGACTTGGCATCTCTGCAAGGACTCCAGAACAGACCAGATTTCGACAGAGTCAAATGCTTTCTCGTAGTCCACGAATACGAGACAGAGTGGCTGATTGTATTCTTCTGTCTTTTGAATAATCTACCGTACAGTGTGGATATGGTCTACGGTGCTGTATCCTCTTCGAAACGCGGCCTGTTCAGGAGGTTGAAATTCGTCGAGTCTACGCGCCAGACGGTTCGCGATCACTCTTGAAAACAGCTTATATATATGGCTTAGCAAAGAGATTTTTTGAAGACCTTTCTTGAAGAACAACGTGACCGCACTACTCCACGCCTTAGGAGTTCTCTCCGAAAAGAGGACGGAATCAAATATACGCTGAAGTTCTCTTAGCGTAGGAGTACCTCCGGCTTTCAAGAGCTCAGTTGTAATTCCATCCTCCCCGGAGGCTTTTTCATTCTTAAGCTGCTTTAGAGCGACCTCGATCTCATCTAGACTTGTATGTGGCAGTTCTTCACTATAGTGGCGGGTTAGGGTAGCTCTCGGGTCTTTGTTGCTAGGTTCAGGGCGAAACGCATGTGAGGTGTATAATTAACTCCGCTCCGTGTATAATTAACATTGGCTCCGCCACGTCCACTTCCGCTGAGATTGCTTCTTCAAAAATGTATTCATGACAAAGAGCTTCTCCTGCTGTAAGAAGTCCTCGAGCATTTGCCCCCTATGATTTCTGCTACCAAAACCATGAGGTCCTACTACGATTCACCACTCCCCTTTACTCCCACTTTAGCATTAAGATCCCCCATAACAACGTTAAAGTGGGCCTTATAGGTGGTATGCAAGGCTTTCGAAATATCTTCATAAAATTGCTCCACTTCATCATCCGAATGTGACGAAGTCGGTGCGTACACCTGGATTACTTTAAGGCTGTTACCTTTCAGTAAGTTTGATCACAAGGTACACCACCCTTGTCGACACACTGGAGACTTCCATAACGTTGTTAGAGAGCTTCCTATGGACCAAAAACCCTACACCGCCCTGAGATGGCTGATCTCCCTCTCTGAAATACATAATATGGCCCGAGTTCAATGTTACTTTATCCTCCCCCTCTCTTCGGATTTCAGATAGACCCATAATGTGCCATCTTATGTATTTCAGTTCCCCTTCGAGTGTCGCCAGATGTTCGTCAAGCCTTAATGTCCGTCCATTATACGTAGCCAGAGTCAGTCGGTGTTGGCAGCCTACCGTAGCCCGGAGATTCTTAGCACCCCCTGCCCCGCCGGAACCATGGCCGCCACCTTGGCCTGGGATAGCGGAGTCTATCCCAGGCCAAGGTGGCGGCCACGGGAACTGGGAACTGGGGGCCGATGTGTAAATTTATCTGCCATTGGATGAATTGCCCGTAATCGCCACGCTGGGCAGGCGGGTTGGCGATCGCAGAATTTGGGTTCTCGCACCATTGATGCTGCTGCCCGTCACTGTACTGTTTACATTTTGAAAAGGATATACCGCCATTTGTCGGTCGTCAGAGCCTCGTCCGTTGGGCAGCAGGATGTACCGTGGGCAGGAGAGGTTGGCTTGGAGCACTGAGGTGGTATTTGTGATCCCTTACATCCTGATACTCTTAGTTTGAATATAATCTAAAAATAACTATTTTATTTTGTCTTCAGACTTATTTTGAAAGACATCGGATTCGTATTCGTGAAGTGCCAATCAAAAAGGACTATTTTTTATTTTTGGAGCGACATGTCATTTATAAGAATGATCATTTAAAAGAATATATCCGATGAAGACTTTTTTTATGGATTCGCATTATTTGGAACCATTTTCAAGTTCTCATAGCCTTTAATTAATTAATAAACTCATAAACAAAATAATGGAAGTTTTCATCTAAATTTCGGACGTCACATTAGCCACACTATGATTTTCCAAAATTATCCTTGATCATTGGATACAATTCTATATTTGCATGTATCACACAGAATCAGCCTCTATAAGGAAAAAATAAGTATCGAAACGTTTTACTCCAATTTCCCCAGTATGGCTAGCGTCAATTTCTTTTTTCCCTTATTGCCATGAGATTCTGGTAGACATATACCTAATAACGTATGAGTAAATATAAAAGTTTTATGGTTTTTAAATAATGGTCTGTTTAATATTCTTAGTTACAAGTGTTAATTCTCTTTACTATGTCTAGAATAGCTTACTGTAGTAAAGACAAGTAATATTACAAAAAAGGCAGTACGGCTTCTAATTTAGTCTGTCCAAATTGGGCTAATGAAATAATATGAATGGTTTCCAACTATAATTTAGACTCAATTTTAATTAACGGTTTTAGATAAAACAACAATTAGTTAAAATAGCAAAATTTAATAAAATAGCATATCACCTTCCTGCCCTTTTCCCTTAACTTTGGAAATATAATTACCTAACTATTTTAAGCGCCATCTAACAAGGTGCAAGTAAAAGTAATAGGAACTTATCTCTAATAATACTTGTGCTTATATACTACAGAGGACGCTTCAACATTTTGGTATTGTTTTTCGTGAGGCATGAGATCTGAATTCAAATCTTTTTTCGCACAAAACAATAACTTTTTTAGAGTTTTCGGCGGTTTAATTATGAATTCTAAATATACACCACGCTTGTACTCAATGCAATATTTATTACGAGTAAACAGTCGCCTCCACCGGGTGTTACTAATATTGTGAAAAATTTGAAAATAGGGAAAAATATTTCAAAAATCTTAGTGTCGCAAGTTAAAGTCACAAAATTGTCCGCATTAATTTCCAAGTCAAAGTGAAACTTTGTAATGTAACTACATGCTACTGCTAACAGAGCGGTGTTTACCGGCAATTCTCGGCTCAACTCTCAAAGGGTCTTAATTATACCTAACGTGCAACCGGAGTTGTGTATGTCACCATTACTGAACATTACAAGAAAGTAGATACCTACCTACATTATAATTATGGCATTAATTCATGGCGTAACACTGGCTTAGTTATAATACTCTTTAAATTGGTATATGTTACTATATAATTTAGTTAATGTTTTATTTAGTATCATACCTTTTTATAAAACATTTAGAAACAGAAGTTATTTTAAAAAATATGTGAGACGTGATTATGTAATCATTAGATACCGCCAAATTTAAAAAAAATATTTTGCAAACATTTTTTATTGTATAAGCTTTAATTACTCACATTTTTTTTGGTCTTGAATGTCTGCATGTGTTCATTAAATTAATAGTAACATAGCACACAAACCCAGAACCTGTTCTAAGCACGTAAAGAAGAAGATTACTTTCTATTTCGATAGATGGCGATACCAACTGTTTGTTTTGCGCTAGGATTTCGTTAGATTCGTAATTCGTATGTCTTTAGAAAGTTTATCCGACATTCTCGGTGCAGGAAAATATGTGTGCGATGAATCATAGGTGTTTGTGTCATTGTATTATATTTATGTAGAAATATGTGTTTAAAAAAACTATATATATTTCATCTATAGTTCGATTATCTATTAAAAGTAGATAGATATGAGATACATGCCCAGAAGCCTAGTGACTACACGATATTATGTTAACTGTGACAATATATTAATTAATTATAAGTGTCCATAAAATGTGAATGGACTTTTGCTCGGATGTCTTATATTTGAAACTGGCATGAATTAAAGTGGTCCCAATTTCTGTGAAGAGTTCTAATTAAAAAATCATAACCAGATCTTTAGATGTTAATCCTTCCGGATTGGACAAAGGGATATTTTGACATAACATTTTTTCTTTAACAAAAGAGGGAATTGTTCATTGTTGTACATGCAAGTAATCGATGCCGGACGTTGTGAGGATTATGTCAACGGTGCTAACTAGCCTGACTGCTATTTACACAATTACTTCTAGGAAAATAAAAAAAAAGTATTTGTCCTTTGTGTGAGGGATCAATGAGGGATTTTTTTCTTAGTCAGGTCTATATTTTAACTACAGATTGACCGCTACTACATCCGAATTTATTGGTATTATATAATAACAATAGAAAAGTATTATTTGAAGTTGAACGCAAATTAAGTTTTGCTTGCTATATGAACAAATTAAATTGCACAGCACATATTATATTTATTGCTTTATAAAGACTAATGAATAACTAACTGATTTGAACCATATGTAACTTCATTATCTAGGTACCTATAATATTGGTCGTAGCGTAAGTAATAATACATAGACTTATTTGATTGTTTTCAACCACAGAAAGAGGTTTAAGAAAGTTTTAAGAATTTATTAGTTCCTGAGATTAGCGCCGTCCAGTTCCAGCATCTTAATAATCTTATCTTTTTAATTCTTTTTTAATAATGTCTTGGCTCACACTAATGACTTGTCGAAATTATTTTCGAAAGTTATGTGTGATAAATATCGATAACTGAAAAACTTTGTGCCCGGTATAGGTTCTTCGCCTATTCCATTTGAGACGTAAACATAACGGCGAGACGAGGCTTAACAGCCGCTGCAAACACCTTCGGGTAGAAAAAAGCGTGAAGTTATGTTAAGTTATCTTTTTAATAGTGAGTCCAAAACATACTAACTCTCCTAAATTAAAAGAAATAAATAAATAATTAGAATCAGCTAAGTATACAAAATAAGTGACAATATCTATTTCCATACATCAGTTACAATTTTGTCAGTCATTGATATTTGTCAACCGTACCTACTTTCCGAAATATGGTACCCGAATTTGTACTCGAAGTCTCGAAATCGGAAGTCGGAGTGAAACAATAAATAACCTTACGATTAGATAATAATTTTAGAAAATCTCGTTTATTCAGTTTATCTTATATATTTTTAAGAGAAATCTACTTTTATATCTATTAACAGGTGTCGGTGGTCCAGAGGTCGTGCACCTCGCTTCTGAACAAGTCAAGTCGTGGGTTCGCATCCAGGCTCACACTAATGACTTTTCAAAATAGTTTTCCGAAGTTATGTATGATAAATATCAATGGTTAAAAACTTTGTGTCCGATGTATGGCAAAAGGTTCGCCTCCTATTCCAATTGAGACGTAAACTTCGGCTAGTCGAATAGCCGTTGGCTATACCTTCGGGTAGAAAAAGGCGTGAAGTTATGTTACGTTACTTTTAAATCTGACTCAGTCAAATGAGAAAAAAATGCTTCATTGTCGAAGTCAAATTCTTCAACTGTGGACTCACTATCCCTTCACCCATATCCACAACGTGACGACCATATCTCGAAGGGGTCTTCGGTAGATATCGTCTTCCTGTCTCCATCCAAATCAATTGTTCAAAGGATTAAGAGTTATTATCGTCATTGCTTGAAGGATTAGCCGTCTAATGATAAGATTTTGTTGTGGCCATTGTGGCTAAACTATTGTTAGTTAAAGTCGGAGAAATGTTGCTACTGGGTATTTTTCATTGTCAGTCATTTTATCTCACGAAATACGCAGGGACAGTAAATACATTTTTTAAACGAATTATTAGTTTTAGGTCTCCGTGCTAACAATAGCATCAAAGAACCTTAGGTAGTGATATTTTTAAGCAGGTTTCGTGTAATAGATTCATTCTTTAAAATATTTTTTCTCAACTAAGGTGTACAATTGTAAGAGCAAGTTTTACGTCACTTATAAATCTGTAGTATCTGTGGTGTAGTTGTAAGAAAATATTTTGTAGAAATAAAACAATCAAAGCATACCTATATTAAAACGTTATCATCATTACACGGAATAAAACAAAGTCGCCTTCCGCTGTCTGTGCCCATTAATGCGTAGATCATACCTAGATTTTTAAAACTAAGCAAAGGATTTTGATGCGGTTTTGTTAATAGATAGAAAGAGAAATTGATAATTATCGAAATTTAAAATATTAAAATTGTAAACGCTATAAAAATTACTTTTGATGCGGAACCAAGTTTGCCAGGTTAGCTAGTTATATTGTAAAGAGGAAACATTTGTTTGTTTGCTTGTAATCGATAAACACTGAAAACTGATAGTAAGTTAGAAATCTATTTTGTTTTACGCATCACTTTTCTCCGGACAAATGTAGCCTTTGACCGCGGTTTAACCCTTTTTCCATAAATATATACCTCAGCAAAAAAGGCTTTAAGCACCGTGGATAAATACTAATACCTAAAACTAGTTAATATACCCAATTTGTCATTAACATATATTTATTTAGTCATCATAATATTATAAGATATAGGTACCTATATTAAATAAACTTTAATATCCCACCTGCTATAAGATTAACATTTCTAAGTTAACACCGTAAGCACATGTCAGATTATTATCAAAGGACTCTATTTCTGTGGCCTTAAATCTCTAAGTAGACTAAATACAAAACATTTGGCATAAAGATCTGTGACCAAATCTTCTTAGAAGTGTTGAGTCGTTAAAACGTTACGCTCTGGCAATTTTCACAGATTTAATCTTAACATTATTTATAAGCTTTATTCTAATACTTATAAAGCTTAAAATGTGCCATCAAAATTTGTTTTAATGGTGGTAAAGTTTTAATATCATACGTTGAGGCACTGGTGCAATCAAAACAACGTGAAGTAAGCCTCTTTTGTGTACCTATAGCGAACAAATGGCGAAGTTTGGTTGGTGAATGGCTTCAGATCAATATCTTGAAATAATCTACATCTTCCGATGATTACCATTAAGCTTGAGGTTTGTGAGACAGTCTCAATTAATCTCAAAGTGTGTGTCTGCGTATGTAAGATCTTTTATAAGATTAAATGTTTTAATATTTATAACATACCTACTTATTTTCAAAAGCTGTAAGAACAAGAGTTTCGGTCGTATTACGCAAATGTACTGGGTCTTATTTAATTTAAAGTAAATGACTTTTAAATTTAAAAGCTCTTGAATGAACTGTTGAGTGAACTGAATGTTCTCAGTGAAATTATTGTGAAGATATGGAAAGTTAGTCAATGGTGTTTCCAGCACGACGACAATCTCAGAAAAGTCCTGTCAATTATAATTTTAAATTTATCCCGACAAAATCCATAATCGTGGATACATGACGGCCATGATGCGAGGTGCGAGGCGTCAATTCTGACACCAACGGCTGCGCTTAGAAATAATAAAAAAAACATTTATTATCTGTATATTATTCAGTGTAAATAAATAGAGTGTAGGGATGAATGGCTTTGTCCCCACGCCATTGTACCATCATTGTATGGGGTTTGCGATAATGTTTTTATGTTGTCTGTCTCATCGTATTCGGATTATGAAGAAATCGGTGCGTTGATTACTATAGACAAATATTTGCGGGATACTTCGAGCCGCTATCATGTCGGATGCCGCGATCACACCTATTATGTCAATGTCAATATGTGATTTTGGAGGGAAAAATGAATGGTACCGACCTATGCAGTTACAGATTAGGTTACAACTTACACGTTTTTACTCTTCTGAAAAGTTGATAATTGTTTAGAATTAACGGACCACTTTCTGAAAGTATTCTGCTGTATTTAAGCGTCTACTTACGGAGTAGGCCGTCCCCCCACCAGTGAACCGACGACCTTATGAAATCCGCGAGAGGCCAATGGATGCAGGTTGCACAGGACCGGCAGTTGTGGCGCTCTATGGGGGAGGCCTACGTCCAGCAGTGGACCTCAAAAGGCTGATGATGATCACGCACACGCCTGTATCCTATGGGGGTAGGCAGAGACTTTGGCTCTCCATAAGCTACGATCCTGACACACATCTTTCGCCTTATCCACAGTCATACACCTCGTCATGCATTCGCGTCGGTTTCGGGTGCTACGCATTTTGCCTTTTTTAAACAGACCATTTATTTGGTCGTAGTAGCTCCGTCTTGGTCTCCCGATCCCGACCCTGCCACTCACATGCGCTATCTTATCATTAATGGTCAAAATATTTATCATGCTACAACGTGGTTAAGACAAGATAACAGACAAGTGACAGCATCTATCGCAGCTGGCATGATGCTTCGTTCGAAAATATTTAGAAATCGAATCTGTTGGCTAATTATATTTTCAAATGTTGGCGTGCTTACAATTATATATTGTTTTTATTTTATTTAGTAATCCCTACCTACGCTCGAAATAAAGAGTTAATCACCTTAAATTCTATTCGATTACTGTAAATACCTACGCACAAATAAATTACAAATTTACTCACTATATTTATTTTTTCATTTAATTCGACTGGTTACCCGAATTGATACCGGCGTGAATGCAGTATGAGATATAGGACTATGAATGTAGCGAAAGAAGTGTGTTGGGATCGTACCTTGTGGAAAGCCAAAGTCTCTGCCTACCCTTATGGGATACAGGTGTGAGCTTATGTATGTATGTACCATGGTACCAACCCATTTTGGCACCAAAATTAAAACAACAAATGATATATTGATGAAATTTTAGGTAGACATAAAAAAATGTTAGGTAATCTTATCTTGATTGTTAAAACAATATAAAATTTAATAGTAGGCATTAAATCCCACTTCACTTTGTTATTACAAGCACTCGTCAGCGTTACATGAAATTTATCAAGATCGAGGCTTAATTACAAGATGTTTTAATAAAATAAAATAACTTTGAGCTGCGATTTCGTTTGTGCGGTTAATGCATATAATTTGTTGTAATCGTTTTTGGCAACGTTAATGATAAATTAATTAGCTGCTTATAGAGCATATGTACGGTATTACGATTATATTCCAGGTTGGTTTTCAGCCAAAAACGCATGGGAAGCTAATTATTGCTCTCTCTCTAAAAAGGTATAAAAAGGTTGTCATATCATATCCATGCTATCAATTTGTCGCAAGGATTAATAACATACTATTATTAAAATACTAATATACCTAGCTACCTAACACGAGGTTTCTGTAATGGCAATATAATGTATAATATTTAGGTAGGATATGTAGGTATATTTAACAGTGGTAGAGTCTTGCAGTCCGTTGTGTGAATTGGCCGGCTCGACCGGTGAAATACCACGACCTCTTGGAATATCGGCATGAAGTGGCTCGTGCCGCGTTTCGTTCGGTGAGAGACGTATCCGGAGGCCCGATGTACGGTGAGTAGTTACTTACCATCAAGTGACCCACTTACTCGTTTGGAGAAGATACTAAGGTAATTTTCCCAACAGTGCCTATCATGAAATTATTGTATTTGTTTCTTGTTCCGCTAAAAACTCAATCCATAATTGGCGAAGGTGTGAATGATTTATATAAAAATGCCCACCTAATATCGTTCATTTATTTTACTAATCCCTTTCTTCTCTTAGATGTAATGAAATGTCTTTGATGAAATGAAATCTTTTCTCTAACTCTAGTTATCTCCTGTGCTGTCTGCGGCCACTCGACGTCAGGTCTGGTCCAACCATAACCACTTCGGTTATGGTTGGACCAGATAGAAATATCATTTGCATTTGAAAGATCTGTTTATAGCCACCGAAAAAAATTGTTGAAACATTATTAATATTTATTTAATCACAACTGATGTATTGTAGATAGACAATTCAAGTGAATGCAAATGCATATCCGTGTCGCCCTCGTAACTCATTCACCGTGACTCGAACGAGTGAATGAACGAATAGATATTTTAGTAAAATTCTATTAGACTTTTAGAATAATTCTCCATCCCATTTGTTATAATGCCGAAATAATTAGTATGTTTTGATATTTTGGAAAGAGCGATAGCGGAAAATGCGCTACTAATTGATTAGTTAACCAGCTGACCCGGCGAACTTTGTTCCGCGTCAAAAGTAATTTTTACAGCTTTTACAAATAAAGTTAAATATCTCCTAAATTATCACTTTTTCTTTACTACATTATACAAGAATTATACCAACATACAAATCACCTCGTTGACACCCTCTATCTATTAAAAAAACCGCATCGAATTCCGTTGCGTAGTTTCAAAGATCTAAGCATATAAGGGAACAGACAGCGGCAACCGACTTTGTTTTAAACTATGTATTGATAATATGTCTTTATGGTCGCTCTGTCTAGATATTTGAGATTTATTTTTACATTTTTTTCATGCTTACGAAATTGTGTTAAAAGATTATTGATGATACCCACACTATTTATTGCTATATTACTTAACAAGAACGATGAATATCATTTTACCACAATACGCCCTTCTAATAATGAAAAAAACCTAACACAATTTTATCAGATTCCAAAAATTCCTTAATTTCTTTAGACATATTCCATTGTGTACGAATCAAGAGCACCCGGCAGTGTCTGGTTTCACCAGCAGTAATACGACACAGCTGAAAATTATGTGGTTCTGTACAAAAATGTACAATTATAATATTATCTGTGGCAGAACGGCCGTTCGGTGTAATGTTTCCCTTGCTTTGTTCTGTTTAAAAAGTTTAAATTTGACATGGATTACATACTTTTTTGTTCTGTTTGTGAATAGATAGGTATCATGTACTACAAAGATTTGTATGGATGTGCTGTTTGTGATTATAGCCGACGCGGCGACGGCTTTTTTGCTTTCGCAAATTTTAATAGTACCAACGTTTATCAATTTTAAGACCATAACATATGATCAATATTGATCAGGTATCTTTTTTTCATTTCGAAATTCATAGATATGATCAGTAGTTATCTGTGACCCGGGTTTGAAGGTATTTCAGGGCTAACGTAGACGTGAACAGAATAAATCTTTACATTTTTAAAGTGACAAATGATATTTTAAAAAATGCTGACGATATTCCTTATCATTCCAGTAAAACTCGATTTCCCAGATTTTTAATATATCTAGTTCTTTATACAATTTGAATAACCTAGAATGATTCTTCAAAACATATGCCAATTTTGTTAAAACATATGACAAATATTTATTCATAATACAATGTCAATTTTTTGTTTTGAAGCCTCTCGTAGGGTTTAAAATGAATGGAAGGTATATAATTCCGCGTTAGTAGGTACTAGGTACCTTAAACAAGGATGCAGTGATATATTTTTTACTATAAAAAGGTAGCTTACATAACAAAAGAAAATAAAATTGAAGTAACATTTGGCGGGAAAATAATTATTTTTATGCGACAATAGCACGTCACAGCGGGCTCGTTGCAACTGGTAATCGTGAGTCCGCGCCCCGCCGGGATTGTAATTGATTAATTAAATTATTGAAATGGTTAGTAGTTATTTCTGTGGATATTATGTGGGATAAATATAGAGACAAGGTTTCCTAGCATTTATAATTTTGGACAAAAATGTAACAAATGATTTTTTTTGTGATTCTTCAAAAGAAAATGCATGTTTAACTTCAAAGAAAAATGTTGTTAGCTTGTTTGTAATAAGTAAACTCTGAAGAACGTTTAATAAATATTGTACTCTTAGAAACCTTTAGAAACTTTATTTTGAAGTAACATGCATCTATTAGTTGTGTTTTTTTAACTAGATTTCCTATAGTTAGTGACTACTGACTGACCTACTATGGAATCTAACTCCTTATTGAGATTAAAACATTAATAAGTCCCCGTTTCTTTTTCCAAGTTTATAAGTTTTGACTAGATCGGATGTTTTGTTGATTTCATACTTTTTAAAAAGTGACTAAATTATTTAATATACCTAATTTGAGTACATTATACTAGCTGCACGTAATACCAGAGTATCCAATAATAGTTCCTTACATAAGCCGAACCATTCACTCGCCATATTTTATGATATTTAACCAGTAGAAGTGACACCCGTCGTCATCTCATTCATCTACTGTGACTCCATTGTGTTCGTTCGTAATTATGTAGCTCTATGTGTTCCCCGTGACAGGGGGGGACGTCGGGCACCGCCGCCATCTTGTAACTTTTGTAACCGATGGGGTGTGAAAGTTATTTGTTCAATGTGATTTTTGTAATGCGATTCACGCTATTATTATTTTTGAATGGGGAAGATGTTTGAAGCACACATTTTGTGTATTATTTTGAACTTTGCACCTTAATAAACTATACCTCATGCTCTTAAAATGTAAAGGTATGAATTTGTTGTATTATTTATAATGGTCGCATTTAACTACCGAAAATATCTCTAAAAAATCATAGGCTTTTTTATGTTTATAGGTACTCTCTCACCTCAACTCGTGGCCTGCCAAATGTACTCGTAAGTCCACATGCTAAGCCATTGTGCTATTCCACTAATCTTCATTGTTTACTAATTTATGCAGGTAGGTATTTTTTTCCTATATTTACCGAATGTATATAATTTAAAACATACGTTAGCAATAATATATTACTTACATAAAATGAATAATCAACGGAACAAGCAGTTCTCATTACACTCTAATGCGATCATTCCAACCAATTACTCGCCATTACCCGTTGTGGTACTGTTACCCGATAATGCCGGATAGGCTTTGTTGTACATATCGGATTACTTGTATATTACAAGTCAGTCCAGTAATTTGAGTTTACTATGTAGGTACTAATGTCAAAATCTAAATTGGGCGGGAAATTATAAATCTTCTCTAGGTTATTTTGTTATGGAAAAGGAAAATAGGTAAGTAGATGATCTAATTAGATGTGGCGTGATTTTTAACTCTTGTTTTCTCTAACTTACATTTAATATAGGTAAATTTATAGTTTTTAGACTAATCCGCCTCGTATTTATAGGAAATCTCTGGTAATACCATTATGATGACGCACAATGAAGGTGTTGGAGATAATGTGCCGGACAGTGGACAACTTTAGCATGTAAAAGTGTGTGTGGTGTAATGTATTATCGGGGAACGATTTGCCCAAGCGTATAAATTTGAAGGAACATTTCATGTTCACTAAAATAGTATTTTTTTTGTAACTTCCTGCAGTTAATATCCGAAAGACTAGATATAAATTGATCGTCATAAACTTCCGACTTACCTACGTAATATTTGGCTACATTATTAAAAATAAAACCTTCCAAATAAAAGTCCGCCTGCTAAAAGACTAAGCTGTCAAGTCTTACGTGGTTATTTTTTTTATACGTACTGTAAACGAAATACCTACTCAAGTTTACTGTTCAAGCATAGACTGGTAATAAGCCAAATCTTATGATCATGTACCCAAAAAAAGTGTTTCTTTACAAATGGCATTTTGAATAGTTTGAAGTCATTGTGGTGCAGGCAGAGCCGCACATGATGACACATTTTGGCACATATTAACAGATGATCCGTATTTAAGTTTATTTTATCTGGATTACTGTGCGATAACTTATTTTTAATCCACAGCCCATAGGATCATAATCTGTTTTGAGACTATTTTCATATTATAATAATTCTTGTGTGTGGTACTATACTATAAAGTCTCCAACTATCTATTTATCCACTCACGGGTGGATATCGTAAGAGGGTGTTCGGCACTCAGTGTCTTTCAGCACTTTAACTTCAAAATCTAAGGTTCAAAATGAGGTATGTTGAGGCATAATTGCCCCTGCCTATATCTTCAGTTACTAGGGACGTAAAGCTACAGGCACATTCAACTTCTGAGTTGATCCGTGCTTTTTTTTAATCTCTCAGAAAAGTTCTGGGCTTCGGATACCTCTCTCACCAAACGAAATCAGTACGTTATGAGTTCAACTTTACGTTGATGTTCCGAGAGGCCGTGGTATTTCACTGGTCGAGCCAGCCCAGTCATGCAGCAAACTACGTGGCTCTACCACTCATGTACTTTTTAAAAGATTATTTGTACAGTACTTATAGGTACTGGCAGGAACGGACAGTTAGTTTTAATAAGATGTTACAATTTATTTGGTAAGATCTTGTTTTTTTTTAAATCAATAGACCAGTGCACAGAGCAGCGTCCGCACTAGTTGTGGTATAGTTCCGAGTTTTAATGGTGAGTCGCACCAAATAACATATTCTATTAAACCGATTTTAATTTAACAGTAATCTATTAACGGATTTTACCAGAACGAATATAAGTAGGTATATATACAAGGGTGATTGTATGGGGTTGGGGAGCGTGTGTGAATCCTATGGGTTTATGGTTTTAATGGCGACCCTATGGCAAATATAAGCTTACTGTAAACATAAACATTATTTTAGTAACACGATGAGCTTAGTACTGTCCCTCGCGCGATTAGCTGACACCCCCGGCTTTAATACAACCGCAAAATTAACTTTGCCATTTGTGTTCGACAATTTGTTTATTATTTGAGACTTATATTTTTAAAAAAGAAGGTAGTTTTTGTCGTTTTTAAGTGAACAGTTATTGCAGTATTATTTGATGCCGATATTAAAGATCGTACACGAATAAACAAAACAATGTTACAAAGAAATAAAATTGAAATTTCTTTGCCAAAATAAACTATGAGGAACTTATTTTTATCATTTTTATGTGTCCATGTGTACTCTTAGTTCATATTAGTTTGGGTTCAATGATATTTGTATATATTTAATACTAATTATACTACCCCAGTTTAGAAGTCGGTATCTACTTCAATTAATTATTTTATAAAAAGTAGTAGAGACGTAGAGATTAGAAAAAGTATGATGAAAAAATACTGTGCTATTCGTGGGCTTTGGTAGGTTTGTAGGAATATGGATCTAGGATATTGAGGGTGACATCGCTATTGAACAAATGGCCTAAATATTTATCTCTTATAGTAACTTTCAAAAAATAGAGAATGTTTGACTTTAGAAGAACAAGAGTAGGCAAAACATTCACAGGCCGTAGCGCCCTTAGCCAAGAGCAAAACTAGCTAAAGAATATATGGTACAAGTTACAAGCTGAAATGATGTTTATAAACGAAACTACGGAATTTTGGAAAGATTTATGTTTGTTACGTAACTTCACACGAGTTTCTTGCAGGGCAGACAGAGAGACAGTAATTCATAATGATTAAAGGACGATTGACGACTAGAAGGAAGCTTTCTTATTAAAAAACAATATAGACTGTGTCCGGTTATTCTTTAATTTTTTCAATTCTGCAGAGAAAAATAAATTAGCAATCCCTGATATTGTTTATTTCTCGTCGGTAAATACATTTCGATGTTGGAAGGCCAGTAATTTTTCTTTTTAAATTTTCGCGAAATTGTAATAACTAAGCAGACATAAATAAACAAAAAATATAAATTCATTAACTATAAATTATTTTTACCACAAATCTAAGTCCTCTTCAAGGAGCATATTTCATTGCATTATAAATGCTATGAATATTTTGTGAAACTAAATTTAGTTAAGACTTTTAAAATATTTTGTGAAACTAAATTTAGTTAAGACTTTTAAAATATTTTGTGAAACTAAATTAATTTAGTTAAGGCTATTAAAAGTGCTACCATGCTGTTTCTTTTGCCTTGGACCAGTGGCGAGTATGTTCCAATACCAATCCGCTTACTGGTCTGATTGACAGGTGACAGCGGCAGTCGGCGGGGCAGGCAGGGGCGACTGTGTGCATATTGCGATATTACAGTTTACTACAATAAATACATATAACGACTAAAAGTATCAATAGGTACGAATCGATATTTTGGTTATACCGATTACGAGTCATAAAAATAGCTTTCAGTTTTGGATTTTGAAATCCATTCCCGGTGATAGACTTGTTTTACAGAGTTAGACAATATAATTTTAGTAGTAGGTATTAACTCCTTGTCTATATTTCTGCACATTCGAAATTTGCGTAACCCGAAGTTCAGTTCAAAGCTGTTTTGATTTTTTTTTGGGATGGGAGAGCAAACGAGCAGGCGCTGAACAGGCATGAGCCACTTTACGTCGATCTTCTGAGAGGTCGTGGTATTTCACCGGTCGAGCCGGCCCATTTATGCAGTGAACTGCTTGGCTCTACCACTGTTAGAAGCTGTTAGAAGCACTGTTGATTTGATTTTTCATCGGAGAGAGAGGGAAATAGTACAAAACACATGGTTTTCCTGTTTTTCACCGGCTGCTATTATTCTGCTTTCTGATGTTGTTAAAGAGTTTTATAAACATCTTCTCATACGTGCTGTATTTCGCGACAGATATCTGCTAATAAAAAATGTGAGAATCATTATTCCAATTGAAAACTAATTACGTTATGTGTAAAAAATATCGATTACTGAAAAAAATTGTGCCCGGTATAGCAATAGGTTCGCCATCTATTCCATTTGGGACGTAAACATAACGGCAAGACGAGGCTTACCAGCCGCTACACCTTCGGGTAACAAAGGCGTGAAGCTATGTTTATGTATGTTAATTCTACCTATATGATTTTATAACCTCACCACCTAAATTTCTCTACAGGTTAAAGGCCGCAAATGTCCGAAGTGTGTAAATCTTCATTTGAACTATAGACCTCGGAATCAGAAGCTAATATGTTGGACTCTTGAGATAGAGTAATAATTTTATGTAAAAGTCAAACTTTACAATATTATTATGATTTGAATCTGGAAATGTTCATCAACATAAAAAGAGAAGCCAGCTATTAGATACTCTTAAAGACGCGCTAACCATTAACTCAATGCCGTCGTCGGTTAAATGCAAATGTAGTTGTAAGTGTAGCTTATTGAATGTTAACGAGAGCAGGCGAGCGACTCATCTCTACCGACGATACAAGTAAGTAATAGAATGTAAACGTGTCCATTGTTTAGTACGATACGATTATTAACATACTACCAACTACTTTTTACTACTTTTGTTCGTGAGTTTTCTAAGGTCAAGGTTTAGTCTGCATAATAATCTTAACATGAGTACTTATATGTAGTGGCGCTATAGAATTGACATAATAATATCATTTTTTGTGTTTCTTTTTCTTTGATTATTTTTCTTCTGTGTGTAGTTTGGTAAATTATAAATGGTAAATCCCAATCTGGTAAATCGAATTCAGTTTATCCATAAACTGAATTCGATTTGGATATAATGTTCAAAAATTAATTATATTTTGTTGGCAAAGAAACAGTAACAACTAGTGCACCTACATTATTTAGTATATAATAATAATAATAATAATAAATAATAACATTTAACAGTCTCGGTGGCGCAGTGGGCGAGCGCACGGCCTCTGATCCAGAGGTCCGGGGTTCGATTCCAGACACTGGCTCACACCAATGACTTTTCGAAATTGTTTTCGGAAGTTATGTGTGATAAATACCGATGACTGACAAACTTTGTGCCCGGTATGGCAATAGGTTCGCCACCTATTCCATTTGGGACGTAAACATAACGGCGACACGAGGCTTAACAGCCGCTGCCTACACCTTCGGGTAACAAAAGCCGTGAAGTTATGTTATGTTATAAATAATATCTTGGACACACAGCGCCCTCTAGTTCCTAGCTAAGCAACTAAATGCTTGTATTATGGATACTATATAACGGATATTAATACATATATACTTTTCTTTTGTAAATACATACTTAAAATACATAGAAAAACACCCAGACACCACAAAAATATTCATGTTTGGCACAAATATTTGTGCTCGGGTGGGAATCGAACCCCCGATCTCATTGCTGCAGCCAGTAGTTTTACCGATGCGCCTCGAAGCCCGTCTATATATCTATGGATTTCATGTTAACAGTCTCGAAGTGCAGGAGTCCGAACGGTCTAGGCTTTCCATAGTATTATTGTACTCAATAATAAACTGAGTTCTTAGTTCTCTTTCCTGCCACTGGCTGCGCTAGAATTTCGGACATATCGATGATTACGTATGTACGTCGTGTTTAGTATTAAACAGAGCTGTTAATGACGGCAAACCTTCCCGCGTAGGATTTGAACAAGTGCTTCTCGATAGATGGCGCCCTCTACCGGCAAAATTTCTTTCCCCTAAATAGTCATTCTATATTACGTTCTGACTCATGTGTTTCTATATGTTGTATATTGACATGTATAGTCGAGTATGACATTATCGTATCGTTGGAAGCAATGGACCCGTACAATCAGATTATCAGATCGCGCGTAAAACATACAGCGTAGTTATTCGCCTCATGCTAATGCACTTAGTTAATTCTTTAAACCGCAGACAGTGGGAGAACAGAGCTGGTCCCCCCTCTGGGGGAGAGTGCGCACAACACGCGTTGAGTTCACAGATTATAGATATGAAAATATTTCTACAACATTTATGTAATCCGTCTTTAAATGACGAAGTAAAGCTTGAACATAGAATCTTCTATGAAATTGAGAACCTCTTGTTTTGAAGTTGGTTACATATAAAAATGTCTACCAAAGTTGTACGCGACAAGGATCTCGTTAGACACGTGATGGCTGAACAGATATAAATAATACTTGGCAGTTACGACGATGGTGCACAACCATGTCTGCCCACCTTACCACTACAATGTTACAGCGGGATTCTAGTGAAATTGGGACCTTAGTGGTGGTCAAGTTATTAGCGGTACTATTACATGTGTTAGTAAGTGGAGGCTATTAACTTGGTCTTACAGTGGATATCAAGGAAATCATCTGTTTTATTCCAGTCATACAGATTATCATCTCTGTGGTTTATGGCCGATTTCTAATGTCAGTAAAGTACGCATATATACCTATAAACCTATTACTACCCGGAAGTATGAATAGTAATTAATAAGGTAGGGTTCAGCAGAACTAGAAATGTGGTCGACGAAATGCTATAACTAGATATATTTTGAGTCAAGCCCGTTGTGAGCTCTACATAATACTTACTAGAGCAAGATTCCAAAAATTATCTCATGCACATATGAACAAGTTTGACAATAGAAATTGCCATCACTTGCGTACACGTAATAACCACCAGCCTCTCAAACCGCAAGTCGCTTTGCTCACCCTCAAATGTCACATAAACTAATCAAGTGCTGATATATGGTGACGCACCACTAATAAGAATACTCCTCGTCTTCTCGATCACCCTTTGTTCACAGGAATTACCAGCGGTGCGGTGAACATTGACGACCAAGATACTCATACCAATTGGTACACTCGTCTATTTTGATACTCGAAAGGGTTATCCATATAAATTTTCCGTACAGATATATAATGATCCAAGTTTGTGTAATTCAGAAGTAATGAAAATATTTACTATATTTTTGAAGTTATGTCAAAGCTAAGTTCATTTTAATATAGTTAGTCTATCATAATAGAGTTAATTTAGGTACTTGTTAGTTATTTATGTTTATTTACTTACGTGCACAAGATCGTTAAAACTATTGCTCCCCGAATTGAAATTCTATAAAAACACTAAAAATAATGAAGCTACTATGTAAGGGTAGGCAGCGGTCATCATAAATAACGACAATACAGGTGAAATTTATTGATTCTAAAGGTGGAGGATAAAATATTAGCTGATATAAAAACTTATTCCTACCTACCAGTATCTACTTACAGCTTGAATTAAGTTAAAATTATCCTTAAAGTTTGTTTTATCTTTCAAATTTAACTTCGATAAAACAAATTGGCATCTATTTTAAACATTCGAAAGTGTAGGCAGCTTACCCTTTTGGTGTTAATCAGATCCAATTTTCTCAGAATATGTCATCTTACAAGTATCTATTTGTAGAATAATATGTTGTAATATTTGTGAACATATTCAGAACTCGTCTCTGTGTCCACTGAAGGCATAAAACACGAAATTGCTTTTGCTAAACTGCAGTTTGAACAAAGGACAGTTCGGATTGTACCGACCATGACTCCGGTACAAGTTAGAAGATGGATGCTTGCATAATAATAATATGTTCTATGTGTATGATCTTCATTTTTAGGTTCCTCAAAGAGATTTGGTTAAAAATGTTACTGGTGACTTGATCAATAAGAAATGCTAATTTTTCATGAAGGCGAGTCAAGACGTCCGTGACAGTCATTAACATTGAATAAACAATTCTTTGGTTAATTCAATATATAAAAACAGCATAACTTCACCCCAAGTACCTTATGGAGTGCCATAAGGTACTCGGGGTGAAGTTATGCTGTTTTTTATGCGGCCATTGAACACCATATTAATACACACCACAATCGCTTCTTTGAAATTTTTAACCCTTACCATGCAGGCTCGTCGATGTATAAGGCTCAATCTGGTCACGGAAATATATATATTTTATTACATAGCATAAAACAAAGTCGCTTTCCGCTGTCTGTCCCCTGATATGTTAAGATCTTTGAAACTACGGAACGGATTTTGATGTCGTATTTTAAATAGAGGTTGTCAACGGAGTGGTTTGTATGTATAATTCATGCATATTATGGCAAATAAAAAGTGATTATTTTCGAGATTTAGCACTTTACTTGCAAACGCCGGCTGAGCTCTTAAGTGATGGAGCCAAAAAAAATGTACTGCATTATTAAACATCATCAAAAGGTCTACAAAAAAGTCTGTGATGACATATATCTCTTAGCGATAACCCACAATGCCCATTTTTATTTTTTATTTTGTGAGGCGAAATAAAGTTCGAGATGGATCAACTAAGTTAATAATAAAAAGTAAATGCACTCTCTGTACGTTGTACCATACACACATCAATAACAAAATTGTGCGTAAGTACAGAAGGTTAGGAACATCGAATGTCTCTTTGTGGGTGTTCCGGTTGCGCTAGCTGAGGTATTTCTATTCGTGTCCCGGACGATGCATTGTCATGCTAATAAATGTGAGAGGAGGCGGCCACTTCAGGTCGTAAACTGGGGGTTTTTGTCGACAGATATTGCATCCGTCTCGAAAATTGCCTATATACAGTAGGCTATAAAATGTGATGACTCTGAAAACTACATAATTTGGTTTCAACTTTTCAAGAAGTTAAACACAGCCTTTTTGCCTAGATTAGCTTAACTGACGCCTTCGAATATTAAGAGCATGAATAGACAAAATAAATGAATATACTTCGTTAGTAATATAACTTAGTCTTAGCCGGAAGAGACTTTTTGTGGCACAATACAATGTTTCGAGAACTTACCAATTGCACATTATAATGAGAAATTAGATTTTTACTTTTGCTATTAAATAATTGTTAATAAGTAATTAAAACTTTAATCATTATTCATAAATAATTAAGTACCCTATTGTACTGATTCGTCCATTAAGGAACTTCGATTCATAGGGCACTAGATTCCGCACCTGGTCTTGGTCAAGTTATGAATAATGTAGCAATAGCAAGTGCTGCAATCGATTATAAACCACATCTTGGTAGTCAGATAAAACTGTCAACAATCCCCCCATGAAAGACAGTGTAACCACTCTAAATTTGATCTTTGATGTCCCCAATGAGCTATTGAAATGTATTTAACTACACTGTGGACAATTTCATGTCCGATTGCACTTAACTCTGTCGGTAACTAACCGTGGAAAGGGTTGCGGTCCCTGTGATCATGGCTCGCTGGGTACATTTTTAGTATTCTTGTAATACGTTTGCGTGGGGGTTAAGTTCTGTGATCTGTAAACGATATTGATAGGTTCATGATGAAGTGAAGTGAATTTTTGTATTGTCTTCTACAGCCTAACTTTTGTATGATTCATCATCATTACATGGTTTAAAACAAAGTCGCTTTCCGCGTCTGTCCCCTTATATGCTTAGATCTTATAAGCTACGCAACGGATTTTGATGTGTTTTTTTTTAATAAATAGAAGGTGTCAACAGGGTGGTTTGTATGTATAATTCGTGTTCTATGCAGTAAAATAGTGACTTTAATATAGTCGACTAATACATAAATCTTCGCTTTATTCCATCAAATAAAAAATATTGTGACTTTGTATGTAAAAAAATATTAGTACTATGTATTAGTGACAACAATACCCGGTCTAAGGGATCACCGTCGTAATACAACGATCATTGAGGCTCATTCATGTACTTTTACACCGGTACAAATCATATTCGCTAAGCGACGTGTCACAACGCCAGCGATATCTCGCGACCATAAACTGTATTCATGACGTATTATGTATTGTTTAGTATGCAAACATATTTCCGGCGGTCCAAAACACCCACAGCACGCATATGACGTGTTAACTCCACGACGTTGGGCTTAAAATCCAATGCGTTTTATTTACGAATTGTAACCGTTTTATATTTAGTTGCGACACAGTAGCTAAAAAGATTTCTCTTTCGAATTTACAAATGCAAAATAGTGTATTGTATTGTCAGCAGAAGGCGAATTTAGAATTTTATTATTTCGCTAGATGAACTCCTCATTCGAGGGTATTTTTCCATGGGAATGGACCATTGTGAGGAGAGTGAGGTGTCTTAAGTTCGTCGTATTGTTTGAATGCACAATGATGATTGCTTTTGGGAAGTAAATATTTTAGGTCGTCGTAATGTGAGATTGTTGGAAGCCATACCTACTTATCGGTCGACTTTCTTTGTATATTGGTAGTTCTTGCAGTGGATGTATTGTAAGTGGATGTACCAGTAGGCACTCACACGATATCATGATCTAGATACCTATATTTTTTGCAATTGCATCTAAAATGAAATAGGTGTATAGTACACCTATTAATCGCATATTTTTGATCCGGATCTAAAGCCAAGAGATCACAATTGTGCAAATATATATTCAAAAGTCTTGCCTTGATAACCAACTGGTTGGTAGCAGAAATTAACTTCGTTTTTATTAGTTCAAACTCCTCCATAATTAGCACTGCAAGATTTTTTTTTACTAGAAGACTAATTTGAAGGCTGCACTTACTTCTAAGGATAATATTTGTAATGGACATTTGCATTTTTCATTTTACTTTCTCGCAGTTAATGCGGAAAGGCGTTTATGTATTTACCGTTACCTACCCTAACCCTACCTACCCCATACCGATTTGCGGGTATAATACTTACACATGTACCTTTTATGTATCCTGTGCTTATCTTCGCTTTTTTTGAAGTCAGTTAAGAATATGTTAAATGTGATCCTTAGTGTTATAGTACTATAGTTCCCAGTTTATTTTATCCAAGAAGTATTGGTAGCAGGCCTTCTTTCTCCCCCTCTAGTGGTGGGGGTAGATCGATACGAGCCCCTTTCAGCACTGTCTTTGTTTGGATCATATAAAATCTTCAGGGGTGTGGTCTACAGGTACAGTAACCATGCTTTAGGAGATACTAGAATATTCCAGTTTATCATTACCTACTATGCTTTTATCTATTTTACATAAAACGTTTCTTCTTCAATGGGTGGCATCGAAGAAAATACTTTGAGACATACCTGATTTCCCGTGAGAGAGAATGGAAAAAAGGTATCTTTGTATTATTTTCTTTACTCTAATTCTTAGAGCTCTTGTTTCAAATAGGACCATTACATGATATTATTATGATGATACATGATGATATTACATGATAAAACCTCCAGATAATAGTTTTTCCTCGATATATCGAATGTACAGACATGCTACAATATTATTATTAGATTAAAATCCGTCTAGCCAATTCAGATATTACCCTGAACAAACAAACAGACAGGCAGACAAACACAAAAATTGTAAAAAAAAGTTATTTTGGTGTATGTACTTTATATATATTTCATATGAATGTTGTAGAAGGCAGTTATTTCCATATTACAAACAGACACTTCAATTGTATTTATAAGTATACATAGATAATGGGTCTTAAATAATCATCAGCACTAGGGCTCAGGAAATAACTCTATTTTGCAAAAATATGTATGTAATTTTAATTTATACTCCAAAATGACGAAAATTGAACAGACTGTCTCAATTAGAGTACAAGTATGGTGGTCACAGTGGAAGCTCGTCTCGTGATTACCACAACGGAACCCTCCATCACTATGATTTATCACGACTCTACCTGCGCACTCCACTCTCTCCCACTCTATCTATCTCCTTATATGTCTACATTTATATTTGGTTACATTGTCACAAAATGGAATATTTATGTACTGGTTAACGTAATGGAGTAAGGGGCTAGACAAACTCTTTTCTTTGTCCGACTACTAAAGAAGGAGGGCTGTGTTTTTCGTATGTTGTACGTTTATATATTGTGAGAGAGAAATTATTTCATAAAATCACAGCCAACTCTTTTGACAACATAAAAAGTTCAAAAGGATGACTTATGCCGACCCCACTTAGAGTGGGATAAGGGTAAGAAAATTATCTTTAAGTACTAAGTAGAGTCATACACCTCCGTGTTTTGTCTCATTCTCTTATCATCGTCATCTACAAAGGCTTGTGTTAGGATATATTTATTGGCCTCGTGGTGCATTGGTTATTGATATTGGCTACTGATTGCTAAGTAGAAGTCGATGGGTTCAATACCCATCCAAATTCATAAAGATCATGGATGTTTAAATGGGGTAATTCCCACCCGGGTACAAATATTTCTATGATAAAAAAATGATAATTGTCTAAGAAGACCTTTCTACTTCTTTCGGTAATTATTACCTGCTTACACTTTCGAATGTTACCGAGCGAGAAGATATTAAACAAAACATCCTACGTAAAGTTTTTTTTTATATACTCTTGTTAATACTTAAAGAAAACCTTCAGCTTTTTATTTGCAGATCGGAACCTCTCAAGTAAGAAACTTTTTAATCAAGAACATTGAAGACTGAAGTTCTCCGTGGATTATGTTGAGTAGACACCTCCTTACTCCACCAGAGCTTTGCTTAAGAGAATAATCTAAGCCAGATAGGTACTTTAAGTCATTTAACTCTGAATAAAAAGGTTTTCTGTCAAATAATTAAGTACACATTCCACGACCAACGTGTAGAACGTGTTCTGGAGAAATGTGATGTTAGTGGCCTCAAAAAATGTGCATGCAAATCGTTATAAAAGTCAAAGAAGCGAGTGAGGCATCTAAAAATTGTGCCTTATAGCGCTCCGCTCTCTCTGCCTACTCCGCAAGGGATTTGGCGTGAAGTTATGTATGTCTGTATGTAATTAAGTACTTGGGTAGATCTGATGCAATTTGATGATTCATGTTTATGTCGAACATAACTTCCGTGGGTATATCCGAACAGCGAATTCGGGAATTTTGAAAGAAAAGTTGCAGTGCTAAGTCACTAGGCCATCTAGACGACATTATCATTTATGTTTTATTGGCGACATGTTTCTACATCCTCGGATATAGACCGTGTGATGTTATAAAAAAATAGAGTGTGGCTGTTACGGTAAAGAATGGCATGCTCCAGTGGTTTGAGCATGTGAAAACTATGGAAGCTGGAAGAATGATTAAGAAGACCTTCAACGCCAAAAGTGAGAAGTCATAAAAAGTCGTGTGCGAGTGGCATAAGAATAGTGTCTTTGCTGAGAAGGTAAAGAAAGTAACTTCATTCTCCGTTCTCCATACTTATCCTGTCTGTAGGTACTCTGTCTACCTACCCTGCAAGGAGTTGGCGTGAAGTTATATTATAGTTGCAATAATGCTAATTCGCTGATAACGACACACCAACTTCCATGGTCTCAGTCACGACCTCATTAATATTAAGAGATTCGGGTCTTAAGATTACGTTGGAGTATCAGCACCTGCAACATTTGTAATCACCAAGTGGGTATCTAGGTACATTCATTATTTAAGGTACGATTATGTATGGAGTTTTGTTATAAAAGTTCCGAGTTCAAAACCTTCGTTACCCGGTAGATGCTAATGATTTTTCAATGAATCTATCCGAGATTATAACAGGACTTTTTTGTAATTGTTAAAATGGCAGGTTTAACAAGCTTGATAGAAATGTATGGAGTCTACCCTAAGTAGATTCTTATACTACAGATCTGTTAGAACAAACAGACTTATGCCTATATTAGGTAGCTAAGTCAGTAGGTTCGATGATGTTTGCTTCATGCTCAACTCTAACAAAAAGAGCTTTTAAAACAGTTACTTATGAGCAGTCAAGATACATAAGATATAAGAAGAGTACAAGATATAAGAAGTCGGTACTTCTTAACGAAAATAAAGCGAAAGCATATATATAGCAAATATTAAATAATAACGGTAAATAAAAAGTTTACACGCGATGACAATAAGTATCTACCGTCTCGATTCCCATCCCACGGCTGGGAGTGGGAGTGGGAGTGGGGTGGGAGAGCTGGGTACCGTTACAGGGTGTGGTTTGCCGTTCAATAACTTAATACACTCGGGAGGACGTCACGATGAAATCTCGCTGGGGTATGAGCCGACCGAGCTGCCTTGACACTTGACGAGTTCCCACCTCTACAATATTCTACATGTATCAAAACAGAATAGTGGTTGCGACAATCTCTTGTGAAAATACATTGTAAATGACAATTTCAAAGAATGAAGACAGCAAATGACTTAATTATTAATAACAAGTTACTTCCAATTAAAGTTTTAGGTACTCTAATAAATGAGTTTTCATTTCAATGGGTGATAATTTTGGATTCGAGTTAAAGCCTCTCTCTGAAGAGCATGTAGAGAACCTACGTACAGATTCAGTCCTACAGACCTGTGTAAATATCGTGTTAAATGACGTATAATAATACGGTGGTGGCGCGGCGCGCAGAACATACACTACTGGCATGTAATACACCCGGATTGTTGTATGGAGGCTATTAATTGCAGGTTTGTAAGTAATCGATAGAGGAGGTGTAGAGAGCGAGGCGGCGCGGGGCGGCGCGAGGGGCAGGGGCGGGGGGTGCGGTGTGCGTGACGGATCATGGCGGCGAGGGGGGGCGCGCCCCGCCGGCCTCGTTAAACGCGCCCGCCGGATACGCGCCGAGCCGCGGTTGAAAGCTATCCGGCCCCTCGGGCGCCTCGCACGCGATTGGCCGGCGAGCCTTCCGCGCCGTAAGCGATAGCCAATCGCGGCGGAGGCGGGCCGCCCCCGGCGCCGGCGGGGGCTGCACGCGAGTCTGTCCCCGGCTGGCAGCGCGCACACTCGCTCCGATGCGCGGCTCGTGGGACGAGGCCGCCACGGCGGCGCTGCACGCGCGCATCCTGGAGGCGCACCGCGGGCCCGCCGCGGCCGAGCGCGCCGCCGAGCCCGCCGCCTGCGCCGACCCGCCGCCGCCGCCCGCCGTCGAGCTGGCCGCGCCGACGCCGCTGCTGCCGCTGCCCACGCTCAGCTTCAGCGCGGCGCAAGTCGCCACCGTCTGCGAGACGCTGGAGGAGAGCGGCGACGTCGAGAGATTGGCGCGCTTCCTCTGGTCTCTCCCGGTCGCTCATCCGAACGTCGCCGAACTGGAGAGATGCGAGGCCGTGCTACGAGCGCGAGCGGTGGTCGCTTTCCATGCCGGACGCCACAGAGAACTGTACGCTATTCTCGAGAGACATCGGTTCCAACGTTCGAGTCACGCTAAGCTGCAAGCGCTGTGGTTGGAGGCGCACTACCAAGAAGCGGAGAGGCTGCGCGGCAGGCCGCTGGGGCCGGTCGACAAATATCGCGTCCGCAAGAAGTTTCCGTTACCTCGCACCATCTGGGATGGCGAACAGAAAACGCACTGTTTTAAAGAGCGCACGCGTTCTTTGCTGCGCGAGTGGTACCTACAGGACCCTTATCCGAATCCGACAAAGAAGCGAGAGTTGGCCGCTGCGACGGGGTTGACACCCACGCAAGTCGGTAACTGGTTCAAGAACCGAAGACAGCGCGATCGCGCGGCGGCCGCTAAGAACCGGTCGGCGTTGTTAGGGCAGGGCTTCGCGTCTTCCTCCACTTACGATGAAGATTCAGCCGACTCAGAAATCAACGTGGACGAAGAATAGCATCATCTTCTGGCGATGTCCAGAGTGCGACAGGACGCTCAGTGACTTAGACAATGTTAAATGATACTAGTTAGAGCGCAGTTCGTGATGTAAGTGTAAAAATGCGTATGTAAAGTTATTTAGGGCGTATTACTGAAAGTGTCCCGCGGTCTCCGGCGGAGCAGCGCAGGTATGTGAGTTGGTTCGCTCTGAAGGTACAACAGGGTTCATTTTAAATATTTTTTCGGGACTTAAGTAACTCGATTGGGATAGTTTATTTTGAACTCAAAAACGCTTCAGTAATTCTGAGAAGCTTAATAACTTAAATAGATATTTATAAACGCTATACCTATTATTATTTCTATCACGGATTATATTTTATTTATCACATCAGCTTTTAGTTGTAGATATGTTACAGTGGAATGTGTATAGATAGATTTTCAATTCATATAATTTTTTATTTATTTATGTGATCTTGTTCGTTTAAAATTAGTTTAAATGACAATATTATTTAAATAATCTAAAGGAGTTAGCTATCTAAGTAGGTTTGTAATAGGATGTTCAGTTTTTTTACTTACCAAAAATTAAATGCCTTTTATCTAAACAGAAAGCTTCGAAACAAAATAAGTTGTGGCAAATTGTTCTTCCGGATTTCGTGACCAATAATGGCGGGATTTTCCCTTTCATTCAAGAGTATTAGGAATTAAATGCAAAATTAGATTACATGTTTCTAGTACATGTAAGTAACAGATGGACGGAATAATATTTAAATGGAATCTTTGCTTATGAACTACTGGAAAAAAGTTGATGATAAAATGATAACAAAATAATGTAACAAAAATAAACTACTATTAGAACATTGTCCCAAACTTTGTATCGACATTGTTTTTTTGAAAATTGTTTAAAATAAAAACTCCCATTATAAGAATGCCTCAATTAATTGTTAAAAATATATCTTTATGTTAGAATTGAACCATAAATAACAAATCAATAGTAAAACAACATAATATATGAATTAAAAAAGTTCTTTCTTATGATAAAAAAAAATCTCTGAATCATAAGGTTTGTACCTGAGGACTATTACTGGCGTTTGTATAGTGATATTTAAAAATATCAAATGTATCATTAATTAGTATTTATGAATCGAAAAGTATTTATTATATTTATATATATATTTTTGTTACTTGTATATGCTGTGAGAGAGTTTATTTGAGGTTGGCTTTATTATATTCATTCGAAAGATATAGGCCTAGTTGTAAAAGCGGTTGTTTTAAATATTTCTTCATAACTCTACATTATAGACATTTAATTTTATATTGACATATTACTTACATAAATATAATAAATTGAAATCTACTAATTTGATTATGGGAGATCATTTATTGTGGATGTCACATGGTCACCCGGAAGGCAGAATTAAATAAAAGTAGTTAAAAATGTCGCTTTATTATCTCAGCGATCATAACAAAAAGTTAGTTACTTTTATTTAAAAGTAATTTTGTTGTTCATAATAATTATGTAAAGAATATTGTATCTTCACGCACCTCATACCAAAAGGTATAGGTAGTAAGGTGGCGGCCATTAGGAATCAAGACGTTGCCTGTTTTACCTGCCGGTTTTACTTGAGTATCGAGACAATAATAATTATATAAAATACAAAACTATTGCTTCGAGTTTACCTAATTTTTTACTAATACTGTAAATCGATATTATATAAAATACAATTTGAATTTTAAATTAATTTTAAAAAGTAATTAATGAAATCAATTTGGGCGCTCAAAAATTTTTATTTCACTGTATACTATAATAGGAGTAAAATTAATTTATTCAATAAAAATATACCAATATAATCAACATTGAGAAAGACAGATGAGGGTGGATCACTGGATCTAGGATTAGTAACCAGCATTCACACGCTGTGATGATCAGGGATCTGGGCCGTGAGGAATCGATCAGAGAGACATACAGATGGTTCCATAAAGTTTAGGTTTAAACTTTTTTATTTTTTACCTGAAGAACAGAGTCACCTTAACAGTGATATTGGCATAGGCATACACTAATTCTTATCCCACTGGAGAAATAATTACACGTTTTTTTTCAAGTAGTCTGGTAAATTTCTGTCTACTTTGAGCGTGAAGATGTAAAGTTTGAAAAAAATGTTCTTGTGAATAACTTTGCTCAGTTATTATGATATTATTGAGTAGTTTGAAATTTTATATATTTTGTTGAAAACTAATAAGCCACTCATATCCAATTTTAGCGACATTAGACCTAGTTGTATAAAATGTCTTATTGTGCTGTCAATCAATCTCTTTGGACCGCATTAAAAACTCATTGCTACCTGGGAAATCATAAAAAAACCTTGAGCAAAGATAAGAGAATACTCGCGACCTTAATTCATTTCACTTAATTCTGTTTAAATATTTTTGTTGAAGATTATTGTAAAAAATACTAAAGGCGTTTTCATTTAGTTTAGATTAACTTATTCGGAGAAACTTGTTCTTGGTTCGCGTTATTTGAAATTATCTCACTACCAAGTATTAATAAGTGATTACTAGAGATGAATAAATTGATAGTATTCTACTGAGTAATGAATATTATAAATAATTATTGTCAATATTTATCTGTAGTTCTCATTGCAAGAATTCAATTTTTACAAGATTTTGAATGCATTTCGACATCCAAAAAATCAATTTTTGGATTTGATTGATTTCTTATTATCATATGCCTTCTGGACAATTAGAAAAGAGTAAGATCACAAAAAGACTTGTTATAGTTGTTTGTATTTTTGTATATCTTGCCTGATTCTACTCGAAAAATATTGAACGGATTTCTTCCTCTATTGTAGAGATCTAAAATTGAATCATGACTTGGAATGCTTTATTAAATCTGAAGTCTTTAAAACAAGTTCAACATCATCAGAGTGACAAAGCTACGTGCAATACTAATATTATAATTTAATTATTGTCTTTTAAACATTTAATGATTTCGAAATGACGCCATTAAATCTCTCATGTGTCAATATATACCTAGTATATAGGTACAATTCGTGACTACTTCAGTAGTCATTTGCATTATAAGCATTGGAAGACTAGATTTGAAAAAAAAAGATTATCACTTTTTCCAAGCGATGTATGTCTCAGCTGGGCCATTTGTATAATACTTTCTAGATATTTTATTACATATTGTAGTATTTTAACCATTTTGACTAAGATTAAATCAGTGAAGAAATGTCAAGTAAGAGTTAGGAAGTGTAGTAATAGCTAGTAAACATAAAATAAAATAACTTCACGCCTTTGTTACCCGAAGGTGGAGGCAGCGGCTGTTAAGCCTCGTCTCGCCGTTAGGTTTACGTCTCAAATGGAATAGGTGGCGAACCTATTGCCATACCGGACACAAAGTTTTCAGTCATCGATATTTATCACACATAACATCCGAAAACAATTTCGAAATGTCATTGGTGTGAGCCAGTGTCAGGATTCGAGCCCGGACCTCTGGATCAGAAGCCGTATGCTCGACCACTGGACCACTGACACTATTAAAGTAGCTAGGTATAAAATAGCTAGTAAAATTGGACATAAATTTGTACTCAAAATTAACACATTTTTATCAAGATCTTACATCTAGAGTCTTACTAACCAAGTAATTATAAGGTCTAAAGCAATTAAAAATGTTCGCATGGTCCACGATAGTAAGTTATAAACAAGGAGTGAAATTATTAAAATAGGATTAGCAGTTGTTATTATTAGCTTGTTTTATTTATTTGCTAATATCATTGTCTTAAAGGTCAGTATAATAAAAGTGCATTCACATAGACCGGTATTAGTAGAATATATTGTTAAGCGCGGAGGGTACACACAGAGAAACTTTTGGCAAAATATATTGTTTTATTTTTACATTTTTATTAGTTATCAAAGTAAAAGTAAAAGTTATCAAACTAAAATTATAAAACTAAAAACAAATCATAAAAATCTGCACTAAATTATATATTACTGTGCAATTGCTGGGAATTATAAGAGAAATCAAAATATTGTCTGTCCATTCTGAGCAATCTAGAAAACTGTTAGACCGATTCGGCAACATCCAGTTGGTAATAACAGCGTGGTTACCGCTAGTAGTTTATAGTTGTGCCTAAATCTTTCGTAAATAATTTACTTATTTGCAATTAAATAATCGTATACAATGCAATACAAATAATTGTATATAAATGTATACAAGTTGTATATTTTTTTAAATATTTTTTTTCATTATCTTTACATAGTATAAAATAAAGTTGCTTGCTCACTTAGATATAAAAAACTATTATATAAAAGGATGGTAAACCCCTTTTCAAAAATTAAGTGATTCAAGTTGGAGTATTGTTTGTATATTTGTATTATCGAAAAGTCTAAAAATTGGGATTAATCACTACAAAGCTATCACTATTATATTATTTACTAGAAACTTTAGTAAATATTTTGTTTTCATCATATTGCAAATTTCTCCTCATTTACATTCCTTTCGCTTTTATGTTTTAGAAATTCCATACTCAAGTAAAACCGCTATACCTATTGTATTATTTAAAAAGTTCACGAGTTTTCTATTATTTTTACAATATTTCCGATCTTCATACAATACAATGAACGTATCTTTTAACGAATTTTTATATTAGAACACTTCAATCTCAGGAAGTTTTTATTTTAATTTTAAATTAGCTAGCCGTATAATTGAGGCAGACTATAAGCAATATATAAACATGCTATTAAGATGTAAAGCAGAAGTATTTTTCATCATAGATGTCAACAAAACTTTGATTGTGGGTATAGAGACCAGAAAAGAGTAGAGACTGTAGACAAGACTTGCAGCCACAATTAGCATTCTTATATACTTATATCATTTCCAGATAAGCGTAAAATGGAGTGTACAGTATTGATTGTTAAGTGCCGCGAAGTTTTTTGTGCGGTTATTAAAGAGATTGAAATTGTTTCATTCTATTTACGATCTCTCTAAGTGAGCCGCTGTTTAAAAGTCTTGGAGTCATTTTATTCATTTGTAATGAATTTGAAATGACTTTTCGGAAGATATGTAAATAACTTACAATAATAAGTTGTAATGTATGCCTGTAATATGCTACAAAATTACCATGTGTTTCCGAATTGTGGACCCTGTCTATATCTTCGAGTATACAACGCGTGAATGTTTTTATTAAATTGTATCAAAACACATATTATAAATTATGATGCCTGTAAAATATAATTTACAACTAATATAAACTCCTTACAGCATATCCAGGGCCAATATTGTTAAAAGAAAAAAAAAACATAAATTTTTACTGAACACATTTGACAGCTGTATTTATTTGTAAATTTCCCGCCCCTGCTTACCGCGGGATAGGTAACTTAGTAATGTAGGTGTATTAACTGATAACTTTGTAAAAATGTATCATATAATATTAAAAAGAAAACAAATTGTAAATACGATATCGACTTAAATTACAGTCATTAAATTAAAATTGTTAATAAAATTATATTCATAAACAATATGTTTTGTATCATTTAAAAATACTCTTATCTCTGTTATGAGAAGGTAACATATCAGGACGCTGACCCGACAAGTGTGAAGTTAAGCCACTGAGTTTATGGTAAGAAAAAAAAATAACACCAAATTGAAAAAAAAAATAGGTATAATTACTTATATATATAAGTGTGCAGTATAAAATTACAATATTTTAGGAAAAAAATTATAAGAGCCTAAAAATATAAAAACAATTAAACATTTTAATGAAATAACACATAATTTGTACTAGGAATCCAAGTAAAGGCGTTCTGTTAGGGCCAAGCATGGATATCATAATTCCAAACAACAATTACGTTTATGTAATTCTTTACAAACGACTTTATTTATATCGTAACTAATTAAATTTATAAAATAAAACAGCACTGCGTAGGTATTTCAAAGGTAATTGAATGTCTGAACGCAGGTGCGTCGCCATTTGCCTCTCGCTACGAGTTCCAAGTTTAAATTTATATTTTTCTTAATTATTTTTACTGTCCATGGAGTTAATAAATCTATTAGTATTATTCCTTTATTTTCTCCACAGATAATATAGAACTATTTTTTACACCTGTTTACTTCCGTAAGAATTTTAACTAATTTTTAAAGACATACATATATAGGTAGAGCAGGTAATTAGGATCTTTGTGTAGTTATTATTCTTCAGCATGGAGATATATCAATTCTCATTAAAACTGAACTAGGTTTATCTTATATATAAAATTCTCGTGTCTCAATTTTCGTTCCCATACTCCTCCGAAACGGCTTGACTGATTCTCATGAAATTTTGTGTGCATATCGGGTAAGTCTGAGCATAGGACAACATCTATTTTTCTTCTTTCAATATATTTTTTAATTTTTGATACATTTCTGTTTCTTTTTTTTTATAAAAAGGGATACAAAAATACATACGATCCTAAATTTTCAATCCCCTACGATCAACCCCTATTTTTAAAATTTAATTTTTTGGCAAGACAACGTTTGCCGGGTCAGCTAGTTTACTATAATAAAATGTAAGTATATTCACACAGGTGCTTTTCAGCTGACAATTGGCTATTGTTTCCTAGTGCAAGTGCATAATTGTGTACCAGCTGGAACAGCTTGATATCGACATGTGTGTGCACCACGGATAACCAAATAGGTGTCGCTGAAGTGGGTAATAGTCTGTTCTAACGACAACGAAGAACGTTGCCAGGAAATATAACTGGCAAGTTGTTCACCATTTCATTACATTCGACGACGTAAGTATATATTAGTGTATGAATTTAGTAATCTCTATGAATTAAATAGAATAATAAAAATTATATGTTAAAAAATTAAAATTATACCTATATTAAATAAGCAATTAAAAATTCTCCTTATTTATTTTTCTGTTAGTAACGAAACCTTTGGAGAGATTTCTATAATTTCGCCAAAAGTTTCGTGTAGCTACGAGTTCGGGCAAATCTCTATTGTTTAAATTTAATTATAACAAAATATTTTAGGGCCCTATCCGACTTGAGAACTAAGCCTGCAAAGAATATTCAGCTACGAAACAAAGAAAATGTATCTAAGGGATAAAGATGTGTGGAAAACATATACAAAAAATTTGATTCAGAGCTGCATTGAAAATCTGCTGCACTGGTTTCGAGAATTCCCTTTTTAACATACATAACTTCACACCTTTGTTGCCCGAAAGTGTAGGCAGCGGCTGTTAAGCCTCATCTCGCCGTTATGTTTACGTCCCAAATGGAATAGGTGTCCAACCTATTACCATACCGGGCACAAACTAACACAAAAATAACTTCCGAAAACAATTTCGAAAAGTCATTGGTGTAAGCCAGTGTCAGGATTCGAATCCGCGACCTCTAGATTCAGAAGCGGGGTGCTCGACCACTGCACCAGCGAGACTATTCCCTTTTTAATTAGTTTCTATCATGGACACAATGGGTATTCGATCAAGGCTATGATATTAGGACAATTTAAGTATAGCCAATATCCTGCAACCTTCAATATCGGAGCAGCATGACCATTTTAAAATTTAAAATTCAGTCAAAACAAATTAAGACATATTAACTTTAATCCTTTTTTCTCATTTTCAATGTGTGTCATCCAGCATATTATTATTATCTTTTTAAGCTGTAAATGATGTTTTAATAATGTAACTGCACCCGTATTATATATTAATATTTATAATTGGCTCTGTCTCAGCCTCAAAAACCAACGCGCGTGCATGAAAAGAGTTATGAAAGTCAACGAAGCGAGTGAGGAGGCGTGTAAGAATCGTGCCTTAGGCGCTCTGTTCTCTCTGCCTACTCCGTAAGGGATTTGGCGTGAAGTTATGTATGTATGTATGTGTATAATTGGCTCTGTCTAAATACAGCAAAGGTATTCGACCTTTAAGACAAGACCAGCTATTTGCTTCGTTAGTGCATAACGAAATTACAAGTTATCAATTTTAATCTCTTTGTGAATAAATAACCAATCGTAGATATTTCAATTTTGTTATAGTAGTCTTTTTTCTCAGTAATAATTATGTGTAGAGAGAGACGTGTTCGATTCCCACCAAAGCACAAATCCTTTCCACATTATCGATAGCCATTAATAGCATGATACATAAAATAAATCAAGATCCTACATTAAAATTATATTTTTATTTTTGAAAATATGGAAAATATGATTTATTATCAGGCGCAATTTGTTCAGACATCGATATTATATTCGAAGTAACTGGCAAGACTCTGGATAGTGACTTGTAAAACAGATGCCCGGCTGTCAAGACGGTAAACAAACTAATATTAGAAATTGTAGACTTCCTTTGGTGGGAAAAATGAAAGACACGCAGAAAAACCTTTCGACCTCACAAATTTCCTATAATCCATCTTTCAGCATTTGAGTTCTCAACTTAAACGTGGTTCAGTACCACTCACTACTGATGCGATGATAATATCGAGCAGTACCCAATATTCTCACCGAGCTTAAACAGACCAGTTAAAATTAAAATTGCTATGTAACTGCCTACTATGTGTTAATTTGTATTTCATAGTTTTTAGTTAGAGATTAGAATGAATCATGTCGGTAAATATTTCGCCTAATTCGAAAACAATTTCCATATTAATTTAACTTTTATTTTAGATATTAATACTATTTACTAATATGCAGACACAAGGTTTCTCTTAATTGTCACACTCAGCTCTATCTATCTGCTATACTTGGATTAAATAATTGTAGGATTTAAACTAACAATTATACATTAACAATATATAGGAAGGAATCTAACTTAGCACGTTTCGTTATAAAATTCTGCATTGGACGCACCACAGATGCAGTACTTACTACGGTCTTACATCATGCGTCTGTGTTATGGTGTTTTTTTCTTAAACCGTAAGAAATATGTATTTCTATTAAAACTTCCCGATGAATGACATGTAAGGTAACCCGTATAAGTCGGGCATTTAGCCTCGAATTCCTCACAGTTCGATAAAAGGCAACACAGCTAATTGTGGTGGAATGTTTGATAATTATAATTGTTATAATTACTTAATCTATAACTTTTATGGGCAGCTTATGTGGCCTCGGTGCGTTTTAATTAGTTAGGTGTTTAGTTTGTAAAGTTTCCATTTACAAATGTGTTACCATTATTGAAAACATACGAGATAATTCATATTATAACTAGTTCTTAATCTACTGTCGTGATTTATAAGCGCAGCTAAGGCAACTGCATCGGAACCAAGAGCGTAGATATTGCTGTATTATAATTATGTGACAAATTTGTATTTTTAACCGACTTCGAAAAAAGAGGAGGTTCTCAATTCGTCTGTATGTAGGTATAATTTTTTTTTTAATGACAATTAATATAAATATAACTACATTACATTCCGATTATTTTTTAGCAGTAAGTAATTATATTTGTATAGAATATGAATGAATGTTTATAAATTATAAATGACAAATAAAATAACATAACAAGTATTCATTTCACAACCAGTCATTAGTCTAAATAACAAAATAAACAGCTAGCAGCCGATTAATTTCAACGTTAACAATGGATTAAACTGTTTGTAGTCTATCGTCTGTGCAATTATTTTAACTCGTACACGGCAAATCGATAAGTCCAACCGCAGACTAAATAAGACCTTAAAACAAAGACATAAGCGAAAGAGTTTCATATTGTTTGTCTACAAAATTGAATTGTGAACGCATTGGTAAGCGTGGAGCTGTCAGATCTGGTGCAGCCGTTTTTTTTTTCGTGTGAGGCTTAGGCAACAAAAAGTGGATTCGGGCGTCGACCTGACGTGTTAATTGCAATAGAAATAAATTACTTGTCATAATTCACCAATGAAACTCTTTTGTAATGTAGATTTCTTTAGATAAAAATTTGAATTATTTTTAGCTACACGATCTAATGACTACTAGCAAACCTTATTGCAGTTGGTTGTTTTCATGGATTGATGATTTTTACAGGCTGTAAAAATGGCAGAACATGATCAGTTGGCGCTGTAATATATATTTTAGCATAACAATTAGTATTTCCTTCGATTCTCGATCACTTTGTATGAAAATAAATATGCTATATTTGGGTAAAAATATATATTTACATTTGAACATTCCACTCTCAAAAATAATACTGTTGATTACATTAGCTCTGTAGACAATATCACACACAGTTTAAATTTCATGATTTTTTACATTCAAACGTATTCATACTTATTTTAATGTAATATTACAACAACGCTTCTTCGCTCCAAGTAGGATAGGCAGATGTAGATAAGTGATCGCCACAAGACACGATTCCTACCCAACTGACTCGCATGTTCGACGGTCTCTTTAAGTTCTTCAATTTTGCGTCGTATATTTGCTTGTGTTTAATAACAAATAAAGACAAGTATATAAACAAAATATAAACATAACTTCACGCCTTTGTTACCCGAAGGAGTAGGCCGCGGCTGTTAAGCCTTGTCTCGCCGTTATGTTTACGTCCCAAATGGTAATAAAATCTAATAAAATAAATAAATAAAATAAAATCCAAAATTTGTATAAAGTAATTTTTTTATATATTTATAAACAAAGAGAAATTGTTAATTATAACGTTTGTGCTGATTTCAACTATGTGACTTAAACTACATTGGGCTTGAAAGCTATAAATGTAATAAATAGGCACCTATATCAAAAGACCGGGTTGGAGGTCTTAATAAATACTGTATTAGTAGTTGTCTATCTATATTATTTGCTTCCGTGAAAATGCTGTAAAATAAATAACGATCCCAAATTTAATCTAAACTAAATGGTGATTAGAATATTCTTTTAGTCATTATGTGCTCTGGGCGCAAAGTAACTCTTAAATGTCCGACGCGCGACGACTGCATGATGGACCGTTCAATAATATGTTGGGCGTCCCTTATTTATTTTCTAAACAATACCCATTTAGTAGTAACCAATCAATTAGTATCAAAAATACATTAAGTTAGAAATAAAATGAAAGTAATGGAGATGAATATTGAATAATTTATTTACATTTTAGGCCTACGGCGGACGTCTCGTATCGTATTCCCGCCTGGCGCCGGCGGTGTCAATATGACAGCTCAACTTTTTTACTGACAGACTTTGGACACAGCTCTATTCAGACAAGTTTTATTATTTTTGATCGGTGACAAAACATTTTCGAGATTTGTTAAGTTGATTTGGGATTTGTTTTGTTTGATGTTAAGTAGTTTTTTCGAGGTTTTCTCGTCATTTTAAGACTAACGATTTGACAGCTCTGATTAAAATGTTTGTGATTAAGATACTTATTAGAATCCTTGTAAAGTGTGTATTGTCTACACCATGATACATATTAGTCCAGTCATTTAAGGTTAAATTAGGTAAGAATCTCGGAATTTGAGATACCCGGCTGTAACTCTGTAAATATTTATATATTGACACCCTAAAAGTTGGCTCAAAACCTACATATGGTAGGGTGTACGCAACTATTAAATTTTAAGGTCAAAAGTCACAAAAATCGGTATTTTGCGCTTTCTTCGTAAATATCTCATTTCCAATGAGATTTTTGTTATATGTATTATGTATCAATATTGTAGATTATTAAATTCTCTACAAATTTTGATGAAAAAAATTTTTTTTACGCTGAACCGTTTTAGAGATACAGCGCTGAGAGCGCGCAGTCACAGGACCACTTCAGGTCAACCAGTGCCTCCGCTCGAAAACGCGCCATATATAGTTGTTGAACTATCGATAAATCAATGAAATAAATATTTGTCAATTTTTACATAAATTGAAATTATACCTTAATGTGGAATTATCCCAGAAAATTGTATTTAGCAAATCGTCTGGAGCAGGTGGTAAAATTGTCAATGGGCAATACGATGGTTAGAAAGTTAGAAAGTTTGAACTGATAATATACTGGTGGAATATTTGAAAACTGTCCAGGTTTATTAGGTTTTGTAGACTTGACATAATGAAGATGATCGAGACTTTTCACAGATTTCGGATTAACAGCTACTGCCTAAACCTTCGGGTATGAAAAGGCGTGAAGTTATGAAAAAATTGTCAGTTCATCAACTATAAAGGCGCATTTTTAACCGCAGGTACCGGCCCAGTGACCGCGCGCTCTCCGCCTTTTATTTCTAAAACGGTCCACCATATAAAAATAATTTTATACAAAATTCGTGGAGAATTTAGTAATCTACAATATTGATACTGAATACAAATCGCAAAAATCCCATTGGAAATGAAATATTAACGAAGAAAGCGCAAAATACCGATTTTCGTGACTTTGGACCTTAAAATTTAATAGTTGCGTACACCCTACCATATGTAGGTTTTGAGCCAACTTTTAGGGTGTCAATATATAAGTATTTACAGAGTTACAGCCGGGTATCTCAAATTCCGAGGTGAACTTACTATAATGACTGGAATATATGATATTAGTCATAACAACAGGGATTTACTTTGATAACAAAAGACAGTGTACCTGGTTTAATATAGGTATACGAAATTATATTGCAACTTGCTCATAATCAATAGATCACCAGCCAGATGCTCAAATTTAGGAAAGTTATTATTTGTGTTCTGAAATTGTTACCTATTTAATTAATCAATTATGACAGTAGACTAGGTATACCTTTTGGTTTTAAAGCATAGAAAACATAACACCCGTCGGAAAACATATAAACATATTTACACACAACTAATACATCAGTTCTTTTATTTTACGCCTGCATTACTATTTTAATCCTTTCACAACTTTTCATATTATAGTCCAGTTCTAAAAATTAGAATAAAAACTACATTATGTGGTAGCAATACAAAAAAAAACAAAATAAAAAGGTGTCTATGGCCCTGTTCGGGCCTGTTCGTAATAATTAGCACCGGAGGCTTATATATGATTAATTTGTATTTGTGTTCGTTCCTGACACGCGAATTTGTACAACAGACGTAAGGGTAACAGCTATAATAGATGAGAAAATTAAGTGTAATATTCGTGTTTACAGGAAGGTGTATTTTTTCTTTTATTTTAATAAACCCTAATGTATACAACAATAAGTCGAATTTGCTATTTGCCCCATAAATTTCCCAGGACCTGTAGTCACGTCATGAAAGGGATAGATGAAAGAAGAATACATGCTGCAGAAATGCGAATGTTGAGATGGATGTATGGTGTAGGCGGCACGCAGGAGAAACAACAGCCGTGAAGGTTAAAAAATACAAATATATTCAATAACAAATTAAAATAATACAAAGGAATATAAAAGCGTACATTGGAGACAACACAAAGAAAAATTCGGAAAAAATAACAAAAGACTATCTTCTATATTTGAAATTATTTAAAAATAAATTCGTGCTCCTTCCAAAGAGGTACATCTTCTTTACATAAATCCTTCTTATTAAATGTTAATGTTGCGTCGCTTACATATGAAGTGACTAAAATGAATACGGAATGGATATGTAATAATAATTTTGATAGTTGCGCCAAGAACTGATAGGGAAATTAAGAAAAAAACGTCTATAGTGCCTCAAATAATGGGATCAGGTCAGAAAGATGATGATAATGATGAAAATTTCAAATAAAATTGACATTACTTTATGCTTCATATTTATTTCTTATAGTCTCGGTGGTCCAGTGGTCGAGCAATCCGCTTCTGAATCCAGAGGTCTCGAGCTCTAATCTTGGCTCACACCAATGTCTTTTCGAAAATAATTTCGTAAATTATTATTACATAGTATAAAACAAAGTCACTTTCCGCTGTCTGTCCTCTTAAATGCATATATCTTTAAAACTACTTAACCGAATTTGATGTGGTCTTTTTTAATAGTTAGAGGGTGTCAACGGGGTGCTTTTGATCTATAGTTCATATTAATGATGTTCTCAAGAAAAAAATGATAATTTTCGAGATTTAGCACTTTAATAGCAAACGCTGGCTGAACCCTAAGTGATAGATCAAAACAATGTTTTACATTATTGAACACCTTCAGAAGGTCTACGAAAACGTCCACGAGAGCATATGTCTATCTTTTAGAGATAACCCACAATGACCCTTTTTATTTTTTTACTTTTTACGGGAAATAATGGCTTATTTACGAAGCGATTTTAAACATTACAGCATTAATTTTCATCCAATTAAGTGTCTTAAATAGATTGTGCATTTAATATAAATGATCCTGGCCTTTACAGCATGCAATTTAAAGAAATATTTTCGAAGATATTGCAGTATTAACATAGCGGGACACAGCAGTTGCGGTGCGCGCCAAAACGCGTGCCGATAAATAGCACAAATTGAAATTTTTAAGATCCAAATTTTACTTATTTATTACCTTTGATGCGGAACAAAGTTCGCCGGGTCAGCTAGTATGTGATAAATATCGATGGCTAAAAACTTTGTACCCGGTATGGCAATAGGTTCGTTAACTATTCGATTTGGGACGTAAACATAACGGCGAGACGAGGCTTAACAGCCGCCGCCTACACCTTCTGGTAGAAAAAGGCGTGAAGTTATGTAATGTTATTTCTTAGAAAACTGATACGATAAAAAATACTGCTGAGATATGCTAAAGCGTGTAAATATATGATAAATTGTTAATATAAGTACAATTGGTGAAAAGACTTCATGTGTGAATACAAAAGACTAAGGTTTTCATATTATTGTTACGAACGACACTCGCTCGCTACAAACCGATAAAGCATCCCCTCCAGTGTCGCGGTATATGGTACAAAGACATTCACATAGCGATATTATACCAGAATAAAATATGTATGTTTAATTTGTTTTTATTTTAGCTACCTTAAGGTTCTGATAGTATGTGGCAATAAAATTTGTTTTAATTCATAGATACTTAATTTTCATGTATCGCGCAATGACAATAATTTGTTAGTGTTAGAACTGGGAAAAGGTAACAAATGCCTTGCAATTAGGTATGTCTCGACCGAATGCAAACAATAATGATCGAATTGCAATTATTCTTGATTAAGTTTAAATAAATACAATGGAAAATATATTGTTGCAGTCTTCTTTTAATTCCTTTTATTTCATTAATCAAAATTTGACAGGTTTGGTTGACAAGAGAAAATGCGACAATTTGGCGCCAAAAATCCAGCGATCCGATCTTTAATTGATTTTTTTTAAATAACTATTTTAGAACACTGAATCAATTTGGTTGTGTGAACTTTACGAGTAATTTCTCTGGTCAGTTAGTATTTAGTTCAGTCTAAATATATACTTATCTATATCATTACTTTGTATAAAAGAAAGTCGCTTTCCGCTGTCTGTCCTTTTACATGCTTATATCTTTGAAACGGCACAACGGATTTTAATGCGGTTTTTATTAATAGATTGAGGGTGTCAACAGGGTGGTTTTTATCTGAAATATCTAAAATTTACTTATTTATTACTTTTGATGCGGAACAAAGTTCGCCGGGTCAGATAGTGTATTTATAAAATGACTTAACTCGTAAGTGTTGAACTTGTGCCGTTGTAAGTCAGGGTCCGTTTTCAATTAACCGCTATTTGTGAAGGAGGGCACCACTCGACTGGCAGTGGAGACGTTTAGCGCCAACACAACAGGTCCTCGGGGATTTGTGGAGCGAAACACTCCTCACAGGAGTCCTCTATTTTTCATCATTGTTGAAATAAATTGTTGATAGATTAGGATGTACCTACTACTGCTTTCTCTTGTATTTGACTAGATTAGTAATAATAATATCTTGAATGAATGGTGTGAAATGGCGTTTCATTTTTGTTTAGCTATTACAGATCCTATTTGCAGAGCAAAATAAACTAAACAAAATAAACTCTTACAATAACAAAATACCTTGGACTGGACTGGACTTTTCTAGATTACGAAAATATTGAATGAATTTGTTTCCAATATTTTTAAGAATAATTTCACAGACTCAGTTAAGCTTTGTTAAATTAATATCCATAATCTCTGTATTATAGTTATAACTAGCTGACCCGGTAACCTGTGTTTCACCTCGGAAGCAATAAATGAAAAAATAAAATGTTTTTCTAATAAAAATTAGCCTAAATTAGGTACTCCTTATTACACCAGCTAAAACTAAAAATCTGTCCAGCCATTTCAGAGATTAGCCTGAACAAACAGACAGATAAAAATTGTAAAAAAAAAAAAAAAAAAAAAAAAAAAATATTTTCGTGTATGTACAGTAACATAACATAACATCACGCCCTTTCTTCCCAAAGGTGGGTAAGGCTGTTAAGCCTCGACTCGCTGTTATGTTTACCTCCCAAATAGAATAGTTGACCAACCTATTGCCATACTGGCAGCAAAATTGTCAGTCATCGATATTTATCACACATAACTTCCGAAAAGAATTTCGAAAGGTTTTGGTGTAAGTTCGGATTAGAACCCACGATTTCTTGATTCAGAAGCCGGGTGCTCGACCACCGAGACAAGTTATTTCAAGTAGAAAGCAGTTATTCCAATATTACAAACAGACACCTCAATTTTATTTATCACCTATAGAGTAAAAGCAGGCAAAGCTGTGGGCAAAGTTTCTTAAAAAATGCTCAAACGTTCGATACTGAAGAGACAAATTAGTCACTCAATATTTATAAAAACTCCATTCGTCAACTCTTTTTCGACCTTAGCAAACAAAAACAAAACTAAAATAAGTTCATTTAATCGTTATTTGAAAAGCACTGACCTTAAAAACACAATTTCTTTTGACAAAACAAGTCCCCCTCGGTGGGCGCTGTCGCGTTGTTCGTAAGTGAATTTCAAGGGCTCGTCGAAACTCAATAAACGTGATTGCTCTGTCCACCCTCCTAACAGAATGTCGTGAAGCTGCGTCGTGGGACGTCGTCTCATTCTCATTCTATCTTGATCTTTTGTCAATTACTTATCATCCCCAGTTTGACTATGTATCCATCCCATGTCTCATATATTTTAGTTCCGTGGAATAATTGGTTCAAAATTAATAATTTCTTCCGATAAATTTCTAAAAAGTTTTGTTTGTGCTTATACTAATTTACTTATACTATTTACTATACTATTTACTTATACTAATATGCTGTATGCCATAGAAATTCATGCCCTTCATCATACGACGTAGGCCTGTCCATAGAGCGCCACAACTGCCGGTATTGTGCCACTTGCATCCATTGGCTACCTGCGGATTTCACCAGGTCGTCGGTCGGCCTAGTGGGGGGCGGCCTACTCCGCGTCGACCAGCTCGTGGTCGCCACACGAGAACCTTTCTACCCCAGTGGTACTCAGTTCGTCGAGCGATGTGGTCTGCCCATCTCAACTTCAGCGTGCTAACTTTACGGGCTATATCGGTCACGCCTGATCTCTTGCGTATCTCCGTATTGCGGATTTTTCTCGCAGAGAGATTCCATGCATAGCCCGTTCCATAGCACGTTGAGCAACCTGGAGCTTCCTGTCACTATCCCTCTTTCAGTGGGGTCACAATATGCCATCCTTTCTAACTATTCATCAAGATTTGGATGTGGTTTTACGTCTGGTCGCCTGCCTGACTTCAAACTTTCTTGGGAATATTTTCTTTGGTAGGAAAGGAAAGGGGTTGGAAGTGGGATGGTGAGGAGAAAGGGAAGAGGAGATGGGGTTGGATCTCCGGATACCTCTCTCACCGAGCGAAACATAGTATGAGCCACTTTACGACCTCCCAGAATATCACCGTTATACCGAATTCAAAAATCGCAGTTGCATGAATGGGCCAGCTCGACCGGTCGAGCAACGAACTGCGTGGCTGTATACTATACTTTAATATTTAAATCACTACTTTACAGACATCCTCCAGTCATGAATTGATAAAAAAAGCTCAGTCGTCATTGATTTCAAAACTTACTAATCACTCCGATGTTAAATGATGTCATGCGATAGAAGAGTTTGAACTCTAGTGCCTATGTCAGAGAATATCAAATACAATGGAAACCAAAATAAACGACCCCATAAGTATTTATTATTTTACTTTACCATTGGAAATTCTACTTTACGTTGGCCATAGTAAGACGTAGATTTGCGTGAACAGTCACAAGTTCTAGTGCCCTAATGCCTTCGGCTCTTGGTCCTGCGTTCAGGATATTACAGCAGACGATGTGACATATTGTATTAATTCCCCATTCTCATTACGTGCCGGATATTTGAGTCTGATAGTTCGCTATATAGATGTATTCTATACAGTCATTATCTCACAAATAGATTATCACCGAAGGTAGAGCTGAATATTAATACATACATATTATTAATAATCTCTTTTCTTCGTGCAATTAATACAATGTGTAGTTTATAACACAGCTCGCGGGTTCGAATCCTGGCTCACATTAATGACGTTTTGGATTTATTTTCTGATGTTATGTGTGATAAGTATCGATGACTAAAAACTTTGTGCCCGGTATAGCAATAGATTCGCCACCTATTCCATTTGGGACGTAAACACAACGGCGAGACGAAGCTTAACAGCCGCGGCCTACACCTTCGGGTAGAAAAGGTGTGAAGTTGTGTCATATCTAGTAGCTTTATACTGGAATTATAGTTGCCGATATCAAATCCAGGATAACATAAATTATTTTTGCAAGTCATATGTAAGACCTGTGACACCAGAAAAAATCGTTATTCGTCAAGAAGGTAAAAAATAGTATTTCAATAAAAGTTAATTTCAGATACTTTTTAATTTTTTGTAGCATAAATGCACAAACAAATAAACTTGAAAACAGTGTAACTTAATTAAAGTTACCTATTAACCATTGAATAACAAATAACACGTGGACCTGGTGCCCCCTGGGCCTGGAGACATGATGGTTTATCACCCAATCACCAAGATATTAATGCAACATCTTTAATCTTGTACAAATTGCAAGTGTACTGACATTTATGATACACTTTAGATTATTGAACAGTCTTTATGTAACACGTTATCGATCAAACTCAAGCAGAAAAAACAATTAAGGACGTAGTTTCACTTGGCAAATAAACTGCGGCCAAGTATTTGCTATTATTCGACGGGAATTTGACAGAAAAAGGTTTAACTTCAATATAACATATCTTTTTCCCTTTAGATAGTTTTGGATTGGGCTTAAAAGCTGCAAGTATGCAAACTATTTCAATGCTCGTTATAAAGTTACTACCTGTAATAAATTTTATATTACAACATTGACATACTGAATCGCGAGATCTGTAATAATTTTGCTCATTAGGCAAAATATAGATATGTATTATGTCTTTGATACCAAAAACGCTTGTATTAACTTCAAGTAGAAAACGACTTAAAGATACAACAGTTTGCCACAAACTATATGCTATATACGAATCGCTATTAACAGCAACAGTTCTTCTATATTGGTATGCAGTCCTATTTGCGACCTTTTATCGTATAATTTTCCGATAAAACTTCATTATGGTGTTAATAAAAACATCTCTTTTTACAAACGACAATGTCTCAACAGATGTGTGTTTGTCTTATAAATGATGTGATGGTTTTTCTAATGGGGAAAGTTGTTACATATTTGTCAGCCATTTTGTATTCATTCGACACTGGCATGTTAGTTGTTTTTTTGGCGGTTGAAATATTGTCCTATTGTTCTATTATGGCGGATGTAAATATATTTACGTTTTTGGACGTAAGTGTCATAGTTTCTTGTTAATTTAAATAATATATTTTAGTTATTTACAGTAAAATAAATTTCTTTTTCTATTTTATAATTCAACATTGTAACGTATTGAAACAATTGGTAAGTAAAGTTTTGTTAAAAAACCTCAGAAGACGGTTTAACAAGAAATTTGTAACACAACTAGAACATAAATAAACAGCTTACAGAACATAAGTTCAGCTGCTTTTATTGACCTTAGTTTTAGTGTGCTTATTATCGGAGGATAAAAAGTTTAATTTTTCCACCTAATAAGAATCAATTTCATCTAAAGGAGACGCAAAATTGACAGGAGTTTATAACAAGAGTCAATAAAGTATAAGTAAGTAATAAAGTAAAGTATAGGTAAGTAAGTAACAGTCTCGGTGGCGTAGTGGCTAGCACCCTGCTTTTGATTCAAGAAGTAGTGGTGGGTATTGGCACACACCAATGACTTTTCGAAATTTTCGGAAGTTAAGTGTGTTAAATACGATGACTGACAACTTGGTGCCCGGTATCGCAATAGGTTCGCCACCTATTCCATTTGGGACGTAAACATAACGGCGACACGAGACTTAACAGCCGCTGCCTACACCTTCGAGTAGAGAAAGGCGTGAAGTTATGTTATGTAATAAAGTATATAGGTAATTCATATATCTTCCATCGATGGTTCATGGTGTACCTACCTTCTTGATTGTTTTATTTTGGAGTATTGGAGAAAAATGACACACGGAGAGAGAGAGAGAGAGTTCATCACATCAATTTATTGATCAGTTACTGAAAAATAATAAAAGTCATCGAGAATATCGTTAACACATTTCTCGTGAACCAATCAGCCGGTGTTAGTGAATCAGGGCGCGAGTGCGCGTTCGCAATTTTTGTCCAATCTCCATGGATTTCCGGCGACAGCACTCCACTTCCGGTGACGAGGAAACGAGCCGACACGCCGGATATGTTCGCCAACATGTTGGCAGTAAATGTACCGGCAACATTCAGTTATGTTTATTCTACTACCTACTCTGTACCCGCTCACTTCAATAGTCGACTTCTTAACAAAAGTTTGTACAGACTACTAGGTGGTAATTATATTATATTTTGTAATCATACATTACAATCCATTTTGTTATATTTCTGGGTACCTGCACTCTTAATCTGGGTAACATAACATAACATCACGCCTTTTGTTATCCGAAGGTGTAGGCAGCGACTGTTAAGCCTCGTCTCGCCGTTATGTTTACGTCCCAAATGGAATAGGTGGCGAACCTATTGCCATACCGGGCACAAAGTTTTCAGTTAAATTTGGAGACGATTGATCATCAAATTCTCAAGGTTGACAATATTATAAACTAAACTAAATATTATTAACAATATTAGTCACCTAACATAACCCGTAAAAATCGACAGGATGATATTTTATGATTTTAACATACATTTAATAAGGTGACGAAAAAAAAAACTTTTTTGGAACATATGCGTAAGTGGACATCAAGTAACATGCATAAAATATGGCCATTAGAACATCTAATTATAATTCTAATTCGCTAAGCTTCTAATTCGCTCATTATTTGTGGCCTCGAGCTGTTAAGTTAAGGTCATTTTTGTGGTTACAATAATAGATTATTGTAAATGTGTCTTTTTAGGGTTCCATACCTTAAAAAGGACCCAGTTCATAAAATGAATCGAAAAAAATAAGTTGTTAAGATTGCAAGGAGCTTTACTCCCGGGAGGAACCTGCCGCTCGGAAATTGTAAGTTTAATCCTCGTAAGATAGACTCTTGACCAGATTAGAAAGATGAACATTTTAAACAGATTAACGCCCGAATACTGAACCGCCACTCAAATCTGACAATCAATAAAGTGCTATTTACTGCTCAAATTGGACGTTTTCTGTCCAATGTGCCAGCTACTTAAACGCTTAAGTAGCGCTCATATATTTGAGGGGCGGTTCAGTATTCGGGCTTAAGTCCTAGGGTGCCGTGTAACACGCAAACACAAATTAGTTCGCAGAGAAATGCTAGTTGCTACTATTTGACATTCACAATATAGCCCTCATGAATTACAAATATCATGGTTTTTTTATGGTAGAAGGGGTCAAACAAGCTTGGAGGTTATGGAAATCTGCAACACCAGGGGCATCAGTGAGATATTGGTTTAACGAATTTAAACGTGGTCGTTTTTGACGATGTCAAAACTAATGGCTCTACGTTATTTTTGGATTCTAAAAGAATAATTCTCATCAACACGGAGAACAATTACAGGCCAATATTACAGCGAGTTATTAGATAGTTGCGATAAGACATTGAAGGAGACATGGCCCCATTTGTCCAAAAAAGGTACTCTTCCATCACGTCAATGCATCGGCTCACATTGTGGCGGCAAAATTTCAAGACTTTCGCTATGAATTACTTCCGCATCCACCTAAGTTAGCAACATGTGACTTCTTCCTATCGCCCAACATGAAGAACGGGCTCGGATTAACCCAAAACTAAAACTCAAACAAAGAGATAAACAAAACAAAACAGAAGAAAATTTTGCACAGTTTGAGAAATCAAATTTTTTGATGGTTTTAAAAAATGGAAGAAAAGTTGGGAAAATTATATAAACCTCGGAGGAGACTACTACTAAAAATAGAATATGACAAATAATATTAAACATGTTTTCATTTCTAACACGGGATTTTAAATCAACGCTCGTACACGGATACTTTAAAAAAAATCACAAAAAGTTATTTGACAGTTGTGACAAATTTTACGTACATAGCCATTTTATTTTATTACACACAAAACAAAATGGCGCGTATTTAATCTATTTGAAAATAGAACGCGACGTCACAAAATACGTAGTCTGGTGTCACGTGAGTGTATGTGCGGTGAAAAACTTTTTCATTTCACCCGCGTGGAGGCGAGAGATTGAAACAATAACAGGGGTTGAACGCACAAATCCCCGGGGATCAGCGCCGTCACTTACTCGCTATACTCGTGAGCACAAGCTGAGCGGTCATAATGAGAGCGAACAGCGGAGAAACTACAAAAAAGGTTTACCGTACTTTGGTACAGTTTGATCTTGAAACTTTCATGAATATAAAATGATTTCTTAAATTGACAAAATGTAATTAGATATAGTAATTTTAACAGTGGTAGAGCCAAGCAGTTCGCTGCATGAATGGGCCGGCTCGACCGGTGAAATACCACGACCTCTCAGAAGACCGACGTAAAGTGGCTCATGCCGCGTTTCATTCGGTGAGAGAGGAACCCGAGGCCCACCCCCTTCCCCGTCCTTTCCTATCCCCTATCCCTTAAAGGTTGGCAACGCAACAGTAACACTATATGTGTTGCTGGTGTTCATGGGCGGCGTTGGTTGCTTACCATCAGGTGACACGCCTGCTCGTTTGCCCTCCTATCACATAAAAAAAAAGTAATATCTGTTACAGCTAACGCAACGTTATTCTAAAGAGTGATGACAAAATAATGTCTCAGTAGTTGCCTCTTGACTTGATTTCATCGGTTCATAGTAGGTAAATAGCTTTTACCGTCAGACGAATCGTCAAGTGTGTCCCTTAATATATTGTCTTGTAATTTGCTAGAAGTCGATTAATTACATTTATACGCTGTTTCAATAGAACAAATACTATTTATAGACAGTAAAAGACAATGTTATTATTATCTTGCAAATCCTACCCAAGTTTTTCGTTGTCGCCTCGTTCGTTGTCGCCTCGTTCGTTGTCGTTTCATGATAATAATTTCATTCGCTCGCTGTTCGCTGTCAGTGTGACCACGCCCCGCTTGTGTATTGATTGGATTTAGTGAATTCAATATTGATGTTATATTGTATCAAAAATGATGGTTATTTGCTTATCAAGTTCTTTGACGATGTTCTTTTCGACGGAAAACTTGGTAACTCACTGAATTTTATTAACTTTTGTGATAAAAATATATCGTAGCGAAACGTAAACGGCACTATGGATCTGCTATTATTTTATTGTAAGAATATTATTGCGATTTTAGATTTTCTTATAGGAAGCTTTTAGCATCATATGTAAGGCATAAAACAGTGGTAGAGCCAAGCTGTTCGCTGCATGAATGGGCCGGCTCGACCGGTGAAATACCACGACCTCTCAGAAGATCGACGTAAAGTGGCTCATGTCGCGTTTAGATCGGTGAGAGAGGTACCCGGAGGCCCACCCCCCCTTCCCCATACTTTCCTATCCTACTCACTTAAAGGTCGGCAACGTAACGGTAACACTATATGTGTTGCTGGTGTCCATAGGCGGCGTAGGTTGCTTACCATCAGGTGACACTCCTATCCCATAAAACAAAACAAAAAAGACATGATTGTCTCGTCATTACATTAATTTCATTCATTCAATTCTTTTTTCATATTGAAGAATTAATTGTCCTCTATGTTTGGTTAATCGGACTTTAAGTATTTAATATATACTCTCTGCCTTTACCGCAAGGGACGTGGAGTGATTATTATATATTTAATTATTTGACTGCGAGTTAAGTAAGTCTTGTTTGTTCGAGTATACTTATATATATGCTTATTTCTCTGGAAAATATGTAACCCAAAGGAGTAGATAAATTTTAATTTCACAAATATTGTTGCATACTTTACTGCAAGTGACATAGCTTACCTACTACCTAATTTATGTGATCTTCAGTAATAAAAACCAACCTCCAGCATGTTATTTGCTTTAGTATTGTTTATGTAACATAGAGTGTAGTGACACATGGCCGTCAGGCGCAACACGCGAAACCACCAACACGTTTCTTTAAAAAAAAACGAAAAAAACAACATCGATGTCATGATCTATGGCTGCGTGTTCGAGTCGAACATAAATCATTATCGATCGTAACAATCTATACAATATTACAACTCATTTGAATTTCATTGTTAGAAAGCTGTTAATTAATGGTGTGATAAGTTTGTTTCGGAATACTGATTTTATGTATTGGAATAATGCTGTGATTGAAATTATTTAAGAGGTGAAAAAGAGTGGGACAAAAAGTACACTAGTAGCAAATTTATGTTTTAGGTTCGTACCTACTCAACAATTAAAATATTTAATGTCCCTTGTCTTTTATTATATTAATAGATGTTTTTTTTTCAATCAAATGCGAGTCGAATTCATGTACGAATTTATTACACGCAAGACTATTCAGTTTTCAATATCTCTATATCTCTCTAGCGGTGACGCATAACGAGGGATGTTACATCTGGTGAAAAACAAACAGTGGTCTTAGTAAAAGGGTTACATTTTTACCCTTGCGGTACGGAACACTAAAATAATGGAATTTTTTAGCATTAAATCAGGGATCTATAGTGCTTTGACCACTGAGCTATTACGTTTTCCTGCCATCTTAAACAGTGACATTAAAAAAGTAAAAATAGCTTATCGGTTGCCTGTGGATGCAATAACAATTAAAAAATTAGGAAATAAAATATTTTTTTATCGAGTAAGTTCGGACGATCACTTATTTTCATAGGGTCTATAAATATTTAAGTAAGTACCTTTAATCAAAAGATTTAATCAAAATTATGTCAACTGTGATAGTTGCAAAACCTAGCTCGGCTCGTAATAAATGCGGGAACAGCCTACTGGTTTATCAAATATTACCCTTAAACTCGAACAAACCAAAAGCTTTAATTTACAGATTAATACTTTGTTTTTTTTTTACCTAAAATGATATCACAGATTATACGTATTGTTTGGTCCTCGTGGCGTCTGTCATGAGATGTGACGTCATAGTTGGTGCTGTCAAACTTTTATGTGGGAAACAACGAGCTGGGTAAGTGGTAGAAGCGAGTTTTTAAGCCACAAAGTAGGAGATGACAGAAGAACAGATTAATTTTCCACTTACCACAAAGTGAACGAATGACTGAATGAATGATAGAAGTTTATTCACAACCTGAAATAGGTATCTGACATGATTTAATTAACGGCAATAAATTTTATCCAAAGTGTTCCTATCAGTTACCTAAACCTTTGATTAAACCTTGGAATTGTTATGATTTCTGAATATTAAATAAAAGTACCTAATCAATCTAATTAGGAATGAAAAATGTTTTCTCCTATAACTGATAAACGCAATTTGAATGAGGTACCTACGGACCTTTTTGCAATTTATTTGTATTGTTAATTTTGCTGTTTCCCAAAACATTTTTAGCATTCTCGGAAAGTATTCATTTGATTATTTGATTTATTCTTATACTACAGCTACATTAGGGGGCAAATATTCGTATCGTATTAGCGCGATAAAAACATCGCGACAAAAACATCGTCGTCTATAGGCGATGTTCATGTCTACATTAGCGGGCGAATATTCGTGTCGAGTTGACGCGATGTATCGTGCCGGATTGGGTTATTCAGTTTATCGAGATGGGTTCTGTAGTATGCCATCAATGAATCTTTTTTCTTCTTTATTTCTTGTGCTGTGGTAGGGCAATCAGTTGCCCACGATGCGTGGATTCGAATTAAAAATATGCTCAATTAAAAATTATGCTATCTTTAATTCGAATCCACGCATCGTGTACAAAGTGTATCTTTTTATGGTCGGGTCACTAGGATTCCATATAATACTGTTAGTTTCATAACATTTAATGCATTCTAACACGGTTTTTGTTACTCCATTTCATAGTGTAAAAAATTATATGCACATCCGTCTCGCTTCAAAGTCTGGACGACACTGAATTGCCGCAGATGTAGCCACCTAAGCGAATATACGCGCGACAAATCCCTTTGATGCGTGCAAATTTACCGACAGCTCCCCGATAATGCATCGTCTTCATTTTTAATCAATTACTTACTTTGTCTGTAGAAGAATAATCAAAGTCTTATAAATCTTGTCTTACTGTATCGTTCTTGCCACTGGCAAACAATGACGTGGCAGTATACGTAGGCGCCGTCGCGCGCGCTCAGCCACGTGATTACGACGCAACATCTAAGCGTATTAGCGGACTGCTTCATTTTGTATTACCTACGACATCTTATTTATAAAGATAATGAGTCTGATGGCAGACAAATCATCATCTGATCATGGAAGCCCATGTTGTTATGTACCCTTGATAGGCTTAGTTATCCTAACGCGTCGACCGACAGGATTCGCTTGAAGTGCCCAATTTTAATCCTTCGGACAGTATGTTTTTGAATATAGTAGATATATTAAATGGTTTCATGATCGGAAACACTGGATAAATCCTATAATTCATGTTATTGTAGGAGCAAAGAGTTTGTTTTAGATATTCGTCTTTATAAGACGAAGACCTTTAGCGATAACTGGTCTGGTTATAATCGTCGTCGTTCTGATTAAGAACGTAGCAGTAGGAACTCATGAACTAACCGAGATAAGTAAATATTGGAACATGAAGATGAGGTCTATAAATATTAATGACTGACTGAATTAATATACCTAAAAGTATTGTTTTGAATAATACCTTATTTATGTCTTGAACATACTTCACAAAACAATGGAAATTATAAAAACTTCTTGAAATTGAAATCCATTATGATGATAAAACCTATATCCACTTAATTTAAGCAGCAGCTGTAACGTTATAATGTGAAATAAAAACAGAAGGAAGTGAGTAATTTTAAGTAGATATAATATGTATTTGATATTACTCAGAAGATGAGTTAGCAATCTGTCATTTCTTACTAACTGGAATCGCGTATCATAACTACTTAAAAAATGTGTCGAACTGTGGATATAGTATTCGTAACATGAGTAATATCTTGACATGTTGTTGCTGATTTAATCTTTATAATTTTAATACTGGACAAGATTCAGTCAGTGTCAAGGATTAAATAAGTAAAATAAAAATTTAAAAACTAAGATGAATTATGTTGTTTTATTTAAAAATGCTTGATGTTTTTTTTTCATAAGATTCATCATCATCGGAAAGTGTCAGAGATATAGTTTAAAATGTTGTATAATTAATAAGACAACATTTTAAAGTTTAGTGTTAATAAGAATGTGAGTAATTATAAAATCATAGGAGGGAAAATTTTAAAGGTAAATTTATTGATCCAAACTTTTCTATTGTTTTATTTTATGTACATTATAGAAGCATCATATTGTAATCTAGCCTAATGATAATAATGTGTTGTAGTTTGGATTAAAGTTAAGTTTGTGATGATTGTTACTTTTGCAACTAAGTAAAATAGATTACCTTTCTACAAGTCACGAAATAATGCGGTGATTCATTTGTAATTAATTTAACTTCCAAGAAAGAACGTTCATTCATAAAAACGTAATTATATGTAATTATTTCTCTGTACTTAAAGAGCGTACAAAACTATAATGCTTGAGAGCTTGGTAAATATCTCTGGGAAGTTATCAATTTCTGAATTACATCCTCATTGTCCATAAACTAGTCTAAAAATCTACTCATCGGTTAAGCAACATCTTAAAACACACGTCTCTATAAAAAGCAACACACGGCATGGCAACATTATAAAACAATTTTGAATTTAGAAAAAAAAAATCAAACACTTTTTTTTCGATACATGACTATGAACTCAATATGGAAATCGATATAAAAATCGATAGAAAGGGACGGACTCAACGAAAATTACGAATCATTGCATCGTGATCTGTTTTTTTATCAACGTCTCAATAATAAATTTAGACACAAAATAAATAGTTATATCTCAGCGTGCCGTAATTACGTTGTTAATAAGTACAATGCAGCTATCTGAATCAATCGAGACGTCATTTGCTTGACGTTTCAATCAACATCGCATTGTTTGTATTGTATGTTTAATATGTATAGATTGTGTTACCGATATACCGGTTTTTTTGTCGGTCCATTGTGAGATGACGGCTTGTTTTTGTTTAAGTTAAGATTCGGACAAGCTCGGCGGGCGCCCGCTGAATCCGTGTCGTCTATTGAGACGTATTTGTAATTTGTTATGAAATATTAGGCGGATAGATTGATCATTTTGATTCGATATTCAAAAGTGATGGTCGACTTTTTTGAATTCATCAAATGGAACGTGGTGTTATCGAGAATTTTTTAACTGTTATCTAGATAACTCGAGACTCAAACAGTGGAAGGAATAATTGGAGGTACCAGTTAGAAAAATTATGTTAAAATTTCTCTAGCGTTAGACACAAAGACAACCTAATTATCTTATAATTACGCATCCTCAATATATACAAAATACCTCAGTTTTCTGATATTTTTTCTCTATTACTAAATATACAAATACATATATGGTAAAAAGATCGTAACTGTACAAGATTAAGCGAATTAAGCATAATTATATTAAATGCTAATTATATTTTAATTCATTTGTGCCATGACTCCTCCGTAACATTATATAAATTAAAGTCTAAGTTTATTCTAGCAATCGATTAAGCAAAAGACAGTTGCAATCCTTAATGTCTTTTTGTTTTTGCACCAAATAAATTATCAACATAGAACATATTATAAGTGGCCACCTGACAAGTTTCGATCGTACGATAAAAAATCGACCGTTATGAGTTACAATCTAATGACTCCTTCGATTTAAAAAAAAAGAAATTAAAAAGTAAATACGCGCTCGCGAGGTGCGTTCCAATTTCAAAGTCGCCACATGTCGGCAATGACTTGCAAGATTCAGAACGAAAGCTTTTGATCCACTGGGACGATAATTTTAAAAAATAAATAGAATATAATGTGGCTCGCCTTCAACAGGTTGTTTAGATAATATTAAGTAGTAGTAAGTATATGTATATTCTGTATGTTTAATTTGTAATTTATACAAAATTATCTAAAGTCTAACACTAAACAGCTGATGATGAAACTAACGGATGTATTGCTGTGAGTGGTAGAACCATGCAGTTCGCTGCATGAATGGGCCGCCTCGACCGTTGAAATACCACGACATCTCGGAATATCGGCGTGAAGTGGCTCGTGCCGCGTTTCGTTCGGTAAGAGTGGTATACGGACGCCCGATCCCCTTTTCCCCGTTCTTTTACCTCCTACTCCCTTAAAAGACGGCAACGCACCACAGTGTACATGGGCGTTGAAAAGTTTCTTACCAACAAAGGCAAACGAGTAAGTGGGGTACCCCACTTACTCGTTTGCCGTCCTATCCCTTAAAAAAAGAGAGGTATCCGGACGCATCTCTACCTTCCCATCCTACTCCATAAAGGACGGCAACGCAACTGTAACTATCTATTTTGCAGGTGTTCATGGGCGGCGCTAGTTGCTTACTATCAGGCGACCCGTTTGCCTTTATATCCCATAAAAATATAAAAAAAAACCGAATATGTAGCTTATCAAATAGTGTATCTTTTTATTTAACCGTTAATACGTTACAGAGATCGAAAGCTTAAAATAATCTACAGGTATGTAATTATTTCAATGTTATTTAGAAACTTTTAACGTATAACAGTTGCGTATTGTAAAATATCTCAACTCATCCATGATTCACTAGACGCCATTCACATAATACTTTTTAACCTTCATCAAAAACATGAATACTAAGGACAGTACTCGACCATCGCGAATGAAAAAACCTCAAGAAAACACATTATTAAAAACATTATAAATATTTGTAACAAAATCTGAATGAGGCGGAACATCAATATGTTTTGGTATATTGTGAACGCAGTCATTAAGCACTCGTACCCTTTCATGTGTACTTGAAACTCCACAATAGCACAAAAGACGGTGGCCTTTTTATGCCACCTGAGTCATATTCTGTGCTTCTCATTGATTTATGATGCTTGGGAATTACTGAACGCACTCATACATTCAACAATAATAATGAAATGCAATTTTTGCAGGAATCCAACACGAATTTTTTTCTCATACTATAGGTACTGTGAGGATGATGCGAGCGAACTCTTTGGTATTTTTAAATATAAACTCTTGCACATTTCTAAATTTGTATTTTTGAATCTTTAAGAAAACATTTTTGAATAATGTAATATTAGTATGTCAATAAATAAGAAAAGTCAGTTTATTATTGAACTCCAATGGAGTAGCAAAATTAGCATCGCGACGCCGCGTATATATCAAATGAGTTCAAGTGTTAAAGTACTAAGCGCTTAATTAAAAAAAAGTAAAATAATTCAAGTGGACGTGGTGCCGAGGGCAGCGCAACGAAGGAGTTGATGCGGAGCAACACTTCAAATTTATTATAATGGCATGTATTCTTACAATTATAGTAGTACTCTGAATAATTTAATATATTGAAATATATACTAGTGTTCTTATTTCATCACACACATGCACTGAGCTTTTAATACCCCTACAACAGATTAACCTGACAAGTTACATTGTCATATAAGAGGAGGATCTCAATGCAGTATTCCTTGTATTCAATAAATTGAGGAGCTGAGAGATGAACCCTATATATATATAAGAGACTCGATATTCCGAGCTCGTTACAGTACATATATGGTAGCTGATGAAGTTTTAGTTGTCTCGGTGGTCTGGAGATCGAGAACCGCGCATCTGGTTCAAGAAGTCGTAGATGATTTCTAGGAATTATTTTTGGAAGTGACGTGCGACAAACATTAATGACTGACAATATTTTGTCAGATATATGGCAATAGATTCTGTTACCCATTCTATAACTAGACGTAATAACTAGACGAGTGGGTACAGGCTTATCCTTTGGGTAGAAAAAGGCGTGAGAGAAGATATTAAAACAAAATAAGACGTAGCCAATAGGGGAATTAGTTGTTGTGTGGACACGGACTAACATTCCTAAATACTTCCAAATAATAATAAAATACATATTAGACAAATCCTTTAAAAATAAACACGACATTTTGAGGTTTATATTTTTTTTTATACCTACACGATCGTCTACAAATGGAAGGACTAGTTTATTTAGATGAATTTAGATATTTTATTTATTTAGATGTTTAGATGATATCTTAATATGATTGAGAACTGTCTGAAGTGGTAGACACCGACTTAAGTGTAACCTTTTTATTAAACTATATAGATGATGTACTTAGATATAATTTTACACGTAGTTATAAACAGAACACATGTTACAACTTAGCAATAAGCACAATTAATTTATATCTATAAATATACATTTATTATTATGAAAAAAGTAAGGTGGGCGTCACTGTCTGTCTGTTTGCTGTCAAACAGTTTTGACTTGTTCAGTCACCATCGTATTAACTTCATTTGGAAAAAGAAGAACACTAATGTAAAGTAAGTCTTAGAGATAAATATGTAACACTAATGTACTGTAAATTATGTGTTTTTCGATTAGATGTTTAATTAATTATTGTTTAAAAAAAAAACTATATTTTCGCATAACCGATTTCTTCTGTCTGTATATATTTTTACGAATTACTTTAAAACTGCTGATCCTATTTGGGATTGTGAAGTTGCGATATACATAAGAGGTGATGTATTATTATAAAAAAGTTATATATGTATGTATTAGTGATGTTACGAATATTGGTTTTTGGACATTCGCGAATGCGAATGCGAATACGAATATTTCTTAAAAACATTCGCGAATGCGAATGCGAATATTTCTTTTAAGCCTTTCACACAAAATTTTATCAAAATCCGTCAAGCCATATTGGTGCAGTTATTTGATGATTAATTTCACGCGTAGAAGAATATTTTGAAAAAAGTTTCATACTTGATAAAACGTGTATTTTCCTGATGTAACGCTCTCGTCTTCAATGTTGCAGTTGGAGTTTTATAAAAAAGATGAACTGCAACTTTTAAGTTGGATCAAACTGCATACGCTATGAAAATTTGATTAAAATCGATTTGAGTTGGGTATGGCAGGGTTTGCACGAAAGGATAAACGCGGTCGAAATGAGGGTACTGCACAAAATCTGCGTAGAGACTCTCGCTGACCGCGTCGAAAACAAGGTTGTGAGGAAGGAAGAAGGATGGAAAGAGAGTGTCGATGTTAAAGTAAGAAAGGGCATACACCGATGATTCGGAATTATAGAACGAATGGATGATGCCAGATTGACCCAGCAGATGATACAATGCAAAACCGGATGAATGTATAGGATACGCAGACTGCCACGACACACAAATAAAACGAGTCCTGGAGGAAGGTGATGTCAGGAGCCTTAAAGGTCGAGAACCGTGTATGACAGGAATTATGAAACTCAAAGAAACGAGTGAGGCGTGTGTGAATCGTCCCTTATGGCGCTCTGTTCTCTCTGCCTACCCCGCAAGGGACTTGACGTACAGTTATTTATTTATATACCTAATGGCTGATCCATAATATAATACACTAATCTAAGAGGGTAAAATATTACAGATAATATCATTATTATTTTTCGTCATCTTGCTACATGCAATTTCTTTATTTTTTGTAATTAAAAACATTCGCAATATTTCTTGCGAATGCGAATGCGAATATTTGTAACATCACTAGTATGTACATATATTACAGTTTCGTAAGTTATCGCATACGAACCAGTGCCTTTCAAATAGAAGTTATCGAAGAGTCATTATTTTATTCGACTTATAAAAAAAAAATATTGCATATATTATTGCTGTACATTCAGTGTCAACCAATAAAAGATCATCAGTTATAAAAATAAAAGAGTCAACGAGCACCCGCTCGCGGAGTCAGCAACGCATAACTAACTCGCATCGACGTTCAAGTCTTTGCCGGCGAGGGGGCAACTACGATTTTGCTTCACGCCATTTTGACCACAGATACTATCCGATTGCAAAAAATCTGCCTATTGTGTTTGGAAACTTTATATAAGGATATATCAGAATAACGGTTTCCAATCGCTTAAATACAGTTTTGATTTTAACAACAGTATATCCGTCATTTACTGGCTGTAATTGTCATTATATTTCTGTTTGTTCATTTTCTTCATTCTCCATCTCTCTGCTCCCTGCAACCATCCTTAAATTAAAGTAAATTTTAATCAAGAATAAAAATATAGAAATTTTATGCTACTAAAATTTATGAAAATTAATAGGCACGTAAAAGAGAATTGTAATAAATCTACTATTAAAATTCACACCAGTAACGACTCAAACCCTTTATTTGATTGTAAAATAAATCAAAAAACATCGTAACATACCCTACACGAATTTATATGTACACCGGCAGCAATTGAACAACGCTTAAATCTAAGCACATAATCGCCATCTTCAATTAACGTCAACTTGACATGAGTTGTCAAATCAAATGACAAATTATAACAAATGACGCGCACATCTCGTGCGACCAATGGGGGCGCTTTAAATGTTGTCATTTTAAAATATTATCACGAGGAGATCTCGAACTGCCTGTAAACAAGTGTGTTTGTGTTTCGGCTCCCGATGCTTTACGATTAATTAGTTTGTCCAAGGCGACAGTGCGGGGCATCACATAAGACAAATAATATCAGTAAGTTAACTTGGAATATTAGGCTTTTGTTAGAATTAAAAGTTCCGTTTACGGGCTAGAAAACACTGTTGTAAAATAATAACTTAGATAATGCTATTGGTTTTATAATAACTCACTCAGCTCCGGAAAATCCAAGGTTCATAGCTTTTCGTGTTGTTTTCCTATAAAGAATTCCCCCTGCCATTGCTGTAACTGATTATATTTTCTTTTATTTTGCCATGCAAATTTGTATCAAAAGAAAAGTGAGACGTGAAAGATTCTTTCTTAATTGAAATCACGGCAAACCTTACAGCTCCCTAAACATCCGTTGTAATTGTCCTCAAGTTTCCAAATATTTAATTATTATATTCTTAACCTATCGGGTGAGGCAAGAGCCCAGTGTGACTTCTGATTCATCTCTTGCACACTGGTATTGCGTAGCGTGTGTACATTGTCCAATTGACAAGTAATTGCGCGTGACTTTGCCCACTCTTCCACTTGAGATCTCATTAATACAGATTGTTTGTATACACACAACATATATTACTTTACACTATATTAATTGTCTTACCAGTTTTATGTAACTATTGAATCAAGTGGTTGAGTTAATTCATTGATGGGAAGATTTTATTCCTAAATATAAATAAATCGCCATCTCCGCGTAATTCAGCTCACAGATGAATATAACAAATAGTTTAGGTTAATCGTAATAAATCACTATCACTCATTCATGTATAATAAGTATATATAGAATAGAATAATAGAATATTTAATCATATATCATCTCTGGTCTATAGCCGCCTATTGTCTTTTTCTGGTAATTTCTCGCATGTAGTGCAGGATATATTTCAGCACTCATAGAGAGAACTTATTTGCGCAAACAATTTTGAGTAAGTATATCCAACGTATCTGCTTACTTACTTGTTATTTTCAAATTTCAAAAGCGTGGTTACACAGACCGGCCCCGGTGCACGCTCCATTAGCTTGTAACACGATACAACGTCCATGTCCGCAAATTTGTAGTTTTCTTTTTTAGTTTTACTTTTTTATCTTCCCCTATAATGTACTTAACTACTCTGTGTCCGAATTGGCGGGAAACGATATTCTAGGTAAGATGTATAGACGATGTTTTGTATAGATTTTTTGTATGGGATATGTGGGCAAACGAGCACGCGCGTCACCTGATGGTAGGTGACCAGCACCGCACATGGACACCTGCAACACATATAGTGTTACAGTTGCGTTGCTGACTGGTGCTCACTTCTGATCTTCTGATGATCTTTCACCGGTCGAGCCTGCCTATTTATGCAGCGAACTGCTTGACTCTACCACTGTCTTCCTTCAGTTCGTACATTTGTAGAGTATAATACCAACGTCACCAACGTATGTATATATAATTTTATTTATTGTACCACTGGCGTAGGTTTTTCAGCCAAGATGTTCGTCTTGTACCTGAACCTCTTTTGCCCAGTATCTTGCCTTGGATAATATTAAATTAGTTAAGACTAAAATAAAAATTGAGTTAATATTCAACCCATGTGGTCGCTCAGCGCGGCGGGCTTATTGATGTGGTTACCGACACACGCACAGAAAACAACCAAAACACATTTTTTTATATTCATTATCAGTTTTAATTAACAGGATTGCGTAAACTTATATTTTATCCGAAAATGTAGAAATTGCGATTCACCCGTATTAATGCATGAACCAATTGAAATTTTTGCTATGGACACTTTTAATGCCCATTTGTTCTTCTGTTTAATATATATACTAATTAATTTTTGGTGATTTTACATTTAAGAAATCCCTTCAGCCATCATAAACTTGGTTATAAATGATTGATGCTTGATTTCTTCTGCAAACTAATTTAGACTTTGTGCATTGTAACCGTATCGGAAGCGATTATGACAATTGTAGAGCGATGATGATTTATGTGCATTAGAAAACAGTAGCTACCTACTATCTGAATTTATTTTAACTTTATAATAACAGCCAGTGTGAAATAATGTCTTTTATTGCTTCAAAAACTTATACAAGATACATAATTATGAGGATAATTAACATCTACTAAACTGACAAAGCAACTTTTTTACCAATAAAAAGCAATGACAAACGGCGCTATATTTCATTTCTATATTAGGTATTACTTCAGTGAACCATAAAAGTAAACTAAGAATTTTAATGGCGCGAAACCGATCCCGCTGTTGAGACAATAACAATTAAAACAACGCGCATGACTTTATAAAGTCATAAATTAAGTCTGTTTGTGTTTGTGTGTGTGTGTGATACTAATTTATGCCAAAAGACTATTGGCAGAGGTGTTGGAAACATATTTTTACTTTTTTTAATCTATTGAGGCATAGCCACCATAGGCATTAGCCTAATTAGCCAAGATATTATTATTATTATATTATATTATTGCTATAATGAGGCTTTTGCTATTACTAGAGCTATTGCTATAAAGTACCTACTTAGTTACCATTTTTATTTTAATAGTAATAACTAGAAATTATTACTAATATAATTTAAACTAAAAAGCAAATTGAAACGTAACATGGGAATTTCGGGAAATAAAGTGGCCTATGTCATTTAAGGCAATCTTCAGATGTATAACTGCCTATATACATACATACTTAAACACATGTACGTCATACGCCAACATAACCCCCCTTTAAGCGTAGTCGCGTAAGAAAAATATGACTAAACCGCAGAGCAAATGTTGTTTGCACGGTAATACCCATGCAATTATAAACTGAAAACATACCTACACATAAAACATCAATCAAGCTTTTATCTCCTTACAATTATCATTACATAGGGATGTTGTATTTCTGCCATACATTTTACACCACACTGAACACTTGAATAGAATCCACCAATTACCCGAAATCCAATACCAATGCAAATATAATATAGGTTTAATTGAATAACCACCGTTCAGGTTCTGGCTCATAATGTCCTGTAACCGATACTCCTGGCTGAGAAACTGCTGCTTCACGGAGCAACGTGCAAAAAGGACAACTTAGTACTAATGAGCCGTAAAATTAGGGTCCCGATGTAAGGCAACGGCTAGTATCATGTTACTTGTGGACCCAAATTACGAGAGCCAGATATGGGTATTGAATTGATCTTAAACGTTTGTTTGAAGCAGTCCGGTGCACTAACAAACCCCTTCAACTACACGATGCACGTTGCGGAACTGGTAGAGAGACTTAAGTGCCAAAAGACAAATCTTAGACGCCTCACCGATTTCCTTGTCATGTCTCTCTTTATAGTCGGCTGTTTTTAAGGCTTCCGGCGTCACCTTCAGGTAAGACCTTTCCGCTTGCAGCTGATCACTTGGTCCACGCTCATACTATAGGTATATATTATTAACACGTTTTACCGCGAAACGGCGCGCTCATTGTGGTTGCATACAAGCGTGTAACGCGACACCGCTCGCTCCCTCGCACACTTTATAATCCGATCAATTGGATGAATGAGGCACCACCGGCACAGACCCATCACTGGAATTAAGAACTCCACATATATTTAATGGTGAATGAAGGGATCAGGTTATTGTGGAATTGGGAACACGAGGAATTAATTACGGTGATCTGTGCTGAGCTATAAGGAATAGCTGTAAGGAAATATAAGATTCTGAAATGGAAAAGACAATCACAGGTCATAGGAGTGTGTCATATTGTGCGTGGGCGAAGTGTGATGGGACCAGATAATTAATTAATTGGCTATGTCGGGAATTAGTAATTACCGCTACTTCCAGGTACAGAGAGGGTGAATCACAGAAATAGATCAAGATAGAACGGCGAATAGGCGTGGCAAGCGTGCCAAAACCCTGCAATATATTGCATGCTTTTCGAAACTCGCTCTCATTACGCAACGAGCGTTCCTGCCATGCGTTCAGGACGTAAAAAAATAGATAAAACGTCACATATATGCCTTATTATGCTGTGAAAAATTGTAAAAACAAAAGTAGTGAATCAAATATGAAAAAAGGAAATATTTCGTATGATCAGTAAGTACAGAAAATCAGTAGAAAGTATTTTTTTGAGATTATAAATTATTGTTTTACTTTTACTATGTTCAATAATTACGATCACACGTTGTATATTTTTTCGTTATGATAAATATCCATTGCTGTCCGCATTCAACGCTCGTATACAAAAACATTGCGCGTATAAATTATACGCGTAATGTACGTCGAATCGAACGAAATACACAATACACCTGGCAACAGTGGTTTTAACACTGGTAGAGTCTAGCAGTTCGCTGCATGAATGGGCCGGCTCAACCGGTGAAATACCACGACTTCTATAATAGCGGCGTGAAATGTCTCGTGCCGTGTTTCGTTCAGTGAAAGAGGTATCCGCAGTTTCCCCTTCCTTTCCCCTCCTACTTACTTAAAGGACGGCAACGCACCGCGGTGTTCATGGGCGGTGAGTGTTTGCTTACTATCAGGTGACCGACTTGCTCGTTTACCCTCCTAGCCCATAAAAAAAACAGGACTTACACTTGACGGGGTTATAAAAAAATAAATTTCGACCTAGATATCACCTGACAAGATATTTGATACTAGATAGAGCTACCGGTGTAACCTATTGACCAATCAAAGTAGGTTTATAAACCACGCTATCAGTGTCCAGTCAGCCTTGCAGGTAATGTAATATAATATTTTGCATTAACGCATCGCAGCCCATCACCCGACCACCTGGCTACGTAACCGTTTTGTAAATTTATTTACGCTATCTTTTACTCGGGAATAGACACAAATAATGTTATTGTATTAGGTTCTTTTTAATTGCAATGGTTAAATACCCGTCATATTGACATTTGATTTTTTTTATTGACGTGGCAGTCGTCTCAACATAGATACCAATGCCATTACAGTAGAGGTGAAGTGAGGTTGTGAGTTTTTGGCGGGAATATAAAAGAGTCACCTTTACAATGGCGTAAAATGTGTAAATATCGTGGGTAGCGTTCTCTTGTGCATTGCCGTCAAAACTCCCTTAAATCATCAAGCCACGACTTTATGGATCATTAATTTAGTTTTTAGGTCAGGCCCCTCCTATCCTGACACAAGCTCTGGAATCGCTGTAAAGTGATTTCATCGCTCTTATCAAGCCACTGCTCACCCCATATAAGGATAGTGTCAACCATAATTCATTCCTCACCACTCTGTCATAAGCCTTCTCCAAATCTACGTAGCACCGTAAACCTTTTGGCTTTTAGCCGAAAATTTTTCGACTATGCTTCGCTAGGAGAAAACTTGATCCATACAACCCCTTCCTTTCCTAAATCCTACTTGCACATCCCATATTTTCTGATCAGTTTCATTCATCACCCTTTTGACCAATATCCTTGCATAAAGTTTGCCGACGATGCTTAACAAGCTGATGCCTCGGTGTTCTTGCACTCTTGTTGCGACCCTTTACCCTTGTATAGCGGCACGATCACAGCGTTGCACCAGTCTGCAGGCACAATTCCGCTCCCCAGGCACAAGTTAAAAATTCGGTGCAGTAGTTTTATTACCAGGCCCTGTCCAGCTTTGAGCATCTCGGCTGATATTCTATCATATCCCGGAGTCTTACCTAATTTCAAACTATTTAATCCTTCACAATCTCTTCTATGCTGATATCCCTTTCAACACAACCTTCACTAAAAACTTCATTCTGCACTCTACTGTATTCCTTCTCAAACAGACTCTCAAAATATTCTCTCCATCTACCCAGGACATACTTCTCACCTTTCAACGTAGTTCCATACTTATTTCTGATTTGGTCCAGTTGCGATGTGGAGATTTTTCCTCTGGCTGATCTTATGGACTTCCAAAATAGTTTGGTATTATTCTAGAAGTCATCAGATAACACCTTTCAATCTTTTATACTCGGTTCTTGCCTTGCATACATCTTCATTCGTTGCCTTCCTTATATTTTGTTTAGCTTTTGTAGCCAACCAGTCCAACCAAAGCTTTCTTCTTTTTTGACGCTGCCGCTCGAATCTCCTGACACATTATTTATCTTACATACTTTGTTTCTCTTACTTACACCACACACTTCTGTAGCTACATTCACTGATCTTCTTTCAATACCTTCCATATTTGTTCAATATCTTGTACACTATCATTTAAACCCTCAAAGTCAGTCAGTCAGTTTAAGTTAGATTAAATTAGTTTAGGTTAGATTAAGTTTGTTGCATTCAATAAATAATCCGCCGGACAATGTATGGCTCCAAAGCTTTAGCGTGTCCAAAACTGGACAAATGAAAAAAAAAAGAGGTGAAATGAAGTAACTACAAAAAGTAAAACAAATGTTACGTTTTATTTATATTTTTGTAATGTTTAGTTTGAAAACCTTTATACACCCTTATATACATACTATAATTAATTTTATTAATAAAAAACAAAGATATTTCTAAAGTCTCGGTGGCGCAGTGGTCGAGCACACGGCTTCTGATCCAGAGGTTCGGGTTCGATTCCAGACACTGCCTCACACCAATGACTTTTCGAAATTGTTTTCGGAAGTTATGTGTGATAAATATCGATTACTGACAAACTTTGTGCCCGGTATGGCAATAGGTTCGCCACTTATTCCATGTGGGACGTAAACATAACGGCAAGACGAGGCTTAACAGCCGCTGCCTACACCTTCGGGTAACAAAAGGCGTTAAGTTATGTATGTTATATATTATATTTTAAGAAAACCTTTATATAGCCCACGGGCATGGAATTGTAGAGAACTGTGTGGATAATGAGATAGCTTGCAAAAAGCGCGTCGTTACCTACTTTCAGTTTATCGAAGGAACAGGTGGAAAATGTCAGACATTAATGTAATAAGGCTAATTAATAATTAAGCATTAAATTTAAATTACGTTAACTCAGATAATTATAAGGTTTGTGTACAAGTGAGGATTAATTGCGTGTCTCACTGTGTTATTTAATTTTTTTTTAAATTGAAAAAGCTTCAAGTTAGACAGAGTGTATAATATGTTTTTTTTTAATTAAATATAATTCTATACCTATATGTTTTATTCGACGTTTATTTTGACAGCTATTTGACAGCCACGGAGTAAATAGGTCTGCCGCCTTTAGACTGCCACCTGGTCAATTCACAGTGAGCTCTGGACGCAATGATTGACAATTTTCTGCTCAATCCGACGTAACAAGTTATTGATCTTTAATTTAAAACATTTAAAGGTACATAATTAGACCGGTTATCCTTTTTTTTAATTTCCCTCCATTTTTTACTTGAAACCTCGGCCTGTTAAATATTTCATCTCTACGAGAATAGGTGGCAGTATATAGCATAAAGCATTTCCACGCGTTAGAAAAAGAAAGTGGCAGTACCTATTGTCATACACTGGGCACAGTATTATAAGTAATAAATATTTATCACAAATAACGTCAGGAAATGAATAGTCAGTCATTGAGTGAAGCTATAAATCACATCTTTCATGTATATTTCTTAAACAATTTCAGGAATAAAATTAAAATAACAACGAAGTATCAGCCTAATGGAGTACAATAATTCGATAACTTTGTGTCCGCCGCTGCGCCTGCGCATAGCGTCCTCTCTTGATTAATGAAACGTAGTACCAATTATGGAATATTTGGCTTGTGTATAGGTCAAAGTCAAAGAAACTTTATTTTCGTATGTCTTCACAGACCCTTAAAAAAGTCAATGTACAAAAATAATAATCTATAAAACTAGAAGTGAATGAGTCAATGGTCCAATGGTCGAGCACTTCTGAATCCAGAGGTCGCGAGTTCGAATCCTGGCACACACCAATGACTTTTCGAAATTATGTCGGGAAGTTATGTGTAATAAATATCGATGATTAAAAACTATGTACCCGGTATGGCAATAGGTTCGCCATCTATTCCATTTGGGACGTAAATATAACGGCGAGTCGAGGCTTAATAGCCACTGCCTTCGGGTAGAAAAAGGCGTGAAGTTATGTTATGTTAGAACTCATTGTGGCTTTCTCAGAACGCTATAAGATCATGACTTCAGTTGTCAATCAGTTCAATCAATACTTCAAGACATTAATTATTAAAAGATTTTAAAGAAAAAGAAACCAACTGGATTTGACTAAAATACACACAGGCGTAATTTCAGGATGTCTTGTAGACCATATAACTCCTGCTGCTCATATGCTCACTATAGTAAGGTTATCCTAATATAACCCATAATCAGTCATGATTCGAATATTACTATTATTGTTTGCTATTTACCCTAAATTCCTCCTAGGACTATGTGGACTGCTGAGTCAAGGCCGATGGTTTCTTACCACGCACAGGAAAGTACTTATAGTATTTTGGCGGCAATACTATTATGCAACATCCATGACTCACCCGTTAACGACTTCTAAATGTGGTGGAACGTTTCTGTAGATCCCACGGTGTGATGAGGTCCGTCTGGTGGTTTGTTAAATACGACCGTTAATACACTCGACCTGTGTACCTGTGTATTGAGTACCTAATGTGTGTGTACAGAGGTCACTGTGCGGTTGGTTGTACACACTCAATCATAAATCATTATTCATAAAAATGATCTTTAAAGTATCAACAGGATTTGAAATTTAAATTTTCGTAAATACCTACTTAGGAAGGGACGCTCTGATAGGAACTGGGTAATAAACGCGATGTTCCCTAACAAACTTTATATTATTATATAACTAAACGGACTTTTAATATAAACAGTATTTTTTATATCTTTATATTCATTATTTCGAGAAGTTATTGGTGTCATTCCGGAATCGATCCCAAATCTTATTCATTCAGATGCGAAGATCAACCATTGGATCAAATAATACCCTTAGATGAGGTCATAAATTTCACGAACTTATGGAATTAGATACCCATAATGTCAGTCAGCAGCATAGGCCTTGTAGCTATAGCGCAAGACCTTAAATGATACATTATATGAAGCTGGCCTCTACATTTCGTTATAAAGTCTACTTTTGTAAAGTGCTAGAGCCACGCAATTCGCTGCATAAATGAGCAGGCTCGACCGGGGAACTACTACGACATCTCAGAATATCGACGTAAAGTGGCACATGGCGCGTTTCGCTCGATGAGAGAGGTATCCGGAGGTCCAATCCCTTCGACTGTTCCCTCTCCATCATATTTCCGACCCCGAATCCCTATCCCATTTTAAAGGCCGGCAATGCAGCGGTAACACTATCTGTGTTGCAAGTGTCAACGGTCAGCGTTATTTGCTTATCATCAGGTGACACGCCTGCTCGTTTGCTTACATATTCCATAAGAAAAATTCCATCAATGTCATTATATTATCCTTTTGGAAAAAGTCAGGTGTATATCAAGGTGTGTTGTAATTTAGATCGGTCTCAACATCTCAAATCAGCGTGGACGATTAATTGTCTAAATGATTAGAGCTGGTGTCTTCGGCCGGAACAAATCGCTCACATCTCTAGTACAAAGTTAAACGTTTTACACAAAATTGTCATTAGTATATTTATAAGTCAAAAGATAATGCGGAAAATACAAAAAAAATCTTAATGAATACTATACCAACCATATTCTTGCAGTATAGATAACATAACATAACATAACTTCACGCCTTTTGTTACCCGAAGGTGTAGGCAGCGGCTGTTAAGCCTCGTCTCGCCGTTATGTTTACGTCCCAAATGGAATAGGTGGCGAACCTATTGCCATACCGCGCACAAAGTTTGTCAGTCATCGGTATTTATCACACATAACTTCCGAAAACAATTTCGAAAAGTCATTGGTGTGAGCCAGCGTCTGGAATCGAACTCCGGACCTCTGGATCAGAGGCCGTGCGCTCGCCCACTGCGCCACCGAGACTATAGATAAATACCCTAGATACCTACTGCAGCGCCATCTGCCGGGCTAATTTGTTAATGTAACCGTTCCAGATTCCAATTGCACACTTGCAAAAACTTCATTTGACTTGGTTCATTGTCAAGACACCTACAGAAAAAATATTTAAATAAAGATTTCCAATAATTCATCACAGTCATTGTAAGTCCACAAAAATCAATCAATTATGCAGATTTGTCATGAAGATCCAATTCCATTTTTTATGGGATAGGAGGGCAATCGCCGCCCATGGACACCAGCAACACGTGTAGTATTACTGTTGCGTTGCTGACCTTTAAGGGATAGGGGATAGGGAAGGATGGGGAAGGGGGTGGGCCTCTGGGTACCTCTTTCACCGAACTAAACGCGGCATGAGCCACTTTACGTCGATCTTCTGAGAGGTCGTGGTATTTCACCGGTCAAGCCGGCCCATTAATGTAGCGAACTGCTTGGCGCTACCACTGTTCTAGTAGGAATTTCAGTAAATAATTATATTTATACCAGCCGAAACGAGACATTTTATTTCGAGCAACATTTTGGACCATTTTTTATTGTCTATTACAGTGGTTCTCAAACTTTTTAAATGACGGAACCCTTTTGGGAAGCAAAATACTTGATGGAACCCTACAATAAAACAATTATTTTTATAAGTGTATTCTTTATTAATCAGCATAATAAAAGTACAATGTATCAGTTACTAATTATTGTTTACTTCACCACTTGGTAAGGACAATAATAGAAAACATTAAAAAAGAAAAAATCTAACTAGTGGGAGGTATGAAACTGTGTTTTATTTTTCATCAATTGCTTGATATCAGGTTTGATGGAAGAAAGTTGGAGTCTCATATCAGCTTCGGCGTCCAGTCTATTGCGATATTTTGTTTTCGTGGCTGCGTAGGTAGAGAATCCTGTTTCGCACAAATATGTAGTTGGGAACGGGAGAAGAATATCCAGAGCCATTTGGCCAAGCATTGCATATTCATCTTGGATTCTGCACCAAAAATCATTAAGAGGCGTCGTTTTGAACAATGACTCCATACTTGTGTCTGATGACATTTCTAAAAGAGATTCATATATCTCATTTGACATGTTTTCAGGCTTTTCCAAGTTGGGTAAAAAAGGATTATGAATCCAGGAGTTCACTTTAATTTTTGTATTGTGTTCTTCGGGAAAATACTTTTCAAAAGATGCGCGCATCGAACTGAGATATTGGACCAATTCTTCAAACACATTATCTTCAAACATTTCTGAGTCGTTTTCGCTAACAAACTCACTGAGTAACGTAAAACTTTCTATTTCTTTCTTACCAATGCAAATGATCCAAAAATCTAATTTTCTTTTAAAAGCTGTTATTTTATTATAGGCCTGAAACACTGTTGTCTGTTTACCTTGCAACGATAAATTTAATTCGTTAAGTTTTTGAAAGATATCCGCCATAAAAGACAATCGGAACAACCAAGTTTTATCATACAAACGGTCCTTCAAATTAAAAGAAGTATCTGCTGAAAAAAACATTTGTAACTCGGCTCTAAGTTCAAATAGCCTTGTTAAAGTTTTTCCCCGAGACAGCCATCGCACTTCTGTATGGAGCAGCAGTGTTTTATGTTTGCTGCCATAATCTTCACACAATAATGAGAACAATCGGGATTGTAGTGGTCGTGATTTGATAAAATTAATTATTTTTACCGCTTCATCCATAACTAATTTTAGATTAGACGGCATTTGCTTCATCGCAAGTGCTTGTCTATGCAGAATACAATGACTGGAACTACAATTAGGCGCTTTATTTTTCATTCGTGACACTGCTCCTGCTGTTTTACCTGTCATCGCCTTGGCCCCATCTGTACAAATGTCAATGCAATTGTTCCAACTGAGATTATGTTCTTCAAAAAATATATTTATTTTATTAAAAATTTCTTCCCCGGTAGTGTTTGTAAGCAGCGATGAACACATAAGCATGTCTTCTTCAAAAGAACTTTTATATGGATATCTCACAATAACCACCAGGATAGCCAAACCAGCGACATCAGTCGACTCGTCCATTTGCAAAGCGAATCGTGTATTTTGTAGACGTGTAACTAGTTCTTGTTTGACGTAGCTTGCCAGATCATGGATTTGTCGTGAAAGAGTGTGATAGCGGAACAGTAGAAAGATGCTTTGCAGATTTTTCATCAAGCATACATTTTGTTATGTCTAATACACATGGTTTTATTAATTTCTCAGCGATAGTGTGCGCTTCACCTGCTTGTGCAATGCGATAGCTAACTAAATATGATGCCTCCGTGGCCTTTTCGTTGGTAGTTTGTGTTACATGCATCATATTTTTTTGACTTTCTAATAACTGATCTTTTTTGCGAACAAAAAATTCTTTATTCTTGTCTTTAGTCTCGGGGTGTACGGTTTCTAAATGTCGACGCAATTTGGCAGGTGCCATGGAACTATTAGGAAGCAGTTTACTACAGAGCATGCAGAGAGGTGAGCCGTTGGAATCAACAAATCCGAAACTGATATAAGATTCATCATACTTCCTTTTTTTCGTCTTTGAAACCGTCGAGCTTGACGTCGTGGCACTCGTGGCATCATCTTCTGGATCGGTGATTGCTAAATTCTCCGCGCGCATTGCTTTTGAACATTCAGCGTCATTAGAAGATGTTGTTGGAACACGTTTAACACCTTTAAGCCAACGTTCCATTCTTCTTTATTTATAATGTTACAAGTCAGGATAGTGGGGTTTAAATAATGCACAATCGTTACTGCGTATAAGAGACTAAATTTAGAACCTACAGGGAAGAAATGTATAAAACTGAGACAACAGAATACAGCAGGCAGTAAAACAATGGACACTAGTTTCTCGCTAGCGAGCTTGTAAGTAGGTAGTAACTTATCGCTCCGAACGCTAATCATCAACTGACGACGCCAACGCGCGATCGCCGCTTTTATACTTAGTCCTAGACTCGATCTCAAATATTCTCGAAAATACTCGAGTCGGCACCTTTCATAAACAAAAAGCAAAAATAAAAACAGAAATTTAAAAATAGCGTTGTAAACAATATCGACTTTATCCTTTGTAGTTAGAGACGAAAGTCGCTTGTTGACAACTATAGCGTCTAATTCAGAGGCGGCTTTTATCAAAGAGACTGAGCGCTTACAAGTATACTACCCGCTCGTTTTAAGTTTGCCGCTGGCGATAGGTATGAGTGTATGACGTTCGAAATTTTTTATTTAATTGTAACAATAAAAATTGTGTACGTTAGATATTTGGGTAAAACTATGACACATTATAAGTTTTGTTGTCACGTGGGGGAGGGTACGCGCATTCCACAGACCGGCAAACTTAGAGCGAACGCGTTGTACAAGTATAAAATTGTTGAGACCAAACTTATGAGATACTAGCAGACCGCGCGAACTTCGTATCGCCTAAAAAAGGTAAAAAAAATCCACTCATGACCCCGCGCAACATATTTGTCTTAGAAATTGAATACTTAAATTTTGTACACGGTGAATATCTTTTGAATTAAATGTCCAAATGTGATCATTCAAAAAGTTCTAGAAAGGCCTTAAATTTATCTTTTTAATGAAGCAAATTATTTTGTGGAGAGTTAATACCAAGGTACAAAAAAAGAATTTGAAAAACGACATCATTTTAAATAATTTTAAAAAATCAAAAAACCCTTATTGTGCGATAACTATAATAGTTAGATATATGCTCTCGCGACCTTTTTCGTAGACAATTATACGCTCTATAAAAGTGTAGTACATTGTTTTGTTCTGTACTCAATAGTTTTCGCAGCGTTCGCAATGTAAGGGTCACGTACTTACACCTTGGGTTACATTATTGGTTTTATAGTAGGGATCCCTAATTTATTTGAAAATTTATTATAGCCTAAAACCTTCCTCGATAAATGGACTATACGCCATTAAAAGAATTTTTGAAATCGGACTGGTGGCTTCTGAGATTACCTCGTTCAAACAAACAAACAAACAAACTTTTCCGCTTTATAATATAAGTATAGATTGTACCAGCTAATGTAACACAAGCTTATACAAATACAAATAAATAATTAAATAACATTCATAGCGTTTTGTCTCCGCGCGGCCGCGGAGTCCGCACAGCCGCGGAGCGACCAGAGAGAGGTGTTTTGATTTTTTTATTTCTAAATTCTTGCGGAACCCCGACAGAGGTATCACGGAACCCTAGGGTTCCGCGGAACACACTTAGAGTATAGCTGGTCTATTACATAGGAGTTCACTATTTTCATGATTTATTGCTTCATGGCATTTGTCATTAAATGCTCGAGCTATATTATAGTTGCTAAAATAAATGAGTAACAGACAAGGTATTTATAATAAGGGTGATAATATTCTGATCAATAGGTAATGTCAGATGATCCACGTAAACACTACTTAATATTGTAAAAATAATTTAAAGTTCACCACCTATTCCATTTGGGAAATTTCATAACGATTCGGCGAGTCGAGGCGTGAAGTTGTGTGCAATACCCTTGGGTTACAAATGTTTACAAATGTGATTGTCTTAAATCTATAAATTGTTTGTACTCCGTATGAGCCTAGCTATAGTATAAAACAGTCTTATCTCTTTAATGGCCGTCCATTAATCACGTGAGGTTAGAAAGGGGGGGGGGGGTCTGGCAAAAACCACGTAATATCACGAGGGGGTGTAGTAAGATATCACGTGTATTTATTTATTCCTCCTTAATTTTAGAATAAAATAAGATTAAACTTTATATTAGTAAACAAAATTCGAAAAGTTGATGATATTTGGTGTGAGCCCAGAATCGATGCCACGACTTTCTGGTTCCGAAGCGGGCCGCTCGAGTACTCGACCAGCGAGAATGATGATGAATTAAAGATAATACTCTAAAAATTTTAATTTCCTTGTAGGTACTAAAACTACACGTGATGTTGGATAGGGGGCGGGGGGGTAGTTTTAAATATCACGACGTATTACCAAGGGGGAGGGGGGGGGGGGGGGCAAAAAATGATGAAAAAAACATCACGTGATTAATGGACGGCCCATTACTGGAAAAAAATTTTTTTTAACATCACGCAATCCGGTTAAAACTTAGACCAGCCACCAAAGAGTCGTCAAATCTCACAGTTTTTTCTTTTTGGCCAAAGCAGTTAGTGTAACAAATTCTCTATGTATGGTATGTGTGTCGACATGCTTGGTGCATACCACCAAGTGTACAAATGTACCACGAATAATGTATACAGATGATATCTTCAACTCTTGATACGCCAACGGCTGATGTGGAAATTAATGAGCCAGTTTCTTGTTTTGTTGATGTGAGACTTGTGTGACATGAAAAATGATCTGCTATTTTACCCGAAGGGTGACACAGGAATCTTGTAACTTAACTTCTGTCTTACGACAGATAATGATTGATTGATTTTTAAAATATGATTTAGTGTTAAATTGGTGATGTTCATAAAAATACGAGATTAATTAATATCTTTTATTAGTCTCGATGGTCCAACGGTCCAGCACCCCGCTTCTGAATCAAGAGCTGGCGGGTTCGGAGCCTGGCTCACACCAATGACTTTACGAAATTAATTTAGAAAGTGTTATACACATAAATGATGACGATGATGTCTGAAAATATTATTGCCATACCAGGCACAAAGATTATAGTCATCACCACCATCATGTTCGCCACCATCATGGGACCACCATTTGGGACGTAAACATAACGGCGAGACGAGGCTTAACAGCCACTGCTTACATTTTGGGGAGTATGCTGGTGTAGGTGATTTATAGATTTATAGACTGATAGATTTATCTTCACGAGACTACTTTTCCAAACACAGCGAATACTCACGAATACCTAGTATAAATAAAAAATAGGTGATTTCAGATCTTTTTTAAATTAAGTGAGAAAAATAATTAGCAAAAGGAATTAGAAGCATTGCGACGGAATATTTACCTTCAATATTCGCCAAACTCAATAAAATACCTACCTGTAACAAATTGAATGCCTTTACAACCTAATTTTGTTTTACAACTCGCGTAATACTTTAATGAAATAAAATATAACTATTTCTGTATACGGTAAATGAACTAACGATAGAAAATTATATTCTCCTAACGGAATATCAATTATATCCAATAACGTGTCACTTTTAACTCGCGTAATTACCGTCTGCTCTGCCGATGCATGAGACCGCCTATTATTAATGACTAAGCTTACATTAAAAAAAAACCCAGGGCAAATTAAAGTAGCTTTGCGCAGGTGTCAAAACCTTTGCCGAAGTCAAGCACAAAAAAGGTAATCAGCTTTCAACCCAGAGACCAAGTAGGCATAGACCCGTGATACAGAGATGACGCTTCACACGATTTGAATATCTTTCGAAAGCAAGCCAATTTCTTTTTTTTTTAATTTTCTGCTATCACCGTGAAATAATACAGTTCAAGTAGGTACATATTATTCTGTTTATTAATATGATTGGACTATTTCTTCCGCTAAAAATAATAAGCTGTACCTATTTAATTTCTTCTAATTTTCCATGATCTGATGCTTGTAACAGCAGCATAGGTGGATAATATATGGAGCTGAGAAAATTTAATTATCCCCGTCAAGTAAAATCTAGAAATATAACAATTAACTGCGCTAAGTTAGATTTAACTAAAATAACTATTTATGGTAATTAATCAATACGTTCTTTGAAATATTCATAGTAATGTCATATCTGTCATTATCGTGTTTTATTATATTAAATCAAGGGTGGAGATGATGGATTAGGTCTCACTGCTGACACGCACTATAAAAAGCGTTTTAATATCTCCGCAGTGGGTCTAGAGCGGTAATGCGCTTGAGCTGTAAATAATACAGGTCATATTGTATTGAATACTTCAAATTCATCCAATATTCTCTTCATTTTTGTAAGACTTAGTTTTAATGAAATAAACTTAATTTTGGAAATTGTGTTAATGTTGGAAGTTTGGGAATTGTGATTATTTTGGCGAGAGTGAAAGGTTCATACAATTTTTAGTAGCCTAGTACCATATTCGGGTTAGACTCCCAGTCCCCGTTGAATTTTCATATTTGAACTAGGGTAATATGAGTGCATAATTTATGAATTCTCAAAATTTTATGAGAAAGCGATAGTAAATGTTAACTTAATCGATATAATTATAAGAGGGCCGAGCTGTAAGAAAATCTAAATACATTTTCCTACAATTCCATACGTCATATACAATGGAAACGTCCACTTTCATATAAATCATGCAAAGCTCTAATCAATCACCACCATCTCTGGGAATAATCACCTGATGATATTTTCCTACACAGAATTGATCTCAATATAAATAGCGTTATCGCGTCAGAGGGCAAAAGAAAACATTCCTTTGACGGCCTCCTCACCCCAGCCACTCGCTGTGGCTGTGTGGCGTTGATTCCTTTGCCAATTAAGTAGAAAAACAGCGGGCGCTAGCACACAACGACAATGACGTATTATTTCTATTTTGTTGACACGGAATTGCCAATTATTACAGGTTTTGAAGCTATACATGTTAATTGAATTTTTTTTGTAAAAAATCTATTATGTAAATAACAAAGAGAGAAATCAAATTAGTACTATTTTTAAGCGTTTGTGTAATCTATGGTTTGTCTTCTTCTATATGTTTATGTACACTAATTCAACATGAATTCAAACTACTTGTACAAGTATTTAAAGTTACATCTTCAGAGTTACATCTATTTTGACAAAGTAAAACTAATGAATGTGATTGTGTGGTGCAAACAGTGGGTGGTTTATTAGTCGGCGCTGTACGTGAACTGGACAAGTGTGTCCGACGTTTGGACAAAGTCGGACACCGCACTGCTGATAGGGTGACAATGTGATGAATGAGACACTATTAATTGGAACTATTTCATATAACCATTGTGGTGTTTTTCCCTGTTGTTATTGTTGTCAAAAATGGTCATATTATTTTTGTACTGTGTTACTTAGTAATAGTGATGTGTTGTCCATCAGAGATATTTATTACCATCGCTAAAATTCGAAAAAACTTGAATTAGTGGAAAGCGATTATAAGAAACTAGCCAAGTCTATTTTTTTAAGATCGGGGTAGTTATTTGGCTGTATTTCCTTCGCCTTCCCTTCATATGAAGTTAAGAAAACTACTCATCTACAGTTATATTAGATGATAAAAAAGTAATTACATTGGTTTTAGCATTTTTTTACCAATCTAAATAACTATTATTACATAACGAATGTGATAGCAGTGTATGGCATGATTTCACCTTAGCGATAGTAAGACAAAGCAATATTATTGTTTAATCTAAAGCTAATAAATTATCCCAACATGATCGCCAAACAATAAATACATAAGTAATTGACTTATCTCGAATTAATAATCAGAACACTACTAATTTTAATATTAAGACATTCTCACAAAGCCTTGCGATGACAGCGAGCTGTGATTTTGACAAATGGTTCGTTTTATACAAGTGTAAGTAGTTGTACGGAATGAACGAGTGAATGACTTAACACAAAAGGTTCCCAATCAGTTGCGTGGAGGATGGCGGCGGGCCGCTGATGTGTTCGCAATTAATGCGGAATAACTTCACCTGTGTGTGTCTCTCTGCACTATTAATCAATGAATGACACTTTTCTTGGTTCCAAGTGACAAGTGGAAGAGGAGTTTTATTTAGGCTTCTTTCTCTTTGGTCTGTCTAATTCTGCTTAACCTTTGAAATTGCAACATAGTATACACGAGTTAAAATGGGATAGGTATAGTCTTACCGAACGAAACGCGGAATTAGCCACGTTGCGATGTTATTCTGAAAGTGCGAGGTATTTCACTGGTCACTTTTCTTTTTTTAAAGTCATTTAATAAATTTCCATAGAAGGAAACGCTTTCAGTCTATAACTTAACACTACGTTCATTATTTACCGTTTCAATCTCCTGAACACGGCCACCGTCGCAGCGCTCCGTCGATAGCTGTTCTACAGCCCGACGGTGTTACAATGGTACATATGTAATAAAGTAAAATTGTACGCAGTATTTTTGATAAATTCTTATAAATATTATTGTATACTACTTATTGTGACTGCAGCCATATATTTCCTAAATTATGTATATATAAATTATATAACAATAACAAAACGCCAGCCTACAGGTATCTCCTAGCTTAAGACGGTAATTTACATAGTAAGTCACTGGTTAGTAATTTAGGTATAAATCTATTTGTTGTTTGTTTCATGTAATACCTACTTATATGTCTACCTGTTCATGTAATTTTCATTTAATATTTCCATAGGTTAGACGAGGAAACCTACCTAATCTTTAAAAGTGTTAAAGGCTTTAAAAGTAATATTATTAAAAAAGAATATGTTTTCAAAATTCAGATCTGAAATTCAGTTGTTAACATATATACTAAGTATAACATTACCTTTCATAATCAACTTTATATCCGGGAAGCTACCACTGTGAAAATATTGACTTATCTTGAGTCGAATTGTGAACAAGCAGAAGTTCTTAAAAGGCACAAAGTACTCAGCACTTCCATCCGTCTTTCTTATTACTAAATAGAGTGTTTATCAAAATACACTTGATATTCAAATCTACTACTGACAGTTAACAGGGGTGAGTGTGTGGCGCCCTCTATTTAAATATCAGGAACTATATGGGCATTAAGGATTAGCGCTACAACGGTTTTGTATGGTCGCTGTTTACTTTGTGCTGTGTAGACACTGGGATAATAACAAGTATTAATAGAGTATTCGATACTGTGGTTTTCATAATAAATTTTAAGATAAACTTTTTACTAAGCCAAGTTCGCTGCATGAATGGGCCGGCTCGACCGGTGAAATACCACGACCTCTCAAAAGATCGAAGTGGCTCCTGCCGAGTTTCGTTCGGTGAGAGAGGTACCCGGAGGCCCACCCCCTTCCCCATCCTTTCACATCCTACTCCCTTAAAGGTCGGCAACGCAACTGTAACACTATGTGTTGCAGGTGTTCATGGGCGTCGCTGATTACTTACCATCAGGTGGTAAGCGTGCTCGTTTGCCCTCCTATCCCATAAAAAATAGTGCCTCCTACTAAAATATAAACCTTTCTGCCCAATTATGTATGAGGAGAAACAATTGCCATAGCTGTCTCTATCAACTAATATAACATAACTTCACGAAGGTGTAGGCAGCGGCTGTTAAGCCTCGTCTCGCCATTATGTTTACAAATGGAATAGGTGGCGAACCTATTGCCATACCGGGCATAATAATATTAACACTTATACTAACATAATAATATTAACACTTTTGATGACAACGAATTATTTATAACAATTCACTATGTGAGTACATTAACCACTAATTCTAATACAACCGCTATTAATATAATATCCACCCACTGACAATGGCGGAATTCCCTCCGGATACGGAAAGCACATCGGTGCATTAAAAACTAACCTCCAGTACTCCATTTAGTGGAGTGTCCGTAAGACAATACTTGTTCCCCTCGCGGCCGCTGGAGTAAATTGTTTGCACAATATTCAACCGAGTGTTCACTTACACGAACAAACGGAGCGGAATTTAAGAAACAAAAAGACTCATGTCATGTGTTTTTTTTTTGGGCATGGCATAGATGCCTTTTTACTTGGGCTGAAATTTAAAAAAAAAACTTATTTTTACTAAGTGACATTTAATTAAAATTAAAAAAAAAAGTAAAAGTGTGTGTCCGCTCCGACGCACGACTGGAGTTTACTCCTCAAGAACGATTATAAAATAAAATAATAAATATTTACTGTCTACAAATATGAACACATTTCTTCGTAATAGAGAATGGCGTATCGCTATAAAGAGTGTTTCTATAGTTTCTATATCTAGCTCAGGACATTGTATGGAGTGCCGACTCTTATTTATATGCTCTGTGACTATAAAGAGCTCAGGACATTGTATGGAGTGCCGACTCTTATTATTATATATTGTAAATCGATTCTTAAGGAGTAAACTCCAATAATAAATATATACTAATATATACTATGTACTAACATATTATATTAGAAACAAATACTCTCGAGAGCAATGAATCCGGGTCACTTAAAGAATGTTAAAAATCTCGGAAACTAAAAATGATAGGTTAATGCAATAAATTGTATTTAATAGACAATGTAATACTCCTTAAATGAAAGTAAAAAAAATATGAGTCACCATACATTTTATTAACACAAAATTACATAAAGAAAAAATCTGCTGATCTCTCCTTAAAACAAAAATAGGAAACATGAAATTTTTGAACTTTATTACGATTTTCTTGAATTTTAATACTTCGTATTGCCTCCTCGTGCTTCCATTACTGCGTTTACGCGGTTTGGCATGCTGTACACCAAGTTCCTTATACGATTTTGGGGAATATTCTCCCATTCCTCTGTGAGAGCAATTTTGAGCTCACGAAGCGTGATTGGGGGAGGGTTTCGTTGTTTTACGCATCTGCCTAGCTCGTCCCAAGCATGCTCGATCGGGTTGATATCCGGGCTGCGCGCTGGCCACTCCATACGAGTAATGTTCATCTCTTGAAGGTAGTCATTCACAATCCTACCTGTATGAGGTCGGGCATTGTCATGCATAAATATAGCATCCTCACCTAAATTGACCATAAATGGACCAACGTGATCATTGAGGATTTCTTCCACATATCTTACGCTAGTTAAAGAGCCGTTTTCTATGATCACCAGCTCTGTGCGACTTTCAGAAGAAATTCCGGCCCACACAAGTACAGACCCACCACCGTAGGCTACTTTTTCCTCGATGCATGCTTGCTTGAATCTTTCCCCTGGTCTTCGATACACTCTGTGTCTTCCATCGTGCTTGTAGAGCATAAATTTTGATTCGTCGGAGAACATAACTTTTGACCAATCTTCAATACTCCAATTTACGTGGCTCTGGGCATATCTTAGTCTTGAAATACGATGCCCACGCTCCAGTTTAGGGCCGTTTGCAGGTCTAAGGGGTTTTAAGTTAGATTCAGCAAGCCGACGTCTTACTGTCCATGCACTTGGGTTACTTCCTCCGAGGCGTCGAAACTGATTGGTGAGTTCAGTTCCTGTGAGAAAGCGATTTCGAAGCATGGTGTTCACCAAGTATCGGTCTTCTCGTGCTGTGGTATACCTGGTTCTGCCCGTTCCTGGTCTGCGTAGGTTAGAACCAGTTTCTTCGTAACGTCGGAGAACTCTTTGTACTGTTGACAGCGACACACCAACAGTCCTGGCTGTATCGCGCTGACTCCGGCCGGTTTCCAGCATTGTAAGTATTCTGGTGCATTCTTCAGGCGTAAGCGACATAATTTCAGCTTGAATAATGAATATAGAGCACTATCAACATGGTTTATGTACCCACATAAATGACAGATTACAAACAAAAGCAAAACCAAATGCTGTAATTTCGTAGTTCCATCTTCGAAAGTGGCCCTTTTTCAAATTTGATTTTTTTATGATATAACTTTACAAGAACTAAGAAGTTTTAATACCTTCATTTAAGGAGTATTACATTGTCTATTAAATACAATTTATTGCATTAACCTAGCATTTTTAGTTTCCGAGATTTTTAGGATTCTTTAAGTGACCCGGATTCATTGCTCTCGAGTGTAGTAATTAGTTAACAACGCCATCTGCTGGAATTAGTTAACAACGCCATCTGCTGGAATAGCTTTAGTGTTGTTGTCGTTAAAGCAAGTTAAGTGCTCACAATTTAAAATAATTCACATTCGCCAATAGATGTCAGGAATTCCAATAAAAAAGTAAGTTGATGTTTAAGTTAATTATCGATAAAACACGATAAAATGAAATTTTCTAAAAATGATTCCTAGCTAGATCGATTTATAGCCCCCGAAACCCCCTATATACTAAATTTCATGAAAATCGTTGGAGCCGATTCCGAGATTCACACACTTTTTATTAGGAGTACGATGTTGGCGATGCTACTGTGGCGCCCCTCGTTTCATTACCAAAGATCGAAAAATATTATTGATATTTCATTATTTTATTAGTATGTAATTCGTACTTAAATATAATTTTCAAAAAACACAATTTATAAAAACACAATTTATAAATAATATAATTTTTTTTTTCTCCGCCTGCAATACGTACTTACGTATATGTATGTATGTAAAAAACAAACAAACAAACAAACCCGATCCTAGAAAATGTGTCGAAATTGGTAAAGAGGACGGTAATTAGACGATTATACATACGGCCCTCGTGGTGCATCGGTAAACCGCACTACCGATAACACAAGGTCGGGGCGGGTTCGATCCCTCGTCTGGGGGTGTTTTTTTCTACATGTTTTTACGGTATTTATTTACAAAAATAAATATTTACTGTCTACAAATATGAACACATTTCTTCGTAATAGAGAATGGCGTATCGCTATAAAGAGTGTTTCTATAAAGAGCTCAGGACATTGTATGGAGTGCCGACTCTTATTTATATGCTCTGTGACTATAAAGAGCTCAGGACATTGTATGGAGTGCCGACTCTTATTTATATGCTCTGTGACTATAAAGAGCTCAGGACATTGTATGGAGTGCCGACTCTTATTATTATATACTAGCAGACCGCGCGAACTTCGTACCGCCATATTTTATACATTTTCCACTCAAAAGATTATTGCCGCAATCATATTAATACCCCAAAGCTTTCATCATAAATGGACTATCTAACACTAATATTTATTTAAATTCAAGTTCTTGATACATACATAACTTCAGGCCAGATCCCTTGCGGGGTAGGCAGAGAGAACAAAGTGCCATAAGGCACGATTATTACACGTGTCACTCGCTTAGCTAGTATGTATTAGCGTACTGACAACCAAGACATTGATATTATTTACAACTTCAAAGAAAGCTTTATTAGCAATGCCACTTATGAACAATGAATATAGCAATGAACTTGTCCCAAGTTTTTGCTCAACCTTTAGTTTTTTTTAATACAACATAAACAATTTTTTTTTATATGGTCACTATTGTTGACTTCAACGAAAAAAACGGGCCACCATATTTTCAAACCAGGGTAGCTAACTCACAGTGAGTGTTTTTTTTTTATAAGTCAAATGATGTCAGTCTAGCGATTACGCTTATCGAAATAAATTTACTACATTTTAAAAGATATCACGATCTTAAAAATGTAAAGTTTATTACATATATCTAGAATGTATTATAAATCAGTCACATCAGTCACACCTTGTCAGTGGTAAAGTCACGCAGTGTTCGCTGCATGAATGGGCCGGCTCGACCCGTGGAATACCACGACCTCTCAGATTATCGCTGAAAAGTGGCCTTAGCCGCGTTTCACTCGCTGAGAGAGGTGTTCGGAGGCCCAATCCCTTTTCCCCTCCCCTACCGAAACCCACTCCCGACCCCACCCATATCCCATTGTAAGCGCCGGCAACGCAACTGTAACACTGCATGTGGTGAGGTGGCCATGGGCGGCGTTTGTAACTATCATAAGCCTGCTCGTTTGCCCCTTATACAATAAAAATGTAACCTAATTCCTATCCTATCCTACTTCTAATATATAAACTTCTCGTGTCACAATTTTCCCACACTCCTTCGAAACGGCTTGACCGACTCATTAAATTTTGTATTCATATCGGGTAAGTCTGAGAATTTTCAACCCCCTACGATCAACCCCTATTTTTTAAATTTAATTTTTTGGCAAGACAACGTTTGCCGGGTCAGCTAGTAATATATAAATGTGAATGTAAGTTTGTTTGCGTGCTTTCACGCGATAACTACTCAATCGATCATCATGAAACTTTGTACACATATTCTTTAAAGTAATTTACATATTTTTGAACCCGAAGGAAAAACTTATAAAATAGTCTACAACAATATCCTACATTTTATATTTATACTTTTATACTAATATACTTATACTAATATTATAAATGCGAATGTAAGTTTGTTTGTTACGCTTTCACGCAAAAACTACTGAACCGATCATCATGAAACTTTGTACATATACTCTTGAAGGTATTAGAAGTAACATAGGGTACTTTATATTAAAAAAAATTAAAAAAAATTACGAAAGATAAAACAATTGTTTGTCAAAAAATCGTCAAATTTAGCTACTTCAGTAATGAAGTTTTACAGTATTCGTAAATTAGATAACATAACGTAACTTCACACCTTTTTCTATCCGAAGGTGTAGGCAGCGGCTGTTATGCCTCGCGAGGGACGGTATTACAGTATTCAGGGTTGATACTTATACTTATACTTAACTTTACTTATACTTATTACTTATCATACTTCATATCATACTAATATTATAAATGCGAATGTAAGTTTGTTTGTTACGCTTTCACGGGATAACTACTCAACAGATCATCATGAATCTTTGTACATATATTCTTGGGGGTATTAGAAGTAATAAAGGATACTTTCTTTTTTCTCTCTTTAATTAACATATATTTGCACCCTAAGGAGAAACTTATAATATAGTCTACAAAAATATCCTACATTAATACTCTGCATTTATATTATATAAAATTGTTAAAGTCCAAAAATATTTATTTTTGTTACAGAGAAATATATTTTACCGTTTGTTGTTGCATTTTAATAAAGCATATTGTGAGATTTTTAAACGTCATACCTAATGTTGTAATTTTGAAAATTGATAATCCCAGCTAAGTAAGAAAATAGAGTTATTATATTGATTCAATTCTATGGTAATGATTTTGATACTTATTTATTGGCTTCAATGCGAGCGAAGCCGCGGGTAAAAGCTAGTACTCTTATAAAATTGTTACAGTCCAAAATTATTTATTTTTGTTACAGAGAAATATATTTTACCTTAAAAAATGTTGTTAGTTTTTTAAACGTCATTGTAAGTAGTAATTTTAAAACCTAATAATTCCAGCCAAGCAATAAAACAGAGTTATCATATTGGTTAACTTCTATAGTAATGATCTTTGATATCTATTTAATGGATTTAATTCGAGCGAAGCCGCGGGTAAAAGCTAGTAACTTTTATAAATAAAAATACCACAAAATACTATTAAATACTACAAATTTTAAACATAACATAACTTCACGCCTTTTGTTACCCGAAGGTGTAGCCAGCGGCTGTTAAGCCTCGTCTCGCCGTTATGTTTCGTCCCAAATGGAATAGGTGGCGATCCTATTGCCATACCGGGCACAAAGTTTGTCAGTCATCGATATTTATCACACATAACTTCCGAAAACAATTTCGAAAAGTCATTGGTGTGAGCCAGTGTCTGGAATCGAACCCCGGACCTCTGGATCAGAGGCCGTGCGCTCGCCGACTGCGCCACCGAGACTTTTTTAAATTTTAAATTCTGATTAAAGTATTGAGCGATATGATGACAAAGAGTGAAACAACAACAAAACATAACTTCACGCCTTTTCTACTCGAAGGTGTAGGCAGCGGCTGTTAAACCTCGTTTCGCCACTATGTTTTCATCCCAAATGGAATAGGTGGCGAACTTACTGCCATACCAGGCACAAAGTTTATAGTCATCGATATCTAAATACACATAACTTCAGCAAACAATTTCAAAAAGTCATTGCTGTGAGCCAGAACTCGAACCCGCGACTACTTTATACAGAAGTGGGGTTCTCGACATCTGGACCACCGGTACCTTTTAGCAACAAACAAACGTAAAAAAATCTACCTGCTAGCTGTCGCGGTCCGAGCTGTCCGAGTCGGATACATCATCAGTGTAACTAATTATTTCCCTATGAAATGAATTCTTACATTTTGTATTTTGCGATATCTTTGGAATTAAATGTCCGAATTGAATTATTCAAACAGTTCTAGAAAGGTGTTGAATCTGTCTTTTTATTGAAGTAATTTATTTTCAGGAAAGTTAAATTCAAGGTACAAAATAAAGCATTTTTATAACGACATCAATTTAATTATTTTAAAAAACTCAAAAAACACTTATTGTGAGATAACTACAATAGTTAGACATATGCCATCGCGGACTTTTTTATAGACAAATTTATGTTCTGTAAAAGTGTAGTACATTGTTTTATTCTAGAATCAATAGTTTTCGCAGCGTTCACGATGTAAGAATTATTTTCGAGTCATTTTCTTACACCTTGGGTTACATTATTGGACTTATAGTAAGGATCCCTAATTGATTTGAAAATATAATATAGCCTAAAGCCTTCCTCGATAAATGGACTATATACCACTGAAAGAATTTTTAAAATCGGACTGGTGGTTTCTGAGATTAGCGCGATTCTGTGACTATAAAGAGCTCAGGACATTGTATGGAGTGCCGACTCTTATTTATATGCTCTGTGACTGCATAACGCATTTCGTGTGACAGTCACGTGACTAGTACGATTTTGGTCCCCATAATTTTCATACCCCGGGCCTATATATGTAAATCGATTCTTAAGGAGTAAACTCCAATAAACTCCAATAATTAAAATTAAAAATAATTATTTACGTAGACGCTACGTAAATAAATACATCTTTTTCGGGGCACCAATTTCACGGTTAAATTTATTTGCTCTAGATTAAGCGAAAGAGGAAGAATGTAAGGGATTTAACTCAACACTGTTCACTCCACTACTATTTTTGTTGTTTCTTTTTTTATGGCCTAGTATTTTCCCTATAGTAATATACAGTCATACAGATATGGTTAGTAGGTACTACTGTACTAAATTCCACTTCTTTCATAGCGGACTGCTTATTTGCCATGCTTCTGGTACTTACATACCTTTATTAGTGACACCATGTTGACACTCAGTAACTGTCCCCCGCCCCCCATATTTGTCACCCGCAACACTTGTCTCATTCAATTGTTTCAACAAAACGAGTACAGCATTAGTGGCACTCATGTTGTTTAGTTTCAAATTCCTGATACTTGGGGATATTATTGCTTGAAACTGTTTGCTTATTGATATTTTTGAGGGGTAAGTTTTTTGTTTAATTTTGATGTTTTAGTTAGAGATGGCAAAGGTGCATTAAAGATAATTGTAATTCGACATATTATATCTTATCGCCATCATCAGTTTATCGTCAAAAAAAATCAGATAAATCTTGGTAAAGAGAAGATATCTTGGCAAAGAAATAAAAAAATGGGATAATAGACTCTTTCTTAAGGATCAATAATGATTTTACTTTATAACTTAATTTTAATGAAGACCTAGATGAAATTATAATTAACTTTCTCTCAGCTTAATTATTCACAAGAGCTTACCCAAATCTCGTATTATCAACTCAAGAGTACAAATTAAGAATTCAAAAGTAGCTGTCCAGTGCCCCTCTAAATCAGGGATAGTAGGGATTTCTTTGAACATCATCTTGTATCTCTGCCCTCTAGTCCTCCACATTTAGGTGAGTTTACGTAAGAGGGGAGAGAGAGAGAGATTCACGGTGGAAATTGTATACGTGTCAGTTTGTTACACGGGCTCTTTGTAAACAAAATTGAATATTCAGTGAGGTGTTAGGGAAATCACTGTTATACTGCTTCAGATGGACTTAGTGGCCATCATGTTATTACGTATACATGCTCTGTTGCCATTGGTGATAAAAATATTGAAAGGAAAAAACGGGTATTTTGTTTTTATTTAACTGACTCTAATAGGTAGTTAAAGCGTACCTCTCTCACCGAACGAAACGAAGCATGAGCCTTTACGTCGATCTTCTGAGAGGTCGTGTTATTTCACCGGTCGAGCCGGCCCATTCATACAGCGAACTGCTTGGCTCTACCACTGTTTGTTCATTGTTGTCGTAATAAACTAATCTGTCTATGAAATCATTGATGACAATAAAGGGTAGTTTTCGCACACTCTCCGCTTTTAGAGTTAATATTTGATGTTCCCAATCGTCTACGCAGATTAGCTTTTACCAGGGAAAACAAAATAGAAGTGTTAGCGTCACGTTTATGATATATGAAAAAATTTCAAGAGAAAAAAGATACCCGGGCGTTCTTAGTTAAATGTTACTGTATTTTACAAAAAACAAATATTGGGATACAAGATATTTAAAATGGTTTTCAAATTGTCTAAAGAGTCAGCTAAATAGCCGAATATGTCCATTTAAATCTGAGCAGTTGCTATCTACCCCTTCCGTTAAATTGCCATACGTAATAAGTACCTACAAGCGAACCGTAGTTGAAGCCTTCAGAGCCCTCGTGAGCTGTCGCAAATTAAATTCCATCCTCGGCCACTGACAACCATTCAGTTTTCACAACGTCCCAAATATTATTGTGAGCAGTTTTGTGTTGTTGAGGGTACAGAAATATTTTGTCAAATAGATTTTACTAGTTTCAGTTCTTTTTTTTACGTTCCTTGTAGAATGTTAGTCTAAGTTGTAAGTAGAAGTCACCTAATAAGTCAGTATTCCACTTCTACTTAAGAAATTTCGAGTCCTAATCCCGATTGTAAGGGATAAACATCCAAAAGAGTAGGTATTAAGATCAATGCAAAATTTGCTAGGCAATTACTGAAGTAAACTTTCATCGACGGATCTTTAAAAACTGGAGTAGTTTCACTTCAATTTTATTTTCCCTGTAATAACGGTCACCCCATGCACACCCCATAAACGTCCAGATCAATTTTTATCCTGCACTGACCCTCGTATGAGATTCTATTTAATTTCTGTAAACTATTCACGTCTATGAAATTGACAGGACATCAAAAACATGCCCACGTTGAAAGTTATTCGAGGTGGCTTTTTTTACAAAAAAAAATGCGGAGACTCTAAATACCTTCACGCCTATAACACTCGAAGATACAGGCGGCGGAAATTTGCCTGGTCACGCATTAGTTGTTGATATTTATCAGATTTCGAAGAAAATAGCTAAAACATCGCCATCGAGCCTATTTATTACTGCTCATTTAAACTAACCAGATTCAATAGAAGCCGACACCACAGTCTAGATTAATCTCTCCACGTATTGTATAAAACCGTAGGTACAGTATCCACACGCACCACCATTCATGGAGCCGACATAATTAAGAAGTATCCCATATTAGTTCACATCACTAAAGCTGATCAGCTATTTTAATTGTCAGCGTTATACGCTTAGGTGATAAGCTTGGAAGCAGTATACACACAGAGGTATAAGTTTTCTATTAAAAAGGTAGATATAGTAGATCCAGAGTTCTAGAATTTTCAAAGATTGAGGAGAATAGGCCCGCTATCATTGAATACAATATTTTGTTAGGCGAATACGAGGAAACGCTGCCTAGTGTTACAGTCAGATACAAAAAGAGTGAAGCTATAAAAAAAATCCTCAAATCCAACTGGCATCGTGTTAAACTCTAGTTTTAATATTTTTTTTAATATTCAATTGTAAGTTTCAGTTAAATATTTTACTACTGATCTTCGGACAGAAAAAAAAAGCATTAAAATTTATTACTCCTGAAATATCACTAAACTTATAAGCTTTTCTCAAATTACCCTGCATAAAATGTATTATTCCTAATATATCATTGTGAAAATTGTTGACACAATTGATGTCGGGGACTTTTTGTGGCAAATATATATTGATCACTGCCGATTGAGAGCGCGTAATTATGAGACAAAAAAGTATATATTGTACCGAGCGGCGGGGAGTGCCGGCACCGATACATTACGGGAAATGCGTATAAACGAGTAATTGCTTCACATCGAAACGTCTGAATACTAATGCGTAATGATTATATGTTAACTGTTTCTTAAGTGTAATTAAATTTTTATTAATTAGCTATTTTATATCATGGCTTAGAACGGCTGGGGAAAGCGTGATGGGTTGAAGAACTATTTTGTAATTATCAAAATCTTAATATTGGCAATACTGAATTATAAATATTTGTCAGTTCATTATTTTTGCTTTATGACTGAAAATTAAATTACCTTTAGCAAAACAAAGAAAAGTGGTAGAGCCAAGCAGTTCGCTGCATGAATGGGCCGACTCGACCGGTGAAATACCATGACCTCTCGGAAGATCGACGTAAAGTGGCTCATGCCGCGTTTCGTTCTGTGAGCGAGGTACCCGGAGGCCCACCCCCCTTCTCCATCCTTTCCTCTCCCCTATCCCTTAAAGGTCGGCAACGCAACAGTAACAGTAAATGTGTTGCTGGTGTCCATGGGCAGCGTTGGTTGCTTACCATCAGGTGACACGCCTGCTCCTTTGCCCTCCTATCCCATAAAAAAAAATAACTAACACAGTAGCATAGTGGTTTATAATGCTGCTTACTGTTGCGTAAAAGTAGGTGGGTTCAATTCTCACCTATGTATAAACACTAGTGCACACACGCTATGAAGGTAATCTTGCGTCTAGCGGCGTCCAGACCTTTCATTATGAAGTATGTATTTGTAACATTTGAATGGTAAATTATACTTACAATCAGTTGATTAGGGACTTCAATTTATCAAGACAATCAGGTGATAACCCATTAAGTGGTCTTATTCTCTACCGCCCTAAAATTGGTGTTATAGCCGAGTACGCATTGCTTGATATAAATAAGCTGATAGGCCTTGGAGTTTCCAACTATCGAATATAAATAATCTATCTTCCATATATTACATACATAAAATTAGCAAAGATTAATTAAAAAATAAACGTACAAACATACAAATCATTTCGTCTATTAGAAAATATGATTTTGTGTAGGTATTAAGTTACATTGAAATCATCACGATACCTCCTACAATAAGGAAAAAAATAAAGAGGATATCGTTTGAACACAAGCTTTAATGATTATATAGACGGTCATTGAAATTAAATAATTAACTCTCACTCTGGATCATTTGCCATTACTTTACTATACTTTACTTTACTATAAAAAAACTATTTATACTATACGGTAATTATTTTGGCATAATAAGAAAAAATGGTATATTAGATGTATAAAAAAATATCTCAAAACAGATCTGAAGCCGCCATTTTGAATGTCACTTTTCGCCTATTCCCGCTAATTCTAACTTTTTACTAAAATAATATAAAACATATTAGCATACTTACTTACTTAAATTAGTATACTCACTTACCTAAATAAAATACGAGTGCGTGTTTCAAGGAGATCTGTTACATTACGATAGTGCGTCTTCAATATGATCGGTTTTATTTTTAGTTTATTGATTTACACAAAAAAACAAACAAACAAACACACATAAATGCAAACGCCGCTTGGATTAACTTGTATTTTCATTTAGTCTAAGGTCCAAGTTACGAGGGAACGTTGATTTATTATCAAAGTACTGCAGAAATTTAACCGCCGATGATTTTCTTAAATCCAAATTGAGATTGTCACATTTCATTAGTGAAAACACTCTCTATTTGAGTATATATTGCCTAATTCTCTGACTTTTTCGTCTGTACACGGGTGTTACGACATGAATAGACGTCCAACCGCGACAGATCTATGTCAAATTATTAATTTCTTTGGCGCGAAAATCCAGACACACAATTAAATTAAATCGCGATACATGGCTCATCACCAACTGATATGTTAAGGTTGGTGTGGTATAAATCAATAATAAATATCTACAGATTACAATATAGGAAATGATCCGTGACGGAACAATTAGTTAACTAGCAAATATCAGAGATATATATTTGCGTTTTCACTTGAACCATACTTGAGGCTCCGCTGGTATCGCATAGGTGTGTCTGGTGATATATCAACGCGCGCGTAACGGCGGCGCCTGCTCGGTCGCGCCCCGCACCAGCTACGATTTATATCCACAATAATCTTTAATTCCAACATAATTTAATTTGAACACGCCGCCATCAGACTTAATTATGATATCTCCCGATTCACAGTGTGTAATGTGGTTTTTTAAAAAAGTAATAGGCTGAATAACATGATTCCGTTTGCTCATTTTTTTTATTTTTCCCTTCGCCTTGCTTGTTTAGAATCGGTCAGCTGCGTGTCTCTACAATCAAATGTGTTTGGAGGATTTTTTGCCCTTGCAACATTGCAAAGATTTCTTTTTTTATTTTATTTAATTCCTCGAATGAATATATTGTGCATATAGTTAGGATTTAATTATATTGTTATATTTTTATATTAGGTCGGGGAAAAAGTCTTTTCGCATAACGTAGGTATAAACTTATTATAAAATTTCTTTGACTGTACTATTTGTGTCTGGCTGGTTTTGGTAACATTAAAAAGGTTACATTATAAAGAAAAGAAAAAAATAAAAAAAGTTGTTTCCCGCTATTTTTCATTTGTTTTTCTCTCCGTAAAAATGAGTGAATCTAATGAAGAAATTCGATACATTTTAAAATTTTATTATAAAAAAGGCAAAAATGCAACTCAAGCAGTGAAAAAAATTTGTGATGTTTATGGACCTGATGCAGTGTCAGTAAGAGTAGCACAAATTTGGTTCAAACGTTTTCAGTCCGGAAATTTTGATGTTAAAGATGCACCTCGCTCTGGTCGCCCTGTTACGAATAAAATGGACGCCATTTTTGAAAGAGTGGAGCAAGATCGGTATATTAGTAGTTACGATGTAGCTGAAGAACTGGGAATTGACCACAAAACAGTTTTGACCCATTTGAAGAAAGCTGGTTATACAAAAAAGCTCGATATTTGGGTGCCACACGAGCTCACTCAAAGAAACTTAATGAACCGTGTTCTCATTTGCGATTCATTATTGAGACGTAATGAAACCGAGCCGTTTTTGAAGAGATTGATAACTGGCGATGAAAAGTGGATCACGTACGACAAGAACGTGCGAAAAAGGTCGTGGTCGAAAGTTGGCCAGGCTTCACAGACTGTGGCCAAACCTGGCCTAACACGAAATAAGGTGATGCTGTGTGTATGGTGGGATTGGAAGGGCATTGTTCATTATGAGCTTTTACCGTCCGGCAAAACCATCGATTCTGATCTTTACTGCCAGCAACTGATGAGATTAAAGGAAGCAGTCGAGAGAAAACGGCCGGAATTGATCAACAGGAAGGGTGTGGTCTTTCATCACGATAACGCTAGACCACACACATCTTTAGCCACTCAGCAAAAATTAAGAGAGTTCGACTGGGAGGTCCTAGTGCATCCACCATATAGCCCTGACCTTGCGCCTTCAGATTTTCACCTGTTTCGGTCTCTTCAGAATTCTTTAGGTTCTGTAAGGTTGACCTCAAGAGAGGACTGCCAAAACTATTTGTCCCGTTTTTTTGATCAGAAGTCCCAAAGTTTCTACAGTAACGGGATAATGTCTCTGCCCACAAAATGGCAGAAAGTTATTCAACAAAACGGTACATATATATTGTAAATAAATGTAAATAAACTTTGAAAAAAATGTCTTGACTTTTCATACAAAAATACGAAAATACTTTTTCCCCAACCTATTATGTTCATTTATTATGTAATCAGATATACATTTTTTTATTAACCATTAGGTAGCTCGTTTTTATTAATGGCTATTTTACTTTCTTCAAATTTGTAATGGTGATGAAAAATTAAAAAATCAATATTAATAGCATATATAGGTACATCTCCGTACATCTTTTTTTTAGTTACACGAAATTTTCGTCATAATATGTTTGTGGTAACTGTTTCTGAGTAAATAAAAGTCATTCATTTTGATCATTTATTTTCAAATCGTATATCGCAATTCATCAGATTGGAGTTGTAGAAATGAATTGTAGTTTTCTAAAATAATTTATTAATATTCTTAATTTTGATGATATTATAATACAATACACGTAGCCACGAATGATTCGATCTTAATTATGATAGCTCGTGATGAGAAATGAAGCATTCGATCGGAAGAAATCAATATCTTGTCGATGTTTATATTTATTTTATAAAATACTGTGTTACTTATTATACGCCATCTATAGGTACTATACGCCGTCAAAAGTAATTTTAGACTGATATATTTTATGCAGTAGTTTTCATTGCATAGTTTTTTTACGTTTCTATGTTGATTATGTTCTGATTATATTATTATACCCTAGTCTATTTGTTAAAACTCATTTCAGAAGTTAAATCTATATCTATACTAATATTATAAATGCGAATGTAAGTTTGTTTGTTACGCTTTCACGGGATAACTACTCAACAGATCATCATGAAACTTTGTACACATATTCTTGGAGGTATAAGAAGTAACATAGGATACTTTTTTTTCTTCTTACTTTCTTAAATTTATATATATTTTCACCCGAAGGAAAAACTTATAATATAGTCTACAAAAATATCCTACATTATTACTCTGCATTTATATCTTATAAAATTATTAAAGTCCATAATTATTAATTTTTGTTACAGTGAAATATATTTTACCGTTTGTTGTTGCATTTCAATAAAGTTGATTGTAAGTTTTTTAAACGTCATTGTATGTTGTAATTTTAAAAATTGATAATCCCAGCTAAGCAATAAAATAGAGTTATCATATTGATTCATCATTTGACACTTATTTAATGGCTTCAACGCGCGCGAAGCCGCGGGTAAAAGCTAGTACAGAATATATAGATTCGTAATCCCCTCAGAAGTTTGAAGAAAATACTATTACACCATAAGACTTACCATGAATTAAAACTTCAGGAATAAAAGCTTTGCATTTCAAAACAATATAATATGTTGACGTCCTCCACTAGTGGGTCACCACAGCTACGAATACCAATTATAATGTCTGTTATACCCATAATATTGAAGTCCGTGCATGCTTAACATAAAATCTTATTCTAAATATAACAAACTAACCGCGAAACATTAATTAATTAAGTTGCACATTATCACATATTCAGTTATCTCCATCTTCCCTTCATTGTTATCGAGTGAGATCGCAAAAAGGCTTCTCGCGCCGACAAAAGTCGATACACACCAACATTGCAGTTCAGGAATTTGAACGTAACCGCGCTCATTAACGCTTCGGCCGGATCGTGACATCGCGAAATAAAATCACTGTAACGCCTTCATTAGTACACACTAAAAGCTACGTTATAATACAATAAATAAAACTTAATTTTTATAAACAGTGTTAGAATAAATTTGAATTAGAAATGTAATTGAAAAAAAAAATTGAAGCTGGTCGAAAATAAATTTTTAATATTTTGCATAAAGTTTAATTCGGAATTTAAGTAGTAGACGTTGTGTAAGATGTTACGTTCTTAATTTAAATTTAAAATTATATTTTTAAAATGTCGTATAATTTTGTTTTTGTAGTGAGATTGTGTATTTAATTTTATTACATTAAAGTTGGTTTCAGATTACAGGAATGATGTTGTAAATCGTTTTTAAAGGTGAGCCCATAAGTGTACGAGACGCGATTAGCGTTTTTGTGTTGGCGACGTAATTAGGGGTTATCGGCGGCGGCGCGTATGAACACATAAATAAAAGGAGTGTTTGTGAATTAGCAACCAGGTAACTACTTCTTTGGACTTAAATTTTACTCGATCAATCCGCGGCATTCAATTTTTTTTTATTTTGAAATTGTCTAAGACAGAGTATAAATGTTTTATCTGTTCGAGTAATTCAAAGTGCTAATATGAAAGATGGTAATATATGAAACTTTAATAATTTATAATGTAATACTTTAATCGAAAGTTATAAATTTGTATTAACGACACACTATGATGGTTATTCTTTTATAGTTTATTACTAATATATTTTTATTATTACTCATATAACACAACAAAAATAATAGTGTCGACACGACTCTACATTTTTATTATAACTTAACATTTACAATTAATTTTCGCTCTTAAAATTGGAATTATTCGAGAAATAAAAACGAAAAAATAAAAACTTGTGTGGTTTTATGAAACCACCGTAAAAGTGAAACTTTTTTTCACATTATAGACATTTAACTAAAAATTTTCGAAAATCGAATGTAAGTCACTGTTCACGTATTTTAGTTACCATAAAATATTGGTTACGATTTTAATTTACTTGCCATCTTGTATTTGTTAATAGGGTTTAATAAATGTTTTTTATTTTACGTGGTCACGACAATAATTCCTAGATGGCGCTACTAGGTTGCTACTATTGATGATTCTGCCGTAATATCGTATTATATCGATAGATGTCGCCCGAATCGACAAGTATTCCAGCTACGGCACTAGGGATAACGCGACACCTATTAAACGTTAACAACATTACAACAAAGGATCTTTACAAAACAAAACGATATTTTTTCCTCCAGTAAATATGATATTTTGATTTATTATGAAAATGTGACAAATACATATATAAAGAGCACTATCTTATCGCTAATAAATTGACGAACATAACTGTGTCACATATATGTAGTTCACTTTTTTTGATTTGGAAACTTAAAAGCCTCCGTCGTTTACAATACATACGAATTTATTATATTCCCTTTTATCGTGTCATTTGTTATATTAATAATATAATTTTTTTTTTCTCCGCCTGCAATACGTACGTACGTATATGTATGTATGTAAAAAACAAACAAACAAACAAACCCGATCCTAGAAAATGTGTCGAAATTGGTAAAGAGGACGGTAATTAGACAATCATTCATACGGGCCTCGTGGTGCATCGGTAAACCGCACTACCGATAACACGAGGTCGGGGCGGGTTCGATCCCACCCGAGTGCAAACAAACAAATATATTTATTGTGTTGTTTGTACGTGTAAATAAACGATAATAGACGTGAAAGGCGCTCTGACGAGCGCCTTTCACTTTATCCCTACTCCGCGGCCGACCGTCACGCGACATGCAACACGCAGACGAAAAAGTTCGAGACGATGTAATAAAAGTTTCACTTTAAAAATAATCAATTTATTATACAAACAGAAAAAAATAAGCAACTAAACATCTAGTACTTACACCTAAAACGTAACAAGTTACTTTATTTCTAAGGTCTGAACCAAAACTGGTTTTCCGGCCGAAACCGAAACCGAAACTGAATGTTCGGCCGTCACTTCAGTTTCGGCCGAAACCGAAACGGAAACCGAAACTCACGTGTTCAAGTATAAAATTTCATAAAATACTAAAATTTGATGCATTTTCCCTATTATTTTGCATTAATTTGAACAAGAAACGAAAAACAATGGATATATGTATTAATTTTATTCCAATCAACAACATAACTTCACGCAATTTTCTATGCTAAGGTGTAGGCAGAGGCTGTTAAGCATCTCCTCGCCGAATCGTTACATCCCTAAAGAAATAGGTAAAAAATGAAATAGATAAAAACCAATATTCAAATCGGTAATTGTTTTTGTTTCATAAAATACTAAGTACCTATTGGTATTTTGAAATGTTAATATTAAATAATATGTTTTGTATTTGTTCTCAGAAGAATAATTAATCTCTTTTGAGATACTACTTAACTAAAAATGATCATCACTTTCCTGCCCTTTTCCCACTTTAAATAGGGTCGGCACAACATGTCATCCTTTCGAACTATCCATGTTGTCAAAAGAATTGTGCTGCTGGAAACCACAGGCCATGTGGACGAAAAGACTGACACTGTGGTCAACACGCTGATGAAAGTGTCTCAAAGACTGTTCCCGAGATCGCAGAAAAAGGAGTGCAAACTCTCTGCTGAGACGGTCGAACTGATGAGGCAAAGGTGAGAAACTCCATCCGATCAGCTGTCTTCGTCAGAATGGAAAAGCCTAAACCAGCGTATTAGAAAGCTGATGCGGCATGACCTTCGTCGATCGAATACCCAAGCAATCGAGGACGCGATCGACCGCAACAAAGGGTTGAAAGTGTTTGCTCAGCAGCTTTGAAGGCCCCATCTGACGAAGCTGAAAATTGCGGATGGACGTGTCGTCACCTCTAAGCCCAAGATTCTCACAGAGATCGAATCTTTTGGTGGGGTCCTTTAATCCACAGGGATAACCAATCCGACGGGACACAGCGATGATGACCACACAGACCCACAAAATCCGGCGGGACTCCTTTCCTCAAGGAATTAGCAGGTCTTTTTAATTCCGTCACACACCCGTCATACCCCAGGCTTTACACACTGGTGTATGATGGAATTGACCACAGCCACCACAAGCTTAAAGCAGGAGTGTGGTGGTGCTGTTCTTCAAAGGTGATAATACCTTACTGAAGAATTACAGACCCATCTCACTCCTGAGCCATATCTACAAGTTGTTCTCGAGGGTCGTCACGAATCGTCTCCCGAAGATTTTGTACCGTGGACCACATCCATACTGTTCGGCAGATTGTACAGAAGACTGAAGAGTATAATCAGCCGCTGTGTATGGCAGTCGTGGATTACGAAAAAGACTTTGACTCCATCGAAACTTGGGCAGTTCTGGATGCATTGCAGCGATGGGGGAATGACCGGTGTTATATCGAAGTATTGAGATGCTTGTATGACACCGCCATGATGGCTGTCTAGACGGAGTTGTCATATCTCCCAAACTCTTCACCAACGCTCTGGAGGACGTCTTCAAGATACTGGACTGAACTGGATGGAACTGGACAGGGTATCAACCATCAGGTTAGGTCAGACGAACTCAGAAATGCTGCTGGAAAAGACTGGATGTGGAAGGCAGTGAATCGGCGTTGTTGTGGCGTACATTAGGAGAGGCCTATGCCCAGCAGTAGACTGCAATAGCCTGCAATGATGATAATGATGATGGATAGGAAAGGATTTGCAAATGGAATGAGGAGGGGGAGAAAACAGTGTAAATAGAGCGTTGGGTGGATACCTCGTAACCTGGGCGTAAACAATCTGAGCAACAAAAGCCAGCACGCTTTTCACTGTGCAGTATTGATCCTAACACTAACTTATGAAAGCGAGAGTTGGGCATGGCAGAGGGTGCATGAAACTCGATTTTGGCCGAAACTCGGCCGAAGCCGAACTTTCGGTCGGACACTATTTATTTCCCTATTACATTAGATTATTACAATGATAATTATGTTTAATGTTTATTAGCCTATGATATTATTCTGTGTGGCAACACTGAAAATAATTGACTTTGTAATGTTAGCGGTTGCGTATGCGCAGACACAGTGCGACCATAAGTTATGCTCGATTTGATACATTATAAAAAGTATGCTCTACAATTGCCATTATTTTTATTTATAGTAATGGCTCGCAAAACGAATTAAAAAGACACATAACGAATAAAGTATACGATTTTAAGAGTATATGATGAAATAGTTAACTGATTTTTGCACATTGTTATTATTTGTATTCGTTGAAATTACGCTTACGATGAAAATAAAATGGCGGATAGTAATCAGCTGATCAGTGTGTGAACGTGTTTGCATTTTTTAGTTTCCCATATTGCTTTACTATTTATTATAATTATCATTAATTTAAATTATAATGAGTGAATAAAATATAAATAAGTAAATTTGAATGCAATTTTAAATTGCAATTTTACATATGGATTTCTAAGGGCTAATAATGGAAACTAATGTCAGTCTTGTTTATATGTATTTAAGATAGAAATTAACATAGCCTTAATGGAGGTACTTATAATTAAGACTAACATTAAAGATTAAGATCTGTGATTTTTTCTAGATATTATAAATTCATGGAGAGTCTAGTGCGTATAAAAACTTGGTCGCATGAATTGGCGCACATGCAAATAGTGGCTCGACGGATTTATTAGTCCATGTTCGAATTTGTTGTTTTTTTATTATCTAATGTAACTTCCTCATAGTTCGCAGTTAATTATTATTAAGTATTTTTTTATGCATGTGAAATGCTAGTGCCTAACGAGGGTAATATATTTTTAACCAGTTGTGGCCGTTCTAACCACGATAACTTTTTACACATTAGATTAGGTTCATTACATTTTAAATGGAAGTAAGCTTAGTTCATTATCCATGCTAAGGCTATCAACCTCTGAAAGATGGAAAGTAGTCCATACAATAGTTTCGGAATTGAAACTAAACATAAATAATATTAGCAATAAACAAAATTGACAGAGTATAAAGAACTGGATTTTATACTGATTTACTACAAGCACAGATAATTTCGAACTGGTTTGTTTATTAACTACAAAAACTTTGTTTCTTTAATGAAAATTTTAACATTCTGCAACCATTTACGCAGGAATAAATTCTTTAGTCTAAAAACTCTGAGCCCTGGTAGTAGATACATGATACCACCATACTTTGATACATTGCAAAGATACTATTGCTCTTTTTATAGTAAATCCTTTAAAAGAAATTATTTGCTCGATAAAAAGTGATTTGTAATTTATCTAAGAGTTTTCTATTCATAGCTTATAGGGCAATGGCTGACATGTAGGGACATGTTTCATTTCTGGCAGGATTTCTATCTCTTAATTAACGCATAAAGATCTATTTGTATAATTAATATTTCTTTTTGCATCTCCTGATATCACTCTTAAGTCGTATATAAAATTAACACTTGTCCGTCCAGTGGTTGCCAAACTTGACGGTCGTACAAATAAAAGCATTCTGACAATAATTGTTTTATGTTTTACATATTTATTTCTCTGACTTTCGCGTATCTCACTCATAGATTAAAACAAGCAAGAAAATAGCTTTTGAATGACTACCATCTCTTTGTTCAGCACTCGTGAAAATGACCTCTGTAAAGAGTTCGAAACGTCGGGAAATAAATAAAAATAAGTAATAAATAAACGCGATATAATCCTAAAAGTTGTTTTAATCTTTTTATGTTTTGTTAAATTATCTTCCTTTGATCTCATTTTATTGATTAATTTGGTATATTTTAAGGTAGATTTTTATCAGGGAAAGGATATGATATCTATATATAGCATATAAGAGGACAGGCAGCGGATAGCGACTTTTTATACTATGTAATGATACATGTAACATAAATAAATACACCCTCAAACATACCAATTTGAATATAGTAATAATAACGCAATGCATGCACAAAATATTATTTTTATCATTATCATTCTTATTTGTGAAATTACTTAAGGTACCTACATTTTCGTTTCTATTGAATTTCGTTCGAGCCAAGCAGTTCCCTGCATGAATGGGCCGGCTCAGAAGACCGACGTAAAGTGGCTCATGCCGCGTTTCGTTCGGTGAGAGAGGTAACCGGAGGCCCGGGAGGTGGTGCTTCCTTCCCTATCCTTTCCTATCCCCTATCCCTTTAAGTTCGGCAACGCAACAGTAACACTATATGTGTTGGTTGGTTGGTTGCTTACCATCAGGTGCCACGCCTGCTCGTTTGCCCTCCTAGCCGATAAAAATCGAAAAACAAAATCGATACAGATTCCGATTCTGAACAAATTAATTTCAGGGTGCGCATTAATCATAATACACGTTATATATATGGATATGGTATTAAGTATATAATTCAAAATATCCGTTATCCATCGTTAATTTGTTATCAGTGGTATCAGAAAATGCATTCTGCCCATACATGAACGAAGTTTGCCGGGACAGCTAGTAGAGTAATAAAACTAGTTGACGTACGTATACTAAAAATAACGAAAAAAACATAGTGTTATTAAAGAAGGTCTATTAAAATCCATAGCTTCCGATTACAAACATAAATAACACTAATACATGGTCCTTATGTCTTAAGTAATAGTAATACTCCCACTATTAAGTACGTTGTTACATGTTTAGTACAATGTAATCCAAATACAATGTTAATAAGTTAATTTGTAAGGCAATTAAATGATTACGAACAATGTTTACAATATTTACGATTTCTCTTTCAATTGACTCGTAGAAATACATACAAAATTTTTTTGGAAAACTAAGGATAGCCTACAAACTAACTCAAAGATATACTAGATTAGATAAATAAATTTTACATAATCAATGGCATAAATTCACTGTTGAATAAAGGATAATGAAACCTTATCTGACTTTGAACTTTCTGAAAAAATAACCGTGTTATCATAAAAAATTGAGAGTGTTTATTATATATATTTTTTTTAATAATATGTTCGAAAATAATTTTGGGTGTACAATACTATCAAATTGACATCCACTGTCTTATGTATCGGTCACTACGTGGAAGTACGAACGAGCTGATGTGCATCGAGAATTAAGTGATATGGAAAAGCAACAACTAGTTTCCTTGCTGAACTGTCGATTTTATAGGGTTGTCAACTACGACCCAATAATTTATTTTATAAGTCTGAAAGCATTCAATTATATCAAGGCTTAATTTCTACCATCAATCTACCTTCTCTTAGAGATTATGACGAGAATTTAAATTATTTGTTTTATTTATCCAACTGGGACATGATTGGGCTGGCTTGACGCTAAGTACCGAGATCTCTCAGATTATCGGCGTAAAGTGGCTTACGGCACGTTTCGTTCCATGAGAAAGCTATCCGGAGGGTCCGGACAATATTCCCGCTCCCACTCTTATCGCACTCCCAACTCCCTTCCACTTCTATCTTAAAGGTCGTAACGCAACTGTGACTTTATCAATGCTGCAGGTGTCCATGGGTGCCGCAAGTCATTTACCACCAGGGGGTCACCTGCTCGTTTGCTCTTTATCCCATAAAAAGATAGTACAAGACGGGCAATTAATTGTTTTTATTTCTATATTGAAATTATGTGTACTTTTAGTAAAAAGTAAGTGTCCCCACATTTAAATAGGAAAAAGGAACAACCCTATCTCGGAATCCTATTAGAATGCGTGTATACTGCGCACATGCATCAGGGTCTGACAGATAACTGCCGCAACTGGGTACATCATCAACGGCATAAGCCACCTTCCTCAAATTGTGACAATGACAAACTATAAATGAAAAAATAATGGGTTTATAAGATGAAAAGGTTTGGGAAGTTTCACCTCGGAGTGTCCCGTCAGGACTGAAAAAATTGGCATCCGATGGAAGGCAATGACTATACCCACTTATATATTATTTGGCAACACGAGGTCAAGTAGCCCTGTCCTCAACTTTACTTATTAACATAACATTACTTCACGCCTTTGTTACCCGAAGGTGTGAGCAGCGGCTGTTAAGCCTCGTCTCGCCGTTATGTTTACGTCCCAAATGGAATAGGTGGCGAACATATTGCCACACCGGTGTGAGCACATTGGTGTGAGCCAGTGTCAGGATTCGAACCTGGACCTCTAGATCAGAAGCCGTGTGCTCAATCACTGGACCACCGAGACTATAACTTTACTTATTAATGCCATGAATATACAAACTACAATATTGCCAAGGAAACTGCTCAATAGAAACTAGTAAGTAATAAGTGCTCAATTAATTCTAATTAAAAACTGCTAACAATTAATTATTCGTATAAGGCTATCATGTTGTGTATTCTCAGTAGCACTTTATATTTATGAGGTCGTAGCCGTCTCTATGGCTGACAGACCATACATAATGTATTGTTTATTGGAGATCTATAGTTTTTTCCATTGTATCGACTAAAAACATCTTTTATAAAATACGATGCCGCTGATGAAAAAAATGCTTTGAAATTATTATGTTTGATCTCACTAGGGTCAGGTTTGTAGGTAATCATGATGACCTAGTGGCTTAAGACGCTGGTTTCTGATTGAGAAAGACCTGATTTTTTATGGACGTTTTAAGTGGCAATATTTTTCGCATCAAATAATAATATTATGAGACCAGATACGACACACGACAATTACGTGTCCAAGAATAGTTGGCCTATACTACTACGCATACGAGGGTTAAGGTCTTATCGGTAAATATGTTTTTTCGTAAACACAACGCTGAATTCGAATCCGTGACCTTATATGTCCATACAGCCACTATACTAACAACAATACAACTTTCTTCGTTACTCCGTCTATAATTATTTCTCATTACACATTAATAAGTACGCATTTGTTGACTTTTTGTTGTAATTCTTTGTAATGCCAAGTTATACGATGTTGGCGCCATACTAAGTATGGAAAATATCATTGTTTTTACACTCGTAAGGGTTTTTTCATATTACATATCTATATACATACATAGCTTCACGCCAAATCCCTTGCGGGGTAGGCAGTGAGAACGGAGCGCAATAAGGCACGATTCTCACACACCTCACTCGCTTCGTTGACTTTCATAACTCTTTTCATGCACGCGCGTCGTTTATTTAGGCTCCTAACATCACCTTCCTCCAGAAAACTATTTGGTCATGGAATGTGTATCGTGGCCATCCTCGTCTTCTATATCCATCCGCTTTTGCATTGTATATCTGCTTAATCAATCTTGCAACATCCATTCTTTCTACATGTCCGAACCATCGGAGCATGCCTGTATGTTTTTTCATATTCACTCGTTTATTATCTGAAGGTGTAGACAGCAAGTTTTCTTGCGAAGATACAGGTCGGGTACACGGATTTCAGTAACTCGTTCAGTATATCTGTTCGTTGGTGCGCGAAGTGCTGTGGTGTAATCACAATTGTACATTCATAACTCGTTAATCTATTCATAAATATAATTCTGAATCAAGAAGCCGTGGGTCCGAATCCCGGCTTACACCAATGACTTTCCGAAATTCCGAATTTATTTATTTTACAAGAATGCTATTTCAAATACCATCAATCAGTAAGACAATAAAACCTTTACTAAGTAACAGGGTGTCGATAACACTCATCTAGTGTCACGGTACCCTAATATATAAGAAGTATGATGAAATAATTTTAGCAACATGAAATAATTATATGTTCGATACGAAACATTTATCTATCATATGTTTGCCATTAATATTATTGCAAATTAAAATTGATCAGTATTACAATCTGTAATAGGATCTTACTGTTGATGCAAATACAGCATTTACAGCTCTTTAAAAGTGTAGAGGGAGGGGTTGCCTTGTCTGTGGCCGTTAGAACGAGTCCGGCCAGTTTTTGTCCTTCAACCTACACTATAACCGTCGCATAAGCGGAGCGGATGCTAAATCGCTTCAGCTTATGAATTAAATTACCTATACTTCTAAAGTGCGTCGGCATTGTTAAATCTTTTTTTTAATCTTTTGTAAAATGATTACTTTTGTAATTACAAAAGATACAAAAAATATATACCTGTTGCCGGCCTTTAAGATAGGAATACGCTCGTTTCTTAAAGATTCCTAGGTCGTAGCGGTACAGGAATACTGTTGCCAGCAGCTGGTTCCATATAGGAGCAGCACGTGACAAGAAGTCAATTATTTATTTAAAAGTTTACGTATTTTGAGATAGAGTATAACATTTGATGCTCGCAGTCATTACCGTCGGCCGTGATCTATCCATTGCTAAGCTTAGGCCTCCCTCTTAGTCACTACATAGTATAAAACAAAGTCGCTTTCTCTGTCCCTATGTCCCTTTGTATGCTTAAATCTTTGAAACTACGCAACGGATTAGGATGCGGTTTTTTTTAATAGATAGAGGGTATCAACAGGGTGGTTTTGATCTATAATTCATGAATAGTGTAGTGAAAAAAAAAAGATAATTTTCAAGATTTAAAACTTTAATCGAAAACGCTGCCTAAACCCTAAGTGATAAATCAAAACAATGTACTACATTATTATACACCTTTAAAGGGTCTATAAAAAGTCCGCGAGGGCATATGTCTATGTCTTAGGGATAACCCACAATGACCATTATTATTTTTTTACTTTTTACGAGAAATAATGGCTTATTTACGAAGCAATTTTAAACATTACAGCATTAATTTTCATCCAATTAAGTGTCTTAAATAGATTGTGCTTTTAATATAGATTAATATAGCCTTTTACAGCATGTAATTTAAACTAATATTTACGAAGATATTACAGTATTAACATAGCGGTACATAGCAGTTGCGTTTGCGCGCCAAAACGCGTGCCGATAAATAGCACAAATTGAACTTTTTAAGATCCAAATATTACTAATTTATTTCTTTTGATGCGGAACGAAGTTCGCCGGGTCAACTAGTAGGTACACCATAACTCTCGCCTACATGTCTGATGTAGTGTCATGTCTGCCTGCTAGTTTTTATTGTCGCATTGCTAATGGGATAATTTAGATAGTGTAACAGAAATGGACCGAAATTAATGCATAATAAAAATTTTTTTGTGTTTAAAATGTAGGTACTTATTACAGTTTCATATTGAGTTTTTATAATTAATTAATAATTAAAATTTTTAAAGACAAAATGTATAATTAGTATAATTACCACGTTTTTCAATCTTTTAATAGCCAAATCCACTCAATATCGTTGGGTTATTCTCTGAAACTGTTTTACTCAGACTGTAAACGAAAAAGTCTCGATTTAAATATCGCCATGCTCTTATGACGTGTACCATACAGTCAAGTCTAATGTGCTAGTTTTTGTTTATTAGCATTTAATTAGAAGATAGAGTTGTACCAGTTAGTGCATAATCTATAGACTATCCCATTCATTATAGCGTAGCGCTGCGGTGCAATTGTCGTTAGCGAGGGTACTTGACCTGCCGGTACAAGGTTCGTGTCCGGAATATTTTAATAACTTATTATCTAGTAATTTTAAACGTTCTATTATGTGTATGGTTAACATAAATTTGGTCTGATAAGGTTTATGGTGCCAGTTATTTTATCTGCTGTGCAGAAGAGTCAACTAGTTCAATCGGAATTGGATGAAATATGTATCTCCTAATTTTTGGAAGGAGGTGTATGTAACACAACCAAATACCAACTGGCGTGCTCCTTAATAGAAAGAAGATTTTATCTCATATTTCTCTAACTTTCACGCAATATTTAAGTACCTATTAATTATATTATCAACAGTTTTCTGTAATATGGATATTTTATAAGATTACCTAATTATTTTTAGGTCAATATTTCCAAACAATTCAGTTCTTTACTACATTATCTGGTATTCCCGGCGTGAAGATATATCTTCGTTTATATATCGGTAGTAATCAGTGTCCAATACAGGGTCGGCGCGGTCGCAAAGGAGAGTGAGTATTCCCGGCATGCGACCGACACGACTCGCCACCGAACCGAACTTTTTACTTCACATATAATCGTCTCGCACATTATATTACAATAATGTATTTATTTATGATGTACCGCAAATATAATTACTTAATCATTCGTATCGAACAATATGACAATCATAATTTACTTGTAAATTCGATATCCTGCATTTAGTCGCGAGTATCGATTCGTTCATTATAGATTTATGTTGGCGCGTAACGGTGCTGTCATAATAATGTCAGAACTTTTGATAACTCGGTATAACTGTCTTTACATCTATAGGATTTTATTAGGAACATACAATTGACTCATCCTAGTATATATTTTTTGATAATATCGCCCACGTTAGATAGCTACAAATATGTTCTACGCAGTCTTTACAAATTTCACCTGTTTTCTTGACTTTTGTCATATACACTCTTCACTTTTTGGACTTCTGATGATATCGACTCCTAAGGCACGGTCGGTTCTATCATGAATGATGCGTCGTGGCCTTTCAGTTACTACAGCCTTCCAGTTTTGCACTGTAGGTACACTTTACGACGAATTTACGTCTTTAAATACTTTAATTTATTAGATCAACTCTATATTAAATCAATACCGGTCTGCAAATTAAGTTCATTTTTAATCCAAACTAAAACCAGAAACGGAATCATGTGAGACTCAACTACGCAAGCGCAGAAAATTTCGACAATGCGCTCGCGCCGTCCACTCCCAAAAGCGTTCCGTTTTTTACTTACGCACATATAATTACAGTGTATCATCTCATACTATAATGCCCTTTTATTTTTTATTTCCTACTGTTTAATGACATAATCGCGACCCGAGTGAGGATGCCTAAGTTCCTTTTTACGCTAAAACATCTGCTGCAAAACAGTTACGAGTAGAGTCACGCTCCTCACAATTAGTACTTGTGCAATGGACGCCTGATGAAATATTAATTTTACGACATTTTAAAATGATGTTTTTTTTTCTTTCATTTAGATTATAAGTGTATCATGTGTGATGATAGTATCGATTAACTCAATTTATGGGATTTTAAACGCCCGTGTTGAGCTGTATTTGGTCAAGTTATTTACACAAATTGGGACGAAGACGAACATAAATTTTAAAGAGGTGTATTTTATTCGCGCTATATGATAATTCTCTCACGTGCTGTAAAGGTGTCAACCTCGTGTTGCCACTGTTATTAATTACTGACAGTTTACTTTTAAAATTTAATACCAATTAGATACCTATTGGTATTAAATATTAAAGTTGAGCCTACAGTCTCGGTGGCGCAGTTGTTGAGCACACGGCTTCTGATCCAGACGTCCGGGGTTCGATTCCAGACACTGGCTCACACACCAATGACTTTTCGAAATGGTTTTCGGAAGTTATGTGTGATAAATATCGATGACTGAAAAACTTTGTGCCCGGGATGGCAATGGGTTCGCCACCTATTCCATTTGGGACGTAAACATAACGGCGAGACGAGGCTTAACAGCCGCTGCCTACACCTTCGGGTAACGGGAGGCGTGAAGTTATGTTATGTTATGTTATTAAAGTTGAATTTTATATAGATAAGGTAGATAACGTAAGCTATTCAAATTGTTCGTTTACATGAACGCGCTAAGAATAAAATATATAATTGCATTATATAACCCGTTGATCGAGGACAAAGAAGAATTATAGTATGATCACACAAGTGCGCAAAGCATTAACAATGGATTAGTGTCCAATGTTAATGCTTTGCATAAATATTGTAATATTGTATCAATGTATAAATATTGATAGGTATAGATGAATGTCGGTATTTAAAGCAAATGTGCTATTTACATCATTAAGTTATAGTGAAAATCACAAGTAAATATAAAATCACAGAGGCGGTAAAAGTGGTCGGCCATCTTGTTCCACCATCATATGAGTAATTACACAAAATGGCTGCTATGGCAAGCGATTGGTTCGCGGGTAAAAACTGTACGAAGTGTTAATAACACCGGGTTCGTTCCTAACGAAGTGTGATTGAAGATAATTGCTATCTTCATAAGTAGTGAAAATCTTAATATATATATACATATATAAAATCATTAAACTGACTGACAGCCCGACGCACAAACGATCAGACTAGAAGCGTGAAATTTTCGAAATTGCAAAAACTTATGCGATCGAAGGCGAATAATGAAAAACAATTAGGTCACATACCTAAATATTTTTCTGTATTTCGAATAAAATATAGCTATTACAGACCAAGAGAGTATCCAATTATAATTATTGGTAGGAACTATAGCTGAGATTCTGATTCTATCTTCAATTTCGATATTTACCCATAACGTAAAAAGTTTAGAATACGTTCCCGTTTGAATTTCGGGAAATCATGTAAACCCACTCCCAGTAAGTTACAGACTGATAGAAACAATAGAGAAATATGAGCTATTAATTTTCTAATATTTTGGAGCAAATACAATGATTAATTAAAAACAAACCAAGCCGCATGTAACACCTAGCGTGTCGATGAATGTTTCACCCGTGGGAGCGTGTTCGGTGCGAGAGAGATTGTTCGCAGATCGATTTCATGTTGCGTAAACATTGTTTTTTTATTGGAACAAAAGCAATTAGCAGTGTCTTTTGAGCCATTGTTGTGTTGAAGTCTCAATATTGTTAATAATTTATGGTTTCATTGCGCGCCTTTAACACGCCGTTGTAGAACGTATATCCCTACCACTTCACGATTGTAGAGATCTTAATTAAATAATTTTGATTACAACTTTCATATCACAAGAAAATCGATTAGGCGTTGATGTTTAAACGAACTGATATTATTAGTTTATATTTTGAAAATGATCAGACTTTTGTCTCTTGTTTGATTAATTGTGTGTCTTGCGGTTTAGAAAATAACTTATGAAGGATCTTATCCTTTTGAAGGATTTTAGACTCTACTGTGTAGGAAAATTGACCGTACAAAGAAAACTATCAAAATTGTTTAATTTATTAGTTTCAAAACATATAGAATAAATAAAGAATTATATTTTTGCATTTTTACATTAGTATGGACATCTCACTTGCAATAACTCTGTCATAAATATCGCCGACACAAATCGCCGACACAAAAACGCATCACCGAAAAGGTTTGTCGACAAAAACGTTCGCAACGTCCACAAAGACCCGATATCGATGCTTATAAGGAGAGTATCTCTGTCTCGCTCGCGCTCCGATATGGACGTTATTGTATCTAATTAACGGATACTCACCGGAGTGAAATAAATGCCGACGCCAGCAAGAAGCCTAAGTATTTCGAAGTGAAGTATTCTACAAATATGTACACTAATTATTTTTTTATTATTGATGGGCCTCGTGGCGCATTGGTAAAACTACCGGCTGCAGCACTGAGGTCGGGGGTTCGATTCCCACCCGAGCACAAATATTTGTGACAAACATGAATATTTGTGTGGTTTCTGGGTGTCTTTCTATGTATTATAAGTATGTATTTACAAAAGAAAAGTATATATGTATTAATATCCGTTATCTAGTATCCATAACTTGCTTAGCTTGGAACTAGAGGGGCGCTGTGTGTACTGTGTCTAAGATATTGCTATATAATTATGGAGTTATATCAACACGCGATACTCACAATGGCTTTTTTATAGAAGTCTAGCAGGTCACCTGGTGGTAAGTGACCAGTACCATCCATGAACATCTGAGGATCATATTTGCATTGGCAACGTTTAAGATACAAGGAGGAAGAATGGGGGTCACTTTACGTCGTGATATTACACGAGTTGAGCTGGCCCATTCCTGCAGCACACTGCATATGTCTACCACTGTGAGACGATATTTTCAAAATGCCACTCTGGTTACATTTTAAAAACATTTATTAATATAAGAACGCATAATTGTTGTCCTATATAGCTGTCAATTGCAGAAATGATTGTAAGATACATATCTTACAAGCTAGCTGATAAAATTGAGGGAGAGAGATGACTTTTACGTACCTTTACGTACCTCATTTGCGCTCTTGACTTGCATAGCTCTCCACATCATCTAATCACACTTGGTCTATTTGGTAACAAAAATTTAAGCGGCTTTCTTCAAGCTCTAACTAGGCACGTGCATAGATTTTCATCTTGCAATATTTTCCAGTTCCTCAATCACCTGAGATTGCTCTGACCTCTGAAATCTCGATAACTTAGAATACATTTTATTATGTATTAGTACCTAACTATTTCGTATACAGTTGGACTTTTGAATGTTATTTTCACGAGGAATACTCGAGTATTACCTACACGCGGCAACGTTTCGCTAATGAAGACATTTGGGGCATTCGTATCTCATTCTCAATAAATAATGTCGGCCGCCCCCGCTCGCGGCGCTGGCGGCGCGCGCGGCCTCTTATCTCTCGCGCACACTTTTTTTATTGTAACCTCTTTGTTACGAAATCGATATGAACACACCCCCGCCACAGATACACAACACTGTGATCTTATCTGTGATACAGGACATAGAGTAAATACCTACGAGGTTAAGCTTTAGGGTTAGGCTAGGTTAGGTTAAGATTAGTATAAGTTAAAAATGACGATGTTATTTATAAAAAAAAGATTGTGTGGTTTTATGAAACCACCGTAAAAGTGAAACTTTTTTTCACATTATAGACATTTAACTAAAAATTTTCGGAATAATATTCCATTAAGGGTATAAAAATTGCTTCATCAATCTTAATTTTATACTTAGAAAATGGGAATGATAATGGGAAATGATAAAAGTAGACTAGGTCTCCAACTAATATTTTTATTGAACTCTGTGTCTTAGAGTACGACATACATAATACTTAACAATTATTTAGATGATATACACATATTAAAACACTGAAAACAATATTTTATAATCGTTGAGTCATTTTTTAGGCGCCGCCATATTGGCCTCGGCTGCTCTGACGAGCGCCTTTCACTTTATCCCTACTCCGCGGCCGACCGTCACGCGACATGCAACACACAGACGAAAAAGTTTGAGACGATGTAATAAAAGTTTCACTTTAACCTTCGGCATACAAGGTGAAAAAAAATCCTCACCTATACAACGTGGGGTAAAATTAACCCCACAAGAGATTATCTCTAATCTGTGTGTAAATCTTATGTAATAAGTTTGAATGGGTTTTTTGTGACGGGTATAATTAAATCTAATTAATGAAGTACAAAAAGTAGCAAATTAAACATTTATTATAAAAAAAACTTAAAAATTACATAACCTCTCCATAAATCTTACAAAATGTTATTAGGTGGAATAAAAAATTAACAAAAATATTTCTCATACTTATCTTAATTATTTTACTTATTATACTAAAACTAACTATATTTGGCTTTATAAAAAACATCACAATTAGCTCTTTATGGCTATTTGAGCGAGATCATTCGTCATGTAAATCAGTACAATTTTGACACATCAAATTCGCATGTTCCTTGCATATCGCGACATTACATTTGAAACATCCGTTCAGAGTCTTCCTATCTTTGTTTCTTGGACAGAAAGAACATCGCTGAGACCTTCTTGGTTGCTTTTGTGGTGGTGCTGGAGCTTCTTCATTCAGCATTTCACACACACGTCTTCTTATTTCTCGTGGTATATGTGGATTATCCTTTCTTTTCCTGAGGTGCTCTTCGATTAAAGAAAGTCCCAATCGCTTGATAAAGTTCTTCCTTAGATTGGTTTTGTTCCTTTCAATGCCATTATTCAGCATATACACAATAAAACCATTTATACCAGCATGGTTCAACATGGAAAAAAATACGGTAAGAGGCCAGCGCTTACAGTTGCGGGAGACATCGTATGTTCTCGCAAGTTTATCAACTACATCAACTCCACTTTTTGTCGAGTTGTAAAATGTGATGATAGACGGTTTTCTTTGGTCTCCGCTTTCTGGATCCACCTCATCATCATGATGTAATGAGGACATCATATGTACACATTTTCGCGGCTTTGGTATGTAGGATACAATAGTAATGTCTTTTTGAAATCCAAAAACAGATGATTTTTCTTCACGTCGAGCCTTGAACTGGAGTGGAATGCATGTCTTGTTCGACCTTAGTGTACCAACGGCAGTCAATTTGTGGTTTTTGAGCAAATTTTCAGCTGTTTCATAACTCATAAAAAAGTTATCCATGGTGATGTTTCTTCCTGATCCAGACACGCATCTCACCAAACGATCGACAACATCAAAAGGCTTATTACTCACTGTATAAGGACTGTTGTCAGGCTGTTTTCCACAATAAATTTCCAAGTTCATTGTGTAAAATGTTTTAGCATCCACTAACGCGTAAATTTTCAACCCATACTTAGCTGGCTTGGATGGTATGTACTGACGAAAGCTACATCTTCCTCTAAATGCCACGAGTTCTTCATCTATGGTCAAGTATTCATACGGTGTATAGGCATTCTGACAGTTTTTGACGAATATTTCAAAAATATCTCGAATTGGAGCCAAGCGATCGTCAGCCACTCTAGCTGTACGAGTTGATGAATCATCAAATCTCAAGCTATTTATCAAAAACGAAAATCTTTGCCTCGTCATAGTATTTCTAAATACTTCAATTCCTGTGCCGTCATTACTCCATAAGTCTATAAGACTTTGCCGACCAGATCTAAACAACCCTGCCAAGAACAACAGCCCAAAAACGGCTTTTATCTCAGCTTTGTCAGTTTCCCCGTATGTTGAATTAGACGTAGAGTTCTCCATTCTCAAAGAAATCTTCTGGTTCGTATTCTTCAAAACAATGTCAACGATTTCATCAGTGAAAAAGGTCTCGAAGCATTCTTGGTGAGTTTTTTTATGTCGAGCTGCATATTTACATCCAGGCAAATGAGTAATAAGATTTTCGGCCCTTGTTCGAACATTGGTTCGCGGTGGCGATTTATACCACTTTGTTCTTCCATCTTTTCCTAGATAAAATGGTTGAAGTGTTGATGTCGTATCATCTGAATGTGGTTCAATGTTTATTTCGGCATCTTCCACGTCCGTATCACTTGGAACTTCAGAAGCTTCGCTGATATGATCCGATTCGTCATCACTAGAAGGCAGAAAGATTTCATCATCCGACAAAGATTCATTTTCTTCCAATAAGGCCGCAGCAATACTATCATCCCGCAGGTATTTATTATTTTTCATATTGACGATCTATACCTGAAATAAAAATAAAAAAGTATAAATAAAACACTTATTGTAGCTGTAAAAACATAAAAAACACATAAGTAGGTACAAACTTTTTTCACGACGACCCATACAACGTGGGGTTAAAAACACCCACCACCACTTTGGGCGCGTGTACACACGGCGCTGGCGCGCGCAACACTGATCCGACGCTGTGATTTAACGCGGCAATATTTAATCTCCAGCTACTGTGAAAATCAAGTTGTTTAGTTTCGTTTTAATATAAAATCAACACAATTTAAAAGTGTTGGGGTTAAAATAACCCCACCTTGTATGCCGAAGGTTAATAAGACTCGACTTAAAGGTCCTAGCAACCAGGTCGTTAAATTATATAAAAAAAAAGTAAATACCTACAGGTGCAATGTATAAGGTCTAAACTAGGCTTTTATAGATAAAATGTTTAATTCTGGTTTCTATTAATTAAAGCACACATGCATTTTATACGGACCTGAAAAAATACTACGACAAAGAAAACGAAGAGAATTAAATTAATACGATATTGTGTTCCGTATCTTCCTTATTGCGAGGAGGTCAGCGAAATATGAGAAGAGAAAAATGAGATGTATCGTATCTTTCCCGCGAATCGATTCAACGTTGAGGGCGTGCAATTTAGGTATTTTTCTTAAATAAACGCGAGCGTTAACATATTATTTCCAATTAATATTTAGTTTCATATATGGCAATGTTTAATATTAAACAGAGGATACGGCAGACTTTCCCAATTCTGTCAGTTGTCGATATCATCTCCCAATAAAGAGATAAATAACATAATTACGACAAACAGACATAAACACAGAGCAACGTGGCCCGCGGTCAGTAACACCTCCATCGTGCCATAATTACAGGCGGACACACGGTATTTACATGTTAATTATTGAGGGTGGCCGCGTTGATGCCCCACTATAGAGAAGTATTAGCGACTAAACTCAGTTTGAAGTTTATATCACTCGCCTATGGTGGAATATCCAAATGTTTCAAGGTTGCAGGGAAGTTTTATTGCTGAAATCATTCTTTATAGAAAATATTATCAATTATAATTTAGAAATTCATGTAAAATGTATTCCTTTATTCATAAAAAAAAAACATAACATAACTTCACGCCTTTTAGAAAAGCCGCGAAGGTATGTTAAGCCTCGATTCGCCGTTATGTTTACGTCCCAAATGCCATAGGTGGCGAACCTATGGCCATACCGGGTATAAAGCTTTCAATCATCGATAATTATCACGCATATCTTTCGGAAAAAATTTCGAAAAGTCATTGGTGTGATTCAGTATTCGAACCCGCAACCTCTTGATTCAGAAGCTCGGTGCTCCACATTATTGACAAAACATTACAGTAATATAACTTATATAAGAATAACACCCATATGAGGAGAGTTAAATGTTGCATCCGTTGTGGATGGTGCCGCGGACAATAACAAGTATTAATTATAGCAAGTAAAACAGAACCCACTATATGTACACTCGGTGGGCGGAGAGGATCGTTCTCGGAGTGTCGTATAAATCACTCGAGTTAGATTAATATCGATATAACGCAAAATATAGTTTTGATATCGATATGTTCCGAGATAATACTGTAATGACTCTTAGTAACACCCGTTTATACATACATAATATTATTACCCCAGAAGCAAAATGTCGCGCTACTTATGGACATCTCTCTCTCTTCCTAATCTCTCTCAAAATTCAACCTATTTCAAACATTTAAGCAGTTTGTTTTTTAATTTGGTAAGCACGTTTTACTCACCAGCCAGAATATTTTAATTTTTTCCTACCAAGTAACTTGACCGAAATACGAATTCTTGTCAGGGTATTTATTATTTAAATTCTCCTAAGATGGATGACGTGTAAACAATTTTGTTATTGTTCCTTATTTAGGTATACTTACAACCTACATAAATATAATTACATAATTAAAAGTAGAATATGTGATGAGTTATGAGGAGTGTAATTTTAATTACGCACGCATATAAGGATGCGCGATGGATTTTATAAACACAAACATGCGACTTGATTAAATATCAAAAAAAAAATTACTCGATTTTTAATTGGTGTTCTATAACTACTGGACCAACTACCATATCCACGCTTCAATATCATATCAGTGGCCGGAACGTAGACGAACGCTATTAAAAAAGCTGTTTTTAATTTACTAGAGTTACAAAAATAATCTGTAAACAGTCTATAATTGTTAATGAAATTATGTACAGAACCACTTTATATCTAAAGGCAATGGTCGTGGAAATTAAACGAAAAAAAGTATAAAATAACCAACAAAAATACATACAATCCGGAATTTTCAACCCTCTACGATTAAGCCCACTTTTTCGTGTTGATTAAAAACTTTATTTTTTTGGCAAGATAACGTTTGCTGGGTCAGTCTAATTATAATTAATCGAACAAAATGTTTAATTAAAATTAATGTATATCGATTATTGTCACATTTTACCAATCATATGAGTAGACACGTTTTAATGAGTTAATATTACCTAGATAAGGATGTAGGGACCTAATTACAAAAGTGAGTCTCGAGTTTGCATTAACGCTGAGCAGATGTTTCGTTTATTTTCCACGACCATTGCCTTTAGATATAAAGTGGTTCTGTACATAATTTCATTATTATAACCCTTTGGATGCCCAATGTTGGATCGGATGGTCTCTGAATACCAAATAATATTGCTATACTAATATTATAAATCTGAATATTTTCTTTACTTGTTTCAATATTATTATTTCAGGATATACTCAGGAACACTTTAAAGATCCACGGAAGGGAGGAAGGGAATCGGAACTGGGATCATTTTTGTTTCATCTTAAAGGTTGGCAACGTAACTACGTCCATGGGCAGCGGTAGTTGCTTACCACCATATTCCCTAACATTGAGCACTAACTATTAATGATAAAGGTGTAAAATATGGCGAATGTAGCCAAGTTAGATTATTTTGAATAGTGGTAGAGCCAAGCAGTACGGTGGATGAATGGGCCGGCTCGACCGGTGACATACCACGTCCTCTCAGAAGATCGACGTAAAGTGGCTCACGCCGCGTTTCGTTTAGTGAGAGAGGTACCCGGAAGCCCACCCACCCTTCCCCATCGTTTCCTATCCTACTTCCTTAAAGGTCGGCAACGCAACAGTATCAGTATATGTGTTGCTGGTGTCCATGGGGGTGCAGGTTGCTTACCATCAGGTGACACGCTTGCTCGTTTGTCCTCCTATCCCATAAAAAAATATGAGTTAGTTAATTGAACATTTTAGCAGACAGCAATTTATAATTAAATAAATATCTATAGTGTTTATTGATATTCATACGAAACCCTAAACTCGTCCGAGGTTCCGAGCGGCTCTTCACAGAGTAGTTAGTGGTCGGCGATATTATATCGCGCTTAAAATATTGTCTCTGAACACGTAATGCATGTAATGTAATCATGTAATCACACCTTGTACTGTGATGTATAAGTACTATGTCTATGTACCTACAGGGAATACCTAGTACTGGTACCATACACTTAGACAATCCTAATAACTCTTGTTTTTTCATAGATATAAGAATAATAGATCGGCAATAGTCACCCAAACAACGAGACTAACAATGGGTTGTTGATGTGTGAGTGACTTATCTATGTGTGCGTAAAAAGCGCTTCAAAGTGTCAACTTTTACATAGATAATGTTCATGTGTTGAAATGTAAATATCCTGAAAATCTAATATACGCGGGTAAACTGTCAGTAATGAATATTAGTACATTTTTCCTGACATGTGCCATCTATTATAGTCTATGCTAAGTCTATGGTTTTTTCATTCGGCCAATTTGGACAGGCTAAAGCGTAGAAGACCATACTGCCTTTTCTGTGGTATTAATTATTTTTTCTATGATTAGAACACTGTCTGGGCGAGCCTGGTGTAGAAGGATCATAATAATATTCCACTGGGGGCGCAAGTCTTTTGAGTAGACTACGACTGGCCCAGAGCTTATCAACTCAATTCAACGACGCACAGAGTAGAAAGTACAAAGTTGTATGCCTCAATTTTTTATAATAGGCAAATGGAATATGAGCCTGCGATTACTTTGACTTTGAATTCGATTGGCATTTTAGTTTTGAATAGTGGTAGAGTCAAGCTGTTCTTTGGATAAATGGATGGGCTCGACCGATGAAATAACACGACGGAAAATCGATGTAAACTGGCGGAGGAAGATATTCGAGACCCACCCTCTCACCACTTACTTAAGTTTGATTTGATTTTAGATTGACCTGTCTGAGACTCAAAAGGTCTCATATCAATCTTTTACTTTTATGTTCGGTACTTAATTAATTGAGATATAATTAGCGACATCTATCGAAATATTTTACAACATGTATTAGATTATATTATTTTTGTGTTTCACGACAAATGTTAATTGATTTAAGAATCGTGCATTTTGAATGTTTAGTAATATTTCAATCTTTCTTCAATTAAGTATATATTGCTACGATACATACGACCAGAAAGATAACATCATTCTAATAACGATTGTGCACAATCATAAAATCAACTCACAATTTTTTGTATAAAATTACAAGCTACTACTGACAGAAGGTAAAAATCATGTGAATACAGAATTCAAAAAAGGGATTTATCAACCAGAATACGAAGTGCTGAACCTTTTGGTCGTCTAGACAATATTCTATATATTATATTTGTGTGCAGTACCGGAGCCCCTAGGACTGGAAGTGCCTTAAGGGTACGGCTCCAATACCGCGAGCAAGCCGTCTGTACTCTCATCTCATTACATGATCCAGCCGGTGGTTTATTATACACGTATTACCGTATATACAGCCTCTTTGTGATGTAGCCTTATTTTTGATGAGTTTAATGTAAAATTTATACCTGTGAAAATCTTTTAGCTTTTAATGGCATGCAGCTTGTCAGCGTATCATTTTGTGGAATGACGATACCTTCAATTGGATGCCAAATAATGACTACGTATCTGCCTGACTTTTCACAGGGTTAGTGATGCATTAGCAGTAATGCCGTAGTAATACATTGGTGTAATAGACATATTCGGTCGGACATGTAGATAGAATGGATGATGCAAGATTGATTGCTCGGTCAATATTGCATGCATCCTTTTTGGGGTTGTATATCTGCTTAGATTTACAATCCAAAGTCGGGTGCATGTATGAGTTGAGGACAGACACACTTTTCCAAAACCAAATATAATCAGTCCTGGAGGAAGAAGGTGATGTTAGGAGCACTAAAAACCGACGAGCGTGTTTGACAAGAGATATGAAAGTCGAAAGAAGCGAGTGAGGCGTGTAAAAATCGTGCCTTATGGCGCTCTCATCATCATCTCTCTCATCATCTCTCTCTACATTGTATTTAAATAATGTATTTCATTTCATTCATTTTCACTATTGTAAATAAAGTATTTATTGGAAGTATTAGAGTCGTTTTCTAGCTCCACAATACAAATTTACATCATCATCATCAGCCTAGATCTATCCACTGCTGAACGTAGGCCTCCCCCTTAGCACGCCATAACTCCCGGTCCTGTGCCGCTAGCATCCAATGACTCTCAGCTGTTCTCACTAGGTCATCGGTCCACCTAGTGGGAGGACGGCCTACGCTGCGCAGTCCAGTCCGTTTTCGCCACTCTAGAACCTTCTTTCCCCATCGTTCGTCGGTTCTTCGAGCGATGTGGCCTGCCCACCCCCACTTCAGCGTGCTAACTTTACGGGCTACATACCATAAGATTTACATACCAGTATATAAAATACAAAAAAAAATTATGTCTATTTGTTTCATTTGGTGTAAAAAAAGTTACAAAGTAATAGTTACAAAATGTTACATTATAAGCATCAGAATTTCCCCAACAATTTTACGTTTCAGTATAAATGTGATTAGCTAAGTTTACATTCAGGAAGCAACCGAGACTCAAGTCACTTTGTGCGCCTAATTGTCGCCTGCAGGTGTCATAAGAGCACAGAGTAATTTAAATGGTTCACAGACAAACAAAAGCTCTCATGTACAATATAGGATGGTCAATTTAAAAGTAATTTTTGTAATAATTATGAATCATCTACGTACCTTGAGGTAGATTTTTAGAAAGACAATATTATTTGACTGCGTAGGGGTTACATTTTTCAATAAGCAAATATCTGTAGATTGCAAGAAGCTGGACATGACTAATGAGTTTCAGAGACATTATTCAAACATCATTGATGGGTAGGCAGAGATGTGAACACCCCACATGCGTGTAAGTGGCTGCTATTTCTTTTATTGTGATCTATATCTGCGTAGTCAGAAGTTTATATTTTTATTCATTTTAGCCATTCAGGACAGGCTAAATATTAAAAGCTAAAAATTAAAAGACTTAAGGAAATAAAGCTTTTGTGACTTTGTGAAAACAATGCTAAGTTAGCAGAAGATGGGGTAAGATATGAAGTTAAAGATAGTTGTTAACTAAATTTATGGTAGATCTATAAACAGACAATCTATGATATGGCTGAGAAAAATACGCTCCTGAGAAACAGAGAGTTTATAAACGAATGATTGACTTGTTTGAGTATTTAATAGTGGTAGTCAAGCAAACAACGATAGAGCCACGCATTAATGAGCCAGGGAACCATTGAAATACCACGACTTCCCAGAATATGAACGTAAAGTGGCTTATACCGCTTTTCGCGCGGTGAAAGATGTATATACACCCAAGCCTTCCTGTCTGCCCTCCCCATCCCACTCCTGACCCTTTCCCTATACCATTTAAAAGGTCAACAATGCAACTGTAACACTATCAATGTCGCAGGTCGTACACACTTGCTTGTTTGCTCACCTATCCTATAAAAGAAATTGTGCATCATCATTACATAATATAAATCAAAGACACTTTTCGCTGTCTTTTTTTTATAGGATAGGAGGGCAAACGAGCAGGCGTGTCACCTGATGGTAAGCAACCAACGCCGCCCTTGGACACCAACAATACATATAGTGTTACTGTTGCGTTGCCGACCTTTAAGGGATAGGGGATAAGAAAGGATAGGGAAGGAGGGTGGGCCTCCGGGTACCTTTCTCACCGAACGAAACGCGGCATGAGCCACTTTACGTCGGTCTTCTGAGAGGTCGTGGTATTTCACCGGTCGAACCGGCGCATTCATGCAGCAAACTGCTTGGCTTTACCAGAATCGCTGTCTGTCCCCTTCTATGCTTAGATAGATTTGAAACAATGCAACGGATTTTGATGTGGTTTTTTTTAACAGATAAAGGGTGTCAACAGCCCGTTGACACCCTTTATCTGTTAAAAAAACCTTGTATGTATAATTCATGTACACTGCGGAACATAAAAAATGATTATTTTCGGGATTTTAATTACAAACGCTTGCTGAACCCTAACTGGTAGATCAAAACAATGTATGTACTATATTAAAATACACCTTCATAAGGTCTGCAAAAAAGTCCGCGATGGCATATATCTATCTGTTATAAACCACGATGAACATTTTAATTCTTTTTTGGGCGAACAACTAGTATTTACATACTACTAGTATTTTAATAAACTGTAATAAATCATAATTTAAGTTGTTATCTACGCTACACCCTCTGCAGAAATTTTACACGCCTCATACAGTTAAATGTGTTCGTAATTATTTTAAGTAAAATAATTCAAATTTGAAGATAATGATGAATCCTTTTTCATTTGTGTCGCAATAAGGGTGGCGCGCTTCTGTAGCGTGATGATTCCATAATAACTACAACAGAGAACTAATTTGAGATCGCAATAATATGCGGTTAACATCCTTATTGTGTCATCCCCTCGTCTCATCGCCTCTGGCGACGTATCAAGGGGTTGCCGGGGGTGAGCTCTCTGTACCAAATTATTTCCAATCTCATATAAATGACTGCTTTTAAACTGGGTCAATGCGCACTTAGATAGATAGAAGATCGGACTTAACAGTTGTGTTCCATCAGTCAGCTCACATAAACCTCATAGAAGTCAGAGAAGATGCGAAGGAGAAAAAGGAAAATCTTTCAATGTGAATTCAAAATTTATTTTTTATGGTTAAAGATCGTTGCATGCACATTTGAAATCCAAAAGTAGTCACAGCAACATTGTAGGTAGATAGGTGTTTAATGTATATATCTCTCTCAGCGAACGAAAAGCGACATGAGCCACTTGACATCGATTTTCTGAAAGATCGTGGTCCACGCTGTTAGCTGCATGAAACAGCTAACTATGTGGATTGGATTAAGACACAAAATCTACATCTATGTATTGTTAGAGGTATACTTGGAAAGATAAAAATCCAATAACAGAACTTCCTACTTTACCCGAACCCTTACCTCCTTTACCCGAAGTTGCAGGATGCGGCTGTTATCGACTCGACTCGCCGACTCGCCGAATCGTTACGTCCCAAATGGAATCTTGGGTGGTAAAACTTATAGGCACAAAGTTGTTAGTCGATCTCACGACTTCTGAATCAGAAGCGGTGAGCTCGACTACTAGACCACCGAGACTTTGGAAGAGATAGACTCCAGTTATAATAATGGCTTAAAACAAACATCTCGCTTAAAATTAGCGTTTGACTTTGAGGTACACTGTTTTCACATCTCGATTGTTTTCACAAGTTGACTTAATTTTGTGTCGTGGAAACCTATTCTATGCTAAATATTCTCGTCATTATTTACGAGTACGCAAGGAGAACTAAGAACAACCACTAGTAATAAATAACAAAATAAAAAGCATACATATGTAGAGCTAAGCACGAGCGATAATATTACATGTTTTAAAAACAACAAAAAAAAAGTTTGAAGAGAAATCCTCGCAGCCGGCGAGTTCTAAAACCGTTCAAATTCTATTAAACATTTCCCATTTTCGTATTCGGTTGTCTGCCTACCCCTCCGCCCCTCGGCAAGTAACTCGACACGCTGTAATCCCAACACAATTACCGGGGCCGAGTCGTGGCTCAATGAGAAAATAACCCAATGTTTCATGCGTCGTTTAGCCGCCCGCAATGAATAAATAATGTATCAAGTCCCAAATGACTCTGCGATGCTCCACAATCTGTTAGTTTAGTAATCACGTTTTGGATTTCAATTCTGACTTTCAATTTTTATATTGATTTGTTTCTTTTTTTCTTTTTCTATTGGTGCTACCGGCATATCAACAAGATATCCAGGTTATTTTCAAATATTACTTTATAAATTGTATTTAGTTCTATTTGCTGGATAGCCATTATCAACGAAGGCTACCTATCATACTACGTTCAATCAACTTTGATATTTTCTATATATATGATGATCCCTGGGTTGGTATTACCTAGAGTCAATCTTCGTAAAATAACAATCTAAGAAAGAGTCTTTTTAGATTAATAAAAAGCACTCCAAAACACGACCGCAAATTCATGCATTTGCAAATAGCGCGCCATAAATAAAAAATGCAATACAAATTAATTTTTGTCAAGCACATTTATTTTCCCCTTTTTGCTATTGGCTCTGGATTTGAATTTTCCATGGAATAAAGCTAAGTTTTTAAGCTTAATGGAAACGTTCGTTTGACATTTGGCGAAAACAATCAAAATCTTATCGAATTGATTCACTATTCCAATAAAGTCAAAGTCAAATTTTATATCAAAAGAAGTATACATTAGTAAACATTAGATTTGTATGTGTACAATGCAATTGTATACAATAATATGGAGTGTATCATCTCTTTGGGCAAATTGAATCAGTCTCAATCCGTGGGACATATTGTTGTGGGGGCCAGCCGACAGATACGATCTGCGTCTGGGACGCTGGCGCTGGAGGGTACAGACAGACGAACAATATCGATATTGATTTAGACAAATCTACGACACAATGTCTGTAAGCATTGTTATATGGCTGTAGACTAATATATCTGGTCAAAAAGACTTAGAATTTGACAAGACATAGAGAAGATTAATCTTGTGGTTAATACTTCGAAGATATAGCATAACATAACTTTACGCCTTTTTCTACCCGAATGTGTAGGCAGCGCCTGTTAAGCCTCGTCTCGACCCTATGTTTACGTCCCAAATGAAATAGGTGGCGAACCTATTGCCATACCGGGCACCAAGTTTTAGTCATCGATTTTTATCACACATAACTTACGAAATTAATTTCGTGCCGCCACGATTCGAACCCGCGCACTTTGGATTCAGAAGCGGGATGCTCGATCACTGGACCACTGTAACTTAACCTTAAATCTTTTTATGACTATAACCGTCATATTTACCAACGAGTGAGATCTGAGTCTGATCTGACTGTTAGTTATTTACCCCCAAGTAGACTATCAGCTTGACTAACACCAAGTGCACAGGTCCCCACACCGTACTGAGGAATGTTTAATTATCTTTCATTTATTAATTACGGTGATATACTATAGTCTGGGTGGCCCAGAGGTTTAGCTACCCCGCATCCGAATTAAGAAATTATGTGGTCGAAAATCCTGGCTTCACCAACGAATTTTTGGAATCCTTTTTGAACTGAAACTTACCTCCAGTTTACCCGCTTGCTCGTTTGCTCTTTATCCCATAAAAACGTCTTCACTTAATACTTACATAATTTCACGCCATATCCCTTGCGAGGAAAGCAAACAATAAAAATCTGGTACGTTTATACTATAACTACATTTTAAATCAATATGAATGCAAATACTTACCTACGAAATTAAATGTTAAAGCAATTCAACAATCAAACAACGCAGTCAGTTTTATGAATTCAAAATAAAACAAAGAATTTTTTTATTAAACTAAGAGAGGGAACAAAAGATAGCTAATTTGTTACAAAAATCTCAGTAACTTCAAACTGGAGGGTCGAGAGGGGAGCAAGGCAGAGATAGCGAGCGAAGCATTAGTAACGCGATAATAAAACTGTGCGCGCTTCGCAATTAAAATTAGTTCGTATATTTTTCGCGACAATTGTTGCTTAAAATATATTTGTCGCATCGCTGCACCTGTACAGGGGATGTTTTTTTTTATTCCTTTACTAACTTTTGCCGATGCCTTCATTTGGGTGGTAAACATAATAACATAACATAATTATTTCTAAGACTTTCGCGAATCTCACTCATTGATTAAAACAACTTTTAGGATTATATCGCGTTTATTTATTACTTATTTACATTTATTTCCCGACGTTTCGTACTCTTTACAGAGATCATTTTCACGAGTGATGAACAAAAAGATGGTAGTTGTTATGTTGATGTTAAAAAATGTTGATGTGAAAAAGTTGATGTTAAAAATATGAATTTTACTATTGGTAACCCACATCAGACCATGAAAACAAAAGTTAAATATTTATTTATAAGATGTATTCATATTTATAACAAAAAAAAATATATGAATACATCTTATAAATAAGTATTTATTACCAATAGTAAAAATCATATTTTTAACATCAACTTTTTGATTTTTATTTCCAAAAGTGGGTGCTCTCTGTATCAATGATACTTATAGCTTATGTGTATGTAATGTGTATGTATGTATGTATGTGTATGTATGTAATGATAGCTTTTGAACAGATACCATCTTTTTGTTCATCACTCGTGAAAATGATCTCTGTAAAGAGTTCGAAACGTCGGGAAATAAATTTAGATAAGTAATAAATAAACGCGATATAATCCTAAAAGTTGTTTTAATCAACAACAACAACAAATAACATAACTTCACGCCTTTTTCTACCCGTCGCTTTTTCGCCGTTATGTTTACGTCCCAAATGGAATAGGTGGCGAACCACTAGCCATACCGGGCACAAATTTTCGATATTTATCGCACATAACATTCGAAATTAATTAATTTCGAAAAGTCACAGGTATGTGCCAGGATTCGAGCCCGCACCTCTGGATTAGGAAACCGTGTGCTCGACCACTGAACCACCGAGACTATGATAATTTATGATATATTGTTTTAATTAAATTTTGGGCTACTACCCGATTTTCATGTAAGGAACAATATGAGAAAAATATGTTTTTAAAGTAATTTACCAGTCTCATTTAGTTTAGTTTCTAGTAACGTAATAAAATAAAAATCTCCCTCGAAATTAAACTAACGTATTTCAATATCGTGAGAAATACAAATCGACTTATAAACAAGAGCACTCGACTAAAAACTTCAAGCTACAAAGTACAATACAACAGCAATTCGTTTCTCGCAAACAATCGACAGAAAATTCAAATAGAAACTTAATGTAATTATTTCAAAGTCAACAACTAATACTCGAATTTTTACATCTGGCAACAAAACCAGAAAGCTTCATTCATTGCTTATTTTTTACTCAATGACATGTACTTACCAAAGTCAATAATACAAAGAAAAATAATATGACTTTTATAGAAAAATCTTATATTACGGCAAGAATGGAAGATGCAAAATTGAATAAGCTAAGGAAGGTCAATCCAACAAGCGTAAAGAACTACATGAAGACAGCCATGAACGGTAAAGACAGGGAAGTTTTTAAGGTCCTCTTGTGATACTGAGCTGTATCTGTCTACGGCAACACACTTGGTCTGAAGATATGTAATCTGTACTAAAGTAATATAATAAAGTTTGTTTGTTTGAACGTGCTTGAACTCGGGAATTTCTAGTGCGAACTGTATAACTTGTTTTTGTTGGATAGTTATTGCTGAAGGCTTATATATTAGCACGCTATGATCAATAGAGGCGGAGCTCTAATCTTTTTAGTGTTAAATTTATATTAAATTATAGCGGTACAAATTCGAGCTCAAACTCCGCAAAACAAAAAATAAATACACTTACTATTTAGATTTCTCTCACATCCTGAACACCATACAAAGTGAAATTAAAGTCAAATTAACAAAGAGGGGGTTATAAAGTTCCCATCAACACGACCGCAAAAGGACTATTAACCCTTTACTAATCAAGTGGGCACAAACGACCCTCAAAGACAAAGGGTACGATTTTATACACAATTTAACTGTATTTTGCAAACAACCCTCGATTTGTAGTGGTTATTGAAAAGTCAACATTTTAGTACTTTTGTTTCTTCTTTTAGTTAAGTTTAACATTCGTTTGGTTTTTCGTGAGAACATCGTCAAGTTAAAACTATAACTTTTTATTTCAATTTAAATCTCCCACGGTACGTATATACATATCAAGAAAATGTTTGCAATACAAAATCCTTCTAAAAAAAAATGCCTGAGCAACTTTTTTGTTTTTATGTATAACAACAAATATAGGCCACTTATAAATCACTTGTGACTAGGGCAGTATTCTAATGGCAAAAAAAGCCTAAATCAATTTTTTCTGAGTTCCAGAAACAATGAGGTTCTAGCAATTTTTAATGATTGAAAATGGAACAGATATTCCATTTCTCTTTTGTTTGTAGTCCGATGATATCTCCTGCCAGCATAGGGAATAAGATCAGACCTGTATGTCACTGTCACTCCACAAGGGGCAGCAATAGATGATTCACATCAAAACTGATCTCGTCTCAATACGTCACCGGTGTGACGTGATTGTGTAAGATTGTGCGTCTACAACTGAGGGCAGAATTTGAAGAGTGCAAGTTCATTACCGGTACTTCACACTGAGGGTGTACTGCTACTCTGGACGATATTATGTAACACGGTATTTTATAATGAGGTGACATTTACCGCTGTTTTAATAAAGAACACTTGACAACCAACACAACTATCAAAGTGACATAATAGTCCATGTTTTACTTGCTCTGTCTGTCTGTGCTCTAATATCAAATAGTCTTATGGCACTTTCCATGAGTCACGTTTCGCTACGAATGTATTCAGAAGAAGAGACGAGTGTGTGTTTTTAACTATTAAATGTATATGGATCATCTCTAGACCTATGGTTTCATTATACCCCAGCAATGAAACCGTAACGTACGTAGATTTTTAATAGCGGGGTTTTAGAATACAACTGATATTAATGCAATCTATCATACATTTTAGTAACGTGCAGAGTAAAGACTGCCTCGTCGTATTCGTTCTTCGAAAAAATAACCTGGTCAAATAATGATATATTATGTCCAGCTTTCATCTTGATACACGATAGAAATACATTTTCACAAATATTGCAAAATCTAAAATTGGCTAGCAAGTCAACAAAAAAAAATATTTTTATTAAATAATCACTTATCACATAATCTCGTCCGTCGTTTACCAAAGCTTATCGTCGGGATGTTTTATGCACCATCGGTCACGATTCAGTCACACCGATCACGCGATATTTGCTCAATCATCGCACGGGGTGCGAGGGTGGTATTTCTTTAAAATAAGGGTTGTTACATGCACGTGACTTTTACATAAGATTAGGGAAAAGATTACGATCTTCTTTGATTTCTTTTATTTATTTAATAAGATTACTTTTTCAAAATAGGTATGTAAATTTTAAAATTTAATTTCAGTGTATCAGTTATTTTAAATATCTGGCAAGATACGTGGCTCATCATCATGGCTATCCTATAGATGTGGCTATGGATCCTGTTACTTCCAAACCAGAATCCTGATTCATTTACCGATCTATCCACATTATGTAACACTATATTTATCAAAGTTTCAGTGGTCCAGTGGTCGAGCACCCTGCTTCTAAATCGAAAAAGTTGTGGATTCGAATCTTGGCTCACACCAATAACTTTTCCAAATTCTTTTTGCAGTTATGTATGATCAATGTCGCTGACTGACAACTGACAACCGGTATGGCAATAGGTCCGCCACCTCCACCACCGCTTCCATTTGGGACGTAAATATAACGGCGGGTAGAGGCTTAACAGCCGCGGCCTACAGCTTCGGGTAGAAAAAGGCGTCAAGTTATGTTTATGTTTATATTTATCAGTGTGTGATCTTATTCCCTTCTACGACGTCGTTGCCTACAACAGTGTCGTAGACGACCAGGGTAATTGATCTCACACATCACTATCACAAGTTGGCCTAGTGCACTCGGAATTCTAGTTTTAGGTCCCGTGCTCAAGTCCTGATTCACAAAGGTTATTTGTGAAATGTATAGCTGATTAATTTGTTTTCGCTACCTATTAGAAATGTACCAATCTCGAGTAATTACAATTAGCTTTATTAACTATGTACCTGGTCCAGGTGCTGTTCTACATATACATTTGAAGTTGCAGTAGGAGAGGGATGATTAACAAAACAAGATTTAATATTTGTAATTAATGTTCAATTTATTAAATACATATACAAAGCGTTATAATAAACCTGACTAACTTATGTTGAACTTTGCCAACGACACGGAGAAACAAAAAAGGCACAACTTGTAACCTTTTTATTAAGATTGTGACAGCTGTCATGTGTCAATTTGTCAAGTGTTCATCCCGTTTAACACGATTGCACGACAGAAATAAGAGATCAAATGTCAATACAGAGCTGGCGCGTTCATTCAATCGATTGTTTAATTTGTTCACTTACGAGTGTCGATGTGACATCCTATTTAACTTTTAATGGGGGGTGAGATAATATAAAATTAATTATTCACGATGTTCTTTTATTTGATTTTGATTCACAGCATCCTATTTGAAATTACATTATTAAATTTAACAGTGGTAGAGCCAAGCAGTTCGCTGCATGAATCGGCCGGCTCGACCGGTGAAATACCACGACCTCTCAGAAGATCGACGTTTGCATGCCGCGTTTCGTTCGGTGAGAGAGGTACTTACTACTTACTTTCCTATTCCCTATCCCTTAAAGGTCGGCAACGCAACAGTAACACTATATGTGTTGCTCGTGTCCATGGGCGGCGTTGGTTGCTTACCATCAGGTGACACGCCTGCTCGTTTGCTCTCCTATCCCATAAAAAAAACAATAGCTCTCTTCAGAAAACTGTTAACCGATTGAATTGGAAATAAGAAATAATATAGTCCACGTCACTAACATATTATCACATAAGTAACAAAATTTCAGTCTTTCAGTACCACTTCTTAGTTTAGGTTTTTTTTGTTTTGTTGATCTGTTTCCATGGCCTTAAATAAGCATGCTAACTACTCATATGCTATCGTATTGTAAATACATACTTTAAATTTCAATATCCACTGATATTTAAATAAGGCCAAGAAATAGATGTTGCTCCGTAAACGTCAGTATCAAAGAAAAAGCAGGGTGGCCATTACGCAAATTAGAAAAAGTAAAAACAGAACACAATTTGAATGCATTTCCCGCCAGCTTCGTGTTGCCATTCAAAATAGGAACGTAATACCGTGAAAAGAACTGTCTCAAATTACTTTACAGCGTCCATCCTCTTTTGATACTCACGAAAGTGTATATCTGTACTATTCTAACGCTACACAAACTCAGATAAACAAATACAAAAGGCCTAATTGAGTAACTAGTAAAACGAACGGTTCCGTCCGTCCCTTCGTATAACTCTACACCCATATATGTGCAACTGATACATTGCTCAACAATCAAAAATAAACTTTATTACAACGAAATAGAGACACAGAAAATAATTTTAATTCAATTTTAAGTTGGTTAAACTGTTTAAAATTTCGTCAAGTCGTTCTCAAGTGGTAAGGGAGTCGTAGGGAACTTAATTTGTCAACAATTTTCGATATTTGAATACGTTTCGTTGCTCACTGAGCTTCTGTCAGCTTCAAATTGTCTTTTTTTATTTATTAAATAAATATTGATGTCTGTTAAAAAAAAAACAAACATATTTTTTGTATTCTTTATTACATTGTTAACTTTGTATTGATTATACAGCCAGTGAATAGTATTCGGTGACTTTTTAAATCAGAATGAGTACATACAAAGATAAGGCTAAAAAATTGTTTTCCTGCTGCTCGTATGACTAGTTAATTCAAATGTTAGTATCTCTTGACTGAGGTTGTTCAACTTAAGATAAGGGTAAACTATAGAAGTAAGTTTGGTTGCAAAAAATGCATTAATTTTTCGAATGAAGCAAGAACAGTTTACATCTTAATTTTCTATAATACTGGCTGGTGACACTGCGAACTTTGTTCCGTGTAAGTAATTTTTACAGCATTTGCAATGAAATTGCTAAATCTCAAAAAATTCTTTTTAGCTTTTTCTTCACTACAACATATGAATTATAGATAAAAACCACCCCGTTGACACCCGCAATCTATTAAAAAAAACACATCAATATCCGTTGCGTAGTTTCTGAGGTCTAAGCATGTAAGGGGAAAGACAGCGGAAAGCGACTTTGTTTTATACTATGTAACAATGTAACATAACATAACTTCACGCCTTTTTACCCGAAGGTGTAGGCAGCGGCTGTTAAGCCTCGTCTCGCCGTTATGTTTACGTCCCAAATGGAATAGGTCGCGAACCTATTGCCATACCGGGCCATCGATATTTATCTCAAATTAGACTATGTAATGTGTAATATTATATGCGTATATCTTTAAAACTACGCAACGGATTTTGATGCGGCTTTTTTTAATAGTTAGAGGGTGTCAACGGGGTGGTTTTGATCACTCACTCTGATTCATATATGATGTTGTAAAGAAAAAATTATAATTTTCGAGATTTAGCACTTTAATTGCAAACGCTGGCTGAACCCTAAGCGATAGATCAAAACAATGTTCTACATTATTAAACACCTACAGAAGGTCTATAAAAAAGTCCGCGAGGGCATATGTCTATCTCTTAGGGATAACCCACAATAACCATTTTTATTTTTTAACCTTTTATGAGAAATAATGGCTTATTTACGAATCGATTTTAAACATTACAGCATTAATTTTCATCCAATTAAGTATCTTAAATAGATTGTGCATGTTATATAGATGATCCTGGCCCTTTACAGCATGCAATTTAAACGAATATTTTCGAAGATATTGCAGTATTAACATAGCGGGACAGCAGTTAAAAATTTACTCATTTATTACTTTTGATGCGGAACAAAGTTCGCCGGGTCAGCTAGTTTTAAATAAATTTTCAAATAATCTACATGTATCTTTTTTACATACACATTTTATAAACCACATAAACTTCCTTGGCTTTTCTCATAAGTACAGGCTTACAAGTTTTACCACTTACCAATAAGCTATTAGGCCAAGAACGTACTATTGGCTTCTTTGTCACTGAATGCTGTCTTATAACGAAAGTTAGGAAAACAGCAAATGCATATTGAATTTAAATAAATACATTAAAATTATACTCTCCCGGGGTCATTTTCAATTTCCTTTCACAGCACATATTGTGTACATATATATCTCGGCAAAGTGAAGCGGTAATAAAGATTGACTTGATCAGAGATGGGAGGTGCGCAGGAGTGGACACATCCGGTGACAGCCACCAATGATCGCGCGTGATCGTTACATCCTTATTGATGCACGGATGATGGCAATTCGTACTGGCGGTCGCACGAGCAACATGCCTTGTTATGTCATTAGACCAATAGGTATACATAAGACAAGTCCCTTGGTGGGTAGGCAGAGCGAACAGAGCGCCATAAGGCTAAACGGCTCTGAATGGGCCGGCGCGATCGGTAAAATACCACGATCTCTCAGAAGATCGACGTAAAGTGCTCATGCTGCGTTTCGTTCGGTGTGAGGGGTACCCGGAGGCCCACCCTCCTTCCCCATCCTTTCCTATCGTAGACCCTTAAAGGTCGGCAACGCAACGGTAACACTATATGTGTTGCTGGTGTCCATGGTCGCAGGTCGCAGGTCGCTTAGCATCAGGTGACACGCTTACTCATTTGCCTGCCTATACCATAAAAAAAGGCTCGATTCTTACACACCTCACTCGCTTCTTTGACTTTCATAACGATTGTCATTCACGCTCGTTTGTTTTTAAGGCTCCTGACATCACCTTCCGCAATAACACGTTCAATTTAGTCATGGAAAGTCCTCCTCGTCACCAATACCCTTCCGCTGTTGCACTGTATATCTGCTTAGTCAATTTTAGTAAATTTTGCATCATCTATTATTTCTTCATGTACAAACCCTCTTAGCATGGCCTTCGTTACTTGGAAGTTATATTTCAAACTTTTCTTTGTATAATTATCACACCTACGGCCCTTTCGAAATAAATAAACATATTATTGTGGCAAACTGTTTTCATTAGAAGCAGTTCAACTGTCCCTTTGACACGTCCATTGGGGAGCTCCGACACAAAACACATCACAGCCCATATCAAGCACATAACTAGATACTCTTTACATTTTAAATTACAATACAAAAAAGTCAATAAGAATTTATTTAGTCTTTTTAATTAGGACTTTAGAAAGAATTTTCTTTATATATTCACAGGAACTTACTAATCAAGCTTCCATAAATTTACTCTCTGTCAATGTAACTAAATATGTTTTCATTTTTTAATAGAAAATCGTGAATATAGAAAACTCACAGGTTTGAAAAGTTCTTTATGATTTCCCATGGGTCATTATTGTGTAGTCATGTATGTATAGTAATTCAAGTAGTAATTTTTTTATAAAAATGAATGTGGTGTACACGTGGATCAAGTACAAGGTAAAAAGTGATATATATGGCTAAATAAAAAAGCACATTACATAAAATTGTAAAAAGTGCAGTTAAACATTTCGTCTAAAAGCACCACATTGCATATCGTTCCGAAGCTGCCCAAGATAATTACTCTGTGAGTTCGAAGCTTTCAAAAATAAATAATGTTTATTTGATTAGAAAAAAATAAACGCCAAAGGTCGGGAGTCAGCCAACAATTACTAAACGAAACGATCCGCTTATGCACAATAGGATAAATAAAGCGTGTTTCTAAACGGAAGCTTTTTAAACTGTTTTCTAAAAACATTTTGGGTCGTTAGTTTTGTATTTTTGTCAAGTCATCGGTGACGGATGGACAATGGCGTCTGGAGGCTACCGGACGGGCTCACCATTATTATTTTTCGTTTTATTTCATTATAATTCTCTAGTTAGTGCTGACAGCCATCAAATATGGACGTGAGTGGCGGTTTTTAGGTCTCATAATGGTCGCAACGGTTTATTTTTGTTTTATTGTATCTATGGTAGTATAGTTTAGTGTGGCATTTGATGATTGGACGAATAATGCTCGTAACGAGACCGTAGTTCTGATCGTACCAACGTTCCCACTGTTGAAGACGTCACAACAAACTTTTTTTTACTAAATCCTATGAGTATCTACTACTTATATCCTACTACTATCCTACTTGTTATAAAATAAACAAATCATCCGTAAATTTGAGATGGTTAAACTTGAGTGTTTCAAAACTTGGTGAAATTTTGGAGACCAATACATTGCACATACATTTTAACACTCATACATACATTTTATGTGTACTTTTATACATTTTGTAAGAAATGCAAAAGTGCTAGCACGGTAACTACATACACGAATTTTCTCTGTTTGCTGTTCCTCGATCCCTCGATTGTGCTTTGAATGATAGGCTACAACTTTACCATTAAACCAAAAAATACGTTTTTGTGCGGTACAGTAACTTTTATATGTTATCTACTCCACTAAATATTTTTTTATTTATTTATAGCTAGTAGGGTTTCTAAATATTAGTTTAGCTACTAGTACCACAGCACGGAAATAGAAGAACTTATTCTCCATCAGTCTGTTTTGCTCATATAGCATCTTACCCTGTATTCTTCAAGAAAATCCCATTTCCAGCAAGTCAACAGTTAGGTGCCTACCTAACTGTTGACTTGCTGGAAATGGGATTTACTGGGGCCGGGTTACTGCTGCCTAGCAGTAACTCTATACCTAGGTGAAATCTGGTGGCAGTATACAATTACTAATAGTAATCCGTTACTTGAACAAAACAAATTACCCTACTTGTAATACTTCGCTCCCCCTGGTGAAGGGGCGAAAGTCAACATCAGTAGGTAGTGTGCGGTCCGAGTGAGAGCGACACTCAAAATAAATATCAATATTACCTTTCAATATAGTATGTATGCTAATAACTGGGCTAAAATTGCCAAGACATTGTTTATAAAAAATAATTATGGTGTAACAGTCTTGGTGGTCCGATGGTTGAGCACCCCGCTTCTGAATCCAGAGGTCGCGGGTTCGAATCCTGACACCGGCTCACACTAATGAATTTTCGAAATTGTATTCGGAAGTTGTGTGATAAATATTGATGACTGAAAACTTTGTGCCCGGTATGGCAATCGCCACCTATTCCATTTGGGACGTAAACATAACGGCGAGACGAGGCTGAACAGCCGCTGCCTATACCTTCGGATAACAAAAGGCGTGAAGTTATGTTATGTTATGATCTAAATTAGTCGACTTTTTCAAGTGCTGTAAATGGTACGGAAATATCAATAACGTTACAGCTTCAGCAGAGTTTTGAGAAGAAAAAAGTCCTTTTCTAAATTAATAGTTATACTTCTCCATAATATGTTGTTCGCTTCCAGTGAGGCGGTGCACCGTCACATAATCGCTGAGGGTAAGTTAGCACATTATCAAAACGCGACAAATCAGGCGGCGGCGCCTTTGATCTCGCGCTAATTTCACAATTACCAGCGCGACGCCTGCACATTGTACTGCGTTGCACACTTTGTACCGATTTTGTTGCTATAACATACAATATTGATTTGGGAACATCGATTTTCCAAAGCGAATGATAATGATTGAAGAAAGAATAATTTTTAATTTTTTTACAATACATCACGCAATGGTGGTTTTCAAGCTTTAACCAGAAACAGGAATCTGGAAAACGACTAATTTTCTAGCTGTAAATTATAAAATTAATCGATATAAAGAGGGTAAGTATAGGTAGTTCTAAAAAATCAGGGTAAATATTTTAAGTAAAGTAGTTCAAGAAAATCAGGGTAAATATTATATGCGAAGTCAATACAATGTGAATGCGTACGTTTCAAATCAGATAGTAGTCGAGGCTCGCAGTTCGATTTCCTGGTCGAACTCTCATTGTAAAATAATAACCCTATTTTCGTATAAGACATAACTCAATTGTGATATAACTGTGTCTGGTGTAGTGATCACTCCTGCTCACCCCTCGACATCTCTGATACAACAAAGGCGTCTGATGACCGGGTCACGTGTCGTTCAACTAAATTTGTAATATTACGCGTTAAATATAACGTTTAGAGTTAGTTAGTGACATGATACCCTACTAAGAGTTCATCACTTATTAGTTCAAAGGGTAACGAGTCGAATCGTACAATGGAATATTCAAGTTAACTAAGAAAATATATTTTTTAGAAGTAGTTAATTATATGAATGATATATAATTAGATATCCGAATAAATAGCGGATCTGTGACCGAATCGTCTCTCAACATCATCTGGTACAAGCACAATATCTCACCTAAAGAAGTGAAACTCCAAATCTGGATCTGATTGACTGATGTCACTGCGCCATGAACTAGCTTCACCGATTTTTCTCACACCCGCTGCTACTATGCAATGAAATAGGTATAAGAATATATAAAGAATATATAAATAATATATAAAAAATATATAAAAGAATATATAAGAATATATAAAAGAATATATAATATATAAAGAAGTAAATTTAAAGAGATACGAATAATGACGTTACATTCACAATATATTTATGAAAATTTAATCTATGTTCATAAAAATATAACTAAATTTAAGAAAAACAGTGATATCCATCAATTAAACTTAAGAAATAAAAACAAACTTGCTGTGTCCACTACTAGGCTCCAAAAAATTTCTAACGCGTTTCCAGGTCAATGTATACGCTTTTACAATAAACTTCCAAACGACGCGGTTGAATTATCGTTAGGTAAATTTAAGAAATATGTTAAAAGTAGACTATATACAATAGCTTATTACTGTATCGCAGATTATATCAATGATAAAACCGTTTGGAATTGAATTGCTTCTTTTGTGTTATATTGTTTGTATTTGCTGCAAAATATTGTTATTCTGCTAACCAAACTTTACTGTTATTGGTAAGATTGTATGTTTCTCGCCGGGCAAACTTACTAGTTTATTTTTTTTTTTGTCTGGGATCTTGAATAAGTCATGCTCACTGAAAGGTCGCCACCTTCCCTAAAATATGGCGAGGGAGGCGATGGCTGAGATATGGGTCATGCTCGTGAACGGGTGCTGTTTGTGGGGACTGGTCTGTTCAAGCGTCCAAAGAATATTAACGTACTGTGTTCTAAGTTTTACGTGAGGAACCTCATCTTGCTCTATAAATTATTCTAATAATTTGTAATTTAGTTTACTTAAAATTAAGTAAAAAGAAAAAAAAAGACTCCCCTGAGTTTCTTGCCAATTCTTCTCAGGACGTGAGTAATCGAATTGGCGGATTGAAATTATTGACGTTCATAAGTGTCTTTAATGACCTAAACTGAATAAATGAGATTTTGATTTTGATTTTGATTTTTTTTGATAATTCAAATGGTTTTTCTGGAAAAAAAATACTTAAGTAAGTTATGTAGTTATTTAGGTCAAATATTACTTATAATTAAGCGTTCTGCAATTTAAGTGACAACAGAATAAATAGACATCACAAAAACTTAAGATATTTTTTATTTAATTAAAATTCGTACTAGAAGTCTATGTTTGAAATTGACTACAAAGTAGTACAAAGATATAATAAAAAAATAATACATACAAACAATTGAATTTACTCATCACAGGATAACTTGTCCGTGTCGTCCATAAGTCTGTATTGCCATGCTCTTAAAATATCTAATCTTTTGCAAAGAGAATTTGAGAATTTGTCTGTCTGTCTACAGTAATCTGTGGTAATTTATATTTTCCATGCGGTAATTGATATGAAAGCGGTGTGCAGTCTCAATTCAATAATCATTGATTGTTCACAAAGAGGCTGCACTCTTTTGGCATTGCACACACCGCCCGCCATTGTCCTCTACAACTCAAAAGCCTCGATGCTTAAAAGGCTAATTGATTGAACAGGAAGTGTGGAGTGTCACCGCGTGTACCCGCAGAAGACGTGCATTACAGGATCACAGACAGTTTCTAAACAAATTAAACTCTACTCTAATAATTCTAATTTACCTCAAATTAACAATAAATCTTATAATATATAAAATTCTCGAGTCACAGTGTCAGTTACCATACTCCTCCGAAACGGCTTGATCGCTTCTCTGATCTGAGAATCGGACAACATCTCTTTGTCACCCCGTTAAATGTTTAGGGTAGTCCACTGCTATATTTTTTTGGTAAGACCACGTTTGCTAGGTCAGCTAGGTCAGTCATCACATAAAATATAAGTATAAATATATGTATAAGTAGGTATAGATGTAAAAGAAATTATGTTAAATATTTCTTTCTTTCTTTTCTACAGTGCAGGCAGCGGATATTACTCGTAGAAAAGTTATGTTACGTCCCAAAAAAGGACAAGTTAAAGTTCGCTACATGTATGGACTGAACCGACCGGTAAAATACCACGACCTCTAAGAATATCGACGTAAAGCGGCTCCTGCCGCGTTTCGCTCGGTGAGAGATGTATCCGGAGGACCAACTCCTTTCCCCCTCTCCTTCCCATACTACGTCCAACCCGTTCCATATCCTATTGTAAAGGCCGGCAAGGCCGTTTGTAGCTCACCATCAGGTGACACGCCTGCTCGTTTGACCCCTTTTACTCTAGAAAAAATTGATTAGGTGACGAAACTAAATTGACAAAATTCCGATAAATCATTGGTGTGAGCCTAGAATCGATCACACGACCTCTGAATCAGAAGCGATAAGCTCCACCACTGGACCAGTGATACTGCTAAATCCATCAAAAATATATTTATTGAGATATTTTTTTGGTGTTTTAGCATATTATGTACGGAATCAAGAACCAATATCCTTATACTATATACATAGAAATACAATCCGTCGGCTTATGTCGTCCTAACTCCAGATATGTCGCCGGGCGGAGGAAGCGAGCGATGTCAAACGATGCCGGTTTGTATGAAGGTCTTTAGGGCTGTACTAACTATTTAGTCCTAGGTCAGAGTGGAAAATGACGTAAAAAAAAAGGAAATTTGAGGCAATGACTTTGGAAATGTGGTCTAAATAAATTCTTTATTTAGACCACCAACTCGAGTTAAAAGAACTTAGCGTTGAAGCCTTATTACGCTTGTAACATAATTAGTTGTCATAAATACTCATAATATAGTTTTGAAAATTTTGTTACCGACTTTTAAGATAGTATTAACTTAGTAAAATATTTGCCAATACGGCTACTGGAACTCATGTCAATATATCAATTATTATCAATTCTTGTTATTGAAAACAACAATATAAAGGAAAATTAACCGAAAGTGAAGCTATTCACACAAATCTTGAACTGCACTGCCACGGTTAATTGGTAATAAATAAAAAATAAAGTGACAACTTGAGACAGCGTGACAACCCTCCATTGGAAATAATGAGCCCGCAAATTGGTAGGTGAAATTAGTAGGAATATTTTCTCGCTTACATTGTGAGGGTTATCGTATTTCATTCACATGAATGAGATCTGTACGATCTCCAGTTTCATTCGTTCACTTGCTCTATTGTTCGAAGGAATTTTGCGGATATTTTTTTGTGATAAATATACTGAATTAATATGACAAGTTGCACACGTCCTGTCTTCGAAATACTTATATGAAGTGTTTGTGAGCTTGTTGTGTAGACGTTGAGAAATTGTGTTGAATTATTTTGCCATCAAAAGAATACTTACTGAATTTAGGCTTCCCTCAGACAATTTAATGAGAAATATCTCTTTTAATTAACATGCAAAAATAGAATAGGGCTGAGCGAGATTTATCTTGCTCAAAATGGAGATACCGGATGTGGTGGCCACAAAAAACTTCATCCAAATAATACTAATTATATGTGTATCGTTTCTGAGTACGAGAAAGAACTCAGCGATCCATAAGAATTTGCTGTACTGGCAACGGGGTACCAGTGTTCTTTAAGCTCTTTATATAGCGAATACTGACAGTCTCAGTGGTTTTGTGGTCCAGGACTCCGCTTACAAAGCAAAGATTTCGAATCCAAATCCATTTTTTGAATCCAACTTATGGAGACATTTATCCCCTGCCTTCCCTTTGAAAATATTGAGGACGTAAAGTTACAATACACACATACATAATGTAAACGGCATATCAAACAAAAATTAATCAATTGACACTTGGTAAAAACACTGTGCGGGAATCGATCAGGCGCCTTGTAAACTCACTCAAAGGCGAAATTAACTCACCGTACGTCATTTAAGATGTCAACAGAACACTTTGATCAACCAGCTATTTGGCGCTCGTGCATTTTTCTCCTTTGTCAGCGCGAAACTCGCGCGATGATTGACAACCCATCCGCGGCGCGAGAACTTCGCGTCACCAGCCCACAGGCTCCCAAACATAACAGACGCGCAAACTAACTGCTGTACTTATTATTTATTATATTGCATACCAGTGACTTTGCTCTTTAATAAATATGCTTTAAATATACAGTTTACCGAAATGGAAATTTTGAACATATATCTGAGACGCTAAAAATATAATATACCTAATTAGGTATTTGAAAAAAAAAAATATTGATTTTTTTTTTATGTATTTTAAAACTTTATTATTAATAATATTGATATTTAATGCAAAAACTTCAAAAAATTATTTTTTCAATTAATTATAAACAATTAAAAATTGATGAAATTTAAATAAAAATCACGTGACTATAAACGCGCCATGATTGGTCACTATAGTTGTGACGTCATAATGTTATAGCTATTTAATAACAGTACAGCGTTTACGGCTAATACTCATGTCTAGACAATAATATTGAAAATTTATTGCTAAAATACGAGTTGTTAGTTGATTTAAATTAGTTATGTGTGATAAAGGATTTATTAAGGCAAAGTCTGATAATATTCCTGATGTTGATATATTTATGATCACCGATTTTTTAAGAAATGACGTTCGACGACGACGACGACGACGTTTCTTGAGAAAGAATTAAGAGTAAAAATAACGCGTCCGGGGATGTATCTTGTACCTAGTTATCCGATTTTTGCAGCATCTCCTGATGGAATGACAAGCAATGCCATTGTTGAAGTAAAATGTCCCACCAGTCATAAATCATTGGATATTTTTCTAGCAAAAGGTAAAGTCAGCTTGAAGTGTAATGCCCAAATGCAACTACAAATGTTATTGACTGGTAAAAAATAAAGTATCTTTTGTGTTGCTGATCCACATTTTGAAGAAAATAAAACTATTTACATTAAAAAATTTATTTACTGAACTTTCCTTAAATATATAATAATTATTTGATTTGTATACTTAGATAAATAATAATTAATAAAAATGGTATTAAGAAATACTTACATCGAAATGATCTTCACAACAAAAAAAATTCGATTTTGTTTGGGGATTATCACGGTGCACTGCTTGAAACCATTTATTTCGACATTTGTCATCTTGGGGAACATTTAAAAACATTTTATCAGGAGTTGCCTTTGTAGTATTCGTACATAATGGTACAAAACAAGAAGGATAACTTTTGAGGTTCGACATTTTTAATATAAATTTAAATATTTAATAATGACAACAAAATTAAATAGATCAAAACACTGTATTTATTATTTTTCTATCAACTGCAATGAGTGAAAACTAACATTAAGACGTCACACGCGCTCGGGTTTGTTCGGGAGTGGTCGGCGTGTCTTCGGTACTGGATTCAAAAATTTATTTTTATTTTGAAATAACTTTTGAATTATTGCGAAAAAAAAAAAAAAAAAATGTTTTGTTATAAAACTAATATATAATCTTTCAATTTATCACAAAAAAATTTTTTTTTCAAATACCCAATTGTGTATTGTGCTTTAAAAAAAATTACACAATAGTTCACAATACCTTCTTCCTATCATAAGGTGACATTTTGGTGAAATCTAATCCGTAGTTTTTGCTTAAAAGAATCACAACATTCACCCGATGATATACCGAAAGGGTCTGTAGGTAACAGTTACCATTAATTTTTAAATTTCTAATTTAAGTTACTGAAAAAGTAATGAATTAATTAATAATGTCATTACCTTTTTACAATAGCGATAAGAATAAGATATATATTTTAGTAAACGTGTGATTTAAATATTTTCAGGCATCTTATTCACAAAATTCATAACCGAATTCAATACAAAACACTTTGAGAATCCATAACTTAAACTAAGTATACACTACATTGAAATTTTACAAATCAAACTAAAAGCTACCTTGCAACTTCGACTTACAGTTGATTAAACATTTAGACGAACTGCAAATAAAATATAGATGTGACTTACACTAAGAAAAGAACATCTGCGGTTTCGATGTTTAAATACAAACAAAAAAGAACAATATCGTCCTGCTCGTAAGGTGTAGTATTCCGCGCCGTTAGCGGCACAGCCAGTGTTGCCAACGTCTAATAAGTGCACAGGTTTACTACGCGTTGGGAAATGAGTTTCCCCGGTTCTCGGGAACGAAAGGGCGGGGGAGGGTAATTGTGCCGATATCAAAGCGGCGCGTCTGATGCCGCGGCGCCTTTTGATTGTTTTTCCCGAGCTCCAATCGAACGGGTTTTTTTTGCGATCACCACCTGTCCAATATAATGGTATAATCGTGTAAGAATACCAGTCTGTCTGTATGTCACTATTGTGTATGATGATTGTGTTAACGAACGTACTGTAATTGTGATGAATTACTGCGCCTAGTTAAAGCAAAAGCTTGAAATACATATCATATTTTTTAAATCGTATAATCTGCTCAAGTTGAGAATTGATTAGTTGCCCGAATGATTTCATAATTTGTGTGCTAATTATTATTTTAAAATACAAATTAAATCGTATGTCTATTTAGAACCGTGGCAGTTTCAAAAGATGGCTATCTGCTGCAGAACATTCTTCTCCCCCTTAATTGGTTTCAAAACCCAACTATTTGTCTAAATCAAATATTTGTACATAATCGTAGAGATTTTGAATAACAATCAATGAGATATCTCTTTTGAACTTCGTACTTTTTACAAAAATAAAAACGCATTACCCGCGACCTCCTTCAATAAGACTTTTATTAATAAAGGATTTCCTCGATGATGTACAATTTTAAAATCACAAAATTTATATAAGATAAATACCCGTTATTACTTATTAACAGTACAACCGGTTAGGTCAACAAAGCAAAGGGAGAAACAATTATTGACGGATATCCGCAAATTTATAGGAAAGCTAAAAATAAAATAATGAAATAGAAATCGAACGCTAAAATTGTAAGAATTTTAAATTCAAATAACATTCAAAATTCGATTATAGAATAATGAATACAAATATAATATATAAATACGGTTTGCAACTTATATTATATTACTTAGGGGGGCCTGAAATCAAAGTGCAAAAAGAAACAGAAAATATATGTAGGTACGCCTGCGCCATATTTATCCGGAGGCGCCTAAACGGAGTTTAATATTGTTTTAAAATCGATCCTAGTAACTTGAGACCGTTTATATTTACACAGTTTTAAACAACTCCAACTATGTTCATTTTAGGGTTGTCACACCGAGGATTTATTCCTTGTACCAAAAAATTATATATATCTAAGTAACTTCACGACTTTGGTATTAGAATGTCATCGAATCTATTGCTTAGTATTGGTTTTACACTTTTAGGTTCAAACGTATCAACTTATTAACATTTTGCATTAATTTCTCAGATTTTCGCGAATCACATTCATAACATTAAAACAACTTTTCAGGATTATATCGCGTTTATTTATTATTATTTATTTCCTTATTTTTATTTATTTCCCGACGTTTCGAACTCTTTACAGAGATCATTTTCACGAGTTATGAACAAAAAGATGGTAGTCGTTCAAAAGCTATTTTCAAAATCAAAAAGTTGATGTTAAATATATGATTTTTAATATTGGTAACCCACATTACAGTCATTACAGAACATAACATAACATAACTTCACGCCTTTTTCTACCCGAAGGTGTAGGCTGTTAAGCCCCGAGTCGCCGTTACATTTACGTTCCAAATGGAATAGGTAGCGAACCTATTGCCATACCGTGCACAATGTTTCTTAGTCATCGATATTTATCACACATAACTTTCGAAATTAATTAATTTCAAAAAGTCATTGGTGTGTGCCAGGATACGAAACCGCGACCTCTGGATTCAGAAACCGTGTGCTCCACCACTGGCACACCGAGATTATCCCAATAGTAATATAATATAGATTATTGCAATCTAAATGTGTGACAACCCTATGAAATAGTGCAGTGAAGTAACGCGAGATGTTAGTTGTTGAAAACATCTCAACGTCTATATGTCGGACCTTACATTCGGACAAACAACTAAACAGACTGTTAGTTCCCACGTATCTATAGATAAAAATATATTTAAAAACGATCACAATATCATCTCCACATAGATAGATGGGAACTAAATTGATAACCTTGAATATACGAAAATGTACACACATAACTTCACGGCTTTTCTACCCGAACGTGTAGGCAGCGGCTGTTAAGCCTCGTCTCGCTGTTATGTTTACGTCCCAAAATGTAATAGGTGGCGAACCCATTGCCATACCGGGCACAAAGTTTTTAGTCATCGATATTTATCACACATAACTTTTGAAATTAATTTCGAAAAGTCATCAGTCAGTCAGTGGTATGAGCCAATTCGAACCCGCGAACCCAGAAGCTGGGTGTTCGACCACTAGACCACTTAGATTTGCTAGCTGTTAAATAAGTTGTGAATTCCTATAAAGTGTTAAAAAGATAATAAAATATAAGCTATATAATAATTATAATTAAATCCAACTTACAAATTAAATATAATCAAACCAAGCTGACCTTTCATTGAAAATCGTCAGCCATCTTAATGGCGAACCGTAATTATAATATATGACCACATTTCTTCACTTCCCATAATTAAAAGAAGATTACACAAGTTTTTTGCAATTTTAATATAAAATTCTGTGGTCGACATGACGTTACATTTTTTTCAAGTGGGATAGTTTGTTTTTTGCCTTGGCAACGAACAAATTGTGTTAAGTTGTTTTAAGTATCCCCATGTAAATTCGATTTTTATAAATTTTATAATTGTATTAGTTGTCTATGTTGTTTTTTTTTTGCTTCCATAATATTTACATTTGCCACAATCTACGTTGTCCTATTAGGCTAATATTTGACTTAAATATTGCAAGAGGCCACTTAATCAAAACTATTGATTGATATTCGAATTTATTTTACGATATCGCATGTATAAAGATTTACCTACTCATAAATTGAACGTATTCATAAACAGTGATACATTCTAGCTTAAATCCTTCTTTAGTGAACTGTAAGTACTTAGGTATTTTATCAGTAAAAAGTTTTAGCTACAAAGTATTGAAAGTGGATTAGTTGCTATAATTCGTAATAATTACTAGATATATGCCTTCATCCTTTAGGTTAATCTTGGCTGCTTCAACTAAGAATTTAATCCCAGATTGATACCGAAAAAGGCTATTCAAACTTTAATATTAGCTAAAAATCTGATAGGTTATATGTACATATCAATAACTAAAATTATCTTATTATTACGTTTTTTACTTTTTACATTATCATAAAATAAGAGAGTTAATTTAAAAAAAACTAACTCTCTCCCTTTTTTTTTTTTTTTTTTTTTTTTTATAATTTAGTTACATGTCGATTAGATCCGCAATGCCTTCTTGATTATCCGATTGTAACCGTAATAGAGTAGAAATAGTAATTTATCTCTTCAGTTTTTAATTCGACCTTGCTTAGTATATGCTTAATAAAGCAAGTACACAAATAATCAATTTAAAATTGAAAAAACTTAATTTTGTTCATCACATATTTGAACTGATTTCATTTAGCTATTTTTTACATCACATATCCCTGTATTGTACTAATATTACCAATTATCCTTTGTAACTTTATCTTTTGGAATTGTAATCAGCTACCATTAACAAAAATATATGCTCAGCGCACTTATCTCATACACTTTTTCTTCTGATATCATATAAATATCCCATCAAATTAAGATAACAATATAATAGACGTTCAATAACATGAATTTCTGAACGAAAACCGCCATGTCACTTTGAAAAATATTCAATAAAAGAATGAAGATGGCGCCATCACCACGTGAGAATTTGGAAAAATATATATATCGTCTGTAATTTAATACTTGAATATTGTTTTTTTTTTGCGCTTGTAATGTCATGTCGGAAGTATTTTCTGTTTGTTTAGGGTAGGGATCGTAAGTAGAATAATATTATAAAATGGCGTCACAGAATGGAGACATGTTTTTGCAAGCGATTAACTGTATCCCGGATTACTTATGCTTATGCAGGATATAGAAATACACTTGTTTATATTGGAAGGATTTTGAACATATGTACATTCCGTGTTTTTTTCAATTAAAATGACCAAATTAATTATTTATTAAATTATAATTATTAATAGATATAACTGATATACGTCTCACGTGTCTCTCACGTATGTCCATATTATTATATTGATGGGTATAATACCCATCCATATAATAAAAAATGGAATTCTTGAAACATAACTTCACACCTTTTTATACCTACGGGTAGGTGTAGGTAGCGGCTGTTAAGCCTCGTCTCGTCGCCCTATTGTCATACCCGGCCATATTTATCACACATAACTTCCGAAAACAATTTCGGAAGTCATTGGTGTGTGCCAGGATTCGAACCCGCTACTTCTCCATTCAGAAGCGAGGTGTTCGACCACTGGACCTACAAGAAATATTGCTTATTAAAAATGTTCGTAAAGAAAAGAGATTGGTGGGTTAAAACTGGTGTATTATGATACGTTTGTTATTATATTATTTTAGTGAGTGACATTAAGATGTTCATTATGTGTCTGTATGTAATTGTATACTTGTAATGTTCAATCTTAGAACAACACAACAGACGGATGTTTGGCGCCGGCGCGAGCCGCTGTCGTGCAGTTGGTGCGTCTCAAACACACACACATATTGTAGTTGTATGGTGCAAGTTATAAGGGAATTTATGTAAAGTTATACAAACTTTTGTGTTCTGTGACTATCTTATCAATAGCCGTAGAACAAGCTCTACCAATATCTATTTATAATACAAATTACACCGTGACAATGAAAAAGCTAAAAGATTGCCTCTTAACGATTTCGGAACTGTAAATGTCAAATTGGCACTAAAGAAGATAGAGAAAAAAGTTTGTTTACAACAAATTGTTAGATTCACAAAACTTACTAATGTCGCGTGACTTAATTACCAGCTGGAAAATTTCTTACCATAAATTGACACAACTGGATAGAGACATTTATGATTATCATCAGAGGGAATAAAACTTCTGAATCCTGCATTTCAGATAGGCATTGCTATAAACGCTGACGCTAATGTCTTGTACTCGAAAAAATTATCGTAATCGGATATGGTGCATATTGTAAGTCGATCGGCACATCACTAGTGACATATGACACACTGTAATGAACTGCTGAACATAGTGTCAACACATACCTCACTACTACTGAAGCTTCCTTGGAAATGTGACGGGTAGTGGAGAACCTTTATTTCTGTCTCTCACCTCTGATCCCACAGCTAATGGGTGCGAGGCAGAAGGTGGATCAAATTTAAAACTTATATAGCAAATAGCCTGTATGGTATCTCGTGGAAGTTACCAAAAATAATACAACATACGTCTCTCCATAATTTTGTGTTAATATATCGTATAACAAATTGCACGACACGGAAATCGAGCGAGAAGTCCTTATATCATACAAGCAATTTAATTCAATACTGATATCTTGGGAAAAGTGGTAATATCAGTAAAGTTTAAACTAAGCTTTTTGCGAAATGACACTGACATAATAATCTATAAGACGCGGTTTATTTGCACATGTAAAATGCGTCGTGGCCTTCTTCGACTGCTACTTCTTTGCTGCTGTACATCTGCTTAGTCAGTCTTACCATCAGCTCAATCCGATCTTTAACACCGACACACTTTTTTACGACTAACTACTACTTAAAACCTTTTAATTGAAATAGGTACATTTGACCTACTACAGCTCAAATCGTCATTTGAACATGATAACACTATATACTTTACGGACCATAGACAAACAGACTAATGCCCAGTCCCAGGATTGCCCAAAACAGTTGGCGTACCTAATCACACAACATAATCAGTAACATCAGAATCTAAACGTAAACGCTCGTTAGAGAAAATCCAGCGCAAATTACTGGTCGCCAGCAAACAGACCGGCAACAATCAACCCTTCACTGTTTGCGCACGGGACTGCGGGACCCACTACCACCTCAGCCCCCCCACAGCCCCCCACCGGCACCCCGCACCCCGCGCGCATGAATAATTCAAACAGCATGACAGCTAATTGTAATGAAATTTAACCCCCTCTCTCCCCTGCGTCCTTCGCCTTATCATCGGTTTCTATGCGATATTTTTTTGCTAGCCTTACTTGTAAGCGTATCGTAGCGTTAAATTCTCTTAAGAATCCGTATTGTGTTATTATCAACAAAGTTGTATGGGTTAGCATTATAATTTTAAGTCTATACCTATGCTGTGTGGCGCCGGCTTAGAATACCGCCACCCCATCTCTTCCCGTGGGTGTCGTAAAAGGCGACTAAGGGAAAAGCTAGAAGAATGGGCAGCAGCATTCTCTTTCAAGACAATACAGCCTACTGCGATCGCCAACCCGCCTGCCAAGCGTGGCGATTATGGCAAAAACCCCCCATGATTGAGCGGACCGGCAGTTGTGGCGCTCTGTGGGGGAGGCCTATGTCCAGCAGTGGACCTCAAAAGGGCTAATGATGATGATGATGTCCTATTGTAAATATATTTAGGATACAATTTTTTTTCTGAAATTATAGGTATTACAAATTATTTCGTATTTGCAACAATCTTATCTAATACCCAAGAAATTTTCAGAAAAGCAGGTAGCAATTTACAAAAGCACTGAGAACATCGACAGAAACAAACACTTACCTACAATATTTTTAAGGGATAGGAGAACACAGGTCACCTGATGGTAAGTAACACATTGCCTATAAACAAACACTTCGTGTGTTGCCGTGGTTTAAAGGATTGGAGGAGAAAGGAAGGGGAAAGAGGATCAGGTCTCCGAACGAAATACAAAACGAGCCACTTCACGCCGATATTCCGAGAGGCGGTACTTTGTAGGCCGAGCCGACCCATTCGTTTTCAAATTCTATATGACTGGCTAACCCTAAGTTTTTTGTTTTCAAATTTTACTGTTTCATAGACTTATTTACTAGATTAGCTTGATTACTTGAGCTGCTCTTCTTCTTTCGCTGAATTAATAACAATAGCCTTTTTGACAACCTTCGTCCATGTTTATTAGCTTGTTTATAAAAATTCACGCCTGTTTCTACCCAAAGGTATAGGCAACATCTGTTTTTTTTTTTGTGTTTTCTTCTGCAATCTGGTCTTAAGAACATTCAGCACATGGTGAGTAATTGGTTTTATTGGCTTGCAGGGCATCAGTCCTGTGACGGGTGCCTTATTATATGATTGGCTATAAGTCTCTAGGGGACTTCCTTTTGAGTCTTTTGAATGTTATAGGCAACAAATGTTAAGACACGACTCCTCAAGCTGTTACGTCCCGAATGGAATAGGAACCTATTGCCATACACCGGGCACAATTTTGTCAGTCATCGATATTTATATTAATCAATATGTAGATTATTTAGTTTTTGTACATTTTGTAGATAGATATATGTTAATATGATAATAACCTGTGTGTCTATTGTCTATTTTATGATACATAATGAGTCAAGTAATTAACTATATACATAATTTAATGAGCGAAGTAAGCAAGTCACGTATATGAAATTAATTTATGAATATAATTAAAACTAGCAAGTTGCCCGTTGCTGCTACTTTACAAAGTTTTTGTTAAAGCTAGTAAGTTCTCTGGAAACTTGTCTCGGTGGTCCAGTGGTTGAGCACCCGCTTCTGAATCAAGAGCTCGCACGTTCGAATCCTGGCTGACATCAATGACTTTTAGAAGGTTATGTAGGATACATATCGATGACTGAAAGCTTTGTGCCCGGTATGGCAATAGTTTCGCCACCTATTCCATTTGGGACATACACATAACAGCGAGTCGACGCTTAACAACCACTGCCTACATCTTAGGGTAGAGAAAGGCGTGAAGTTATGTTATGTTATGTTCTCTGGATGTGATGCGAGTTCAGAACTTATCTCCTTTACATTTTCCGCCGAAACAGGCTATATTATTTAGACATTTTTATAATGGAAAGTAGGTATAATAAAATTTATTTATTTAACATATTCTTAGTTGGTATATATATATTAATATTAGTTAGAGGTTCACGCTCAACAAATTTTTAGATGTTTGTTTTCTTCCTTAAATAATTTAGGCACAAGTATGCAGATTGTAAAATAATGTACAACCTTTTTTTGAACAAATACATTTTGTATTAAATTAGGTTCTACAGATTAGTAAGATTTATGAAGTTGACAGTTTTGTATTGTATTATAGATTCACCATTAAAGATTATTAACAGCGGTAAAGCCACGCAGCTCGCTGCATGAATGGGCCGGCTCGACCGGTGAAATACCACGACCTCGCGGAATATCGGCGTGAAGTTACCGAACGAAACGGGCGGTAACGCACCACGGTGTTCATAGGCGGTGAGAATTTACTTACCATCGGGTGACCATCAGGGTCCGATAAAAATATATAAACTTGCTTCATTTTATAAGTATGTGCATAATTATTTAGTTCAATGACTCGTAATCTTTCATTATTATAAATAAAACTCATTGCAAATTCACGAATTACTTACATTTTCTTTATATGTTAGTGTTATGTTGAAAGCCAATATCATTTGTTGGTGCGGCAACATGTAACCCGTCACTGCGACGCTGATGTTGCCGGCTTCATATTATTTTATTAGTTGCCGGACGATTTAATCATGATTGTTGGTTTTGCTAAGTTAATAAGAGCGCGTTGTGGGGTCCCGGCTCCCGGCTCCTGGCACCCGGCACCCGGTGTCTTCATGTCATCACGCGGGCGCTGACGGGTTAGCTGGCGTTATGTAATTTGTGGATTATGTTAATGTTTGTTGGTGTAAAGGATTACTTGCGCAGAGTTAAGTCTTTAAAGATGGCTGAATTAAAGATTGGCGTTGAGTTTATTATAAGTAACAAGCGCACAAAGTTCCCCAGTTATAATATTTTCCAAAAGCAAGAAAAACAAAGTACCTACCTACCATCTATCAATGTATTTTTCTCTTTTGTAGATCATGTACCTACAGCAAAAATATTCACGATAGCTTAGTGGTTTAGAACATGGATTTCTGTATGAGAAGTCCCCGTATTAAATCAGACTGCACACTGCACAGTGCACACTCTTTTCAGAAGTTACGTTATTTCATTGTTAATGATTGGTAAAAATGTGCACAGTGCTTTTGTTTGCACCCAAAGGTATAGGCAGCGCACGTTGTTTCACTAAGAAAATATATGACTCCACAATATAACCCATTGCCTATTGATTAAAAAATTGTTGAGTAGGTACCTACCAAGCCTCGAATTATACTACACTTTCTAGACCAACCATTAGTCTATTAACACGTGTACACTATTTGTAAACTTTTATCAAAACAAGGAGTCTGCTTGTGACCATGGCCAGTGCAATCTGGGCGAAATGTCAAGCAAATCAAGGTAATTTAATTCCCGTGCATTATATTTGTGTTATATCAAAACAGATTATATAAAAAGAACTTCGTCTGTCTTTGTGTAAACCCTAAACACTTACAGATTATAACAATAGATCGTAACGTTTTGCTGTTGCCACACAATGTCATTTTTTATATAAAAAAGATGCTTTTATCAAACTGCCACACTCTAATATACAATTTAAACCTTAACTTAACGGTTGTAGAGATAATATTTCACTGCCTATCATTCTTTTGAAATATACGTGATAAATGAGTGTACAGCAATTTTGGGGGAGAGCGGGGCGTTATCGCGTTTCTTCGTGTCCATCTATTTACTAATGACTTCCTGCGTCAGGTGCACCCCTGCCTCCCTTTTCTAATGATTTTTTTTGTATATTATTCATTGCCACACCGTAGAAATAAATATGACGATTTATTTTTAGGAGAAATTGCTCCTACTGTTAGCGATCTGTAGATAGGTACAATAAAGTTTTAACAAGGCAGTGCCTGTGTATTGAAGGTACTGGTGGAAAAAGAAAATGATTGTCACTATAGCTACCTATATGAGCCAAAATAACAGCTGATAGGACTATTGGTCTGTCTGCCTGTCGCTACATACGCTCGCGTGTCATGCAAAACGTATAAAATACCTATAGGACAGCTTCTAGTGATGTTTTATTATAGGAAATAAAAATCTATGGGAACATTAGAAATCAACCAATTAAAGTCTGCCAAAGGTTGAAACAATTCGAGAAAACTTTACCTCAAGCCAATAATAAACTTCTAACTTATGTTTGCATAGATATTAAGTTATTGGTCATTTATAGCCCCAAATTTCAGGTAGGTAGGTATAAAAAGTCGGGGGATTAAGCCAGTTCCTGCCTAATAATTATTAATTAATGTTTCTGATAACTTTTATTAATAACTATTTCATTGCTGTACCAGGTGGTGGATTAATAATAATCTTTGTGCACAATACACACGACGCCATCTAGTTTTCCCAAATTAAGCAACTACTACAAATACTTGTGATATGGAAACTATACAACGAATGAGTACTTTTTTTGGTAAATGTATAATGTAGGATGTATTGTAGTTTTGTAAAAACAAAACTGCCAGACGCCATTAAAACACCCATGTTCAACATACATGGCACTATACTTGGGTGCGGATCGAACCTTGCCAGTCGGCTCTTTATTTAATTCACCACAAAACGCATTGTAAACATAGGTAGTAGGTACCTATAAAATGGCCCGTGAGAGTAAAAAAATTCTTAATAGCGTGAAAATAAAGACTCAGTGACTTTATCTTCAAAACATATTTTGGAAATTGTGTCAAATATCTTAAAGATTTCTATCTATCTTAAAGGTTATCTGGATTAATTATCTACAATATATATAATAATAATAATAATAATAATAATATTCTTTATTTGCACACCATAAACATTACATCTTATAAAAAAACAATATGTAAAGAAAAGTCTTATAGCTAGGAGTACAAACGGCGGCCTTATCGCTTACAGCAATCTCTTCCAGGCAACCTTTATGAGGAGATATATGCAAGGAAGACGGGTAAAGCATTAAAAATTAAATTAAAACGAAATCAAAGTATCACAAATCAAAAACATACATATTTGCAATATCAGATTAAATACTACATATATACAACAAACATATCATATAATCAAAATAAATATAACATACATACCATAAAATATACATATATATATATATATATACAATATACCATATATATAAATAATGTAATTAATTTATTTGTTATGTTTACCTATCACCAAATTTTCGGAAGCATATCAATTACATACTCAACTAGATCAATTTTGTATTCTATACAGATACGACAAAACTTTAAATTCTACACACCACACAAAAAAGAAATAGGATATCACTTACAACAGTGAGCTAAGAATCATTTGCAATGTCAACCTTACGCTATTGGTGTAGAGTCAATTTTGTATTGTATATTATTAAGAAGAAGTAGAGTATCAGTTACAGGATTGGCTGACATCGACCCCGCCCAGTAGGGTAGTATCAATTTCATGCACACCTAAAGTCCACCCACTGCGTGCCCAAGAACATAGGGACTTGTTAATAATACCACATAGACAATCAATAATAGGTACTACTAGCTCCATAGTATAGAGCGCCTCTGTGATTTATGTTCTCTGTCATTTGTTTGACGTACCTCTTAAAAGTGACAGCTGCCAAATTCATTTGGCGGGAAATGCGGGAATCCGGAATATGCTCCGCGTGTCCTGCTACTGTTTTGTTTACTAACCTATATTTGTTGATATTAAAAATACTTATTTGAATGACCCTAATTAAATATTCTTGTCACCGCATCACAACGATCGAGTCACGGACGGTCCAGTTGAATAAACACACAGCATCCCGTATGTTTTGATAATCACTTAGACGTAAACATGACTATTATCACAGCAAACTCGTTTTATTTCGGACATCAGAACACGTTCCATTTTTATATTTGACGAGCGGTGGATAATGAATAATTCAATCGTCTTTTACTCTAAGGACTTTTATCAATAGAAATACGTGACCACAAACAAAGCGAGCATAGGAGCTTGTATACGGTATCTATAACTCAATGTTGTCTATGGGTCAGCTGCTTCGTTTGTAAAAAAAATAAAATTAACATACGAATGTTATTTTAGATGTGATGAGAATTTAAAATTTTAAGTTAGATGATTAGACAAATTAGTTACAGCCTAGATCTCGTTCTTTGAGATTAATATTATGTCTTGACATATTACGTACCATTTTATTAACTACCATCTTCTAATCCACTTACAGGTATGCAAATAGTTTATGTAAAAGACCTACCTACGTTTTCACCACAGCCATTAATATGTTGAAATAAGGTTTTGCATAAATAACTGTCGTAAATAGATAACGGCCGTCTACGCCGGAAACGATGGTCGCTTCCGGCGCGGCGTCGGCGGCTAGCTGAGCCAATATTTTACATCATAGCACTTGTAACTGATAATTTTATTCATAATGTTACTTGATTTAACGTGCTTTTAACCGACTTCGATAACGAAAGACTCTATTCTATCATATCGATGTGTGAGTTTGTATACTTATACAAACTCACACATATATACGTACACCTACACACCACACGTATACCTATCTAACATTTTTGGGCAGAGTTTTCCCAAACGTTTCTGCACATTGTTTTTTTTAATCACTTAGGTTTTATGTTACACGAATTATTGTAATATAATGGATTAGACAAACTACAAAGTTCAGCACATAATTATTTGTACTTGGATAGGAATCGAACCCTTCAACCTCTACCCAGCCATGAGTACCAAATTAGTACCAATTTTTATAATATATGATTACTCAGCAGTATTAATAAAATTACTTTTTACTTAAATTATTTATTAACACTGCTGAGAATTAATACCCTCTCTATTTGATAATTTTCAGTCATATTATTGAAGCACACCTGAACGCATTAGTGAACCACCCAAAAGCATCAGAGAGACACTCGTCTCTACAAGTAAAATAAGCCATATTTTGTGGTTGGTTAAAATTGTATTTGTATAGGTACTTATATAAAAGTATATTAGTGTGATAAATATCGATGACTGAAAAACTTTGTGCCCGGTATCGCAATAGGTTCGTCACCTATTCCATTTGGGACGTTAACATAACGGCGAGATGAGGCTTAACAGCCGCTGCCTACACCTTCGGGTAACAAAAGCGTGAAGTTATGTTAAGTTAAATAAAGTGAACTCAGGACGTGGTTACGCAACTACCTACACTATTCTAAAGTTAAAAACATCATATATTGAATAATGTAAATAATATTTATAATTAAAAGATAGGTACGCGCTCAACATAACACTCATATCATCATTCAATCTGTTAAATGACTCTAAAAGGAACTGTTCTATCATTAAAACAACTTTTAGGATTATATCGCGTTTATTTATTACAAATTTTAACATTTTATTTATTTCCCGACGTTTCGAACTCTTTACAGAGATCATTTTCACGAGTAATAAATAAACGCGATTTAATCCTAAAAGCTGTTTTAATGTCATGAACGTAATTCGTGAAAGTCTTAGAGATAAATATAACTGGTCGATATCTTATTATTAAAAAATAGTTAAATTTTAAATTCAAAATGCATTTATTTCTTTTTACAGAGGTAGAGCAGGTACCGATCTACCTATAATATATACACCAAATATGATCCTCATGACATGTCATCAGCTTATGCATTTAAAACCTACATTTTAAAATAGCATGCCGCTAACGTGTATGTTTATAATCTTATTTAATAATAAACTATTATAACAGGAATTCTTTTTTGGAAAGAGTTAGGTATTTATTAACCATATATATAACAGAATTAATGTAGTGCTTGGTACTAGTAACGCCATCTATGATTGAATGTGGGAAGTAGTATTAAAGTATTGAGAACTACTTACACACCAAACATGTTTGGTATTTACTGATCTGTATCAGATCTATTAATATTATAAAGAGTTATTTAACCCTGAAGTTGATCAATCTATATTAAGAGTTATGCTTAGATAGCTACTTTATTCAAAAATACTTCAGTATTTTTTTATTAATCCCACACAAAATATGTCATTTGATACGGATTGCCCGTCGTAATGCCTAATGGACGAACACTCAGACTTCGAATTCAGATTTCGTGAGTTTATTAGTACCTAGTAAATTGTATACTTGCTGTGCTTTCACCCCACGGTATAAGGAAATTGTTACAAAACGTTGTTTTTTCACGTATAAAATTAAGATACACCTAAGTACTTGTGCTGAACAGTTCCTAACAGTTTAAACAGTAAATATAGCTTATAATTAAAACGAGTAAGTACGTAGATATATAACAAACAATATACAGCTCTCATATAGCAATCAGAAACTCTGTATAATTGTCAGCAATTGAAACGAGCGGAGAGCCGGCTCGAGTAGAGATGGCGTGAAACTGTGAGGAGACACGAGCGTCCTCACTAACGAAGCCACTCCGGTGAATGGCAGCTGCCTGTCACCTCTAGTGGAGATTATACGAGGTTTGTTAGTCACACAGTCCACAGTCCCCAGTCTGCTGGGAGATGAAAAGTGACGCCTATAAAATTTCGAATGAGTCTCGCTTTTCGTTTTTTATGTAAACTTATAGGAATTATTATAAATAGGTTTATATTAATATACCTATATATTATTCTAAGCATTCTAAGAATGAGTTATTTATTATAGAAATAATATTATTACATTAGATTGAGACTTGCTTATAGTACAAACAATAATTGGATTATCAGGACAAGTGCAGTAGTGCCATCTACGAATATCAAAAATAACCACAGAATGGCTAAATTAGATAACGTTTATTTGTTCCCTGTTAATTCCATAACCTGTTTAATCAACGAATTATGACAGTGTTACATTGTTTCTCTATTATTATACAATAATAGGGTTTATAGTGGGACATTAAAAAATAAGCAATACTTGGTTAAGCAATAGGTACTTGATTATTGTGAAGGACCTCACACAAATAAATAATTTGTGGATTATTCCTCTTATCTTCAACAATCTCATCATCTCAAAGAGAATCTCATCCACCAAAAAAAATTATTTTACCTCATAGAGATAGATTCTCAAATACAGTAATTAAATTATAGATTTGAGAATTGGCTGCTTTATCAAACACTTGAATGTAAATGAATTTCATTTTCAAAAAGTGAACAACCAATAAAATAGAAAAAAAAGTCATTATCTGTCAACTGTCATCCTAGCGAGTGCATGCGCTTCATTACTGGACGGGAACCGGCCAAATTGGCTTCGTTAGTTACAGGGCCACCATTTTGCAGGTTACAAGGAGATAATTACGTGCCGATGCTGATTCACGGACCAAGGTGGACTTCACGGTTTTAACGCGTAAATTATTAATCAACGTACCTACGATTAAAATTAGAGAACCTCCTACTGCTATTAATTACCTAATTAGTGATATCGAAAAAATATAAAATTATCAGTGTTATTTTTCTTATTGTATACATAACATAATATAACTTCACGCCTTTTTCTACCCGAAGATTTATGCCGCAGCTGTTTAGCCTGGTTTTGCCGTTATATGTAAGTCCCAATTGAAATAGGTGGCGAACCTATTGGCATACCGGGCTCAGAGTTTTCAGTCGTCGATGTTTATCACACATAATTTCCGAAAATAGATTCGAAAAGGAATTAGTGTGAGTTAGGATTCGGAAGAGCGACTTCTTGATTCAGACTCGTGATGCTCGACCACTGGACCATCGAGTCCTACTTCCTATATATACCTACTTCAAAATTCTTTTTTTTATTCTTAGATCTACTCGTGTCTATGAAAAATATATAACTACATTATAACAAACTTCACTAGACCTTGTACTAGACCAGTCAACTCAAACATTGACCTTAAAGCTATGATAAATATACCATTAAGTAATCGTGTTATGTTTGTACCACAAAGTAGGTACATGATAGAACAGAAAGTCTATTTTGAAACATCAACATTTAAATATGTATTATATAACTAATAACCTAGTGCCCGCTATATGGCAATAGGTGAATCCACCACCTTTGTGACGTAAGGCTAACAGCTAACAGCTGCTACCAACGCCTTTAAATAGGGAATATTTATTAGAGATAGTTATCACAAATAACTTCCTAAAACACATTGGTGTGAGCCTGGACTCGATGCCACGACTTCTTGATGCGGAACTGCGAGCTCCACCACTGGACCACCGAGACTGTTAAAGTCTAATGATTTAGGTGTTACCTATAAACAAAATATGATTTAGATAAAAATGCGATATGATGTAATTTAAGTAATTGGCGTATCTATATTGTCGGGCTTATTTAAAACTCTTGTGTTACGAAAATAAATTTGTGCAGGTGTTTTCTTTGTAAACTAACCTTCTGTGTAAGTCGATATTTCGCGTGTTAAGTTTAGTTGTCGTTCCGCGGAGGTGTAATCACCCACTTTAGATTATCTGTAAATAGTCCTAGTAATTTGCTCCACCAGCACCGACTGTAGCCACCTTCAATAAATACAAAATAATCATCCAAAAGTAAGTTATGATTAGGCGTCGGTCGACCTTGCAGAAAAAAGTATAGCTGAAAAAAGATTGTGTGGTTTTATGAAACCACCGTAAAAGTGAAACTTTTTTTCACATTATAAACATTTAACTAAAAATTTTCGGAATAATATTCCATTATGGGTATAAAAATTGCTTCATCAATCTTAATTTTATACTTAGAAAATGGGAATGATAATGGGAAATGATAAAAGTAGACTAGGTCTCCAACTAATATTTTTATTGAACTCTGTGTCTTAGAGTACGACATACATAATACTTAACAATTATTTAGATGATATACACATATTAAAACACTGAAAACAATATTTTATAATCGTTGAGTCATTTTTTAGGCGCCGCCATATTGGCCTCGGCTGCTCTGACGAGCGCCTTTCACTTTATCCCTACTCCGCGGCCGACCGTCACGCGACATGCAACACACAGACGAAAAAGTTTGAGACGATGTAATAAAAGTTTCACTTTAATAAACTAATTTTACTATAGATAAGTACAAATTTTTATTTGCCTATAAAGCTAACATAACAAACCAGCGATACTTCAATTTATTTGCAGGCTGATTTCTTTGCGAAAATTTTATTTAACTCGTTTTCCACTCAACTCATATGTTTATCTAATTTCTTCCGTGAAAATCTTAACATGCAGCTTAGGTGATCACAAAATTTTGAACCTTATAAATGTTACAACTCGTATGAGGAAGCTAAAATATCAAATTTAAGTTGCAGTTAATAAGTTTACGCGAGCTCAATGTGGATATTTCAAAACACTACCTCATCTAAATGAATTATTAATTAATTAACTAAGCAAATTAAAAGCCAATGAATGTAAGATAGACACAGTTAATTTAATATTATGTATAAATTATCAGAATAGTTGATTTATTTGAAACCAATAACTATTTTTAAATATGTATATACTGTCATAACATATTAGCATGAGCAGACAGACTACGTATTAAAATGCGTTATAAACACAATTCTCAATAGTGCACCCATTAGCCACTCAATATAACTCAATAATACGAGTCAATAACAGTTGCGTTCACCCCGAGCGTGGAGCGTCGGTAAAATGGCGTCGCACGACATCATGTGACGTTTATAAAGTTGAAAGTCGAACGCGCGAACGCAACATTAATACAAATTACAACATTATTGTACATGGTCCGATTGAATACAATAGAATAAGGTACATAGACGGTGTAAAATAACATTTTGAATAAATCTTTTAGGAGGGGACGCCATAATAGGTGTTAGGAGCACTCGCGACGACTGACGCACCCTCCCTACGTTGGTTGGTATGAAATCAAAATGTTGGCTCGTCTCTTGGGAGCAGAAAGGACCAGAACCTTTCTTTTATTTCACCCCGAAGATTTAGGCAAGATGGCAAATTCGTCTGGGTGGTGAACTTAAAACATAACATATGTAATTTCATGTCTCTTTCTACCCGAAGGTGTAGGCAGCGTCGGTTATGTTTGACTCGAGTTGACTCGACATTTTGTTTACGTCCCAAATGGAATAGGTGGCGAACCTATTGCCATACATTGGGCAAAAAGTAGTTAGTCATCGACATTTATCGCCGATAACTTCGGCTGCTCGACGACTGGACGATCTACTGTGAGCATTTCTAGGTTTCATCGAGTTAAATAGGTACACAATGGGTAACAATTAATCAAAGTGGCATCACCCACTAAACATAAATGGCATCATAAAGTAGGTGGCCAGGTATATAGCTCGGACACATTTGTATTTATAGACATCAATAGTTATCACGCGTACTTCTGAAAAGATTTCATTGCACACTATACAATGGAAAATTTGAATGTCCCATTTACTCGCTAACACATCATCCAGCACGAAGCAAAGCGAACTCACAAACGAAGTTACACAGTCAAGTAGGTAACGAGTGGTCCTCGCGCATTGTACCCTGTTGTAATGCACTCTTACACAATGCACAGTAACTACTGCAAGGGAATTTCAAACTAAACACAGCTTTATCGACTTAGTATAAGGTGAATATTCCTATCAAGTTATTTTTCTACCGAATCACCTAACAATCGCCTACATTCTGAACTGTACACAGAATAATTCACGTAACGAAGTTACTGAACGAACACGCTGCATGCTAATGCTTGTGAAAAAATTAAAAAGTACGCTTGTCCCGGACCGTACGTCGCGTCGTCGGTAAACCAAATTGGCGCGCTTTTTTTAATCGTTCTCTTTTTTAATGTGGAACCGACGACTGACGCCTTTTTTGAACGACAATTTAATGATGTCTGACTGATTCGAGTCATTATATTTGGATACGATTTGATTGGTTTCGGATTTCAGATTCTAATTATTCGATACTTACCTACCTATTTGGCACTGGTATATCTAATATATATTGCCAACATAATTTTAAGAATAACGAAGTACTTACCTACTTACCTTGAAATAAAGCGTTTATAACAGGAATATAAATCGGGAAAATCGATTTTAAAACAGTGTTTATGATGAGTTTTGCCGACTCTTTTGAATAGGTATAAAAAATATAGTAGCAGCGTTCTAACACTTCAAAATAAGAAATCAAAATCTTTTGATATCTATGACGTACAAATTAATTTTCTATGACGAAACGTACAGCCTTCTTACATATTCGGGTAGAAGGAATTTTGAAGCCTTCAAAAAATCTCTGAAATTTAATACCTACCTATATTCTGCGTGTATTATATTGATATGTTGGGTACATATCTTTATAACAAACATAACGCCTTTAATTCGATACGGAAACCAAGATATTTATCGAAATTATGATACAATACCGCCTTCAATACAAATATCTTATTACAATTTCGTTCAAAAAAACCTCCTTTTCTAGTAATATGCGGCCAGTCTTATAAGTAAAACAAATTTATATTTGCAGTTTTTCGAGGTGCATTCATTGGAAATTTAGTTACAAATAAATATACTTATGTAACACATCGAACAGTTGCATACTTCTGTTTGTGGCAAATATTTTTTTATGCATATGAGTATGTTACATTAATTTTGCTTTGTTAATTTTAATGGAGGTGTCGTTTTCGCGATACATTTGTAAGTTTTGTGTTACAAGCGATACGTAACCGCAATTCTTGTACCTATATACAATTACAAGTGTTTAACGAGAAAGGTGGCTACTATCTTAATTAAATTACAAAAGGACCGGAAGGAGAAAGAGACAGAGATCATATGTATGGAATATAATGACAAAAAGTAGCCTGTGCTACTCCTTATTACCTACATTAGGTGGGTATCTTTCAGTCAAAGTTCCACAAAAATCAGTAGAGTCATTTCAGAGGTTAAGCGAAACAAACAGACAGATAAAATTTTAAAAATGTGTTTTTGGTAATGTTTATGGGAAAGGGGGAAACCGAGCAAGCAAACATTATTATGAATTTCATCACAGTTTTGTCAGCTTAAAGAAATATGGCGTATTATGTGAACTGAAACCCAGCATCTATTCCGGGATTCTGCAGATATAGTACCTACCCAAAGTACATAAGGGGGAGGCGAGGTGTTAGAACTGTCAAATAATTATTAATGACCGCGCGGGGCGTCCGTGACGCCCCCTGGCGCTCCCTGTCGCCCGCCGACATTAACATGACAATCGCACGTTCTGTTCCCCGGGGACAAAGACCATGTTCTTGAAATGTCACAGGAATACGATATATTCCGCGCTCTTCTATTCTATTTCTGCTCAAAAAGAGAAAAAGAAAAAAACTGTTTTCTTTCCTTTTTTATATGGGTACGTACCTACCCACATCAGGTGGCTAGTCTCTGTTCAATAGGTTACTTCTTTCAGCGAAAGTTCCACAAAAATCAGTAGGGTCGTTTCAGAAGTTAAGCGAAACAAACAGACAGACAGACAATATTTGTTGTCTTGCAGTTCGCTGCATGAATGGGTCGGCTCGACCGCTGAAATGCCACGACCGGTGTTCATGGGCTGTGAGAAGTTACTTACTATTAAGTGACCCACTTGCTCCTTTGCCCTCCTACCATATAAAAAAGGGATATTATAATTTTCATCACTGTATTGTTTCTTTAAAGAAATGTGGCGAACCGGGAATTCGAACCCAGCATCCATTCCGGGAATCAGACAGCCGACAAAATTTTAACTTTTATCTTTCTAGATAAGATTTGCCCTGGATGTAATAATATCATCGTAGCGAAAATTAAAAGTATTGTATGTAATATTGTAATGTTTGTGTTTAATTTTATGACGATTAGTTGATTATCATTTAACAGTCTCGGTGGCGCAGTGGGCGAGCGCACGGCCCCTGATCCAGATGTCCGGGGTTCGATTCCAGACACTGGCTCACACCAATGACTTTTCGAAATTGTTTTCGGAAGTTATTTGTGATAAATATCGATGACTGACAAACTGTGTGCCCGGTATGGCAATAGGTTCGCCACCTATTCCATTTGGGACGTAAACATAACGGCGAGACGAGGCTTAACAGCCGCTGCCTACACCTTTGAGTAACAAAAGGCGTGAAGTTATGTTATGTTATGTTATGTTAGTTGATTATCATTATCATCAATACATAAAAAAAAACTCGCTTTCCGCTGTCTGTCCCCTTATATATGCTTATATCTTTAAAAGTACGCAACGGATTTTGATGCGGTTTTTTTTAATAGTTAGAGGGTGTCAGGTTTTGATCTATAATTCATATATGATGTTCTAAAGATATTAGATTAATATTAGAAAAAAATATAATTTTCGAGATTTAGCACTTTAACTGCAAACGCTGAACCCTAAGTGATAGATCAAAACAATGTTCTACATTATTAAACACCTTCAGAATGTCTACAAAAAGTCGTGAGGGCATCTCTTAGGGATAACCCGCAATGACCATTTTTATTATTTTACTTTTTACGAGAAATAATGGAGAACTTACGAAGCGATTTTAAACATTACAGCATCATTTTTCATCCAATTAAGTGTGTCTTAAATAGATCTTGCATGTAATATGGATGATCCTGCTCCTTTGTAGCATGCAATTTAAACGAATATTTTCGAAGATATTGCAGTATTAACATAGCGGGACAACAGTTAAAGCCGATAAATAGCACAAATTGAACCTCATGATATTCAAAATTTACTCATTTATTACTATTGATGCGGAACAAAGTTCGCCGGGTCAGCTAGTGCTAGTATAAATGTGAAAGGTTAAAAAAATTAGATTCGCAATATTTTATTTGAAAAAATAGTAGGTACTATGCGTACCAGCTGAGATTCTTACATTTAAAAATCGATAATTTTCAACGTGTCCGACAACAAGGGAGGATGTATTCAAAAGTAATTTTTTAAGAGATAACATCGTCTGCGAAGTTATCAGCGTCCCCTTATATACAGAGGCCTCAGATGTGAAGAGGGTTGGAGGGAAGCGTGACAACGCATTATTTTAAATCATTTTGTAGTGATTTTGTGAATAGGACCGGATTTATGTAATGCTAAATTTGTTCAAAATCTGAGCATCTAGAAAGCACATATGGTGGATATTTGATCGAATCTTTCATTGTTGTTTCAAATAACTGCACCTACAAAATTTTAATAGCTTGGCGCGCAAAACTTTCCATTTTCTTAAAATATTTAAAAGCATACTATCCTGAACGATTTTGTCCCAGTAAAAATAGCGAGAGCAAAACAATTATCCTCACATTGCTATTACAATCATGTAGGCGCTCTATCTTAATTACCTACTTTCATTGAAAATCAATGCATTGATGAACTGTCAATGAGGTCTCTGCGAGATTTGTACGTCACAGTAATCACTGCTACTTCTTCTTTATCCTTAAAGATAATGACTAGTTAATTCTGCATCCTTGCTTATCTTATTATATATATAAACAGAGGAATATATTTTTAATCAGTCAAAAGGCCAAATTCTTGACTATTGGAAAACTATAGCATTATACTTTATTAAACTAATATTTGAGCTGTCATTAGTGATCTACAGGTTTACTTTCAACATTTATTTCGATTTAGATTACATTGATTTATATGTTGTTTTTATCCTGATAACAAATAAACATAACAAACAAATAAAAAATAAAAAAACTCTCGCTAATTACGTACCCTGCAGCCGAGGGTTGCAAAAAAAACCAAGTTAATTTGCACTTAATTTAATAGAAGTAATAAAATTACAATATTCTAACTAATAACTAGGTAGGTGATAATTGGACGATGAATGTCACAAGAATGCTCTACATAATATGTTAACTTAAAACTATACATTCGATACCAATCTTGCGCAATTAAGGATGGTCCGATGTGGGGCTACATTCTGCTGACGGCGCGCCTCGTGCCGATGGTCCGATGGTCCGATGTCCACGACGTATTGGTGTCAATGCGGCGTCAGCGATATGCCTATTGTATCGGCGCGTAACACCTCCCCCCGAAGAACAGCAACTATTTGCAGGAAGCCGAAAATGTTGCTGCTAGATTGCCAATGTTAATTTCAATTTCAGCTGGTTTTATGGTCTTCTGTGGGATTCCAGCATAGATGTCCTGAAGGGCTTTGGAAATTTCAGAACAAGCTTTCTCAACTGAGTTTCTCGCATATAATCGACGATAAATTATAAAGCTTGCGCAAATAACGGCAACGACCAATATACTATAGATGGGTATAGTGGTGTGGTATATGCTCTCAATATTAGTGTGAGAGAGTGGAGCAGGATTTCGTACTGTATCTTCTGGTAACTATTTGTGTAGATTGTCAAGGTTGATGGAATTCATTTTTATTACGGTGTCCTCGTTCTTCTGCACCTTCGTCTGTAATACTGGTGACTAAAGGATTTTTAATTCCTGACCGCTGACACGATCATTTATTTGATGTCAGGAGGCTTTTTGATTCGTGACTTGGCAAAAGAGTACCGCTTCTTTTTAGTGTATATATGTATTGGTAGATCCAGTTTAGTAGTAGATAGAGTTAGAGTAGTAGATAGTGGTAGATAGAGTTTTTGTGTACCTGGTAAGGAGTTTTTGACACATGTTTCTTGGTTGGATTTATAATACTGTTTTTCGGGCCAGTTAACTATGACAGAACTACTTTCTTGGTTATTAATTTCTATGCGGGACAAAGCATCAGCATTTGTGTTATTTTTACCTTGCTTGTATATGACTGAATAATTATATTCGCTTAATTTAAGTCTCCAGCGAGTTAATCGCGAATTAGGTTCGTTTAAGTTCATCATCCATTGGAGAGGCTTATGATCTGTAATTATTTTAAATGTACGCCCAAAAAGGTAAGGTCTAAAATATTTTATAGCCCAAACTATTGCTAAAAGTTCTTTCTCGATAGTGCTGTAATTTATTTCGCTTGTATTAAGAGTGCGTGATGCAAAAGCTATGGGTTTATCTGAGCCAATTGTACCTTGAGAGAGTACAGCTCCTATTGCTAAGTTAGATGCGTCTGTGGTAAGAATAAATTCCTTTTCAAAATTAGGATATTGTAATATTGGGTCGTTTGTTAATAAAGTTTTACATTTCTCAAAGCAGTTTATATAGTTAGTTTCATTGAAATTTATCTTTGAACCCTTTTTCAGGCATTGTGTCATAGGTTTAGTGATTTTTGCAAAATCAGGAATGAATTTACGATAGTAACCTAATAATCCTAAGAAACGTTTAATTTCTGTAACCGTTTTGGGGATAGGGTATTTTCTAATCGCTATAATTTTGTCAGGATTTGGTTTTATACCATCTTTACTAATTATATGGCCAAGATAAGCAGTTTCTAATTTTAAAAAATCTGATTTATCAACACGGATCTTGAAATTTGATTCTCTAAATCTTTTAAACACTCTTGTCAGATTAACAATGTGTTCCTGAAGAGATGTGCTATAGACTATAATTTTATCCAAATATATGAGGCAAATTGAATTTTGAAGTTCCCTAAGGACATTGTCCATTACTTTCTGAAACGTGCATGGAGAGTTTTTTAATCCCATCGGTATACGAAGGAATTCAAAATGGCCATGTTCCACGTTAAAAGCAGTTTTGTGCATATCGTTGGGGTTCATTTGCACATGATATAACCAGGCTATGTCAAGGGTTGTGAAGTAGTTACAATTTCCCAACTTATCCAAAATATCCGAAATATTAGGTATAGGGTACTTCTCATCTAGAGTTTTTTCATTGAGTTTTCTAAAATCTACAACAATTTTCCACTCGACTTTTCCGGAAGCATCAGCTTTCTTTGGAACTAACCAAATTGGTGAGCTCCATGCAGAGTCTGAAGGACGTATGATACTTTGTTCTAACATTTTTGAAATTTGATTACGAACTTCTTGTCGGTGTATAAATGGATAGCGACAAGTTTTCGTATGTACGGGGATTTCGTCTGTGGTGCGTATATTGTGCTTAATTTTATTACTAAAAGTAACTGGTTCATTCTCTAAATAGAAAACATCTGAATATTGAGATACTAGATTTTTTAAATTAATTTTTTCCTCTTCATTTAAATGATCGGTGCGTAAACGAGACAATACTTCCTTCGTTCTATTTGATGGAGATCATTCCGTACACCCGGTATAAAAAACTTCGGCTTCGGTTCGCACATCGAAAAAATTACATCATTCGGGGTTTTATTCGAAACTTCTAAGTAACCACGGCTATTTTTAACATAAGTAATACATTCGTTAATATTACAATTAGACACTATTTGTTCCGGAATTATTGCGTCACCATTTCGGAAGTTAATAGGAACTTTAACTAACTTGGAGGAGTTCGCGGGTATTATCTCCTCGTATAAATTGCAATTACGTGAGTTATACATTACAATGGGGTTAACAGAGTTTTTAGTAATTAATTTATTATTTTTAAGATCAATATTGGATTCCCACTTATTTAAAAGATCTAAACCAATAAGACCGTCAAAATAATCGTGAAAGTTATAAATGAAAAATTTTAAATAATTATCATCCTGAAATTCCTGAAAACATGGTAAATCAATCGAATAGTCATTACGGCTAGTAGCATGCACATTAGTTACTTCAAAAGGTTCATAGTTCCAAGGTAAGTGTGAATAAAATTTGGTTATAACTTCAGGGCTAATAAATGACTGATTTGCACCTGTGTCGATTAGTAGTTTTAAAGGTGGGTCTGCAATTTGTATATAAGGTAGGCAACGTTGCGTCTGTAAATTAATTTCTATGTTGGTTCTTTTGTACTCGATTCCTTCTGAAAATTTTCATCGTGAGAAAGAGTAGTAGTCTCGGCAGAAGGTACGTCATTATGTGGTTCTAAACATGAATCTGAATATGGTATAGACTGTTGCGTAATCGGCATATCATAATAATAATTAGCATCAGGATAATTGTAATAATCATATTCACAATTATCGTAATTATAGTATTCAGAATAGGGGTCGTACGAATAATCATAGCACTCATTGAAATTCATCTCCCTTGTTTTAAAATAATTTGACGGAGGTGGATTTCCTTGCGTTGCCCAATTGTGACCGCGGAATGGTGGTGGTCGCGAGACGAAGTGTGAAACACCACTCATGGGCTTCGGTGTGTTATTTGAATCATGTGGCTTAGGTTGTTGGAATCTGAATGAATTTTGTGCGTTATAATTAGGTGGTCTGGCACCAAACATCTGCTGAGTACGACTTGGTCCTTGTGGATATTGTGGTTGGTTCATGTTAGGTTTCCATGGAAGTGGAGGACGTTGAGGCATATTAAAGGAAGGACGTGAGGGACTGGGCATATTAAAATTAAATGGTTTTGGAATGGGTTGAGACATGGAGACACCTGCCTTCATCACCGGGTTAGTTAAGTGTGAGTGTGGTTTCCTGTCTGGTGTACGATTATTACGTTCTTGCAGGTATAGAGTGTTCATCTCTTCCTGAACAAACTCTAAGGCCTTTTCAATGCTTTCGGGATGCATACACCTGATACGAGAACCGAGAGGTTCACGAAGGCCTCTTAAATAGGATTGCAAAGTTAATTTTTTATATAGTATGCGTTTGGACTCTTTGGTTGTCTCTACCGTTTCATGTAACGTCACGTACGTCATAATTGTTGGAAAAAAGGTTTTGGCAGATTTCGTAATACTCTTGTGGTGTGGAAGTGCCTTGAGTTAAAAGTGCCATGTCATTGTAAAGCGAGGTCTCATCGCGTTGGTCTGAAAAATTATTGACTAACGCGCTACGAATGCCATTCCAGTTTTCAGTCGTACCATGTGTATTAATTAATCTCGCGGCGGGGCCTACTATTTTATTTAAGATACCGTTAATTAATGCTAAATTTGAAAATTCATTATCATCTATCGAGATGTACAATGATATTAACTGGTCACATAATTTAATAAACCTAGGGAGCACATTTGGATTCCCATCAAATTCGGGAACCATGCGCAATGCCTTATAGATTTCCTCTACTCTAGACATTTTAATTAAATTTAATTCTAAGTTACTATAATCTAAATTTCGATTTGAATCTAACGTTTCAAATTTACTATTTTTATCTAACCTAGGGTTCCGTGATTGCCTGGGATGGAAAATCTTGGAGGATATTCTTACAAAATAAAAGGAAGCAACTCAAGAACTATTCTAGAGTACTTACATTAACATTGTTCTTCTCTGCAGTATCGATGTCTGGATACACCCTGGCTGAAGTGGTCGTGAAGATTCGGATACTCGTGATGGTGCTTGAAAGCCACCCGGGTGACTCGCGATTCCCGATATATTCGAAAGATACTTTCGCGAACCGGCCCGCGAGTATCCTACCGACTGCGCCAATTACGTACCCTGCAGCCGAGGGTTGCAAAAAAAACCAAGTTAATTTGCACTTAATTTAATAGAAGTAATAAAATTACAATATTCTAACTAATAACTATCATCATTAGCCTATTGCAGTCCACTGCTGGACATAGGCCTCTCCCAATGTGCGCCACAACATCCGATTCTCTGCCTTCCGCATCCAGTCTTTTCCAGCAGCCTTTCTGAGGTCGTCTGACCATCGGGCTGGTGGGCGTCCTACGCTACGTTTACCAAGACGCGGTCTCCACTCAATGACCTTCTTGCTCCATCTACCGTCGGTCCTTCGGCAGACATGACCAGCCCATTGCCACTTCAGCGAGCTTATTCTGCGAGCTATGTCGGTTACCCCAGTTCTCTGGCGGATATACTCATTCCTGAGTTTATCCTTCAGAGATACCCCGAGCATAGCCCGCTCCATAGCTCGCTGAGCGACTTTAAATTTGTGGACTAGCCCCACCGTGAGTGTCCACGTTTCGGCACCGTAGGTCATTACTGGTAGGACGCACTGGTCAAAGACTTTGGTCTTCAGACATTGCGGTATAGGCGAGCTGAAGACCCGACGCAGTTTGCCAAATGCAGCCCAACCCAGCTGAATCCTCCTTTCGGCCTCCTTCTCGAAGTTTCGTCTACCTACCTGGATAGTTTGGCCTAGGTAGACGTATTTGTTTACGACTTCGAGAACTGACCCTTCGACGCTTATCGGTCCGGGCACGACATGTTCATTGAACATGACTTTGGTCTTGTCCAAGTTCATGCCCAAACCGACACGCCGGGAGGACTCGTCCAGGCTGCGCAGCATTCCGCTTAACTGTTCCAGCGACTCTGCCATTACAACGATATCGTCGGCAAACCGAAGATGTGAGATGTACTCACCATTCACGTTGATACCCTGTCCAGTCCAATCCAGGGTCTTGAAGACGTCCTCTAGAGCGTTGGTGAAGAGTTTGGGAGATATGACATCTCCCTGTCTTACACCACGATTCAGCTCGATAGAGTTCGTCACCTGGTCCTGTATCTGGACAGCCATCGTGGCGGTGTCATACAAGCATCTCAACACCTCGATATAACGCCAGTCAATCTGACATCGCTGCAATGCATCCAGAACTGCCCAAGTTTCGATGGAGTCGAAGGCTTTTTCATAATCCACGAATGCCATACACAGCGGCTGATTGTACTCTTCGGTCTTCTGTACAATCTGCCGAACAGTATGGATGTGGTCCACCGTACTAAAGCCTGTTCGAAACCCGGCCTGCTCCGGAGGCTGGAATTCGTCGAGTCTTGCAGCGAGACGATTCGTGACGACCCTCGAGAACAACTTGTAGATATGGCTCAGGAGTGAGATGGGTCTGTAATTCTTCAGTAAGGTTTTATCACCTTTTTTGAAGAACAGCACCACCGCACTCCTGCCCCAAGCCTGTGGTGTTATGCCCTGGTGTATGACGGAATTAAAAAGACCTGCTAATTCCTTTAGGATAGGAGTCCCGCCGGCTTTTAGAAGTTCTGTAGTAATTCCGTCATCACCGGGTGCCTTGTTGTTCTGAAGTTGCCCGAGAGCCGCACTAATCTCGCTTTCAGTGACATCGGGAATGTCCTCACTATAGTGACGCGTTAGCGGGGCTCTGTGGTCATCATCGCTGTGTCTCGTCGGCTTTGTCATCCGTGTGGAATAAAGGAGCCCATAAAAAGATTCTATCTCTGCGAGAATCTCAGGCTTAGACGTGACGACACGTCCATCCGCAGTTTTCAGCTTCGTCAGATGGGGCCTTCCAAGCTGCTGAGCGAACACTTTCGACCCTTTGTTGCGATCGATCGCGTCCCCGATTGCTCGAGTATTCGATCGACGAAGGTCGCGCCGCATCAGCTTTCTAATACGCTGGTTTAGGCTTTTCCATTCTGACGAAGACAGCTGATCGGATGGAGTTTCTCGCCTTTGCCTCATCAGCTCGAGTGTCTCAGCAGAGAGCTTGGACTCCTTTTTCTGCGATCTCGGGAACAGCCTTTGAGACACTTTCCTCAGCGTGTTGACCACAGTGTCGACTTTTTCGTCCACGTTGCCTGTGGTTTCCAGCAGATCGAATCGATTTTTAAGTTCCGTTTGGAACTTTTCGGTTTCGGCTATTTGGGGTGGCGTAGGTCGGAGAATAGACCTTATCTTCCGGGTCCTTTCAGCTTTGAAGTTAATGTTTAGAGAGCCTCGAAGAAGTCGGTGATCACTTCCAGTATTGAACCTGTTGATCACAGAGACATCTCTAAATATATGCTTACTATCCGTAATGATAAAATCTATCTCGTTCCTTGTCACAGAATCGGGGCTTCGCCAAGTCCACCTCCTGTGGAGACTCTTCTTGAAGAAAGAATTCATCAAGAAAAGCCCTTCAGACTCCAGGAAGTTGACCAGCATCTGCCCCCTGTGATTTCGGCACCCCAAGCCATATGGACCGATTTTCGTTTCGCCGCGTTCTTGTACTCCCACTTTGGCATTGAAGTCCCCCATAACAACGGTGTAGTGAGCCTTGGCGGTACCGTGTATTGCTTTTGCAATATCTTCGTACATCGCCTCGGCTATTTCGTCAGAGTATGTCGAGGTCGGCGCATACACCTGTATTACCTTCAGGGTGTACCTGTTGGTAAGTTTCAGTACACTCTCTCAGTCAGCCGGGAGCGAAAGAAAAACATATGGCTGACAAGCTTACACAGCACTACACCGAAGAATGGCGGTATAACCATTCATAAAATATGGGTCACCCTAAATGTTCTTGGTAGGGGCGGGCAGCAGCGTCCCTATCTAAAAAAGGTTTACCCCTGCGGTCTCCAACCCGTTTGCCCAGCGTGGGGACTATGGGCATAAACCTCCCAATGAAAATAGCACTAATAACTAGGTAGGTGATAATTGGACGATGAATGTCACAAGAATGCTCTACATAATATGTTAACTTAAAACTATACATTCGATACCAATCTTGCGCAATTAAGGATGGTCCGATGTGGGGCTACATTCTGCTGACGGCGCGCCTCGTGCCGATGGTCCGATGGTCCGATGTCCACGACGTATTGGTGTCAATGCGGCGTCAGCGATATGCCTATTGTATCGGCGCGTAACACGCTGGTTCAGTGGTCGAGAACCCCGACTGAAAAGTTTGTGTCCGGTATGGCAATAGGTTCGCCACCTATTCCATTTGGGACGTAAACATATCGACGAGACGAGGCTTAACAGCCGCTGCCTACACCTTCGGGCAGAAAGGGCGTGAAGGAAGCAAGTGAAAATATTACAATGTAATGATAACACTTATTGAATGAATAATGAAAGGTATGCTATTTAAATTGCTATTTATGCTATAGTATAATACACAATTTTAAATACTCAATTATATAAATAAGCTAAAAATAATCGTCGCGTTCAATAGCAAATGTGTGAACGCACTCGTTATCCGCTTTCTTACGATATCACTATATTACATTATAATTGATAATATAGATAATAATACATAGCACGATATTATATGATGCAATTAAAATCAGACCTTTGAGCTCACAAGTGTCTGTATTTGTTCAGTTAAAAACCTACTGTCACTCGTGCAGCATGGGTGCCGGGAATAAAAAAGTATTTCAAATAATAACCGGATGGCAAGCGGTTGAATTAATGTTGAAATGTGCATTTTTGGGTGTGTGGCAGATTATTGAAATATTCGCCAAGAGGTTATGGAGAGGGCGTAGAGGGAAAATCAAAAATGTACATCCTGTTGAACTGACGGTGGACTCCTCTATCGGTACACATTGTTATATGAAAGTTATGGTATGTTGGTATTCTTTTTTTATATAAATTTTAAGAATTTCCAAAGAGTCCGAATGATTTTTTTTTCACTGACCACACAAATAAGATAGCTATACTTTTTTAAAAATGTGTTTATTTTGTTGTATATAACAGCTGAATAGCTTAAGGGTCTTACATTTGTCTTAAACGTGAGAGCTGCTAAATTTAGATAATGCCGGTGTTTAACTATAAAATTAAGAAAAAGAATATTAATACTGAAAAAAGATTGTGTGGTTTTATGAAACCACCGTAAAAGTGAAACTTTTTTTCACATTATAGACATTTAACTAAAAATTTTCGAAATATTATTTTTTTCGAAAATCGAATGTAAGTCACTGTTCACGTATTTTAGTTACCATAAAATATTGGTTACATTTATAAACGATAATAGACGTGAAAGGCGCTCTAACGAGCGCCTTTCACTTTATCCCTACTCCGCGGCCGACCGTCACGCGACATGCAACACGCAGACGAAAAAGTTTGAGACGATGTAATAAAAATTTGACTTTAAAATAAGAATCCTTTAATATCAAATAAAAAATTGTGTGGTCCATTTACTTGTTGTCTCGACATTTAAATGGCTTCACACGCAGTCTTCTGTCAAGAGGGACCATTGCTCAAGCTCTAGTACTCAAAACACATCAATAACTTAGCTTTCCATGGCACCAAGTATTTCTTTTAGAAGTGTGATAAAATCAAAATAATCTAAATGAAATTACAGTAAACATAAATAACCCATTTTTATTTACAGGGGGTTAAATATCATTATGTAGAAACTGGACCACGCTCTGGTGATACTGTATTCATACTTAAAGATGCGCCAGACACTGGCGACTTATCAAGTCCAAACTGGATAAATTTAGTAAGAAAATTAGCAGAAAATAATTACCATGTAGTCACTCTGGATCTCAGAGGGACTGGGGGCAGCGAAGGAGGACGTAGAAAGGATCTCTCTCCTCCGAGGGTTGTTGAAGAGCTCTCAACGTTGTTGGGAGCGCTTGGTGTGTCGGAGAACCGGCCGGCAATGGTTATAGGATTTGGCATTGGTGGCATGCTGACATGGTGAGTATTTTTTAAAACCATTTTTTCTAATTTATAATTTCAATAAGTCAAAAATTAAAATATACAATTAGAGGGACGACATTTTCGCGATCATTAAACTGCGTAGGCATTCAAACTATGTAGGTTATTTTTTTAATCTTTATGCACTATAATTAAAAAATTACCATATATAAAAGATTTTATAATGGGGTCATTTAGATCCTACATTCAGTTCCAAAATAAATAATAATCACACTTTCTCTACCAATTTGGTTTAAGGTTTAATTATAAATGTCTATAGGTACCTTTTCGCATTGTTTTGTTTAATGATATAATTAATACAGCCTATTGGTTATAATAATAAATTATTTGTAATGATGCATTATTCCATAATAAGTAGAGTAATAACCCCAATTAATCACTTTTAATTAAACTGTCTGGAAAACAATCAATCAAGCATTATTGTTATTTTCTTTTATCTCATGTTTTAATTGTTATTGGGTACAAGGGTCAACTTCAGACAGGCCCTTGGCAGTGGCAAAGTACGTGGTTGGCAATTATCACTACTCAAATAGATGGACGACAAAAAAAACAATAAATTATTTCGACTTCTACTATTAACGAAATTCGAACAAATCTGAAATGTTGTTATTATAGTCTGTTATTGAATCACGCCACTTACATAAAAACAAGGATAAACAACTATGAGATTAGCAATTTTTTCCGCATAATTTGTTAGTCACAGATGACTCATGAAATTCTCTCACATATTTTGTAATATGAGCCGTTACCGTCAGGTATCTCGTGCACTCGCGAGGTTCCCTGATCAGCAAGTTCGCAGTGATCAACGCTCCACATCCCAACCTGTATTGGCAGTATCCACCAGCGAGTTTTTGTAACAAAGCTCTACATTTTATGCAGGTATGAACAAATGAACAAATAGTAAAAAGGATAACATAAAATAACATAACATAACTTCACGCCTTGCTATACCCGAAGGTGTGGGTAGCGGCTGTTAAGCCTCGTCTCGCCGTTATGTTAACGTCCCAAATGGAAAAAGTGGCGATCCTATTGCCATACCGGGCACAAAGTTTTCAGTTATATTTATTTAGTTTCAGTCGATATTTATCACACATAACTTCCAAAATAATTTCATTGGTGTGAGCCCTGGAGTCGCGGGTTCGAACCTGCGAATTCTGGATTCAGAAGCGAGATGTTCGACCGCTGGACCCCGAGACTTGAAAACAGAGTATAAATGATAACATTCTTAAATAGATACCCACTCAGTGTAATGGTCAGGTGAGGCAAATTCTGTTAGAGCAAATTCTTCTCTTTCGGATGAATCAGTGAGAAATTTAATTACGCCAAATTAATGGCAATAAGTCCAATAGATAAATGGGCATAGGGCAAACTAGAAGAGAGATAATTATATTATTATGTGTTGCAGTGGCCACACTTCCCCGAACGTTGGCTAGCCGAGGGAGAAGTGATGAGCAAAGAAGGAAAGTGGACCAGCTCCAGAGCGTGCGATTGGACTGGTGCCCTTAATTACGTTAGAGGTTGGTACTTATTCTTAGATTACATAGCACCTTAATATATTTTATGGGATAGGGGGAAACGAGCAGACGTGTGACCTGATGATAAGCAACTAATGCCGCCCATGGACACCTGCAATATAGACTGCGTTACAATTATGTTGACGCCCTTTAAAATGGGATAGTTGAGGGATCGGAAATGGGATGGGGAGAGGATAGAGGAAGGAGTTGAGCCTCTGAATATCTCTATCACCGAGCGAAACGTGAAATGAACCGCATTACGTCGATACTCTGAGGTTCACGGATCGAGCCCGCCCATTTACGCAGCGAACTGCGTGTACGGTACTGCGGCCACAGTAAAGTGTGAGTATATATGTAGTGTAATAAAATAAAATTTTATACACATAATCTGAAAAAATACTGATGTGGTTCATGTGGTTTACGATTTTAAATACTTATCTACTTAATTATGGATGTAGGAGTCGAGGACAGCCAAGACACACATTCCATGACCAAATAGAACGTGTTCTGGGGGAAGATGATGCTAAGAGTAGGGTTCATTCCCGGGAACTCTCGGGTCAAGAAGTCCCGGGAAATCGTTGGGCTTTGTTCCCGGGAAATCCAGCTCGAGAAAAGTCGAGAACTCGAGAAATTATAAAAATATTACTCATATTATTATTTTTCAATAAATACGCGCACTTAAAATATTATCATTTTATTTCACATCATCTTTCTTGTTTATTGGAAATTATTTGTGTTTATAAGTTTTTAGTTGATTTTTTCTAAATAACCAGCCATAATAGTGCTGTCATTATAATTGTGTCTCATATTATTTCAATACTAGCTGCCCCGGGGAAGTTTGTTTCACCTCGGAAGTAATGAATTGATAAAAAATAAATATTACTGCTAATAAATATCCCGAATGTAGTAGAAAGCAGTTATTTCAATATTACAAACAGACATTTTAATTTTAGGTATTATATGTAAATCTTGGTGGTCCAGTAGTGGAGCGCCCGGCTCCCGGTTCAGAAGTCTTGGGTTTGATTCCGGACTCATGAATAATTTGTCGGAAGTTTTTTCGGAAGTTATGATGTGAGATAAATATTGATGGCGAACTTTATGCAATCATAAAGTTCGCCGCCTATTCTATTTGGGACATAACAAAACGATTCAGCGAGTCGAGGCTAAACGGCCGCTGCCTGGATTACGTAAAGAAATTTACGTAAAGGTAGAGACTAAATCTATAACTTGTAGGGGTACCTACCTATGAATAACTTGCATAGACAATTGTGCATTTGCATGCCCATCTAATACAATATATTTCTGTAATAATTCCAGGAGCTGCTTGGTATCAAGTGCGACCGGGATTCAGAACATTCCCATCTGCATTACTAGTGGGCGACAAGGATTCGGCAGCTCAACTGGTTGCCAGCGCGCAACACTGTTCCACATCCACCCTGAGACTGGTGGCCAAACCGGAACCTGCCAGCAGAGAGCTCTCAGATATACTCCTAGACTTTTTAATAGGTGAGTTTTGTTATTTGCTAGCTGACCCTGCGATATTTGTTTCGCCTCGGAGGCAATAAATAAAAGATTTTCCGGTCCATACCATTTCAGAGATTACCCGGAACAAACAGACAAAAACTGTAAAAATATGTTATTTATTTTTACAGTTTTATATACAACAAAATGACAATATATATGTAGCCATTTTGCTGCATATAAATGTAGTAGAAACCAGTTATTTTATTATTACAGACAGTTGGCACTTCAATTTTATTTACCTATAGGTGTAGATGAGGACTCATTCTAGTTTTGACGTCTCGATGGTCCAGTGGTAGAGCACACGACTTCTGATCCAGAGGTCCGGGTTCGAATCCTGACACTGGCTCACATCGATGACTTTTCGCAATTGTTTTCGGAAGATAAGTGTGATAAATATCGATGACTGAAAAACTTTCCATTTCCCCTATATATTATATTTGGGACGTAAACATAACGGCGAGACGAGGTTTAACAGCTGCCCCCTACACCTTCAGGTAACAAAGGCGTGAAGTTATGTTATGTTCATTTTAGTAGTATTCCATGTGATTAGAATTGATAATTATTCACAAGTTTGTAGGTATTTCTTTTGTACAATTTTGTCCAGTCTATTACTATACCATGTCTAGTCTGACTGTCTGAGCTTAAACATATAGGTGAGTATGTATGTTCTACTTGACAATCTATCTGTGTTTTCTATTCTGAATAGAAAAGTTAAAAAAATAAAGCGATCTCTAGATTTAATAAAATTTCGCTCTTCTACGATTTCCATTTTTCTCACTTTATATTTAATCTTTTGCTTATTGCTTCAGCTAAAGAAAAAATGCTAGAAGAAGTGCCTCGAAGTGGGCTGATGGGCCGCGTGTTCGGCGCAGTCGCCGGCAGGGGGCGAGAGCTTACCGCCAGACTAGTGCTGTCACCTACACAAGGTTGAAATGATTTTGTTGATGTGAATGTTCAATATACTAAAAAAATATATATTACAACTGTGATCTTTTATAATGTACATTAGTTATGTATACAACCGTGTAGTGTAAAGGACGACAGGATCTTTATAAAATTATCAGTAATTTAAAATATTATAATTATAAAATTATAATATTAATATTATTTCTTGTTCTGCTAATTTTAAGAAATTGTCATTGATGTTTCTTTTTCTTATTTTTATAAATAAAAGACATACGTTAAATAAATTCTAATACAACAATTGAATCACGAAGTCGCGGATTTGAATCCTGGCTCACAGCCATGACTTTTCGAAAGTTTGTGTGATAAATATCGATGACTAAAAACTATGGCAATAGTTTCGCGACCTATTCCATTTGGGACGTACACATAACGGCGAGTCGAGGCTTAACAGCCACTGCTTTCACCTTCGGGTAGGAAAGGACGTGATGTTATGTTATGTTAAATTTCTTTTAATATTGTAACGGCAGCACACATTAGCCTTTATGCCATTATCACTGATATACCGGTTCATGAAGTATACTGTACCTATACTTCGTGTACCAGTTACCTACTGCAATTACCAAAATATTAGCGAGTTTTTTTTATTATCTTATCGTTAGCCCGGAATACCGGGACACCATCTGAAGTACTGGAGAGACTGATGTAAATATAGTTTTGCATTTTGCATCCCTTGTTTATAATTGTTAGTTTCATTCATATTATGTTTCATTTAGCGTATATTACTAATCTTACTCTAACATAATATAATATGTAGATGTAATAAAACTTAATTAACAAGTATTTATCGTATTATTTTTAAGGATAAGACGTCCCCTTCATTTTTATTAATTAACTTCTCTACACAATACAATAATGAAAATTTGTGAAAATAGAAACAGCTTCACCTTTGTGTGTCTCTATTAACCACACCTAAGAATTTAATAGATTTTGCCTCGAATTACTTCCTCTACATAGTCTCGGTGGTCCAGTGGTCCAGCACACGGCTTCTGAATCCAGCGGTCACGGATACGAACCCTGGCACACACCAATGACTTTTCGAAATTAATTTCGAAAGTTATGTGTGATGAATATCAATGACTAAAAACTTTGTGCCCGGTATGGCAATAGGTTCGCCACCTATTCGATTTGGGACGTAAGCATAACGGCGAGTCAAGGCTTAACAGCCACTGCCTACACCTTCGGGTAGAAAAGGGCGTGAAATTATGTTTTTATGTTTTTACTTCCTCTAATTTATGTGTTTTATATTCGTCATCATCAATCATCGAAAGGATTTTGGGTTTATCTCGTGATAATAAAATCAAACAATAACAAAATATGCAAACGCTTCTTTAATACGCAATATGCTCCACAAAAAGCTAACCATCCATAAATTTCAGCTATCAATCAATATAATAATATTCACATATTTCATATAACTATTTATCTAAATCAAGAGCCATCTACAGGCGCACCGAGTCGTGCGCTAAATACAGGAAGATATTATATCACAATAGTCGTATAAAGAATTATACAAAATGGGTCATCAATTACATAGTTGTAAGTCGACAAATAATGATAAGTACAAAACGAGGCAAAGATACATACCTACATATATGTTATGGATTGTCAGTCTGAAATTCATTAATTATAAGTGTTCATAATCATAGTTTTACATTAGTACTATTTATTTATTGACCACAGCATTGTTAATTTGCACACAAAAAATATAGAAAATAACCTAAATCAATATATTTACAAGAAAAGCACAGAGTAAGGTAACAATATACCGCCATTTTTTTTAAAAAAAAATGGCGTTATAATTTAAGGCATTAAATAACCACAAATATTCAGAATAGACAGGATTAGCATAGAAATATAATTAATACAGGTTACATAAGCTAGAAAGAAGCTCGGGTTTTTGTGACAAAAAATATAGTGGTACAAAAGTTTGTTTACAAAATAAGATATGTTTCTATTTCAATAAATTTTGTAGGCACCAAGTAATTATAATAAAATAGATTACAATATAATCTATAGAGATATAATAAAGACTTTCTAGCTATATTATTCTTGAACTTCCTATCGTGTTTTCTATGTCGCTGACTAAATAAAAATTATAGACTGACATTTATGACAGATTAATGGCCGCCATTTTGACGCTGTGCGTTGCAAGCTGCTGAAGTAACAGTTAAGTATTGTTATGAGATCAATGTATTCTTGTTGCATATAAAGGGCGAACTTTCAACCATAATAATCCAATCACAATTGCCTATCATGAAATTAAATATACATTTGAAGATTATATTTGCTGATACCATTTTAATATTAGATTTGAGGCCATTACTATCTGTCATCAAAAGATGTCATATTGTCAGAAAACTAGAGACATTAATCTATATATTGGTTTTGGCACATTTTTTAATTATTACATATAAAATACATGACTACAAATCAACTTAGAGAAGAACCACATTTCTGCATTGAAATTAATATTATAATATCAAGAAAATATATATACACAATTACGTATATGTTATTGCTTTGGACTACGCTCAATATATGTGTCGACAATGCACTCAAATATCTGCAACAGAATATAGGTACAAGAACTTCAAACAAAATACAACCGGACATACCATCAAGAAAGACGACATAATATCTGCATCTGCCATTTTGTAAGTCTGTTTAAACAATAAAAATGTGGTTGATTTAATTATTTAATTTAGGAAAATCATGTCACTCGCTCACTTTCAGCTATTATAAAAAATCATTAATCTCGTTTAATAAATTATTGGTCACCAGAATAAAATAGGGTACCAAAGAGTGTACCCAAAATTAAGAACAAGTATTCCATAAATTGTCCAGGTAAAGTATTCTAACAGATTGTGACACGAAAATGCGAATACGAATTGTTGAGGGGAGTACCTATATCGATAAGCGTGTCCACATATTTTGAAAATCTCTTCCTTATTGTGGGAACACGTATACTAATTACGAAAAAAATATTAATTTCGGTAATTAACTAAAGTTTAACGAAACAGTATGTAATATTTTTTTTAAAGCGCGCGAAAACAGCTCACAGTGTCATGGTGCCCTATTTGACGTAACAGCAATGTAAAGTCTTTAGTAGAAAATAAGTACTAGAAAATAAAATGCAAAGCGTTGATTACATTGCTGTTACGTCATGTGTTGTGTTTAATATTTTATTCAAAATGGCCGATGGCTGGATTTAACCTTTCATCTTTATTCCTATAAATATTTTTATTATTTGCTAATGTCGCAACGCCCATTATCTGTTGGATATTTGAGTGCTTTCGTAATATAAATAGTCTGCAATTTATATAAACTAATGGCAGTAATTTAGAAATATTGTAAGTCGATTTTAAACTACGGCCTAAATATACAACACGTAAGCATTTCATATATCTACTCAGACTGTTTTAAACTTAATAATAAATAACTTTATAGTACATTTTTACAATTTAAATGCTTAAAGAAATTCTATAATTGCTAGCTGCCTTGGGTAGAGTTTACAAATACTTGTTTACAGTGCCATCTTTTGGCTGCATAACATAGTAGTGATAACACAAATCATACCAAAAAATATTACGTTATTCTCAAAACTGCTCCTCAAAATACAAAAAAAAAGGTTTCTTATTTTTTTTTTATTTTTAGTTCAACAACTAAGTCCATGTACGTAATCAACTATATTCAGATCATTGTTAGATCAGGCAATGTTTATATTTTTAAAATAACAACAGTTTTTTAGACTCACAAGCGTTTCAACATTCTCCAACAAAAACACTTCACATTAATAATTCCATAACATTGACGAAAACAAAATTCACATAAGCGTACTTTACGTTATTACATTTAATGCACTTTCACAACTAAGAAACTCACACAGTAGTCTCCCCTTTTACACCAAGCTCGGACACCGCTTCACTCACACAACTATCGCTGTCTCCCTTTAACGTTACGTCACTGTTCAGCGTCACATTTAGTCCCGTCTCTTTCTTAGGCGTTCTCTCCTTGTTGCTGTCACGCCGAGTGATCTGCGTGTACAATTCATCAATCTCGCTTGCAAAAGAGACTGGACTGCTGTCCCTATTCACATCGGGACAACTCAACGCCGGTGTTGGCACATATTTTCCCAATTTAGGATTACTTTTTATTGTCTTCCTCCATCCTGGATCAAAGTTTACATACTGACTCTCCAGATTGGATACGTCCTCGTTGCTAAAACTTATCTCATTTGGACACATAGAAGAAGGCGAAGGTGCATATAAACCGTGACTTCTAATGCTGACTTCAGACATTTGATAATTTGGACAATAGATGTCGCTTTCGTTCTCAAAACCTTGCTCACTGGCATTAGTGCTGCAAGTCTCAAAATCATACGTTGTTTTCGCCATGAAGAATGTGTCTTTATCGTCGTCTATTTTGTCTTTTGATCCTTGCATTTGCTGATTTTCCAATAGATGATCCAGTTCTCCGGGGTCCACGACGCCATGTGGAGTACTGGATCGGTTCACGTCATCGCTGTTCATAGTACACTCTTCTGATATGTCATGGAGTGATTTGTCAACTAGATTCTCTTTCTCTTTACCAGGTTGTAGATAATCTATATACTGTCCAAAACTTTCAGTGTCTGTAATTTCGTTTGTAGAACACAAGGCGCTCTGTGTCTCTTGGAAGGATGTCATTTCGGAGTGAGTGTTCAAGGTTTGGTCAGAACAAGTATGCGGCATGGCAATTTCTGAAGCTGAACTATATTCTAGACTGCACTGTTGGGAAATAGTTCTCATTTCTGGTTGTTCACTAGCCTGGCTTTGCAGACATTCTTCTGATACACTACCATGTTGTGCATTATAAACCTTCGGTGCATTCGATTTGGCTACCTGATGCAGAGGCACTAAAGTTTCAGGTACATTTGTGTAAATGTTCATTACTTGTGTTCTATTCTTCGAATCGTCATTCTTGTTCCAAGATTTACGGTCAGTGGAATAACTTTTGTAATTTTCTTTGGATTCATCTTCCAATATATTAGGGTTAAGGGTGTTTCTGGTCTCTTTGATGCCATTATTTGATCTTTCAACATGAATATTTGTATTATTGACTTTGGAACCGGAGTTTAGAATATTAGCCATGCCATTATAAGCTTCTCTAGTAGGTAGTGGTAACGAAAAATGAGAATCGTTATCACAATCTCTTCTTGTAGGTAACTCCAAACAGTTTCTCTTCATATTCTGTCTCTGCTTCTTGAAAAACTTTTTAGCCACATTCATCTGATTGGGATTATAGAAGACCTCGGGTCCGACGGTGCCGTTGTCAGGATACGTCATCATAGAATTATTTGACCTGTACTGTTGTCTGTGCAATACCACCAAGTTAATGTTGGGATGCTTTCCATTAATATTCTTGAGGGCATCTTTATGTAACGTCTGGCCGTTCAGTTCTGCTGCTGCTTTATAAGTGCCGCTATTGTTAGTTTTAGAGTTCGTTCTATTCGAACTCCTACTGCCTGATCTAGATCTATTATCGTTCGGTAGCGGCGGTATCGGAGGCGTAGCGGTCTGGTTGGCAGGCAAATTTTGTTGGTTGGCATCAAAAACGCTACGGTTTCTACAACACTGTTTACTCTTTTGCAAATAACAGTGCATCATTGACCATTGTGCTCGGACATCAGATCTTGCGATACCGTAGAAAAACAATATAAAAGTACCCAAAACTGTTGCGCACACAGCGTAGATGATGCTGCAAATATCTTCCTGATAAGGCAGATAAGCCGGCAAGGGTCTGTACACAGCGATAGCACCACAGGTCCACACGGCCATGTACAAACACATAACAATAACCTGAGCTCTCAATTGTATAATCGGAGTATGTTCTACATCTTCAATCTCCGAGTCCACAGTGGACTTGACACTTCTCCTTTCTGTCCTATCGTTACCTTGAGGTTCCCACATTTCCAAATCAACATTTTCCGTGGCCTGTGTGCCTTCAGACAGTTGCACGTTCAAATTGCGGATCGTACATCGTATCAACAAATATAGTATAAGTAAAAATAACAACAAAATACCGCCCGGAACAAACAGTGCGCTGAGTGCCGGCGCAGTACTCAGGAAGCACTGGGAATATCCAGCGTAGTCCTTCAAATTGACCGCGCCGGATATACCGCACACAATCAAGGCGATTCCCCATCCGACTAAATACAACCCCAGTATAGGTTTCTGTATTGGAACATCAGGTGGAATATCGTCTTCAGGAGTCCTTACCGGGTTATGGGTTTTTGTTACCCATTTATACATATTGCTAGCTGACACACACATCCAGAGCAAACAAGATAAGGATAGATAATGTATGAGCAGACCTAGAATTTGACATAGCTTGACGTCTTCAGTTTGATATATGCCGAGGGTATACAAGAAGCATAGCAGACCTATCGCTATCCAGGTGTTGATGAGAGCGTGTTTGGCCTTCTTGGCCATCTGTATGTGCGAGTAGCACATGATGTAGGTGAGAGTGGCACAACTGAGACAGCCCACGAGGATGATGCTACCCACGTACACGGCCGGGTGGGACACCTTGAACCTCGCGCCGTCGGTCCGGGCACCATAGATGCCGGTCTCGACGTTCTGCAGCAACCCCACATACGCCAACTTGGTGCAACTCATTATTATCATTTCCGATATTACGTGGGATATTTTGCAATCTGTAATTGGAATAAATATATAATTAATTTAAAAACAATTGTCAAAAACAAATCATTTAAATCATTCTATAGCTCTGTATTAGAATTTATCATTTGCCTTTTGAATATTTTCAGATCCAGTAAATTGTGCGCGAATCTAAGAGTAAATTACAAATGAGAAAATTACTTTAAAAAAAAGTTAAACCGACTTCTTTGAAACGTAAACCACAAAATGTTTAAGTAAATGAAAACAGTATCTTCATAACTAAAAAGCGATAAATAAAGAAACTTACTAATTTATATACTTAATACAATATACAAAACGTAATACTTTCATAAAGTAATCTTTAACTATTAAAATATTTACAATAGTCACTTATTTCTGGAGTCAGTGCCAGCCTCAGTAACGTAGTCTGTTGTGTTGTATGATATGCGCGGCCGTCAAAGTCACACGGCATAATAGAATACGGAGAAACTTTTAACCAGCACCTACCACAATAATAGATGACAATTGTAAATATTTTTATAGTGATCTCATTATTGAAGTCGGTGCAATACAATAGGGTCTTTTACCAAGGCTGGCACTGACTCCAAAAATAAGTGACAACTGTAAACATTTTGATAGTTAAAGATTACTTTATAAAAGTATTACGTTTTGAAGTGAAACTTCTTTAGAATCGTTGTGATTTCAAACCGGATGCAACGGAAAAACGACAGGTAAGAGACACAAATACAAAAATGTGTAGGATAAAGCCAGGAAATAATGAGACAGAAATATACATACTATTTTATATTATCGGTCTTCTCCTCTTTGTTTTTTGGAATTTCAGTCTCACAGAAACAATTTTTATAATCACAAAAACATCGAAAGGCTAAACCCAGCCTCGACGTCACTCAATTTAGTGGTTGTCCGAAGCGGCGTATCCACTAGGCTACGGATGATAGCTGTAATGATCGTTAATTACCCGTATATATATTTATATACACTTTATTGCACACAAAAGACAATAGATACATGGTAAAACTTTATAACAATAGTAGTACAAGGGGCGGCCTTATTGCTGTAAGCAATTTCTACCAGGCAACCTTGGGATGGAAAAAGTAGAAATTAGATTGAGCGGTTAATGTTGCGTACAATTTAAATTAACTAATGGCAGTTAAATATTCTACTATACTAATAGTAGTATAATAACTACTACGAAAATTTCGGAACGCGGTTTCATTTATTATATTGCCATCTATGTCCATCAGGTAATACTACTTACTACACAGATTAGTGATGTAGATTTGAACGACTTCCTCAACTTTATTTAAAGTTTAGCGACATCTATGAACTAAATTAATAATTATCAATAGTGATAACGATTGAACAATTTGTTTTTAATATTTGTGTCAGCCATGAGCCAGTATTACTTTAGTTCGTTTTATGTGAATAATACAAAAAATGCCTGTATTGGAGATATATATGCAATTAGTACAGAGAAAAATAACACATCAATATAAATGACATTCCAAATTTAAAATACTTTTCTTTTTAAAACATACTTAAAATAAACTAGAGTTCACATCAAAATAGTATGTTTAAGTATACGTGTGTTATTATTTAACTGCATGCTTGTGAATACTTTTATATCTTGTTGTGCTAAATAATAAATTTTATAAGATGCCGAAAACTAATGCCGGAATGTGTCGTCAATATCGACGCAAAAAATTAAATGAAAAAAATCCAGGAAAAAGTTCAACAGAACGTAGTTGCGAGTTTCGTGCACGTGTAACGGATGACGTTACTGGTGATTGTCGCAATGGATGATGGTATATAGTGAGTGGTGCTTCTTCCATGATGGTGGTTGAGCGGCCGGTAAATGAAAGACGTAATTATGATCTTGTCATTTATTCGTGTCAGCGACAACTGTGTGTCGCTGGACACCGACCACTACAGCATACTGTGCGTACCGTTGTTATATACTATTGATGGCACGTACATGTACGTGCCATGAGGTGTAGTATCCCTTACACACGTAAAAAACAATTATTGAACAATCATAATAGATGTTCAAATATAAATGTTATATAAATGTGACTGATATAATAAATGATAAGTGTAAGTATTTTTTAATCCTGTTTTAAGTATAAAGTAATATTTCTATTTATACTGATCATGGATTATATTATATACTTAGTCTGGCCATAAATACTGTTACGACTAAAAATAAAAAAAATATTACATTTGAATTTGGAATCTGTAATTTTTATACGATTGTTCATTGTGTTTTCTCGTTTTGGCGCCAATACATTGTACAATATTTAGCGATATTAAAATGGAGTGGGGTGATAAAGAGAACCGAATCGCTATGATTGCATTACACAAAGTAGGTATGAAGCCAAATGCAATTTTTAAAACTCTCCATACACTTGGTATTAGTCAAATGTTTGTATACCGGGCTATTAATAGGTTGTACCTATTAACTTGTTGTACTTATTAATAGAGCCTTTGTGCCTTGCCTTTTTCTAGAGACCTTCTGTGTTTGTGACAGAAAAAGACCTGGCCGTCCACGTAGTGTTCGTACGAAAAAGGTGGTCAAAGCAGTAAGGGAAAGAATTCGAAGAAATCCTGTCCGCAAGCAAAAGATTTTATCTCGGGAGATGAAGATAGCACCTAGAACAATGTCGCGTATTTTAAAAGATGACTTAGGACTTGCAGCCTATAAGAGGCGCACTGGTCATTTACTAACTGATAATTTAAAAAAGAATAGGGTGTTAAAATCTAAACAACTACTGAAGCGGTACGCAAAGGGAGGTCACAGAAAAATATTGTTTACGGATGAAAAAGTTTTTACAATTGAGCAACATTTTAACAAACAAAATGACCGTATTTATGCTCAAAGCTCTAAGGAAGCTTCCCAATTAGTTGACAGAGTGCAACGTGGGCATTATCCGACTTCAGTGATGGTTTGGTGGGGTGTTAGCTACGAAGGAGTGACTGAGCCATATTTTTGTGAAAAAGATATCAAAACATCGGCACAAGTGTATCAAGATACCATTCTTGAAAAGGTAGTCAAGCCACTTAACAACACCATGTTCAATAACGAAGTATGGTCCTTCCAGCAAGACTAGGCATCGGGTCATAAAGCTCGGTCCACGCAATATTGGTTGGAAGCGAACGTTTCGGACGTCATGAGAGCTGAAGAGTGGCCGTCGTCTAGTCCCGATCTTAATCCACTGGATTATGATTTGTGGTCCGTTTTAGAGAGTACGGCTTGCTCTAAACGTCATAATAATTTAAAGTCCCTAAAACAATCCATATGATTGGCAGTGAAGAATTTTCCCATGGAAAGAGTGCGTGTTTCTATTGATAACTGGCCTCGACGTTTAAAGGCCTGTATTGCAGCCAATGGAGACCACTTCGAATAAGCTTTTTATATTTTATATCGTTTTATATTTATGTATTAAAGTAACACACTGTAAAAGTAATAAATGTTATTTGCAATAAAAAAAAAATTTTTCTTTGTTACAATATTTATGGCATGACTAAGTATTTATATATCGTTATCATTACATAGTATAAACCAAAGTCACTTTCCGCTGTCTGTCCCCTTATATGCGCATATCTTTAAAACTACGCAACAGATTTTGATGCGGTTTTTTTTAATAGTTAGAGGGTGTCAACGGGGTGGTTTTGATATATAATTCATGTATAGTGTAGTAAAAAAAAGTGATAATTTTCGAGATTTCGATCACTTTAATCGCAAACGCTGCCTGAACCCTAAGTTATAAATCAAAACAATGTACATACATTATTATACACCTTTAAAAGGTCTACAAAAAAGTCCGCGAGGGCATATGTCTATCTCTTAGGGATAACCCACAATGACCATTTTTATTTTTTTACTTTTTACGAAAAATAATGGCCTATTTACGAAGCGATTTTTAACATTACAGCATTAATTTTAATTCAATTAAGTATCTTAAATAGATTATGCATGTAACATAGATGATCCTGGCCCTTTACAGCACGCAATTTAAACAAATATTTTGTAAGATATTGCAGTATTAACATAGCGGGACAGCAGTTATTATTTTTGATGCGGAACAAAGTTCGCCGGGTCAGCTAGTATATATATAAGCCATGATCAGTATAAAATAAAAATCAAATTTATTGATTGAAAAACATGGAAATATTAATTTATACTTAAAACAGGATTAAATAAAACCAGAATATATAAATAAGATAGAAATTTGAATTTTTATATTTATAATTACAATAAAGTAATACTGGCGTATTTATATTTATAATACTGGCCTCTTCTATTTATAATACTGGCGTATTACTTTAGTTCGTTTTATGTGAATGATTATGTGGCTGACACAAATATTTAAAAACAAATCGTTATCACTAATGATAATTTAGTTCATAGATGTCGCTAAACCCTAAATAAAGTTGAGAAAATCGTTCAAATCTACATCACTAAACTGTGTAGTAAGTAGTATTACCTGATGGACATAGATGGCAATATAATAAATGAAACCGCGTTCCGAAATTTTCGTAGTACATAGTTATTATACTACTATTAGTATAGTAGAATATTTAACTGCCATTAGTTAATTTAAATTGTAAGATAAGATAAGATAATTCTTTATTTACACCTTATAATTTACAAAAAACAAAACATACAATAATGAAAAGAATATATAAGTAGAAGATAAAGGTATAAATGGCGGCCTTATCGCTAAAAGCAATCTCTTCCAGGCAACCTTTGGAAGTACAATTTTGCATAAGAGAAATGGGTAATTTCGGTGTAATTATAAATATATATAAATATACATGTATAGATATTAGCAATTAAATATATTTATATACATATGAATAAAATAAATAATATATTATATAATACAAATGATAAATAATAATTCAACAAGTAATACAGTAATAGTAAATACAGAAAATAATGTAGACTTACTCATATAAAACGACAGAAATCCACTAATACATAATACATAACAAGTATATAATAAAGACCATGTCAAAATCGCACTACTGTAACGTGTTGTAGTGATGTGTTAAAAGAGTTTTAAATGTAGTGATTGATTTGGCTGTTCTGATTTCCACGGGCAGTGCATTCCACAGCAGAACTGCTTGGACGGAAAAAGACTGCCCGTAGAAATGTGTAGAATGTATAGGGACTGCCAATCTGAAATTTTCAGATGACCTCAGAATTTCGAATGTGTGTCATGCAAGAACTGGAAACGTTCCTTGAGATACTTGGGGGAATTAGGATTAAATAAAACGTTATATAATAACGTGAGAACATGAGTATTCCGGCGAAAACGAATAGGAAGCCACTTGAGCTTTTTTCTATACTCAGAAACGTGATCATATTTGCGAAGACCAAATATAAATCTGATACAGAAATTTTGAAGTCGCTCAAGTTTGTCAAGTTGGGCTTCAGTGAGATTCAGATAGCTGGCATCGGCATAATCGAGAATAGGAAGCAGAAGAGATTGCGCGAGTGCAATTTTAGTGGCAGTAGGCAAGAAATTTTGTAACCTTCGTAAGGACCCTGCAGAAGCAAACAGCTTGCGGCTTACTTCTTGAAGTTGAGGACCCCAGGACAAAGTGCTGTCAATATAGACCCCTAAATTTTTAACTTTAGTGGCTATTGGAAGATTAGTACCATTCAAACAAATCTGTGCCAAAAGTGAATAATTTATTCTAGCTATCATCCTGGAGCTGCCGACAACAATAACTTGAGTCTTCGACGGGTTAATACTAAGGCCATAATCAATAGTCCACTTACATATTCGGTCCAAATCTAGATTTATAGAGTTAAACGCCTGCCATATTTTGTCAGGAGGAGCTTGCATATAAATCTGTAAATCATCAGCGTAAAGATGGTAGGTTGAAGTTAAATTTTTGGAGATTGAATTTATAAAAATAGTGAAGAGGAGTGGTATTGTACGCAACATTAACCGCTCAATCTAATTTCTACTTTTTCCATCCCAAGGTTGCCTGGCAGAAATTGCTTACAGCAATAAGGCCGCCCCTTGTACTACTATTGTTATAAAGTTTTACCATGTATCTATTGTCTTTGGTGTACAATAAAGTGTATATAAATATATATACGGGTAATTAACGATCATTACAGCTACCATCCGTAGCCTAGTGGATACGCCGCGAGTGACATCGAGGCTGGGTTTAGCCTTTGGATGTTTTTGTGATTATAAAAATTGTTTCTTTACAGTGTGTCAATGTAGAGACTGAAATTCCAAAAAACGAAGAGGAGAAGACTATTAATATAAAATAATATGTATGTTTCTGTCTCATTCTTTCCTGGCTTCATCCTACACATTTTTGTATTTGTGTCTCTTACCTGTCGTTTTTTCCGTTGCATCCGGTTTGAAATCACAATGATTCTAAAGAAGTTTCACTTTAAAAATAGATTAGGCGCCGTCCATTAATCACGTGTTTTAAGCCACTTTACTATTACTATTTGACTAGGCCATGGACACCTGTAACACGGGTAGCGGTTTTGGATACTGTTTTTTTTATGGGATAGGAGGGCAAACGAACAAGCGTGTCACCTGATGTTAAGTGACTAGCGCCGCCCATGGACACGTGCAACACATATAGTGTTACAGTTGCATTTCTGACCTTTGAGGGAGTAGGATAGGAAGAGATGGGGAAGGGGGTGGGCGTCCGGGTACCTCTCTCACCGAACGAAACGCGACATGAGCCACTTTACGTCGATCTTCTGAGAGGTCTCGGCTCTATCTACCACTGTTTTGTTCACCGAACGAACGCGGCTTGAGCCACTTTACGTCGACATAGGTATTGCGCACCGTCGCTGTTGTCGGCCCAGCGGCGCGCGGCGGGGTCCCACACGGCGGCGCGCCCGTCCAGCCCGCCCGCGCGCGCGCGCACCGTGGCGATCACGGGCTCCAGCAGCGCGCCGCGCACCGACACGTTCCCTGCGCACACCGCACTGGGGATTAGTACCACCACCACTACAGGAGTGGAATTGACGTTCCACCGTCCTTTCACACTGAAAATTCTTCCATTTACAGCGCAACTTTCGAACGATAATACAATGTATACATTAAATATTAGTCAGATTGTTTTAATAATGTAATCCTTTATCTCGATAATCCGGTGGTCGAACTCCCCACTCTGCAGCTCGATTCTGGGGTCACACTGATGAAGTCTCGGAATTCTTTTCAGAAATTACTTAATATCGATAACTGACAACTTTGTGTCTGGCGTATGGCAATAGGTTCCGCGACCTATTCCATTTGGGATGTAACGATTCGCCGAGTCGCAATCGATGTTATGTTAATCCTTATTCTTATGAAAAATAAATAAACACTAACTCAGCTGAAATCCGACGACAGGTGAAGTTATCTCCATATTCATGTCCTCTCTCTTGGTACTCCGTCCGTAGTAGTCCTTAGTCCTGTGTCCCGTCAGATGACCGTCGTCGTCCACCACCGGCAGCAGAGGGAACAGTGCGGCATCCTCGTACACGGAGATCACCAGATCGTGTGGATGACTTTGAAGAAGCACACCAGAATCTGTTGTGGTGTAGAGAAGAGACTGTGGTATCTGGAAACAAGGTTTTTTTTAAATGGCTAAATAAGTAGCGAGATTCTTTTAATTTTAGTAAGATTATTTATTTTGTCTGTTTTTTAATGTAATTATAAATGTCCTGTTGACCTGCACGCTCGCGTATATGAGGGAGTCGGTGACGGTGAGCAGCGGAGCCACCGTGCGGTTGGTGGTGGTGCAGTGCAGCCGGAGGGGAGCCCCCGGCCCTACGCCCCCCTCTGCCCCCACGCCCCCTACTGAACCGGTCTTGCTGTACCATACGCAGGTCACGCCGCTGAACCCCTCCGATACTACGAAGCGCTCCAACGCCACGTTCCACTGCAAGCACGCAATATGATAAGTACAGAAACAACATGCAAAGTTTGAACAAGCTTTGGATAGCTCTCTCGACAATGCGGCATAACCACGATAAATCGTTATTATGAGAGGTCGTAGTATTTTGCCGGTTGAACCAGCATATCTTATACGAGGCCCTACTGCGGCTAAAAGAACAATGGTTAAAAGTAAAACTCATAGAACCTTTTGTGAATGGATGTTGGTAATATAAGTAGATATTTCTTCAGCCGCTTTCGCCATGTCAGTACATGATCCGTATAATGTTTCAGCTTGTGCCAACACAGGCATACTTATGTTCATTGCTGCACTTATTACATCTAACAAAGTTGCACCTGAAATTAAAATAGAAAAATTATTGTACATTGCCAATTTAACTTTCTAGATCTACATATTACATATTATGGTGGTTCATTGCCTCATATTCCACTATCACAAATATGACTAATGAAGTAAATATTTAACAAGATAGAAAATATTTATAAAACTAACCTAAGTCCTTCTCTTCCGCAATATATTGCATGTAGTTCCTTATAGCTTTAGCTATATACATCACATCATCCGGATCAACAATTTCAGCTAACGGATAAGTTTTTTCTTGTATCAACATCGCCAATCTCTCTGTAGCATTAACAGCTGAATACTGCACCAGACTGACATTCAACAATGCAAACTGTTGCAACAATTTTGTAACATTACTTATATACGAACATTCGTTAGTAACTGGTTGGCCCCACGTCGCTTTGCCTTTGTTTGTATAGCACTGTCTGTAAGCAAATCCTTCTCCGCTTCTGCATGGCACATTTGCTGTGTGATTTATTAAAAGCAATGGCCAGGAGTATAAGCCCTTATTATTTTCTGTATGACTCGTACCGCAGTATTGAGTACTGTTCGATAATACCACAACTTGAATGGTATAATTATGTTTTATATGATTTTGATCATTATACATACAAGTCCAGTTGCCCATGTGATGTTCAGTTACATTAGGAAAATATATTGATGTCTCAGCAATGCCTTCTTCTTGCATGTCTGTATTTGTTATATTAACAACGCATACTTCAAGCACAGGATGTATCCATCTTAATTCATACTTTGTTATCACTGATGCAAACGGTGCATTACATGACAGACTGAGTGTATCACCTTGGAAGACCACTTGATCATGTGCTGGTCTGACAATCAGATTGTTTGAAGATAACACATTACCACATGCAGACAAATTAAGGAATATTTTTAATTTGCGAACCGGTTTAGATACCATATTTTCTGGCATAGCACATTTTGGATTGCCAACTAGCTTGACACTGGTGTTACGTGACCAATCTCCAACCCAGAGGAGATCACAATCACAAACTAAAGGATTGTCTGTAATATCCCTATAGAAGAAAACAAGGATGTATATTATAAGAGTAACAAGTGTTGTAGTAGAATTTTACTTTACTGAAAAATATGCATAAAAATACTCACACTTGTTTCAACCCAATCAGATAGGTGAAAGTGCCAGCTGATATTGCTGATATGTGATTCTGGGTTAATATCAATCTCTCCAGGTTAATCAGACTTTTAAACATATCTTTGTAAATGTTACTGATTTGGTTATAAGACAGGTCAAGCCGCTGGAGGGAGGTCATGTTGTAGAAAGCATCAGATTCTATTAAAGATATCTGGTTGTTACTTAGATCTCTGAGAACAAATAATATAACGAACATATTAGAACAGCCCTACATATAGTTTAGTTAGAAAACACTATTATCATAAAACATTGTCCACATTTCTAGAGGTAATAAATTGGTTTTAAAAGTAAATCTAAAAGTTAATACAACAAATTTTACCCATGTCTATTAAGTAATAACAAACATAAAAACATTAACAGAAACTTTTATAGTAATAATATTAATAAGATAGAATATGAGATAGAATGGTATCATCATCTTTGTGGTTTAACATTGATTATAGACAGAGGGGCAACATGTTTAAACTATGCAATAAGAACCTGTAGATTCTTCTATTTAAAATTGTTTTAATTAAATCCCTAGCACTTAATCAAAATAAGCTTTACAGGGAGCTTTATCTAAATGCATTTAAAAAAAATTGAGATTACTACTAAACATAACATGAATCTTAATTTACTCACAGTTTTTGTAAATTAGGCAGGTACAGTTCTCTTGAAAGTGTAGAAATGGCGTTACCTGACAAATTTCTGAAACAATAAAACGAAAAATTAAAATACATTATAAAAATGAAGAACACAGGCAAAATAAATTATACTTACAAGCTTACTACAACAGACCACAATTTACTCAGGTTTATCTCTTTGAGCTCAGTAATTTGAGCAGGACTTCCTCCACACTTAAGCTTAAGTAGCTCTCCAGGCAAGGGCTCTACCATTGCCCCATCAATGGCTTTGTTACCCTTGCATATACACAACGAAGGACACTCTCCAAATACTCCATAAGCCCATGTTAATAATAAAATTGAAAGCAACGACCACTTCATGGTACATTTATTTTCATTAAAACACCAATTAAAACTGTGGCACCACGCCAAATACGAAAAATAATCGCATTTTCTATATATCAATCAAATTTGTAATATGCAAATGAAATGGCATTGTAGGATAATTTAAAGGGCTAAATCTAATTCATTTCAAAGGAATTTTATTTAGGGTTTTATTAGACTATAAACAAATACAACAATACACAAATACGCATCCGACATTTAAAATGTTGACTGATTGATGATCAAAGTTGATGATGACTGATTAGGGATGGTCGCTATTGATATAATTGATAATACAACAGGGATGTGAAAAAATAATCAATTACGAAAATAATCAATTAAAAAACGATTATTTGAAGTAAGAAAATTGTTATAATTTGTAATTATTTTTATATTACTAATCGATTAATAATCATACATCAATTTTAAATTTTCATATATAAATACATTTTCAAAATTGAGAATAATTATAATGTTGGAGGACTTGATATGCTATACAGACAATCATGAAGCAAGTAAATTCAATTTCAACTATCAAAACTATCTCACTTGATAAGATTTTATGGAACCGAAAAAAACAAGTTCGCTTGACACTTTTCACTCCAATTAATCTAAACAAAAATGAATAACCTAAGTAGGTATTAAGATTTTCTTTAAAATATTTGGTTATATTACTGTTATGAATTCGAAGCTGAACTTCCCTAGATTTCTAAATTGTAAAAAAAGAAAGGTCTTGTTTGGCGGAAATATAAAACAGACATGTCCTTTCTTTGCATTATTTTCTAAAATATTTGTTATTCAATAGATATTATTGAATAAAATTCCTGGCGTTTTATTTAATAAGTGTCCGTATATGAGTGCAAATGTGGGGAATGGTGTAAATATCGTGTTTAGTGTGCTCTCCTACAGTGTCGCCAGGACTCCCTCGCAACATCATGCATAAAGTGCCACATGCATTAGTTAAGTTAGTTTAGGTTAGTTTTAAGTTTCATCATCACCTTCATCATCATTACTTCATATTAAAAAATAACGTCAGACAAAGCAGTACGGCTGAAAAGCTTTAGCCTGTCCAATAATAGCCAAATTAAAAAAATGTTAAAATTAAAAAGAAAATAAAAAGAAAACAAGACATTGCCGGCCACTTTGCCTGCGTGAACGCCATCTATAATAAATCTACGTTCATGTGGTTAAAAATTAAAGGGAAAAAAATGATTTAATAAATATTTTTTGCAATGTCACTTTTCCTATGAGTTTTATAACTTTGTATTGTAAAGTTTGTAAAATAAAAATTTGAAAAGTTATCTTTATTCATATCATAGCAGATGTACCATTCGACTTATACACCAAACAACAGTTTGGCACAAAACCATTTTCTCCACCAGCATGTACAATAATCCATCTAGGCCCTGCGGAAATACTTTTAGACGGGCCTGCAATATCTTTATTTTGTCAGCATTTCTTCACTGAACATGAACCGTGCATGTAGATTTCATCTGAGTAAACCACATCAGGCTTTTGATCGGCTTCTTGATTCATTTGCATACACTCCAATTACATGAATCTGTGTATCTTTATATCATGCCACTCCTATAAAATAGTTCTTTTTGATTGACACTTCTTTTTGTTACCTTAGTCATTTTGTTCCTCCATTGAAATTGATTTCCTCTCGAAGAATTTGTAGCAATTTCATGACAGTGGGTATTTCTATTCGTACAGTGTAAAACTCATTTACCTGGTTTCTGATCAATTCTAAATCAAAATTATCCAAGTAATTTTTTTCCCCACCTTGCCTCTTTTACCGGGCGTACTAAATACGCCACTGTTAGATCTGCCTTCAGCAACAATTCGTCCTATCACTTATAACAGTATTAGAAACCCGTGAAATAAACCAACATAACATGATACATACTATAATGAACACGAAAAATGAAATAAACCAAAGTATCAAGTCGTGTCGTCCCTACTAACCAGTCGACGCTTGCACATGGCTCAATATCGATGGTTGTGTTTGTTCTGCACCTTGTTCATCAAGTATTTTTTGATAAACATTGAAAACAATATTTTTTGCTAGCGATCGAACAGGTTTCTTCGACATTTATGTACTCTCTGATTTTCACCAATGGGGTTGTTCGGAGAAAACTAAAGCAGATGTCGCTAGTAGACAGGCCCCCATGTTATTGTTGTTTACGGTTTTCCGATTTCTGTTGACTATAGTGTTACGAGTAAATTAATTACTTTAAAACTTATAGGCGGTTGTCTGACGATTACAATAAATAGTAAACCTGATTATTTATAATGTATTCAACTTGGCGAGTCAAGGAGCTCAAAGATGAGCTGAAAAAACGCTCTGCTTCCTTACAAGGAAAGAAAGCAGACCTTATTGAAAGGTATTTAATTTTAGTTTTTTATCGTACAATTAAACCTTTTGAGTAGATTGTAGTTGTAAAAGAATGACGAACGCTATGGTCAGTATAATTTTTGAGTATAATTAGTTTGTAAATGTAAAGATTTCGTGTTGTTTTCAGGTTAGAGTTGTATGATCAAAATTTTAATTTCGGGCTACCTGAATGCGTAGATATCAACGAACCCAGAATGCAATTACCACCAACCGATACTTATCGAGATGTCAATAGTGACACAATTCTCCCACCTCTGGACAAAACAATGATAAGGCATTATTTAGGCTGGTAAGTTCATTAAAATTTTAATGTTTTATCATAGTATAAATAACTTCTTATACTTTTATTTAACCACATGATTGTTTGTTTTGTAGTACCGAGAAAAAGATGGCAAGGGCTACTCAGCTCTACGAAACTCACCACCTGCTGATAGCTAGATCTGCTGTTATTGGCTCTAATACTTTTTTGAAAGGTTATTGTGCCAAAACCATGAAAAATCTGCAATATGAAGTCAACATAAAATTAAATGAAAATGGAAACCCTGAAGAATCGAACTGTGAATGCCCAGCTGGAAGTGGCACAAATGCCATATGCAAACATGTTGCCGTCTTGCTACTATGTATATACTTTTAAAGATTTGAAAGTCATTTTTATTGAAAAAGATAATTATTTTATAAATGCAATGTTGAAGAAATTAGATTCATTCTTTCCTATATTTAAAGAAGCTTTATTTGATAAGTACATTTATTATAACTACAAAGAGAGTTTTTAAAGAATAAAAAAACAGCATTAGTATCTATGTTAAGTTTTACTATCAATTTCAACTGCAATCTTGTTATGTATACTTTTAAGGATTTGAAAGTAATTTTTATTGCAAAGATAATTATTTCATAAGTGCAATGTTGAAGAAATTAGATTAATTCTTTCCAAAGCTTTATTTGAAAAATACATTTATTATAACTACAAAGAGAATTTTTAAAGAAAATAAAACAGCATTAGTATCTTATTAAGTTTTATTCAGTTTTTTTTTATTCAGTTTTTTTTTTTTTTTTCTTGAGACACTATTATCAGTTTCGAATGGTAATATGTCCTCACCAGAAGGTGTACTAGAAGACATCTCAAAAAGTTGTCTTTTAAGATTGCGCTTTATCAATCTCTCCTCTCTGGCCTCCGAGTTCTCAGAAGTTCGTCTTACACTCCATGGAAATATAGAGGGAATAGCATCTTTCTTCAAAATCTTACGTTGGTATCTGATTCCTAGAACATTTTATGATCAATGATTATAATAATAAATATTGCAAATTAAATAGATGCGAACGAATACAAAGTGTAAGAATGACATAAAAAATAATAGTACAATAATGAAGATATATTTTAAGCAGCGTACCTGTGAATTTATTTATTTGTTCATAATCACTTTCTTCAAAGTGTTTACCACATAACCTCGAATATTTTGTAGGAATAAATTTTGGACGTCGGATGACTTTTAACCAAAGTTTTCTAATTTTTTCTTCATTCGGTATTCGATGCGTTCCATGTTCGGTGCATTTGTTCACAATACAGCGCGGCATTAATCTTGATAAAAATTAATGTATGATTTTTCCCATACAAAAATGCGTTTGTTATGGGGCCTAATAGTCTATTTTAAGTCTATGGTCACTTTGACAGTTACCAACCCCATTCAAAAAACAATTCTTCGAAATTTCAGTTGACACTTTGTTTTTGTTGCCATATGAAAATCATTATTTTGTAATTGTTTTTTTTTTTGGCGTCAGATCCTAGACCTATAATTACTAAATTTATTATGACAATTATTAAGAAATAACAAGTTATTATGAATTAGATGCTCTACAACTTTGGTTTAAAACACTATTTCATACACTTAACTGTTTTTGAGTTAGAGGCACGCGGTTAGAGCAAAATGTTCGTGACTACATAGTGTGAAACTAGCAACAAAAAAAAACTTCCTTATTCAAATTGAAGAGCCGTTGTTTTGTTCTGGGACCGTTGTTTACAGTGGATTTTTGAAATCATGCTTGATAATCACTAATAATCTTATTAACTTTATTTTATTTGAGTAAATTAATTGAAAGTATATTTAATGACTTAGCATTTGTAATTGACGATATTATCGCAAAACTTGAGTGTAATGTAGATAATATTGCATGCATTTAAAAGTGTAGCCAATAACAGATTGTTTGTGATTTTTTTCACTGCGGGTTTGCCTAAGATACGTTTTTATTGGATGCTGATGAGCAGCAAAACATATATACCCGCTTTTGATGATATCAGAGTGACTTACCATTTTAAATAATTATGTCGGATCAGCGCCAATCTGAATATGACGTGTCGAGGCGAGATATTCCTTCATTTATAGAACCCAGGCCACCTCTGATAGACAACCCCTTTAAACGCCCTAGACCGCAAAAAGGTACGAATTTATTGGAGTTGTTTGAGGAAGATTCGGAGATGGAGGAGCCTGAATCAGTCCAAGTATATCTTCGCATTAAACCTGGTAAATTTGCCAGTTCAGCTTATGAATTGCGATCAGAAACATGTTTGGTAACATCGTTAGATACGACAGTGGCACACGATCGCCGAAACCAACGCAATGTGTCCAAAATGTATACATTCTCTAAAATATTCGGACCAAAATGCGATCAAAAAGTAAGTATCCCACCTTATTCAAATAGCTACAGGTATATAGAGTTACAATGAGAAGACACTGGAAAAACAACTATGTACTAATAATAAAAATATTTTTTATAGTTTTTTAAAAGCATGTATGAAATTTAGCATTTCAAATCTCTTACACATGTTGAATCCATTATATGATGAGTAAGCTATTTCTAAAAGTACTTATTTGTAAGTTCAAAGGTCATATCTAGAATATTAATTATGAGTTTACATATTAAATGTAGAGAGTTTCTAAAATAATAAGGAAATAATGTATAAAAATAATAACTTAATATTATTTGTGATATATTAGTACTCCTCATTGGATTATATTAATGCAAATAGCATTTAAATTTTGTATCTGTTTAGATTCTATTCTAAGTTTTATTTTAATTTTTAGCTTGTTAGGTTCACTGAAAACATACTTACATACATTACTTCAAGCCTTTTTCTACCCAAAGGTGTAGGTAGCGGTTGTTAAGCCTCGTCTTGCTGTTATGTTTATGTCCCAAATGGAATAGGTGGCGAACATATTGCCATACTGGGCACAAAGTTTTCAGTCATTGATATTTATCACACATAATTTCCAAAAACAATTTCGAAAAGTCATTGATGTGAGGCAAACAAACCAGTCAAACCTGCACCTTCTTGATTTAGAAGCAGATTGGACCACCGAGACCACAAACTAGGTCCTCTGAATCTAATATATATGTATGAAAATAATAATGCAAAGGTTACACTTAATTTTGGAAAATTCTGTTGTATAAAGTGTTGATATTTTTCTTATTTCAGGAAATTTTTGATAGAGTTGTCAAAGATAATTTAAGAAAATTACCAGAAGGTCAGAATTTTACACTGCTCACTTATGGAGCTTCTGGATCAGGCAAAACATATACTCTAATGGGCACTGTTGGAGCCCCTGGATTGGTGCCAAGATCTTTAGAGTATGTCTTTAAACTGGTGGATCCAGCTCAACAACCTTTATATAAACCTACTGAAAATGGAGCGGAGAAACTTAGTCTGCAACTCCAAAATTATGAATTGCAGGTTCTTTATTTATTTATATCATTAGCAATCTGTCAGAGATATATCCTGCCAGGATAAACAATTAATTCCATCTATAATTTAGCAACTCAATCTGGCAAGTGACACAGAAACACCAAATAAAAATATAGGGATATTACTGGCTAAACACATAAAATGCTTGTTGCAAGCTATTCACATATGTTGCAGAAGTTGTAAAGCAACTTTTTATTTTGAACAATTTAGTGAATTTTTTCACCATTGTGGCTACATACACTTCATTCTTGTTCACATTTTCAGCTCTTTAAATATGAAACTAGATTTTATAATAAAATTTAAATTTATGGAATGTGTTAAGGAATTTTTAAAATAAATAGTCTGAATGTTCATATAACTTTTTCAGTGGGTAAAGCGGCTTCAGCATGTGTCAGCTCCAATCCGAGATAAATACCGTCGCATGAGTGTGCAGCTTCACAATGATCTCACTGTCAGTTCAACTGATCTATACAACAGGACTAAATATTATGTCTGGGTAAGTTTTTATAACATGAGTTAAAATATATACCTAATAAGCCATAGATTTTAAAATTTTTGTGTATTAGGTATTTCTTGTTAATGTTTGCTTTAATGATAACAATTTTTTTTTTAATCATATTTTTTTTATGCAGGTTTCTTTTATTGAAATTTACAATGAGTCTATATATGATCTACTGGTAACTCCTGAGAAAAGGACTAAATTGCGTATAAGAGAAGATTCTTCCGGCAATGTTTATGTTAAGGTACTTTGAATCCTCATTATCGCTGACGAAAATTTTGGTTTAATTATAAAATGCATCACTAGCATGTTGTTTCCAAAAAAATGGTGTACTTTTTGTTATTTGCATCATCATTTTTAATATACACCTTAATTTTGCAGACATCAAGATACTATCTAAAGTTAGCATGACCTCTTGGCAATCAGACAAATGTGTTTCCAGGTTGTTGGTAGAATTCTGATCTCTGTTCAAAAGTAATACTACTAGTTATACCAGCAGGTTCCTCAATCTTATAATAAATTGTCATCAGGGTGCATCTCAAGCATTTGTCAGTTCGGGTGAGGAGGCTTATGATGTGATGGTTGCTGGGAAGCACAACTTGTTTGTGGCTGCTACTGGAGTGCATGCACAGTCTTCTCGATCACATTGCATATTTACTATTACCATGCTGACAGAAACAAGTAAGACATACATCATTGTAAAGTCATCAGATGTTTTATATATTATTAGCTGATCCGGCAAACATTGTTTTGCCTACAAAAAAAGAGACGTGGACCATTATTAACTTTAAAATTTATGAAAAATAGATTTTGACTAATTCTCAGGAGAGTGATTATCATGCCAAAAGTAATAGGTTTACCAAGATTCATACCATATTCCTTTCATAGCAATACTTGAATATCGTTTTTTAATGCCTCTTTGATTCTTTGTGTTGCTGGAGTTTCATGAAATCTATTCTCATTTCTTATCTGAGTGATAGGATTTAAAGAGTATATGTTAACGGAAAGCTATCACATGGATCAGCTGTAGCAATGGGCCACAAGGCTCTATTTTGGGACCTTTCCTGTTTCTTTTGTACATTAATGATCTACCATATCTTGTGAAAAATAATCATGAAATAGTTTTGTTTGCAGCTGACACTTCTTTAGTTTTTAAGGTTAATAGACAACAGACAGTAATTGACGATGTAAACAATGCTCTTTCTAAAATAGTAAACTGGTTTACATACATACATACATACATAACTTCACGCCAAATCCCTTGCGGGGTAGGCAGAGAGAACAGAGCGCCATATGGCACGATTCTTACACACCTCACTCGCTTCGTTGACTTTCATAACTCTTTTCATGCACGCGCGTCGGTTTTTGAGGCTCTTAACATCACCTTCCTCCAGAACACGTTCTATTTGGTCTTGGAATGTGTGTCTTGGCCGTCCTCGACTCCTACATCCGTCCGCTTTTGCATTGTATATCTGCTTAGTCAGTCTTGCGTCAACCATTCTTTCTACATGTCCGAACCATCGGAGCATGCCCTTTCTTACTTTTACACCGACACTCTCTTTCAAACCAACTTCCTTCCTTACAACCTTGTTTTCTACGCGGTCAGCGAGAGTTACTCCGCAGATTTTGCGTAGAGCCCTCATTTCTACCGCGTTTATTCTACTTTCATGCACACTCTGCCATACCCAGCTCTCGCTTCCATAAGTTAGTGTTGGGATCAGGACTGCATTGTGGATTGCTAACTGGGCCTTTCTGCTAATATTTTTTGCGCCCAGGAATCTGCCCAACACTCCGTTTACGCTATTTCCTATCGCCACTCGTCTTTCTACATCCGCGGTGTACCTTCCATCTCTGCTAAAAGCGCATCCAAGAAAATTTTAAATCATTTTCTAATCTCAAAACTGGTTTAGTGCTAATAATTTGCTTTTAAATGGTAATAAAACTAAATATGTTAATTTTTTTTACAAAAAATGTTAAACAAGTAAAAACCAGTGTGGTGATGGACAATGAGAAATTGGAATTGGTCAATAAGGTTGTCTTCCTTGGTATAACATTAGATTCTAAATTACAATGGGGCCCACATATAGAAACGTTGTCAGATAGACTAAGCTCGGCAGCTTACGCTGTAAGGAAAGTACGTCAACTGACCGATGTTGATACTGCGCGTTTAGTTTATTTTAGCTATTTCCACAGCATTGTCGTACGACTTATTGCTTTGGGGTAGTGCCGCGGATGCAGATTCGGTTTTTGTGCTCCAGAAACGAGCCGTTCGTGCTATCTATATGATGAGTCCCAGGGATACACTAAGAAATAAATTTAAAGAGATAAGAATTATGACATTTTATTCGCAATATATATATGAAAATCTTATTTATGTTCATAAATATGAAACTAAATTTGCGATAAACTGCGATATTCATAAACTAAATTTAAGAAATAAAAACAAACTCGGTGTGCCCACTACTAGGCTCCATAAAATCTCTAACTCGTTCCCAGGTTAATGTATACGCTTCTACAATAAACTTCCAAACGACGCGGTTGAATTATCCATGGGTAAATTTAAGAATTATATTAAAAGTAGGTTATATCAAAGGGCTTACTATTGTATCGCAGATTATAATAAACGATAAAAAAGTTTGGAATTGAACTGCTCGAACTTTTGTGTTGTGTTGATTGTAATTATTATAATTTGTTAAACTGGAAAGAGTCGGCCTTGAGTTTCTTGCCAGTTCTTCTCAAGAAGCCTTTAAGAAGCCAATGTTTAACGCATCAGAAGTTTCACTTCAATTAATGTGCGTTGATTTGCCGTTTGAAAGGCGAGGGAGTACGCACGTCGTGCGTGCGGCTCTGTGACCTCGCGGGCTGCGAGCGCGCGGCGCGCACGCGCAACACGGGCGCCCGCCTGCACGAGTCGCGCGCCATCAACTCGTCGCTGCACGTGCTGGAGCGCTGCCTGCACGAGCTGCGCCGCCGCCACGCACACGTGCCCTACAGGTACACACACACACACGCACACGCGCGCGCACACACACACACACACACACACACACACACACACACACGCACGCACGCACGCACGCACACACACACACACACACACACACACACACACACACACACACACACACACACACACACACACACACACACACACACACACACACACACACGCACGCACGCACGCACGCACGCACGCACACACACACACACACACACAATCGTGTTCATTCGGGCTTACACTTCTTTGAAGTATATTAACATATCACTAATAAATTAATTGTCGTTCAACAGAGAATCCAAACTGACTCGTCTGCTGGGCGGCGCCTTCTCAGGGAAGCGGGGTGAAGCTTTAAGCATGGTGGTGACTATAAACACGGCCCCAGAGTTCACAAGTGAGAGCAAGCACGTATTGGGCCTGGCGACTGTCGCGCAAGATATACGTGAGTTATGATATTAAAAACCTATCCATTATATTGAATTTGCTATGTTGCTATTATTCAAATCCGTTATTCACGTGTAGTCTACGAGACATCCAGTTAATGATATTGCATTGTTCCAGAAATAAGCAACACAATGTTGGACTCCCGACTGGAGAGCACCGCCAGCACCCAGGAGACCACGGTGGCCGACTGCAGCGCCGACATGATGGCGCTGCGAGCTGACAACGAGCGGCTGCACTTCGAGCTGTACCTGTCAGTACTACACTTATATACTAACTGTTCAGACCGCAGGTTTTTGTACGTATCTGGGTACACATTTCGCGTACATATTGACGGAATAAGATGGTATTTTGGATCTCAAATATTTTCCGAGACATGTTTGGTATGATGGTTATTTATTGACAGGTTATGATTGTGTTATTATTTATCAGCTTCAACTTAATTAGTTGATACCTGAATTTATTACTAACTTCTTCAATAATTTGCAGTTCACAAACAAAATACAAAGAACTATTGGCTACCAAAGCGGAAATGCGCGAAACAAAAGCCAAGGAGATGAGTGAAGTGATCCAGGAAGCCAAGAATTTAACTCGTGAATATTATGAAACACAACTGAAGGATTTGCAGTCTAAGGTATGTATCTATTTAGCATAAAATATTATAGAATAAAATAGCCTACAATAATTTACAATAATCATTATTTTGTGTAATATTTGACTCCCTCATTAGCCTTTTTTGACTTAAATAGCTCTTGTCATATACGCTAGGTGATTTTTAAGACTCCTAACATCACCTGACCTGTTATTGTGGTAAATTATACGTAATGTTGTTTTACGATATATGTAGTTTTTAAATTGCATCTCCATTATTCCAACTTCACACTGAATAGGTTGACTCTATCACAAAGCCACCCGCGGCGCCAGCGCCTTGCTCATCAAATAAAGCGCACTTCCCTTATTTTAAAAAATGTATTTCTTTTTTATAGATGGATGATATGATTGAAGAATATGAAAATAGACTGTCCTCAGCGCAGAAGGAAAGTCAACACACAGATGTAAAAGAATTGCTGTTGAAAATAGCCGCTTTGGAGGTACATATTGGCATTCAAAATCTTGTTCTTTTCTGCCTCTTGCCCAACACATTTCTCTGTTCTTTTCTAAACTAAATTACGTTTCAGGAACAACTTGCTTGTGAACGACTTGCTCGAGTTAAAGCTGAAAAAGAAGTGCAATATTTGCGTACACGCATTGAGAAAACAGAGGGTAAGCTTCAAATAATAATTCCTTTGTAAATTCACGTTTAGAGAAGTGAGAAATATCATATAACAATATCATAGCTATATGATATTTCTATATTGGTATTCTATATTGGTATATGATATTTCTCACTTCTCTAAGCGTGGATAAAAAACTGCTGCGCTTTTACACTTGAGTACGCCAATCTCTGGAATTATTACTTAATTGATTACCAAAATTATCTTGATCCCGTTTCTTTCGCTTCTATAAATTAACATTGGTATCAGCACTACATTGCATACGGCGCACTAACTCATGCATATTATTAGTTTTTCTTGGATTCGTTTTATGATTAACTAAAATTAATTCATCCACAGAAGCAGAAGAGTCACTTAAAGATACTACCCCACCTGAAGAAGTTGTTGTTTTATCTGATAGTGAACATGAAAGTGATGAAGAGTATTGCGATCCATTCAATGAAAGCTTAGAACCTATATTTAAAAAAAATAATAGAAAATCTACAAATCAAAACGATACCATCAGTACAAGGACCATTGATCAAATAGAGGAAGAAGATTCTGCCTCTGATCAAGATGATATATCAATCAATAGCAAAGATATAGACGATTCAATGACCAAGAACTTTAGCGGACATGTCACAAATGTGGAACCTTCAGCAAATATTTCAAACCAAAACGATGAAAATACAGTGGCAAGAAATGAAACCGTTTCCGAAAATGAAAGTCTAAATGAAACACATAGCAGCAATTGCGGCCGAAATGATTTAACTCAAAGTAACCCTTTAAATAGGGAGACCTATTTTGTTTCCGAACGTAGTCATAATGAAGATTCTATAGAAATTAGTATGAGAACCAACCAACCTCAGTTAGATGTATCTCAAAATATAAACAACAATCATATTAATGAGCCAAGAGTTGTTCCTAAAGAATTAACCATATTTAGATCTAGCTATATCAATGACAATGTTAGTAATGAATCTATAGAAAGGAATGCTACGTCCAGAAGCGTTCCTATAGGTGTATCTGCTATGGAAAGCAGTGATAGAACTAACACACAAGGTAGAATAGAAGCGGAAGTTCCTAATTTAGAGTCAGCTATAAACACAACATCTCCGGTTTCTGGAAGCAATTTGGATATCGGTGTTAATGATCAACCTTTAGAGAATAATATTAGTTCACTGAGAGGTACATACTTTATCAACGAGCGGCCTTCGAGGGTATCTCAAACTATAGAAAAAAATGATGAAACTGATATAATGCAAGCTCCAAATGACCCAATAGCAAATAAATCGAGCACAAAAGTAAGTGAAACGCTCGTTAGTAAAATTTTAAACTCTCTAAAACTATCTCAAGATAGTGACAGCTCTCTGCGACAATTTGAACATCTAGAAAAAGCCATGAAGTACTTAAATAATGAAAGTGCTCATAATCAGTCTCTTATCAGTAGTGAGCATATGAGCCTGATGAAAGAAAAAAGAGTGTTCTTTGATATGGAGCTAAATAATGCTGGATCTGTACCTAATAAAGAAAAACGGATATATTTTGACAACATTAATCCTAATATTGATAGCTTTGAAAAAAATATGAAGGAAGTTAAAGTGACTTATAACGAAGAATTAATCCCAACTGTAAAAGAGGGCAATAATAGTACTGAGCCTAACAAAATTAAAAAACTTCTAGACGAAAGTTTTACTAAACCGCAAATAATAACATCTGTAAAAAAGAACAGATTAGCGAAACAACATGAGTCTGTAGATCTATTTGATTCACCCCTTGTCTTTATAGAAAAATATAGTGATAATATTGCAGCACTAAAGAACCCTAATGAACAAGCAGTTGTTCATCAACTTCCTGCTAAAAAAAATACTAATGAGATTGTGTCTGAGTCAGTCCTAAAAATTGTGGACTCAGCCTTGAAAAATGTGACAGAATCACCGCAATCTAATAATATAATCAATTCACCTTTGAAAGTAGTAGCATTTGAAGAATCCCAAATTAAAATAAATCCATCAAATAATAATAATAATGAAGAAAAAAATTTAAAATCTTCCTTAGAGATAAAAGAAAGTGAAACATGTCTGAATAATGACATTAATATTGTTGATAAAAGTGATATTTCCTCGTGTAGGCCAGTGAGACAAAATAATTCTAATTTACAAACAGGGAAAGATATTAATGATGACTATACATGTAATAACAAAGATACAGAAATGATAATTGAAACGGCACTTAAGCAAATTGAAACTGTTATTCCTATTAAAAATGAAATAAAATTAGAATCTACATTTACAGAAGATCCAAATCAGGTAGTGGAATCACAGACTACTGCGGGTGACAACACTGTTGATGAATTCGAAAAGATTTACAAAGATATATCTGTTCCTAGGGCAACAGAGTTTGAGTTACTAGTATCACAGTCCATAAATGACACCTCAGCAAGAGACAAGCCAGATACTAAATACAATTTACGGAACAAACAAGCTAAAACAAACGACTTGAAAACTGATAAATCGAAGGTTGAAAACAATCAAATACTTGTAGATAGTGGAATTCAAACTGAACAGAAACCTAAGAAGAGAACTTTGCGTTTAAGGAGACAAAATGTCAGTGATGAAAAAGTTGCTGGGAAACTTCAAGATATTGGTAATTTACAAACTGAATTCAGTGATGTCACTCTGGATATACCTGCGCCATTAAAAGTACTCAAAGATATTCCATCACCAGAAAAAGGTGTGGAAGAAAATGTACACCCTGAATTTGAAGTTCAAAGTTGTCCTGCTAAGAGGTAAGTTTCTGTAATTATTACTTCACGGTCATTCATATTGATAATGAAACAACAACTCAAAAAGAAAAAGTTCCTGTTATTTTTGCAAGAATTACTTAAATGCGTTTGTCGATCTGTTCATATCATAAGAGAAACCCTGTATCATGTACAATTTTCAAGTAATGCATTTGAAAGATTTGTCTGAGTGACTCATTACTTCGGAGTTGTGGTTCTTGATGAATCTTGTCCCAGTTCATAAAGTTATAGACAGAGAACATGATTTCTCATTTATCTCATTAAATACATTTTGTTAACTAACCTTTTTTTTTACATTTTTAAAGATATGGTAAGTATGCACAGTGCAAGATTTACTATTTCAATTAAGCAATTTGTACAAAAGTTTGAAAATAAAGTATTGTTATTATTAAAGATTATCTGTATTTTTTTTTAATTTTGTAGCATAACCCGCAGTCGACGCAAGTTATTCACTCCAAGGGCAGAGCCCCTGGAGGAATCCCTGAGTCAAACTGGTGACAGTAACGAGAGAGTTTGTGTCCCAAGACCTTCATACCACCGGCCGAGAGCTCGCCGCAAGTTGTGAATTAATTATATAATAAACTAATTTTATTTTTACATAAAGTTACTTATATTAGTCTAGGAGCTACGGAAAAATATACTCAAATTATGTTCTTTGAACATAATAGTTGGGCAGATATATCAGCAATTCCTATTCAATACCAGCAGTGGTGCGATTAAAACATGAGTGGCAATAGGAAATATAAAATAGTGCTTGGAGTTGGGTAGAACTATGTAATGTGGAGATGGAAAAAAAGAGGTAGAAATTGATTAATAGTGAATTGTTGTTTCTTTGAGACAAACATTGCTTACAACAATTAACAATTAATCGCACCTTTTAATAGTCTCATTTAAATATCATATCAACATACAGCTACATAAATTATATATTACTACTATCAAATATGCAGATGACAACCATAACATAGAGCAAATAAAATAGACAACAGTGCTTTCATACCCCCCTCCATGTAGTGGCAAACGTTTAACGCAACATTGTTTGATGTTGCATTAGAAGTTTCACTTCAAAATCTGTGCTTAACTATGAAATGTATACCAATGACACAGTAACCGTTACCAATATTGATAATAATTATCGCAACAGATGAATAAAATATGTAATTACCATAAGTTTTAGGCAAGTTTTTTTATTGTAAACAAATTTATGTCTCATCATCTGAATTACTTTTCTACTGTTACTCTACTATTTTCTAATGCATCTCACTTTATATCATGAAGAGGAAATTGGTGATGTATATCTGCCGTTGGTTCTAGCATCGCAATCGAATTATGTTACATTAGAAGAAGCAACATTATATAAATATATTAATTTTATTATGAACCCCATGTTTCATTAGCAATCTTTGAAGACAACTTATAATTACGTAAAAATATTCATTTATTGACTATTTTTACGTATTTGATAGACTTGAAATATAAGTTATCATCAAAATTTAATTTACAAATTAACACGTGCAGTTGAAGATGGCACCTCCGTGGAACAAGAAAACACGAATCCAATAGCTACATGCTGCAAGCCGGCCGTATGTGGGGGCCATAATGAGAAGAACCGGTTATGGAATTTAACCAAATACTCTCATGAACATGGTCATTAACTATATCAATTAATCGTAATCTGGGTGGACAGTTTGAATTTTGACAAGGATATAGAACTATGAAGATAATTTATCGTTAAGTTTTTAGTTGCTGTTGTTTAAAAATTGTGTTTAAAATTATTGGTGGAATATATGATTGAATATTGAGACGTGAAAATTACATTGAATATATAAATAAAAACTGGTAGAACCACCCACCAGACTTGCTTCATTGATTTTCATATCTCTTGTCTTATACACTCGTCTATGGCTTCTGGCAAACCTTCCGCAATGACATATTCGTAGTCGTAGAAAATTATTAAAACTCTACGGACTTGTTAGTCAGTAGAGTTTTAATAATTTCCCAAACTAAAAATAGTGAAGACTCAAGGATCCTACGGAGGAGACGATTTTTATTATACCTCTCCTGACACCTCTCTCACCGAACGAAGCAGGGCATGATCTACCTTAAATTAGGTAACTAGTTTAGAAATAAATAACTGTACCCTTGCGGGGTAGGCAGAGCAGAGCGCCATAAGGGACGATTCATACACGCCTCACTCGCTTCTTTGACTTTCATAATTCTTGCTGGAGTCCAGTCCTGGAGGATTGGATCCTTGTATGGCGCGTACACGTCCATCCGCTTTTGTATCGTAGGTATATCTCCTTAGTGAATCTTGCATCATCCATTCTTTTTACATGTCTGAACCATCAGAATATACCCTTCTTACTTTTACACCGACGTTCTCTTTAAATCCAACTTCCTTCCTTACAACCTTGTTTTCGACGCGGTCAGCGAGGGTCACTCCGCCGATTTTGCGCAGTGCCCTGATTTCGACCGCGTTTATCCTTTCAGGAAAACTCGGCCATACTCAATTCTCGCTTCCATAAGCTAACTCTGCGCAATGCTCCATTTACGCTGTTTCCTACCTCCACTCTTCTTTCGACATCCGCGGTGCACCTACCATTCGTGCTCCAGCAGTACATCATTAACCACCGTCCGAGTATCAAAAAAAAAAAATTCAAAGTATCTTTATTCCATAGACTTTACAAAGTACTTAGAATCGTCACATAAAACTACTAGCTAAAATTCACGGAGCTTAGATTCCCTTTCATCACACTGTCTAGAATGTGAAAGCCAATCTAAGTGCCAGTTCCGGCGTCAAGGCTTCTTACGATTCTTATATATATTTTTTGAGGCAGTTTTCTTAATAAGGTGATGTATAGGTCTGAAGACATTAACATGTATCTTAGTAGATCAAGATTAAGGTCTCGGTAGTCCAGTGGTCGAGTACTCCGTTCTGAATCAAGAGGTCGCGTGTTCGAATCCTCACACTAGCTCACAACAATGACCTTTCGGAAGTTATGTGGGAAAAATATCGATGACTGAAAACTTTGTGCCCGGTATGGCAATAGGTTCGCCACCTATTCCATTTGGAACGTAAACATAACGGCGAGACGAGGCTTAACAGCCGATGCCTACACCTTCGGGAGATGTTAGTAGATCGAAGTTACTTCGATATCGGGAAGTTTTGCACTTTTATATTTTCCTTATTTTAGCTTCGGAAGCCTCTTTAGACATCTGCCGGAGTGGTATTGTGGAATGCCGCATAATTTCTGCACCATGTACTAAAATTTTGCGTACAATTGCTAGCATGTTGTATCACTTATATAAATCCAAATAAAGCCGCCGAGTTTTATCACAATATAGTTCAAATTCATCGGGGTCAATTTCATATTCAGAAGCTATGGCTGCTAGTATGGTCCCAAAGCGGTTTATTCGAGCTTCATTTAGACCAGTTATACGTGCGTGCTGTTCAGCATCTGAAAAAAGGCTCTTGCGATATTCCCGTCATTGCTGCAACACTTAGCTGAGCAGCATAATTTTCTTTGCTGAAATCTGTAAGTAATTGCTTTACCCTACACTTTTTGGTTCTTTTGGAACTGTTTTCAAAATCTTTTTCCGGTCTACCACAAGCGGAACTGGGTTGTACAGGATCTGGAATCATGTCTATAACTAAATATTCACTTTGCTGTTCTTCATATGTATGTAAATCAAGTCCAACCTTCTGTGCCTGCGTACCCAATTTTCACTATTTTTGTTCTCTTTCATTTTTCATTAAAGCACGTAAAAGACGTTCTGCTTCTTCACTAAGCACAGGCATACTGAATGTTGATTTTATAAAGTCAAAAATTTGAGTAATTCGCCCCCTTAGGCAAAATGGAACACCAAAACACAAAGAGAGATTTTCGATGCATACAGACACCTTTAACAAATATATTAAAAAGTTAATTTTCGCAAAAAATCGCAAAATATATCGCCGATATTGGACGTATGCCTGGAACGGAACCTCCTTGTGTCTAACACATTATTCCGTCATAAAGATATTCACACGTATACATGGAGACGGAATGAACAAGAGAGTATGGTTGATTTGATTTTGGTAGATAGTCGTCTCCGAAATACATACAAGAGCCTACAGAGGCCCCACTCTTGATACGGACCACTACCTGGTGGTAAGCCGTTTCGTGGGCCTTTTCAAGAAGTGGAGACACTGGCGAGTGCGTACCCATTTCGGAGAGCTTGAAAGGATAAAATGCGAGAAATTAGAAGATGAAAGTGTACGGAGTATGTATGTAGACCTAGTCAGTAAAAGACTCAGTGAGACGAGTCTTTCTGACCTAGGTGTTGAAGAATGCTGGGAAAGAATGAAAGATAGTATAGTGGATAGTGCAAAAGAAGTTTGTGGTAGTGCAAAGAGGCATAAGATTCTGAGAAGTGATGCCTGGGACGCGTGGGACGCGGATGTGAATCAGAATGATAGTATGACAGAGCAAAAAGTATGAGAGCTACCGCCGGTGCAGGAATGTTACCAAAGCCTTAGTGAAAGAGAAGCGTGAAAGACTAGTTGCGAATGAGGAAGTGAGGTTGACGGAGAACTTCGAGGCGAATAACAAACTCTTCTGGAGGGAAGTTAGAGAGTCTCGGGGTTCTTCGTCAACATCCAGAATGGACAAAATTATGTCTAAGACTGGTGACATTCTTGCAAACCCAAGCGATGTATTGGGCAGGTGGAGTGAGTATTTTGGGGAAATGTACGAGTATGGAGGATGTGGGCGCCGCGAGTGAGCCTACGGCTGACACCGCTGTGCCAACATTTGACGAGGACATTACTATGGAAGAGATTGAATGGTCGATACGAAGTATGAAAAATGGTAAGGCAGCTGGAATTGATATGATGTCTGCTGAAATGATCAAACACGGTGGAACCTGTGTCCGGGACGCTTTCCTGACCTTGAGCAATCTGTGCTGGAGGTCGGGTAGGGTTCCCATGAATTGGAGGCGCGCTGTCATTGTGCCCTTGTATAAAGGTAAGGGATCACGTATGCAGTGCGCCAATTACAGGGCCATCAGTTTGATCAGTTTAGCAGCAAAAGTGTATGGGAAAATTATTGAAAGGAGAATGAGGGTGATATCAGATGGAGTGTTGTGGGAGGCTCAGGGTGGTTTTAGAAGCGGACGAGGGTGCATGGATCAGATTTTTTCTCTCCGCAACATCGTGGAGAAACAACTGGCTGTTAACCGGAAGGTTTTCTGCGGTTTTGTGGATCTGGAAAAAGCGTTTGACAGAGTGTTACGAAAGGATCTGTGGGGCATACTCCCGGGCTACGGGGTGAGCGGGGCACTGCTGCGCGCTGTGCAGTCCACTTATGAGGGCTGCACAGCGTATGTGCGTGTTGACGGCGGCTTGTCCCCCTGGTTTGACGTCAAAATCGGCGTCAGACAGGATTGCGTGCTGTCCGCTCGACTGTTCATCCTGCACCTGGACAGTTGTCTCCAGAGAGTGAGATCGATGGATGTAGGGATGCGAATGGGTGACCTAGTTGTGAGCTGCCTGCTTTACGCAGATGACGCCGTGCTTCTAGGCGAATCGCCGTCGGACCTGCAAACACTAGTCACTACTATGAAAGATGATTGCATGATAAAAGGCTTGCAGTTGAATGCGACGAAAACGAAAGTTATGGTGTTTGAAAGGGAGGAATCCAGAACAGATGCAAGGATAATGGTTGATGATGTAGTGCTGGAACAGGTGAATGAAATTGTATATCTTGGATGCGCTTTTAGCAGAGATGGGAGGTACACCGCGGATGTAGGAAGACGAGTGGCGATAGGAACTAGTGTAAATGGAGCGATGGACAGATTCCTGGGCGCAAAAAACATTAGCAGAAAAGCCCAGCTAGCAATCCACAATGCAGTCCTGATCCCAACGCTAACTTATGGAAGCGAGAGCTGGGTATGGCAGAGTGTGCATGAAAGTAGAATAAACGCGGTAGAAATGAGGGCACTATGCAAAATCTGCGGAGTGACTCTCGCTGACCGCGTAGAAAACAAGGTTGTAAGGAAGGAAGTTGGTTTGAAAGAGAGTGTCGGTGTAAAAGTAAGAAAGGGCATGCTCCGATGGTTCGGACATGTAGAAAGAATGGTTGATGCAAGACTGACTAAGCAGATATACAATGCAAAGGCGGATGGATGTAGGAGTCGAGGACGGCCAAGACACACATTCCATGACCAAATAGAACGTGTTCTGGAGGAAGGTGATGTTAAGACCCTCAAAAACCGATCCGCGTGCATGAAAAGAGTTATGAATGTCAACGAAGCGAGTGAGGCGTGAAGAATCGTGCCCTATGGCGCTCTGCCTACCCCGTAAGGGATTTGGCGTGAAGTTATGTAAATATGTATCGCAAAATATAACAAGTTGTTCCGATAAATAGAATATATAAGGGATCTTTTAAAAATATTCTTATGATATTGCTGTATATTGCTCTATACTTTAAGTCTAATTACATTTTGAATTATTAATTAAAAAACGCTATTGAATAGGTTATAATAGGTTGGGGAAAAAGTATTTTCGTATTTTTGTATGAAAAGTCGAGACATTTTTTTCAAAGTTTATTTACATTTATTTACAATATATATGTACCGTTTTGTTGAATAACTTTCTGCCATTTTGTGGGCAGAGACATTATCCCGTTACTGTAGAAACTTTGGGACTTCTGATCAAAAAAACGGGACAAATAGTTTTGGCAGTCCTCTCTTGAGGTCAACCTTACAGAACCTAAAGAATTCTGAAGAGACCGAAACAGGTGAAAATCTGAAGGCGCAAGGTCAGGGCTATATGGTGGATGCACTAGGACCTCCCAGTCGAACTCTCTTAATTTTTGCTGAGTGGCTAAAGATGTGTGTGGTCTAGCGTTATCGTGATGAAAGACCACACCCTTCCTGTTGATCAATTCCGGCCGTTTTCTCTCGACTGCTTCCTTTAATCTCATCAGTTGCTGGCAGTAAAGATCAGAATCGATGGTTTTGCCGGATGGTAAAAGCTCATAATGAACAATGCCCTTCCAATCCCACCATACACACAGCATCACCTTATTTCGTGTTAGGCCAGGTTTGGCCACAGTCTGTGAAGCCTGGCCAACTTTCGACCACGACCTTTTTCGCACGTTCTTGTCGTACGTGATCCACTTTTCATCGCCAGTTATCAATCTCTTCAAAAACGGCTCGGTTTCATTACGTCTCAATAATGAATCGCAAATGAGTACACGGTTCATTAAGTTTCTTTGAGGGAGCTCGTGTGGCACCCAAATATCGAGCTTTTTTGTATAACCAGCTTTCTTCAAATGGGTCAAAACTGTTTTGTGGTCAATTCCCAGTTCTTCAGCTACATCGTAACTACCAATATGCCGATCTTGCTCCACTCTTTCAAAAATGGCGTCCATTTTATTCGTAACAGGGCGACCAGAGCGAGGTGCATCTTTAACATCAAAATTTCCGGACTGAAAACGTTTGAACCAAATTTGTGCTACTCTTACTGACACTGCATCAGGTCCATAAACATCACAAATTTTTTTCACTGCTTGAGTTGCATTTTTGCCTTTTTTATAATAAAATTTTAAAATGTATCGAATTTCTTCATTAGATTCACTCATTTTTACGGAGAGAAAAACAAATGAAAAATAGCGGGAAACAACTTTTTTTTATTTTTTTCTTTTCTTTATAATGTAACCTTTTTAATGTTACCAAAACCAGCCAGACACAAATAGTACAGTCAAAGAAATTTTATAATAAGTTTATACCTACGTTATGCGAAAAGACTTTTTCCCCGACCTAATATTTAAGGGTATAATTTATCACTTTAAAAAGGTACTATGGGTTAAATTTCAACTAAGTAGAAGCATAATTACCTATAGTTGAAGATTCCATCGCTAAAAAGCACTTGGTATCATACAAACCACTATAAGACATGCAAACACGTTAACGTTAGCGGTTGCACTATGCGTGTGTTCGACTACATGCTATTGAAAGGGTATCTTTGCCTTTTATTATTGAAAGGGTCGTGGTGCCCACAGATTTTTCCTCTATGTTATGAGTTACTAGAGTTATTCGATATTAGGATACAAGGGAACAAATGTACAATTTCAACGATTGCATTTTCTACTTTTGTCCACCTAGATTGATCAAATCGTATACTGTGCGTCGTCTGCTTTATGCGGGCAGCTCACAACTAAGTCACCTATTCGCATCCCTACATTCATGAATCTCCCTCTCTGGAGATAACTGTCCGGGTACAGAATGAACAGCCGTCTGACGTCTGTCTGACGTCAAATCAGGTTGACAAACCGCTGTCAACACGCACACACGATGTGCAGTCCTCATTTAAGTGGACTGCACAGCACACAGCTGTTCACCACCCACCCCATAGGCCGGGAGTATGTCTCACAGCTGCTTTAGTAACACCCTGTCAAACGCAGATTCACAAAACCGCAGAAAATCTTCCGGCTCAGAGCCAGGTCCTTCTCTGCGATGTCGCAAAGTAAAAAAATCTGGTCCATACACCTTCCGCTTCTGAAACCACCCTGTGCCTCCCACAACACTCCGTTAGATATCACGTTACATCCTACATACAAACACTGTCGCTGCGAAGCAGATCAAACTGATGGCCCTCTAACTGGCGCACTTCTTTCGTCATCCCTTACATTTACACAAGGCACGATGACATTGCGCCTCCAATTCATGGGAAATTGGGAACCTTATACCCGACCTCCAGCATAGATTGCTCACGTCTCATACACAGGTTCGACGATGTTTGATAATTTCAGTATACATTATATCAATTCCTGCTTCCTTAACATTTTTTATACTTCGTATCCACTATTTCATCATCATCATCATCATCAGCCAATTGCAGTCCACTGCTGGACATAGGCCTCTCCCAATTTGCGTATCGACTATTTCAGTAATGTCAAATTCAATAGCCCTAATATCCTCTGATGTATGATGATCTGTCTGAATGTAGAAATGTAAAAAATAAACTTTTATTAATCACGTTAATTTAAATAAAGTACCCACGTGTCACGTTGTTTGTCCGCGATAGACTCCCAAACTTCTAAACCGATTTTAATCAAAATTGCTCTCCGTATGCCGTTTGATCCAACTGAAAAAATAATATTCATAATCATAATAGATAACTTTCCTAATTGAAATTTTCTTAAAACTCCAGCCGCAGGATTGCCCACCAGACCGTTATATCAGGAATAAGACACGTTTTTTAAGTAAGAAAATTATCAATGTGTGATATTAATGACTAAAAACTGTATCGTAATGGCTAGACTGATTTTGTGTGCACTGTAGCGTTCGCGGCGGCTTTTAAGAAATATTTGTATTCGCGAATGTCCAAAATCTAACGTATAGTAACATCACTATTAAATACTAGCTGACCCCGCGAACTTTGTTCCACATCTACAGTATTTTTTGCAGCGTTCACAATTAAAAGAGTGCAAAATCTCGAAAATTATTCCTTTTTGACAGTTGACAGTCCCGGTGGTGCAGTGGTCGAACACCCGTTTCTGAATCCAGATGTCGCGGGTTGAAATCCTGGCTCATACCGATGACTTTTGAAATTATTTTTGACGAGGCTTAATAGCCGCTGCCTACTTGCCTACATCTAACATAGCACGAAGGATAAGCAAAGTGAGATGGCAGTGGGCAGGTCACATTTGTCGAAGATATGATTCCCGATGGAGGAAACGTGTTCTGGAATGGAGACCGCGTCTCGGAAAACGTAGTGTGGGGTGCCTTAAGACTAGATGGGGCGACGATATACGTAAAGTGGCTGGCAGCAGTTGGAAACAAATGGCCGACGATCGAGCTCAGTGGCGTGCCAAAGGAGAGACCTGCTATTAAGCCTCGCCTCCCTGATATGTTTACGTCCCAAATGAAATAGGTGGCGAAGCTATTGCCATACCGGGCACAAAGTTTTCAGTCATCGATATTTATCACACATAACGCCCGAAAACATTTTCAAAAAGTCATTGGTGTGGGCCAGGATGCGAACCCGCGACCTCTGATTCAGATGCGAGATGCTCGACCGCTGGACCACCGAGACTCTTTATTAAATATTATGTTGTGATTATTTAAATATAACAATGTAAATGTGTCGTAGTAACTAAAATAATTGAGTATTTTTATTGACGTTGGTTATTGTTTTAATTAAATGACCGGTGAAATACCACGACCTCTCAGAAGACCGACGTAAAGTGGCTCATGCCGCGTTTCGTTCGGTGAGAGAGGTACCCGGAGTCCCACTCCCCTTCCCCATCCTTTCCTATCCCCTATCCCTTAAAGGTAGGCAACGCAACAGTAAGACTATATGTGTTGCTGGTGTCCATGAGCGGCGTTGGTTGCTTACCGTCTGGTCATTTGCCCTTCTATCCCATAAAAAAAAGTATTAAATCTGTACTCTACTGTTTTATAATTAGTTAAATGTTGTTTTTTGGTTATTTGGGGCTGGCAGTACTGCCTGTACCTGTCACTCCTGTCAGTGTCTAGTCTGTGCCATTGACTAGTGTATAGGTTTCCTACTTCATTGGTCTGTGCCCATCTGTGCCATTCATATTTTTATGTAATGAGTTTTGGCGGGACTGTGGAAGAGTCATGTCCGTTTTTGCAATTTTTTCTCAGATTTGTGTTTCAATGAATATTATTGGATAAAATTCGTGGCATTTTGCTTAATAAGTGTCCGTATATGAGTGCAAATGTGGGGAATGGTGTAAATATCGTGTTTAGTGTGCTCTCCTACAGTGTCGTCAGGACTCCCTCGCAACATCATGCATAAAGTGCCACGGCTTTATGCATGATTAGGTTAGATTAGGTTTAGTTAGTTTAGGTTAGTTTTAAGTTTCATCATCATCTTCATCATCATTACTTCTTAATAAAAAATAACGTCAGACAAGGCAGGCTTATAAGCTTTAGCCTGTCCAAATATGGACAACTAAAAAAAAAACATATTTATATTCTCTAAATTCTCTTTGATCTGTGCCACAGAGTACATTTGTTTAAACTGATCTGTGCCTCTAATAATAAACAGGGAACCATCAGGGAACATGTTTTTCTGATGTTGGTTCAACTTCGATCGTTTATCGTTTGAGTATTTTGAATCCTAATATAATAATTTTCTCATTTCACATATCTCCTATAATAAAATAGTTATAATTATGGCATCCGGTGCGCGAGTGTCAGTTTCTCAAATATTGCGCAACAAAGATGATGTTGGTGATGAAGAAGATGAACCGAAAAAGAAATCCAGGGAGGACTGGAGGAAGGCAAAAGAACTAGAAGAAGCTCGTAAAGCTGGTACAGCGCCAGCAGCTGTTGACGAAACAGGTATTCACCGAATATTTTCATTTGTAACCATGTGTAAATATTGTCACGTATTCAGGTACTTTTGATTACTTTTGTCCTCAGAACAAATTCAATTTTTTCATTTATACTATTTACTATATGCATGATATTTGTTTGTGTACTTTCTAATATGACTATAAATCTGATACAATTTATAATTTTAGGCAAGGATATAAATCCTCATATACCACAGTACATATCATCTGCACCATGGTATTATGGAACATCCGGGCCAACTTTAAAACATCAAAGACCACAAGAAGACAAGGAGGGGCAGTTCACTAAACTTGACACTTACTATCATAAAGGTGTTGACACTGTGGGTATACATTTGCATTTTTTTTTAATGTTCTGTTTAAATTGTAAAGATTATCATTCTAACAAGAGTAATGTTATTTTATTTTCCTAAGTAAATTTCTTGTTTATGCTGAAGTCCATTATACAAGTCCAAGTCATTGTACCACACAATGTCCAGTAATGCCTTGACAAAGTAATAATTTCTTGACATAAAATTTCATTTGTTCTTGGGTTTGGAGCTTGGGTTTTGAAACATATTGCTCAATATTCTCAATCATATCTTAATATTGCACATAGATTTTTAAATCTCAAGACTAGAACAGAAACAAAGTGAAATTACTAGGCCATTGAAATTGTTACAAAAATACTATTATTGAAACAAAATTGACTGCTACAAAGACACTTCCTTAATGTTACATTACCAATACACCAAATTCTCATAGATGAAACTTATTTGTCTGTGGTTTGCTGTGGCGACTGGTGTCGCCTTGCGGTTTGCTGTGGTGGCTGTGGTGACTGAGATTTTGAATAAGATAAATCTTACAGTTATAAAAATCTTTACTTTATTCGTTTTCAGACCAAAGTTACTACTAAGTACAGAAAAGGTGCATGTGAAAATTGTGGAGCAATGACGCATAAAAAGAAGGATTGCTTGGATAGACCTAGGAAGGTAATTAAACATCTTTTAATTAGGGTTGCATGTTTTAAAATAAACTTATAATTTTCTTATAGAAAAATGTCACTTCAGAAGCATTAACAACTTGTATCGGTTTGTTAATGTTTTGCGTTTATACATTGCAGATAGGAGCAAAGTTCACAAATGCAGGTATATCAGCAGATGAGTTTGCACAACCTAATCTGAATCTAAGTTACGATGGAAAGAGAGACAGATGGAATGGATATGATCCATCCCAGCACAAGGCTATTATTGAGGAATATCAGAAAGTTGAAGATGCTAAGAGAGAATTGAGAGCCAAGAAATTAGAACAAGGTATCTTTAATTTTAATTGATGTAATATTATTATTGAATTTATATTTTATATACATATAGTGCTGAGTTACAAATGGTGATGGTATATTTAATTTCAGATCCAACAGCCACAGAAGACGATGATTATGCAGAGGAGGATGAGGATAAATATGTGGATGAAGTAGACATGCCTGGTACTAAGGTAAGTTATCACCTGCCCAAATCATTATCATTACATAGTATAAAACAAAGTCACTTTCCGGTGTCTGTCCATTTATATGCTTATATCTTTAAAACTACGCAACGGATTTTGATGCGGTTTTTTTAATAGTTAGAGGGTATCAACGGGGTAGTTTTGATCTCTAACTCATATATGATGTTCTATAGAAAAAATGATAATTTTCGAGATTTTGCAGTTTAATTGCAAATGCTGGCTGAACCCTAAGTGGTAGTTCAAAACAATGTTCTACATTATTAAACATCTTCAGAAGGTCTACAAAAAAGTCCGCGAGAGCATATATATATATATATATATATATATATATATATATATATATATATCTCTCTTAGGCATAACCCTTAATGAATGTTTTCATTTTTTACTTTTTACGAGAAATAATGGCTTATTTACGAAGCGATTTTAAACATTACAGCATTAATTTTCATCCAATTAAGTGTCTTAAATAGATTGTGCATGTAATATAGATGAACCTGGCCCTTTACAGCATGCAATTTAAACGAATATTTTCGAAGATATTGCAGTATAGCGGATATAGCGCAGATATAGTGGGACAGCAGTTAAAGCCAATAAATAACACAAACTGAACCTCATAATGCCGAAAATTTACTTATTTATTATTTTTTATGCGGAACAAAGTTCGCCGGGTCAGCTAGTTAAACTATAAGAAAAAAAAAAGTATTATTTTGAAACATGTTTATTGTATTCTTTTAACAGGTGGATTCCAAACAACGTATCACCGTGCGGAACTTGCGTATTAGAGAAGATACTGCTAAATATTTAAGGAATTTGGACCCTAACTCGGCGTACTACGACCCTAAGACACGCTCAATGAGGGACAATCCGAATCCAAATGTTAACGAGTGAGTGTATTTACAGGTATTACGGAAGATGTTTTGAAATTTAAGTATTGGTTTTTGTGCTTCAGTATCAAGCAGTCCTGGGATAGATTTTGGACTCTTAACAGTGTCTTTTCGAAAGTCATGTGTCATAAAGATCTATGACTAATAACTACTGTCAGACCGAATATCTATTTTTGGCCGAAGCCGAAGCCGATTAATCGGCAATTTTCACAGCCCTCGGCCTTCGGAAATAATTTTCTTCAATATTAAAAAAGAATATCGGCGTAAAGTGGCTCGCGCCGCTTTTCTCTCGGTGATAGAGATATCTGCACTGAACTAAGTGCAGTTCGGTTCACCAGTCATACACTCTTTCGTAACAGTTCGGTTAACTGTTCTCGGACCTTCGGCGGGACCTTCGGCTTTCGGCAAAGATCTCGCCGAAGATGGATTTTTGTCCGAAGGTGGCCGAAACCGAAGCTTCGACACTACTGACAACATCGTGTCCCGTGTATGATTATAGATTCTCCCACCTATTCCATTTGCAACATAAAAATTAGGCGAGCCTAGGCTTCGAGGTTGGTGCCTACACCTTGGGGTGTAAAAAGACGAAAGTCATTATTGTTGTGATCAGTAAGCGAAATACTGGTTACCGAAGCGTTGTGTATGGGGCAGGTCGGACTACCTGGGCGAGAACTTCGCGCGCTTCAGCGGCGACACGCGCGGCCACGCGGCGGCGCAGCTGTTCGCCTGGGAGGCGCAGGCGCGCGGCCTGGACGTGCACCTGCTGGCCGAGCCCACCAAGCTGCAGCTGCTGCAGCGCCAGTACCGCGACAAGAAGGACCACTTCAAGACGCAGGTACGCTCCACGACACCTCGGTATCATAATGTTAGTGTGTGCTCCCCGAGCTTTCCCCTTTCCGGTGTCTAGCTGTCATGAGAAAACTTAGTCGAAACTGTCAAACAATATTCGTACGTCCTTTTGTGAGACCGGTAACAGAACATTTGAGACGACGGTTGCAGGTGAAGGAGTCGATCCTGGAGAAATACGGCGGCGCGGAGCACTTGGCGGCGCCCCCGCGCGAGCTGCTGCTGGCGCAGAGCGAGGTGTTCACACGCTACAACCGGGACGGCACGCTGGCGCAGGGGCCCGACAAGCAGCTCGCCAAGTGTGTACACGGGGCCACCCCCACACCCACATCACCCTATCTCTGTTTCACTTTACAAACTGTTCACTATCTTGAAAAATAAAGGAAACGAATTAATACAGGATTTCTATTTTCAGGAGTAAATATGAAGAAGATGTGCTAATAAATAACCACACGAGCGTGTGGGGCTCCTTCTGGCGCGAGGGTCGCTGGGGATACAAGTGTTGCCACTCCTACATCAAGGTATATTCAAATAGAAACATTTCATTATTAAATGTATAGGCTTCTGAATTATGACATGAAGTTTAGTTTGCAGTAAAGACTATTTATAACTGTTGACATTAAACAAAAATCTTATAATAAATTGCTTAATAGGCCAGGTTCAAACAATGGTATGTACACTGTACACACATACCAATGACTTTCGGGCCGATGTATGAGGTAATTATGACAATAAAAAAATGTGATAATTGTTTCTACAGATGTCTTATTGTGTGGGCGAAGCAGGGAAATCAGTGATTTTGGATATTCAGAATGATAAACCCAGAGAAACGACGTCTGCTGCTGATCAGGATCATTCTGAAAACAGGACTGCAGGTAAAAAAAAAATTTTTGATGTTGCTGTTTCTTAAAAAGGGATAGAATTTACTTATAGTTTGCTAGTTTAGTTTCTTTTCTATACATGGACATCGTTTTTTTTTATACTGCTATGAATCAAATACAAAAGTTTGCGATGTGCTTTAATGTGCTTACCGTTATAAATTGATTACAGAAAAACCGAAAACGGAAAAATCGTCCTCTTCGTCTTCATCGAGTTCGGAAAGCAGTTCATCTGACACGGAAACCGAAATCAGATCGAAAACGGAAAAGACGAGCAAGAAGAAGAAGAATAAGAAGAAATCCAAGAAAAAGAAGAAGAAAGAGCTCATGAAGGAAAAACGAAAAGGAGATAAGTTACAAAAGGTGATTTGTTGAATTCAATAAATTCCGAGTTCTGAAATTTGTAAACAGTATTTTTGTTATATGATTTTCCATAATTATTTTCACATATCTACCCTAGTTTAATTGAATATTGTAATAAATCAGTAGAAAATTTGCATCTCTACATTTAGATTATAAATCAAAAAATATAATATGAATACATGCGTTACATTCATTATTAAAACGCTATGTCATATTACAGGCATTGAAAATGGAAGAAAGAAGCCAAAAGAGAGCTGATTATCTTCTTTCAATGGATGAAAGAAAACGTCCATACAACAGCATGCTAGAAGTCAAAGCTCCCACTGAAGAGGAATTAGAAGCTTACAAGATGAAAAGACTACGAGAAGAAGATCCAATGAGTCAGTTTTTGTGAAATGGTATAAGCAGAGAAATATAATAATTTATTGACTGAGTGTGAAGTTTACCCTTAAGTTAAGTTTAAACTTAGGCCAAAAATTATGCAAACTGCTGTTTAAGTTGTGCATTTTTTTTTTTTTTTTTTTTTTTATGGGATAGGAGGGCAAACGAGCAGGCGTGTCACCTGATGGTAAGCAACCAACGCCGCCCATGGACACCAGCAACACATATAGTGTTACTGTTGCGTTGCCGACCTTTAGGGGATAGGGGAAAGGAAAGGATGTGGAAAGGGGGTGGGCCTCCGGGTACCTCTCTCACCGAACGAAACGCGGCATGAGCCACTTTACGTCGATCTTCTAAGAGGTCGTGGTATTTCACCGGTCGAGCCGGCCCATTCATGCAGCGAACTGCTTGGCTCTACCACTGTTGCATTTAAACAAACAATATCTTAGCATCACTAAGTATATATAAATACTAAATAAAATGATTAATTTTAAATCATTTTTTTATTCACTCCAACATAGGTGCAAAAACTTCTTCCCGTGTTGAAACAATTGAAATGTATTTATTAAGTTTTTTTTTTTCAAATTCACGCAGGTGCAAAAACTTCTTCCCGTGTTGAAACAAATGAAATGTATTTATTAAGTTTTTTTTTTTCAAATTCACGAAGGTGCAAAAACTTCTTCCCGTGTTGAAACAAATGAAATGTATTTATTAAGTTTTTTTTTTTCAAATTCACGCCTAATCATTCACGCATCAGAAATAGTCACCGAGAAAAACAATAGTAGCCCACGACGCTTAAGAAAAATCTGACCTTCTTAGCACTCTTTTTGCGTTCAACTCCACTTTGGTTTGGACGATATGGGGAATATTCCACCAATCATCCCACTATGTGAACACGCCATGCCACAGATTTTTTTTAGCAGAGTACTATACGGCGCATACTTCTCTCCCTGGATGTTCACAAGTCGAGTGGGCCTGATGTAATGCCAGCATTCGTGCTGAAGACGTGTGCCCTAGAGTTTGCATCGGTTTTAACGCATCTTTTCCAGCATTCCTACTCTCTCGGCGCTGTACCGAGCGGATCTAAAAAGTAACTGCCTTATCCATCCAACTACAGCAACAACAACAACCTATGCCATCACCTCTTTGTTTTCCAAGATTATGGAAACAATCATCAATCTGCTTGACTATTTAGATGACCGTCAGTAAAGATTTCGTCACGTTCGCTCAGCTGGTGATCTTTTAGCATACTTAACTCATCGGTGGGGGAGGCGGTTGAGGGTAAAGGGGAGGCGCAGGAAGTTAGTTTGGACGCAGTGAAGACCTTTTGGTTTGGCACAAATAACTTCTTTCGAAACTTGTCTGTTATCGCCTGTGCGAGAAATTATGCGATTTGGTTTCCAGTTTTCTCGCGTTTCGGATCATTAAGATTAGTGTCGATGAGTCGATGGTTCATGCTGCGACTGAAGCCAGTTAATGCTGTAGTCCACCAAGGTTGTATGCCAAATTGACCTTAAAAAAGCTTGGTGTGCCCAAAAGAGAGGGACGGTATTTCACGTCAGGTCACCGCATGCAACTATACAAGGCGCAAGTCCGACCTCACGTAGAATACTGTTCTCATCTTTTCCGGGGCACTCCAGTACAAGCTTCTTCCATTTGAGGGCGTATTCAACGCCGCGCGATTTGGCTTGTCGAGAAGCAAGAGATCGGCTTGATCCTTGGCGTCTGCTCTGAGGAATTGTTCGAATTAATACCGGCTGTTGATTGTCACCATTGCTAGACGTGATCGAAAATTCGAACACGATGGGCGATCAACAACTGTGCTCCTTTGTGGATCCAGTTGCCAGCAATGTTATTTCCTTACCTAGGTACTTTCAAGAGCGTACTTTTATCTTAAAAGGCCGGCAACGCTGATGTGAAGCCCCTGTAGTTGTAGATGTCCGTGGGCAGCGGTAATTGCCAAAAAACGTTAAATAATGCTTTTCGAAAAAAGTTATATTTTACCCTTAAATTATTTTTGGTGCTTGCGACATCTGACTAAAACGTATTTGTGGCCCGTATAAGAAAAAGGTTGAGTACCGCTGCCATAAGGCATTCTCTTGTTACGTTGGAGGGTAGTTACGTTTATGTATAGCTTTATGATCGATGCGTAGAACTGCTGTAACTATATGGATGGATTTTAGCTTGTAGTGTTGTAACGTTAGAGGTAGATAGCAATAATAGTCTAGTCCTTCAATAACAGATAGTATATTAGATAATAGTATTAAGATAACATAGATGAAAAATAGTATAAGGTAGCAAGAAAATATTAAGAAGTCAGCGAATAGTTACATAAGAAAAGAAGTATATAGGAAGAGTAGAGGGCTGGCGAAAGATAGTAGATAGTCTCAGGGTGGTAGGTCGGTAAGTAAAAAAAAGGGGTCAGTCTGCTTCCTCCCACTAAGTCGGTAGTAGCGAGGGTCACTGGCCTTAAAGCTGGAAGTAGTCTTGCAGGGACGTATTGCCCTAGTTCGCTGGAGTCCGGTCAGCTCCGGTATGGTCCTCCCGCGTAGAAGGCTGCTGGCAGTTGTGTCTGTCGGAGCGCTCACCCCGTCGGTGGTCCTGAGGGGCAATTCCCGTAAAGTGTCCATAGTGAATCGTTACGCTGTTGGTGCAGTATCTGAAATGCCACAAGGCACTAGGTTTACATGCTGTTCGCTCGATCCGTTAGCGACCTTTGGCCCACGCTTTGTCGCACGCTCGGAACCGAGAACAGTCACAACTTCTATCTTTTTTTTTTACACTAAGCTAGCTACAATAATTTAACAAGGTCAACTCACCCGTAGGGGGTTGAAGTAGCAGTTGATGTCAGAGATCAGGCTGTCTGGTCTATTTCTATACCGTCGGTAGCGTGATTGGAAGGTGTTGTTCGCAAGGCGACGGCGTCAGAGAGAAGAAAGTTATATTAAATGTTCAATCTAACGATTTGTTCTGTCATTTCCGTCATTCCGATTCTGGAGTGGGAGTGAGTCACTAGCTTTTACAATTATCCCTTATAGTGGGATTCCTAATTTACAAGTTTATATATTATTTATAGATTTAATTTATGCTTTATTTAATGAAGGAATTTAATTAGTTCTAATTTGACTATTATTAATTGACGAGGACGTACGCACGGCTTCATCGTAGTTACAGAGAATGTCAATAGATGTCGCCACTAGATGGCTTCTACTGATAATTCTGTCGTAATATCCCATTGATTCGACAGATGTCACTCCAATGCAGTTTTTTAAGCGTTAAGCTGAATTAACGTGACACTCTGCCAGTCGACCTTTGAATTAATCAGATAGTCTTTATAGAATTGGTACAGAAAACAAGTAATTTTATTCTAATAGTTTTTCAGACTGAAATATAATAATACATGGATAATACCCGCAAGGTGGGCTATATAGTATAGTATTGTAAAATATTTACAGTTCTGATGGATACGGTGAGAACTAAAATTGTGTACGAATTTGAAAAAGTACTTTATTACGCATTTCAATAGAAATTTAAATTGATATTCTACGGCCAACACACATTAAATAAAGTTTTAAATTGATAAATCTTGGGAAAACTCAATGTTCTGTATTTAGTAATATTATTTCCTACCATGAGTAGAATTTTAAATTTATAAAGCGTCTCTATGCCGCCATAATTGTTTAAATGTCAAACGATGTCTCATTCCAGTCTGTCAAATTTAATTTTCTAATATACTCGTTCCAACCATTTATTTTACTTTTGACAGGTCGAATTCTGATCAATTAGTGTTGTACTAATGTATTACGGATACAATGTTTTGTAATAATCGATTTTAGTCAGGAAGAATTTCTTATCGATTTAACACGGATATTTTAGTTTTGAATTTGACAACATACCTATACAAGAGTTAATAATAAACACTGCAGATGATTCAAGCGACGATTCGAGTTCGTATGAAGAATCCGACGATTCGTTATAATAAAATAATATTAAAATACCTATTTTGGTTGTTTTATTTCATGTTATAGGTATGATATGAAGATTTCCATATCTTCCTGATACAATTTTAACGTGTTGTCTATTACAACAATTCAAAACTCAGTTGTCAGCTGACTTAACTGCAAATAAGTGTAATCGATTATTTGTGATTCATTAGTTTGCACCGAATACTTTTGATCCTGTCACTAGATGCGATAGAACGTAACTTTTTTTATAACGGAAATGAATATTCACATAAATTTTATAAATAGAGCTATTTACGGCATATTAATGTATTTAGTGGGTAATAATTAAGATTTATAAATATTATTGGGCAGTTTATATATTTCTCTGTTCACTCGTTTCAAAGTTAATAATTGCGTAAATGAAACAGTTACGTCCTAAAGCATGTGTCAAAAGTAAAATAAATGGTTGGAACGAGTATAGTGGGCCGTCCTATTCATAATTTTTGTAATTGTTATAATAATTAAAGAGTTATGATGGCTGAGGATACAACAGCCGATGCCACAAGACGATTAAACGTGAAGAAACAAACGCTAGACGATGCTTACGCGGCACCGGCGAACTTCCTAGAAATCGACGTTGTAAATCCTGTTACGACCATGGGAGTCGGGAAGAAACGTTACACGGATTATGAAGTTCGCATGAGGGTAAGAATTATTCATGATTGCTGCAGGATTAGTGATAATTTGATTATCAGTGTCGAAGTGGGCGTCTCGGCAAGCAAAGTAAATACTGACAATAGCCATCTAAAGTTTTTTTGTTTACAGACAAACCTACCAGTATTTAAAGTTAAAGAATCTAGCGTCAGACGACGGTACAGCGATTTTGAATGGCTTAGAAATGAATTGGAAAGAGACAGTAAGGTGAGCATTAATTTTATTAAATTTTAATAATAATAAATTAAACGCGTTACTCGGATGTTATCAGTAAATGTGAAGCTGCTATTGGCTGGTGATTCATAATTGACCAGATTCGGTACACAATTGATATCGTAATTTGACTTTGCACATTTATCAATTGTTTTTGTTATTGATATTAAGAATATCAGAGGTCTCTTGAAAGGAGGCAAGCTAGATCTTGAAATATATAATTTTAATTTTAGTGCTATTTTGATTGCTTTATTAATAAATGAAATATTTGACCCATAACTTGTCCTCCTAAAGCTAGCTTTATTCATAACATATATCCAAAATATTACTGTAATTTAAAGTTTATATTCAGGGCAGTGAGTGAGTGATGACTCATCTAAAGCTTTGCTTTAGATGAGTCATCACTCACTCACTGATATTAAAGGGGAGAATTTCAGAATTGGAAAAACTTGATAATACTTATATAAGACCAATAAGTCTCGGGTCTAAGTAATGGGAGCGCACACAGCTTCTGATCCACAGGTCCGGGATCTAATCCTGACACTGGCTCACACCAATGACATTTCGATATTTTTCTGGAAGTTAAATGTGTTAAATATCGATGACTGAAAACGTTGTGCCCGGTATGGCAATAGGTACGCCACCTTATTCCATTTGGGACGTAAACATAATGGCGAGATTAGGCTTAACAGCCGCTGCCTACACCTTCGGGTAATAAAAGGCAGGAAGTTAAGAGCAATATGCATCCAATTGTGTTCACTAAATATCTATGAATTTTGTCAGTCTCCAGTCTAATTGTATGATATGATTTGAATTTGTCATTTGCCACAATGTTAATTCATATTAGCTCAAAAAATATTATTTTACACAGAAAATCTGTATTTTATTTACTTGCTATATTTTATTATTTTGGTGAAATTTTTATATTGGAAATTGGAATCAGTTTTTTGTTTAAAGTATATTTGATATATACTTTAATTATATAGTATATAGTAGTATATAGAACTTGTCCCAAATAGAGAGATCTTGCCAAGATATAAGTGAAACAACATTAGACTATGGATTATTGCATGGTTATTTTAAAAGCTTTATTATTCAGTGAATGCTTTCATAAGCTTATAATCTTTTTAGATTGTTGTTCCCCCATTACCTGGAAAAGCGCTAAAGAGACAGTTACCTTTTCGTGGTGATGATGGTATATTTGAAGAGGAGTTCATAGAAGACCGCAGGAAAGGTAATTAAGTAGTATGTTAAAACTTTTTAGCATGAAAATTAGTTACTGTGAAATAAGTTAAAATGGTTATTTTGCAAAACTTTCACACATTCCAAGAAATAGTTCCTATCATATCAAAGCTATCTGCCAGTATCATCCAAATCAGTCCAGACAAGGAGTCACACATAATTTACATATCTTATCTTTTAAATTTTCATATCGTAAAGTGTAAACAGTAGGCACTCATATTGTAAAAGTGCAATCCCGTGAATATACACATCAATCTTTCAATATATAAAAATAATTTTCATATATACAAATTAATATTTCTCTTCTGTAGTACAGATGTGAAATATGTGTCTAAATGGAGGACTGTATTGATTCTGATTGGTCTTGCATATGAAATATTTGGTGACACAAACCAAGTAGAATCCATTACCACTTGAGGAATATCATAGTGTGATGATGGGAAGCCTATGGTCTGGTGGGAATGTTTCCTTTCACATCCTGTCTCAACCATGTGTGCACAGCCAATATTTTTATTAGGCACTAAACCACAAATAAAATAAATCCCGTCAGTAATAACTGTTATCAGTGTGAACATAAAATTTGATAGCATTCCAGGAAAAAAATGTGTACGGTGTTATCATGAAATATTATACTTTAAATTTATGTGTTCTATTTTAAATAGAAATTTTATATTCCATATTTTATTGCGTTTGTTTCAATTGAATGTAGAGTGGTTATGATACTCAATATGCCAAAATTAATATTTAAAACAAAATGATGTTAAACACACAAATTAAATTTGAAAAAAAAAAGCATTACCTGACACACACTTACACATTTAAAATTGTGAAAAAATTCATGAAATAAAATTAAATCCAAATATATTAACATAATACATGTGCTTGTAGAAAATACTTCCGCGGTACTTGATGTAGGGGCTGATTATAAGAGCTGGGGAAAAAAAACAAATTATCAATGAACATTTATGTTTACGAAATTCTGATAGGAAGAACAGCCTTAAAATTACTTTGTTTGCACTAAAAAACATTTTATTTGCAGGTCTAGAAGTATTTATCAATAAAATAGCTGGTCACCCTCTCGCCCAGAACGAGAGATGCCTTCACATGTTCCTTCAAGAGCAAAACATAGATAAAAACTACGTGCCCGGTAAAATAAGGAACACATAATAGACAATAAGTGAACCAGAAGAGCATTGAACTTTAAAACCCTAGCTCCTTGTGTGATAGTGGCTCTTGGCCCGAAAACATCTACCGTATATGCATTGAGGATATTGATTCAATACTGTCTACCCGTATTTTGATATTATATATCAAACTATGAGCCTTTTAGTTTTCTATTGTATAAATAAATAAAACTACTTAATTCTTTGCAAACTCTATATCCATGACGTCATTAGTTGTCTACTTGATAAATAAATAATGGATGATATCAAACCGGTTTTCTACATATGTTGTTGTGAAGAGAAACCGTATGTTCAATTAATAATGCACTCTGTATGTAGATTATTAATTCAATTCACAAACACGCTGACCTTCTCAGAGGCCGTCACAATAAAGTAAGAAACGTAGTCTTCGAAATGTATCGAAGGTTACGTAAACTCGTTTTATAGCTATGTACTTGATAGTTCAAAAACTTCATTGTAAAGTAAACAACGTGTTGTATCGATATAATTTGAAAATATTCTTCGATACTTAGCGTGAAGATATGTTTATCGACAGGTAAGGGTGCATCACTAGATGCGAGCGAGCGGTTTTAGAGTTCTCTCTCCGAATATTATTGCAGTTGTGACAAACCATATTGACATTGCCTTCTAATTTTGTTCATCACAATGTGCAATAATTTTCTGTTTATACAAATTAAATAAATACATAATTGAAACTGGAATTTAAAAAATACAGATTAACTATAACACAGTGCTGCATTCCACAGATTATATTTAAAAAAAAAATTGAATATCTCTTTTCATATTTTGAAAATGGAACAGAAATTTACGAGGTGCATAATGTTTGTCGCCAGTTGATTTTAGAACAAGTTACTGTTTTAATATATTAAGCAATATTTTATTATTGGAATTGTTGAAATTATTATTATAATTGTGTAAATTATTATCATTGTGCATTAACATATTTATCTCTAGGTTCACACAGGCTTGTCAAATTTATAAAAGATTATTAACATCCAAATATTTTATAAACAAGCACTCTACAATTTGTCGTATCGTGAAATGTTATCAAAACCAATCTTCTGATGCGGGTGGCCCGGCGTCATGCAACCCTTCTGAAGTGCAATTTTTGAATTCCCTATGTTACCCAGTAATAATTTTTGGTCAACATTCTCAGGCTCTTTTATAAATTTGGACAGTTGTGTGTAAACATATATATATATATAGGTACTTCTAGATGAGCTGCTCATTATATATAACAAAAATAATAAAATACCGGTAATTTACAATTAAGAAATTCACTTGAACAGCGCAAGTTTTATACTCTTATGTGTGTAGGTATACTGTGAGCAGGTTATTTCGGAAACCCTTAGGATTATGATCATTGAAATGATGAAATTACTTTAAATGGTTTGCCTATAAATCTAAAAGTAATAGGTTAAAAATCTCATTTTCTTTTTCTAAATCATAATTATTCATTTTTTATTTTCGTTTAGAAATTAGATTGTATTTATTGTGTGTTTACTCTATGGATATATAGTTACGTTGGGTGTAAAATCGGTTAACGGCTGGACAATTTTATTATGGAAATTAAAATAATACCGTTAACGCTGAAAAAGCGAAAACTAAGAAAAAAATATAGTTAGTAAATTCATTTATGGTTAAAAAATAACTTTAGTTTCTTCACAGGGCTATCCAAACTTTGGCAATATTATTTATTAAATTTAATTTGTACTTTTTCGTTCATATAAAAAATATTCTATTAAGAAAATTAAATAAAATAAATAGTAAAAGAGTTAAACTTCTACGTGCTGGTACCTAATACGTTTATTTTTAAAATATGTAATTTGTATATAGAGTTTTTGGAATTACTTCATTGTAATAATGAACACCCGAGTATAAAAATAAGTTTTTTTTTGTTCATGTAATAATTTTCTTTGTTCATCATACCTATAAACACAACCCGTAGAAGTTTTAACTTCAATAAAAAAAAGTATTAGCTTTATTTTTGTAGCTATAAAAGTGTGTCCCATCACTAGATAGTAATTGATTGTTGTAATACAGACGTATCATTTATATTGTTTTAAACATTATTGTTTTCGCAGAACACTAAAAATATTCTAGCACTCCAATGCTCCAATCCGTATGTGGGTATGGCAACCTTGAGAATCAGACACAGAGAGAGATTGGTAATAAAAAAAGTTTGGTGAATGAAGTATGTATTTAGCCAAAATTTCAAATTTAAGTTCATATACGCCCGCACTGTTTGTGTCCAGTTTAACAACTTCATGTTTGATACACGTATGAGGTGATTTGTTCGGGAAGGATATTTAACTCTTGTCCCGCATTTTGGACAAGGTGTTTTTGTAATAGGTCTAGCATTGGACTTATAAATGTAGGGTTTTTGGGCAAAACGGCCCTCACAAAGATTGATTAGATTAATTTGGTGTAGTATATCTTTAGTGTTCTGTGATTGTTATATATATGTCTGTATGTACACAGAAGATTTGGATTATATTGTATAATGTCGTATCGTATTAGGATAAAATAAATTTGCTATCATGTCATTGTGTGTTTGATTTTTTTAAATAACTTACTAATTAGAGGGTTACCCATTAAGCTTCAACACAGTAGCCAGCTTGCAGCTGGTAACGAACCAATTAATGTTAAAGCTTATGGGCGGCATCTTGTAGTTACCGAAGAATGAAATTTTAAAACAGCCCTCTAAAACGGCAATGCTAGTACAAGAAAGCCACTCATTTTACCACTGAATAAGATTAATCTTTATTTTCCGGGAACAAACATATCTATACATGATCATGTTTGTTTTTATGTTTGTATACCTAATAACTACAATTTTGGACAAGAATTGCTGCCTGCGGTAAAATCAGGAATTTTCTAATGCAGTTTCCACCAGTTGTATCGTTTTGTTGAAATTGTTATTGTTACTTTAATGTAATGTTATAAATCCTTGATGAGTTTTCGGAAATCCTATTACAATACTAGAATATGCCACAGATATACAAATATACTACCTATATTAAATAATTTAATTTAGCTAGGTATTTATATTGTTTTAAGTGGTAGAGCCACGCAGTTGCATGACTGAGCCGGCACGAATGCCTCTCAGAATAATGACCTAAAGTGGCTTACACCCTACTCTCTTAAAGGCCGGCAACGTAACTGTAAGACCTTCTGTGTTGCAGGCGTCCACGGGTGACAGTAGTTGCTTACCATCAGATGATCCACTTGCTTGTTTGCTCCCCTATGCCATAAAAAAAATGTATCTACATTATTTATAACTAGTTGATCGTCTAAACTGAAACATTTATTTAGTAAATTAATATCGTATATTCAAAAAAATACAACTAATTAACTTTTGGCAATTTTCCCTCAAAAAGTGAACAATCACTGGATATGGCACAATTATCACATTTCAAACTTTCTCCTCGTCCGTCTTGATGCTCACTGCTCGCTTCACGTTAAATAAAGATTCCTCTTGCCGCCAAAGTTTTTGACCTCTCATCTCGATTTCCTCATGCCAACACTCTTGAGTTCTCCTAGAATACGTGATCAAGTTATTAGTTGTTCCAATACATGAACACTCGCACCTGCACCGCGCGCCGGCGACTAGAGGCATAAGTATCTAACTGTTACTTGTTGTAAATTATAACTTTTCTAGTCCCAAATAAGGTAACAAAACCTGTTACGCTATAACAATCACGAATTTTGAGTCAGGTATTAATCACACAAACTTCGGGAAGACCTTGCAGTGAGCCAGGATATGGAGAACGGACACCTACACCTTGATATTGGAATAACATTCCTTGTGTCATATCTATGTGATGCTCGATAGTTTCAGATGGGGCGCAAGGGTACCTACCTACCGTATTTAAGTTCTATACAGATAGAACTTAAATACGGTAGGTACCCTTGCAAACAATATTATCTTAATCAAAATATCTAAAGTAAATTATTCCATTTGGGACGTAAACATACCGGCGAATCGAGGCTTAACAGCCACTGCCTAAACCTTCGGGTAGAAAAATGTTTAAGGTAAATTAATAATTAATGAGTTGCCTGCAGTTATCAATAAACTTGGCGGTGCTGGGAAAGACGGTCTGAAGAAGCATGAGGCACGGCAGAACCACGACAGAGATGAACTGAATCTGCTCAGCGGGCTGGTCGGCGCACCGCCGCCGGTCCATCATGCTTAGGGGCGTGTAGCCCAGCGCGCGCTCCCTGTCCCCCTGGACAAATGTGTAAGTGCATAATATAGGTTAACCTGCTATTTCCTTGATTTCTTCTCAAACCCTCACATAAAGACAACCGATTGAACCAGGCCAAATTACTGACAGAAGTTTTAAAATTTAACAGTGATAGAGGCACGCGGTTGTTTGCATGAACTAGACAGCTCGACCAGAAAAATATTAGGTACGACGACCACTCAAATTCGATGTAAAATGGCGTTTCGTTCAATAAGAGCTGAGGTACCTGAAGGTATACATATTATTACATACATACTTGTTCATAAAACTCTTCGTAAACCTGCAGAGCTATTGTCTTGGCTACGCCGAATGGTTTGCAGCATGCGGATAAATCGCACGTCGTCATTATTATACCCTGAACACAAATACTCATTAGGTAACCAATATCTCTATTTGTCAGAAATAACAACAAAATAATAAATATTCACTAGAAAAAAAAATCGGATATGTCGGCAATTTACCACATCCATAGACATGCCGTAATATAATAACCAACCTTTAGCATCTTCCGATGTGCGTTGTTGTCCCAATCATAGGAATGATCTGCGAGAATCGGAGACAGCTGTGCTCTGATTTGGAAGTAGATCGCCAGGTCGGTACACAGTATGTTGTACTCCATCTCGTCTATGATACGTTCCTGATCATCTTTCGTTAACTTGGCTAGTAGCATCTTGTCCTGTTATATGTCAGTAACTGATTAGAACAAGTGCAACGCACACTTCTACTTCGAAGTTGTGTTGTTGACTTGGGTAGATTTTTACAAAAGATTTATAGAACTAATGGAAGAAATGACTAACTTCAAAAACACACATAGTACATAATTTAAGGGTAGAGGAATGTTACGTAACAGTTCCCATGAATAAATTAACCGCGACTCAGGTGACATCAGAAGCCTCAAAAGTGATACAACGTTTAGGTATGACAAGATTTATGAAAGTCGAGGATGCAAGCGAGGCGTGTAAAATATCAGTACGTAGGTACCTACCCCGCAAAGCACATGGCGTGCAGGCTTTGTTCCTACTATGTATAAAATTATTGATGATCGAAAACAGCGTAGCCAATAACCGGCACCTAGCTATCCTATGGGACCAATTATTTACCTCTATAATCTTCTTAGCTAGAAAGAAGTGATGGTGTTCGAGCATGGAACTCTTGTACATATTGGCGAGAGGGTGTTTACAGAGGGCGAGGAAGTTGTTATTGTACCCTGGATGATCCAGGTCGTGGCAGAGACCAGCCAACATTAGTGCTATTATCTGCAACAACAGAAACTTTGAAAATAATAAATACCGCAAGTGCGAGTGGGACTGCGCACGAATGGTTTCATACCATCAAAAATAATAAACCTCTTTTCTTCTATGGGAGCCCCCCTAATTCTTTTCTTTATTTTAGGTATTTGTTGTTATAGCGGCAATAGAAATACATCATCTGTGAAATTTTCAACAATTACCGTTCTTGACATAGGTAGGTATAACCAGGTGACAGACGGAACAATTATAAGACCAGTATAATAATAGATAGGAGTACCTTCTTAATTATTCTTTGTTTTAACAATAAACGTACGTATCAGTTTCGTGGTCTAACTGCAGTTTACAAGGTAAGTCCTCACATCTTTGAGTAAAGCTAAATAAAGTTTTTTTAATACCGTAGCGTCGCACGTTTTGTGGAAGCGTCCAGTTCTTTTATTTATTTATTAAGGGATATGGGGAGACACGAACAGACGTATCACCAGATGGCAAGCAACAGACGCCGTTCATGCCGTCCCTTAGGACATGAAAGGGACCCGAAGAAGGGATGGGAAGGGGATCGAGGAAGTGGTTGGGCGTCCGGATACCACTCTCACGGAGCGAAACGCGGCATGAGCCACTTTACGTCGATATTTGTAGCGAACTGCGTGGCTCTACCAAATCTTTGTATCGCAATTCAGAATTGGTATGTTACTCACCTCCGTATGGTTGAAATATTCCGGATTGTCGACGAGAATCAAGTACTGCGTGTGAACAAAACTGAACGCGTGCTCGGCGTTATGGTACGCGTTGTCGCGGTAGCACTGAAGTACGGTCAGCACAAAATTCGCTAAAATAGCACAATCAAAATCTTTTGTGCCGATTACGTCATTAAACATGTAACAGACGAGAGCCGCCATATCTTCTTTATTCGTATCGCTGATGTGGAAATCGTAACTGAAACAATTAAATAGATGTTTATTTTAAAACAAGTATACATAATAAAAAACGCATTGAAAAAGAGTGTCAGTGTGAAAGTCAAAAAGTGCATACTCTGATGGTTCGGACATGTTGAAAGAATGGTTGGAGTCAAATTGACTAAGCGAATATACCATGCAAAAGCCGAAAGATGAGGGGTCGAGGACGGCCACGACACACATCCAATTACCAAATAGAGCGAGTTCTGGGAGAAGTCGAGATTAAGAGCCTTAAAAATCGACTCGCGTTTTATGTATGAAAGTCAAAGAAATTAGTGAGGCGTGTAAGAATAGTGCCTTATGGCGCTCTTTTCTATCTGCCCACCCCGCAATGGAGTTATGTATGTATGCACCTATGTAATAAAAAACGATTAATGATAAATTATTGATTTATTTCAAGTTGTGTTAATTTCTGTTGATAAATGTCAGACCTTTAACTATCAAAAATAAGAAAATATCCTAACACAACGACCCCTTAGCTTGCTGTAATGTTTGTTGATCATTATGAAGGACATTACCTTCTCAGATTGACAGGAGGCACTATGGGCACGTTGGTTTCCAGAAGATCCTCTATATCGTGACTGCAGGGCTTCAAATGCAGACACAACAACTCAGAGTAGACCTTGTTTAGCTTACACTGCTCAAAAAAGATTTATTTTAGTATTCAATTTAAAACCAAAGTTTTCTTTTTACTTTTCAAATAGTACGTCACAATGGAATCCAAAAATTTTATGATTCACTTGGTTTTATAGTCACAACCGAGTGTAATCTTTGTTATTAAATGTACTGAGATAGATGCCCTTGTATTACGGGTCATTATAATATTTATACTCTCATACACATACATACACAACTTGGCGCCAAATCCCTTGCGGGGTAAGCAGGGAGAACAATATAAGATAAGAGACCATTCTTACACGCCTCACTCGCTTCTGTGACTTTCATAATTATTTTCATACACGTGCGTCGATTTTTAAAGCTCGCTAAAGGTGTCGCGGCCGTCCTCGACTCCTACATCCACCCGCCTTTGCGTTATATATCTGCTTTGTCAATCTTGCATCAACCACTCTTTCTACATGTCCGAACTATCGGAGCACGTCCTTTCTTATTTTACACCGACACTCTCTTTCAATCCAACTTCTTTCCTTACAACCTTACAACCCCTCATAATAGATCTAATCAAATGTGTATGTAAGAAAGCACGCACGTGATATATCTGCTTCTGCTCCATGTTGTAAAAATGTACAATAAGCGAACAGTAACTGACAAACACCGAGAATATCTCTTCATCCTCAGAGTTGAAAGGACGACCATCATTTTTATTCGTCAATTGAACTACACCTAAAATAAGCACAGTATTATCATATCGCATAATTATAAATACATATAACTATGGAAATTATGCAGAGGCATATAAATAATATTTTCCATAGTCTCGAAAATAATTTGTGTTTGGAAGTACCCGGGATCGAATCCTGGTAAATTTACTCATATATTTTTTCGGTAGATACCTTAGCGTGATATAATAACGATAGCTGACTTGATATGAGATAACCGAACCCATATCATCACGCTTGAAGATAAATTAAAATTTTTGGTTCTGCCCCAAATAACGCGACTCAAAACCACCCTATACAATCGCTTCCCAAGAGAAGAATAAACTGTTCTTAGTCAATAAAATCTTACTCTGCTAATCGATGTTTGAATAGTGAACTGCAGCATTTTCCGACGTGCCTCCATGTCTGCCATGTCAATGCGCAGAGTGTTCCACGACACCACTCGGATTTGCTGGATATCGTTGGGGACACACCTTTGCATGCAATCTTAGTTTCTGAAAGTTGGCTCAAGCCAGAACTTCCTTCCAGTTACTTTAGTCTTCCCGGTTATGTCTTAATACGAAATGATCGCACGGGAAAAAGGGCTGGTGGTGTGGCTATTTACCTGCGCAGTGACATAACGTACAAGATCTTGGCAGCATCAGCTGCTCAGTATAGCGGAAACCCTGAATACCTGCTACTAGAAATTGTTGTCAGCGGGGCCAAAGTAGCCTTGGGTGTCATTTATTGTCCACCAACTATCGACTATTTCTACCAGCTAGAAACGCTTCTAGAATCCATCTCCTGTGACTACAGGCACCTAATAATCATGGGCGATTTCAACACCGACCTCGCAAAAAACACTTCAAGGTCCCAACGGTTGAGATCCATCCTTGAGTCGCTAAATCTTTTTCTGGTTCCCCTTAACCCTACACATGTTAACTCTGACTCTGACGACACATGGCTCGATCTAATTTTTGTTTCAGACAAGGACCTCATTAAAAGCCAGGGCCAGATTGCAGTGGCTGAACTCTCAAGGCACGATTTAATACATCTGTCATATAAAATTAAACCACCGAAGCCCCGCCCGGTGACTATTTTCACTCGTTGTTTTGCTAGAATGGATCTCAATAAACTCAGCACCGATGCGCAGGCAATTGACTGGACAGAAGTGTATGAAGCTGGCAATGTAAACGAAAAAGTTGCAGGCTTCAATAATTTAATTCTGCACCTTTTCGACGAGCACGCACCGGTCAGAGCCGTAAAGATGAAAAGACCTCCAGTACCGTGGATTACGCGTGGTGTGCGTACGGCGATGGCGCGTCGAAACGCTTCCTTTAATAAATATAAGAGAGATCGTAGTCCGGAGAACTGGACTTTGTATAAGCAAGCGAGAAACCGCTGTAATCAAATGGTAAGAACTGCTAAACGCCGATACATTTTTGAAAATGTTCAGAATTCTTCTTCGGCCGATATATGGAAGTTCCTTAAAAGTTTCGGCATTACTGAGCCACCATCCAACACTCTCCCTTCAAATCTGTCATTAAATGACCTTAACCAGCATTTTTCTCAATCAGAGCTTTTGCCACACGCAATCAAAAGAGAAACCATTTTTGAAATTACTTCCAGGCCTTTATTAGCTCCTAACACATTCACTTTTTCTCCCGTTTCCAACGAGGACGTCCACAGAACAGTGATGGCAATTAAGTCCAAAGCTGTCGGTTGCGATGGGATTAGCCGTATGATGATAACAGCCGTGCTATCCCCTATTACCCCAGTACTCACCCACATCATAAATACGTCTTTATTGACTGGTTCCTTTCCTATCCTTTGGTGTAAAGCTTTTATTATCCCTCTCCCAAAAACAGCGAATCTCAGCCTAGTCCATCACTTTAGACCCATCTCTATTCTTCCTTTTTTGTCCAAAATACTTGAAGCCTTGGTCCATCGTCAAGTATCCTCTCACATTTATAGCAACAACCTACTATCATCACACCAGTCTGGATTTCGACCCGGCCACAGTACCTCAACGGCTTTACTTAAAGTCACCGAGGATATTAGGGCGGGCATGGAACGATCGCGGCTAACAGTATTGGTTCTAATAGACTTCTCTAACGCATTTAATGCTGTTGATCACGAGATACTTCTTGCAATGCTATTACAGTGTGGACTGACTCCGTTGGCACGGGAATGGTTCTCAACATATCTTCGTGGTCGCCAGCAGGTCGTTCGGGCCAGCCAACAGTCTTCTGACTGGCGTTCCCTGGCCACTGGTGTGCCACAAGGCGGTATACTTTCTCCACTACTATTTTCATTATTTATTAATTCAATCTCAAGTGTTCTCACATGTTCTTACCATTTGTACGCAGATGATCTGCAGTTATACGCTCAAGCAGATGTGGACGGCATAGCCGACTGTATTTCGAGCATCAACACCAGCCTTGCTGCAGTCGCAGACTGGTCTCGTAGATTTGGGGTGACAGTTAATGTCGAGAAGTGCCAAGCTATGTTGTTGGGCAGTACATACCAATTGGCAAATGTAGCAACTGAGCGTCTTCCCCCTATATCATATAATAACACAGTTATACCTCTATCAGGTCACGTAAAGGACTTAGGTCTGTACATCGATGATAAACTTAACTGGAAAAAACAAATTTGCCATATTAGCCAGAGCGTTACTTCTGTTCTGCGTTCCCTATATAGGTTTAAGAATTTTCTACCACCTACAACTAAGTTGCTATTAGTCCAGTCCCTTGTCCTCCCTATAATCGACTATGCTGACGTCTGCTACCCGGACTTATCACAGGAATCGCTGAACAAACTAGATCGGCTTCTTAATAACTGCTTGCGTTTTATTTTTGGGCTACGTAAATATGATCATATTTCATATTACCGCTCCAAGCTTAAATGGCTTCCCATCCGACAAAGAAGATCCCTCAGACTGCTATGTCAGCTTTTTTCCGTTTTAAACGACAAGCACGCTCCGGAGTACTTAAAAACTTACTTTCATATCTTGGGAAGTTTACACACTCGAAATTTGCGTGCTTCAAAAAACTTACTGTTAGAATTTCCGTCTCATCGTACTTCTTTCATGTCCGGCTCCTTCAGTGTTTCCGTCATACGACTCTGGAACGCACTTCCCATCAGCATCAAGACCTCTCCGAGTAAGTTCTCATTTAAACGTAGAGTTAAGGAACACTTCTTATCGTTGCTCTCAACTTAGAACTTTATTAGTCTCAAATGCGCTATTATAAGTTTGGATTGTACAGCTACATTTGTATAAATATATAGTTATTTTTCGTGCACTATTATTGAATATGTCTATACTAATGTTCATTCTTGTATGTATAATATTTATTCTTGTATGAGTATACTTGTATATTGGTATTGATATGTATGTATTTAGGTCTTTGTATCTATTTATTATAAGTATGTAATTACGTATGTATATTTGTATTTTATGTATGTATTTATATGTATAATATGCATATAGGAGTTGTATCGCGGGTATTATCCACTTATAATTTTTTAGTTTTGAAAATTATTATTATAATTACTTTTTTAAATCATTTTCTGTACCATTTCTTCGCAGTCTGTCTGATTAACCCAAAGGTCGACTGGCAGAGAATGCCCTATGGCATTAAGTCCACCTAATGTACCAAAATATGTTGTACATGAAGATTAAATAAATAAATAAATAAATAAATAAAATAGTATTAATGGTACTCAAATGGCACGCGTACCAATAACTCCAGTTTTGTCCAGGATCGGTGAGACCAGACAGGATCTCACTACAGCCCCCGTAGTGGGATCAATTTCGTTGACGAATCTTGGATCTTTGTATGCGTCGCGGACGTTCAAGTTTTCTCCTGTCCTCGCAACTAAACTCGCCGGTGTCTCCTCTAGTGACAAACTGTAAATAGTAGGAGAAATTGGCAATTTCAAAACAGGAGTCAAAATAATAACTACGGTTAGAAAAACGCATTAAGTATTTTTTTTATGGAAAAAAGGGGCAAACGAGCGAGCGGGTCACCTGATGGAAAGCGACCACCGCCGCCCATGGACCTCCGCAACACCAGGGGCGTCGCATCAGCGTTGCCGGCCTTTAAGATAGGAATACGCTCGTTTCTTGAAGGTTCCAAGGTAGTAGCGGTCCGGGAATACGTTGCCGGCAGCTGGTTCCATGTAGGAGCAGTGCGTGGCAAGAAGTGACGGCTGAATCGCACTGTCGTTGATCGCCAACTATTAAGCCGATGCGGATGAAAACACTGGCGAGTCGGGCGATTGCGAAAGTCAGCAGGCGGTATAAGTCCGAACAATTCCTCAGAGCACTCCCCGTGGTATAAGCGGTACATGATGCATAGAGATGCAACATCTCTTCGCAACGCCAACGGATCAAGCCGATCGGAAAGAGCTTGGTTGTCGACAAGCCGAACCGCGCGTCGTTGAATGCGGTCAAATGGAGAAAGCTGGTAGTGGGGTGCCCCCGCCCAAAGATGAGAACAGTATTCCACGTGAAGCCGGACTTGCGCTTTATACAGTTGCAAGCGATGACCTGACGTGAAATACCGTCCCGCTCTATTGAGCACACCAAGCTTTTTTGAGGCCAATTTGGCCTTGCCCTCCAGATGACCGCGAAATTGGACGTCACTCGACAAGTCGACACCAAGAATTCCGATATTGGCTGAGGCGGCTAAAGGAGTGCTCTCAAAGCAGGGAGCTACGACAAATGGTGTCTTTTTAGCGGTAAACGCGCAAACCTGTGTCTTCTTAGGGTTGAATTGGACTAAGTTTAGTCGGCCCCAGTCCGAAACCTGACTAAGCAGAGTTTCGATTTCAGACACAAGTTTGTTCCGGTACTCATCGACGTTTTTCCGAGAAATCCGCGGGTGGCCGGTATATATGGCATCCCTCGTACTGTCATCTGCATAACAATGAAGACTGCTGTATTGCAGCATGTCATTGATATCCAGAAGAAACAGCGTAGGGGATAGCACACAGCCCTGGGGGACTCCAGCATTCACAGGTTTTAATTCGGAGCATGACCCGTCGACAACGACCTTAATGCTCCGATCCATGAGAAAACTGGAGACCCAATCGCATAATTTCTCGGGAAGCCCATAACATGGAAGCTTTGAGAGAAGTGCTTTGTGCCAAACCCGATCGAAGGCCTTCGCCACGTCCAAACTAACGGCCAGCGCCTCTCCTTTACTCTCAACCGCTTCCGCCCACCGATGGGTTAAGTAGGCTAAAAGATCACCAGCTGCAGTATCGAATTTTTTTTTTATGGAATTGGAAGGCAATCCAGTGGACGTGTCACCTGATGGTGAGCAAAAAACGCCGCCCATAGACACCTGAACACAGTGTCACAGTTGCGTTACCAGCCCTCACAATAGGATATGGAAAGGGTCGGAACGGGAAGGGATGGGGAAAGGGGTTGGGCATCCGGATACCTCTCTCACCAAGCGAAACGCGGCAGGGGCCACTTTACGTCGATATTCTGAGAGGTCGAGGTATTTCACCGGTCGAGCCAGCCCATCCATGCAGCGAAATGCGTGGCTCTACTACTGTTAGAAAATATTAAAGAAGGGCTCTGCGGATCGCGTTGAAATCTTGATTGTACTCACTTGATTTTGTTTTTTTTTCTCGGCATGACGGTCTTCTCGCTGGACCAGCCGTCGTCCCACATATCAGCTAGAATCAGTTCGTTCATTCTGCTCTTATCAATGATATAGAAACTACTGCGCATTGCACCCATGAAGGATTTTACCACTGCCTGTTACCGAAGACATAATCTGTTAATTGGACTTCATTGATGGATCTTAAGCACATTATGTAATATTATTTATCTATTATATTAAAAGCTAGCTACGGCGGCGAACTTTGTTTCGCCTCAGAAGCAATTTAAATGAGTAAAAAGAATTTTTAGTAATAGTGTCGGTGGTCCAGTGGTTGAGCACACGGCTTCTGATCCAGAGGTCCGGGTTCGAATCCTCACACTAGTTCACACCATGTTCACAAATTGTTTTCGGAAGTTAAGTGTGATAAATATCGATGACAGAAAACTTTGTGCCCGTTATGGCAATAGGTTCGCCACCTATTACATCTGGGACGTAAACATAACGGCGAGACGAGGCTTAACAGCCGCCTTCGAGTAACAAAGGCGTGATGTTATGTTATACATACATACATAACTTCACGCCAAATGCCTTGCTGGGGTAGGCAGAGAGAACGGAGCGCCATAAGGCACGATTCTTACACGCCTCACTCGCTTCGTTGACTTTCATAACTCTTTTCAAGCACGCGCGTCGATTTTTGAGGGCTCTAAAATCACCTTCCTCCAGAACACGTTCTATTTGGTCATGGAAAGTGTGTCTTGGCCGTCCTTGATTCCTACATCCATCCGCTTTTGCATTGTATATCTGCTTAGTTAGTCTAGCATCATTATTATGTTATGTTATGCAAAAAGAATTTTTCAAAAATACACGCCTGCCCGTTTGCGGGCGTTTACGAACTGACACTTCAATTTTATTTATATCAGATAGATTCACCCTGCGGCATGTGGCCCACCGAGCTTTTACCAGTGGCCCGCGTACGTAGAGATAATTGTAAGCTATTTTGAATTTCGCGCCTATTCGCTGATGCATGGGCGAAATAGTGTATGTGCTGGGAAAAACAACAGGCAACTAGATGGCCGTAATGCGTTCCAGTGAGCTTCCAGGGAACTTCCACAGAACGACACGTATTTACGTAGGATATCTTCTACGTAAATACAAACAGCTGAGAAAAACGTGCTTGTAAAAAAGGTTGAGTACCGCTTATTTAGGTGTATAGATGGGAAGCTAAAAATAATAATGATCAATCAATCAAATCAATTCATCAATAAGTAGGTAACGTACTTTTTCAAAATAGGAAGCGTATTTTAAAGCGAAGTATGTATAAAGTGTTAATAATTTAAAAAAAAACTGACCAACATATCAGTCAGCATAATATCAATAGATGCTAGATCGCAGAAATAATTTTGCAATAACGCTCTCAATTCGTTGTTCAGATGAGCTGTCTTCTGTAAGGAAACTCTTGCTTGTGCTTGGTGGACGGCAGCTCCTGCCCAACAGACAACACCTACCACCGTATACAGCTCCGTCTAAAAGAACATTATTCCATGAGGTCAATACTACCTGTATAAGAAGCTTGACTAAAGGAATTCAAGTTATAGCGCCATCTGTAGGGACATGTTTTTCGCATATGTATATAAAACGGTGCTGATATACAGAAGCGATACATTAAAACTTTGCTTCATTACAATTAGTTTTATTTAGGATAAGTTAAGGTTGAAATTAATGTTAACATAGGTCCTAATATGACTCATACGAAGTCGTTGATTTAAACGAATACGGATTATAATAACATAACTTCATTTTTTACCCGAAGGTGTAAGCAGTGGCTGTTAAGCCTCGACTCGCCGTTATGTTCACATCGCAAAAAGAGTAGGTGGCGAACCTATTACCATACCGCGCGCAAAGTTTTTAGTCATCGATATCTTTCACACATAACATACAAAATTAATTTCGAAAAGTCACTGGTGTGTGCCAGGATTCGAAACCCACGACCTCTGGATTCAGAAGCCACAGAATCATGTGCTCGACCACTGGACTACCGCGACTATACGGTGTTGTCACGAATACGGACTAAAAGAGATAATATAGAATAATCCAGAAGAAACAGGTCCAGATAGTATACCAGCAGAAGCATGGAAGATTCTGGAAGCTGATGGATGTAAGTGGCTGACTTTATACTTCAATAAGCTGTTACACGATGAGACGATCCCAGATGAGTGGCGCAACAGCTCACTGGTGCCCATTTATAAAAACAAGGGTGATGTTCAGGAATGTAGCAGCTATAGAGGAATAAAGCTTATGTCACATAGTATGAAAATATGGAGGAAGTAATAGCGAGAAGAATGAGAGAGGAAAGTGAGATCACCCAGAACCAATTCGGATTTATGCCGGGACGAGGAACAACAGATGCGATTTTCGCTCTTCGTGAACTGTCCGAAAAATACCGACATGCACATAAGAACTTGCACATGGTTTTTATTGACCTAGAAAAGACATATGACAGAGTTCCTCGTAAAGTTCTGTGGTAGGCTTTGAAATAAAAAGGAGTGCCTGGGAAGTATGTTAGGCTTGTACAGGCGATGTATGCAGGAGCGTATACAAGTGTCCGGTCCGTAGCCGGTGTCACCGACCAGTTCAGTGTGGAGGTGGGCTTGCACCAGGGATCGGCTTTAAGCCCTTACTTGTTTCTCCTGACAATGGATGCTCTTACATCGGACATTCAGGAGAACGCACTGGTGCATGCTCTTTGTTGACGACATTGTTCTGGTAGGAGAGGAAGCGGCCGAGGTAGAACATAGGTTGAAAAGATGGCAGGAGAAGCTAGAGAGAGTCGGTTTTAAGATCAGCCGCGATAAAACTGAGCACCTATTTTGTGACTTTGGCCTCTGGCTTTTCCTCAATATCTTTGGACGGGAAAAGCCTCAAAGTTACCTCAAACTTTAAATACCTTGGTTCGCTTATTCAAAGCGACGACAATATTGACCGGGATGTGAATAACAGAATGAATGCGGGATGGATGAAATGGCGACAGGTCTCAGGAACAGGATGCGACCCACGGATGCCCCTCAAATTATAGGGGAAAATATACATATCGATTGTCAGACCTGTCGTACTGTATGGCTCTGAATGCTGGCCAATGAAAGAAGTGGATGAAAGGAGAGTACATGCAACAGAAATGCGTATGTTAAGATGATGTGTGGTGTGACAAAATTGGATAGACTAAGAAATGAGTACCTATGTAAGAGGAAGCATGAAAGTAGCACCAATTACAGAAAAAATTAGAAGTGGTAGATTGGCGTGGTATGGACACATTATGAGAAGGGACGAAAGTCATGTCACAAGGAGAGCGATGGGAATGACTGTGGATGGACACATTAGTAGAGGAAGGCCGAAAAAGAGATGGATGGACTGTGTAAAAGTTGATATGAGTATGAAGGGAGTAAGTGTGAACACGACGAGTGATAGAAGAGAATGGAAAAGGATAACATGTTGTGCCGACCCCACTTAGAGTGGGACAAGGGCAGGAAAATGAATATAGAATAATTTAAAGTATGCTCATTTACTTCTTCGTATTTTTTTTCATAAGTTCTATACAGTTCAAGAACAGCGTGGCAGTCTCCATCTGGCTTCACGACCGGCATGCACAACGCGCTCTTCGCTTCGACCCACTTAAGACCTTCAGAGAATCTTCGGTCTCTCTGCACGTCGTCGAGAATCAAATGTTGCTTAGTGTATGCCGCGTGTGCAGCTGCTGTTTTGCCTTCCTCTAATACAAAGAAAATCATGAATTTTTTTCTAGCATCTGTCCTTGGTAAAAGCATATAGATAGCACCTACTATTATTTGAAAGAAGAAAACAATACACCCAGTGCCGGATTACCCTAGTAGCAAGAGTAGCAAATGCTACGGGCCCCGCGCAAAAAGGGGCCCTCCAGTAAACCCAGTCATCTCTGCCTGAGCCTAATTTTTTGATGTCACAAATAACATGAAATATTAAAATTTTTTCTATTAAGATAATCCACGTAAATCACTTATGATATCCGACTATTTGGTTGGTGTAAATAATATCATACGGTAAACACACAAGTTTTTCAAAAAGTTGCTTCTAAAAACGTGTAGAATTTCAATGCTTTGTAAAAGTTTAAAAAATAATAAGGAAACAGATAAATAATTATTAAATACTAGCTGACCCGGAAAACTTTATTACGCCTCAAAAGTAATAGGCAAATGATATTAATAATATACCATTATAATAATACTACCATTGATGCAGTTTTTTCAAGGCATTTAAATAAAATAGAATCCCAAACATATGTTTCCTACTTCAGTTACCACAAGCCAATTATTACGAAAATTGAGCCTACTGATTAAGTTTATATTACATTATATTTGTTAATAATAAAAAAAATATTATTATAACATAAAAAAAATAAAATTTTATTACAATTCCTTCACTAATTAATCGAAAGGAACTTCGTTCCATTCGGGTGTCCCTTGACACCTCTCAAGTTTTTTTTTAGTTACATAATTACGTATTCTTATAATATTCATATTAATCGTATATGTATATAAATGTTTCATTCATTCATTAATAGGCGTAATCTTATCTATCAAAAATTCATTCAAGGTATAGTATCACTTCTCTTGTAAATATGTTTTTAAATTTCGTTTAAATTGTGTGATGTTTAATTCCTTTATATGTTTAGGTATTTTGTTTTAAATGATCGGTGCCATGCAAAACAGTTTTATTTTTTATCGCAGTTTTGGATGGTACAATGCATAGTCGTTCGTTATCTCGTCGATTACGTTGGACTACGTTAGACAATTTATTAAAAATATGTGAATTTATGCATTTTCAGCGATTTGAAAACCATTTCTTTATTTGTTGAATTACCCCAAAAAATAATTCCAAATCTTAACAACGAGCATACCATTCCGTGATAAGCTATGAAAAGTGCATTAGTGTTGACAATTTTTGAAAGTTTATACAGAGCGTACACAGACGAGTTTAGTTTTTTATTTAACTGATTGATATGTTGTTTCCAGTTTAGATGTCTATCAATAGATTAGAATTTGGTGTATTCTATATTGGACAGGGAAACGTCTTAAATACTTTATATTTAAATTAGGAGAAGCCTGACGTTGACTAAAAACATAATTTTGTTTTTTTCTAGATTTATCTTTAGATTATTGCTATTCATCCAATCAACAAGTAGTGATGCTACAGTATCATTGATATCATATTCAAATGTTTGTTTATTTCTACAGCTAATGCTGACTGTACTATCGTCTGCAAAAAGTGACATTGGGAAGGCACATGCTTTAGATAAATCGTTTAAATATACGATAAATAATAGTGGACCCAGAACGCTCCCCTGCGGTACACCATGCAATACACTCCTTATGTTTGAAGTATAAATAGTCTCTTGTTTGGTGATAGTGTTTACATTTGTGACTTAGGTGTATTGCTTACGATCACTGAGATAGGATTCAATAAGTTTTATTAAGTTACCTCGGATTCCATAGGACTCTAATTTATAAAGCAATAGCTTGTGGTTCACATAGTCGAATGCTTGAGTCATGTCACAGTATACAGCACAAATGGGATTATTTTTATCTAAGTTTATCATAATGTTGTGTATAAAATCAAAGATTGCCATATTAATAGTTTTATTTTTTCGAAATCCTTTTGGGCTATCCACTAAAATATATTTTTTTTCCAGGTACTTACTAATTTCTCTATGTAAATATTTCTCAAATATCTTTGAAATTTATGATAGTAAAGATATTGGTCGGTAAGAAGACATATCTAAATTACTACCTTTTTTATATAAAGGCTTTATGATGGAAATCTTTAAATCAGCTGGGTATATGCCTGCACTTATTGATAAATTTAGTATGTGACTGAGATGATCACAAATACTATAAGCTACGTATTTAATTACTTTAGTTATTATACCATCATACCCAACGCTGTTAGTGTTTTTGAGCGATCTGATGATTCCCAAAACATCGTATGATGTCGATGGTGCTAAGAACATAGACATAACAGAACGACTCATGTTAATTGTATCAGGTCTTATCGTTGCATGCATCAGCTTAACGTTATCAATAAAAAAATCGTTAAAGGAATTAGCAATTTGTACTGGATCAGAGATGGATCTTTCGTCAATTTTGATAGATGAAATTATATGTTTGGGAATGTTGTTTTTAGTTTCGTTAATTATATCCCACGTTGTCTTAGATTTGTTTTGAGCTGTGTTAATTTTATAATTGTTTTGTGCAAGTTTTGTAAGTCTTATTATTTTTTTATATTTTCTGGTGTAATTTTTGTATTTGGTCTTAGCTTCTTCATTTTTATGTAGTTTATATTTCCAAAACAATTGTCTCTTGGTTTTGCTATACTTTTGAAGGTGTAATTAATGTAGTACCTACATTGTTTTGATATATCACATGGGGTTCAGCCAGCGTTTGCAATTAAAGTGCTAAATCTCGAAAATTATCACTCTTTCTTTACTGCAATGTACCTACATGAATTATACAACCACCCCGTCGTTACCCTTTATCTATTAAAAAAAACTTTTCAAAGATCTAAGTATGTAAGGGCAAAGAAAGACAGCGGAAAGCGATTTTGTTATATAGTGTGGTAATTATAAACATGATTTAAAGTATACTATATAATATTGACTAAGAAAATATAATGAATGCGGCTTACAATTGAATGCAGCGACAAAAATTAATGTTTTGGTGTTTGAAAGGGAGGAACCCATAACGGATGCAAGGATAATGATCGATGGTATACTGCTAGAACAGGTAAATGACTTTGGAAGGAACACCGCGTATGTAGGAAGAAGAGTAGCGATAGGAAATAGCGTAAATGGAGCGTTGGGCAGATTCCTGGGCGCAAAATCTGCGGAGTGACTCTCGCTGACCGCGTCGAAAACAAGGTTGTGAGGAAGTAAGTTGTATTAAAAGAGTGTCGGTTTAAAAGTTAGAAAGGGCATGTTCCTTTAGACATGTAGAAAGAATGGATGATGCAAGATTGATTAAGCAGATACACAATGCAAAAGCGTATGGATGTAGGAGTCGAGGACGGCCAAGACACACATTCCATGACCAAATAGAACGTGTTCTGGAGGAAGCTTGAAAATCTATAGACCCAGCTGGCTTTTGAGCCATATATATATAATCTGTTTTCAAGGGTCGTTACAAATTGACTCTCGCGCAGGCTTAACGACTTTCAGCCTCCCAAACAAGCCGGCAAACACAAATTTCGGCAAATTATACAAAAGACCGAGCAGTATAATATAAGCCTTTGTGCCTGGCGTTCGTGGACGCTGAAAAAGCCTTTAATTCCGTTGAAACTTGGGCAGTACTGCAGTCCCTCCAGAGATGCCAAATTGACTATCGGTATATCCAAGTGTTGCTGTTTTTATAGAAACGCCATTATATCAGTCCGAATTGGTTTTGGGAGCACGATTCCGATATTATTGCAGAAAGGTGTCGGGAACAGGGACGTAATCTCCCCGAAGCTGTTCACCCCTGCATTGGAAGACATATTCAAGCTCCAGTAGTGGTCCGGACTAGGAATCAACATCAATGGCGAATAATGACCCGCCCTCGATTTACTGATGATATCCTGGTCATGACAGAGTCACTGGCGTAGAAAGGTTCTACAGTAGTGACTACAAACTGATCGACGCGAAGTAGGCCGTCCCCCAACTAGGTGGACCGACGACCTGGTAAAAACCGCGGGAAAACAATGGACAGAGACAAGCAGCACAGGACCGTCAGATGTGGCGTTCTATAGGGGAGGCCAACGTCCAGCAGTGGACCTCAAATGATTATTAAATATAAACTTAAATATATAAATATGTCTTGAAAACAATATTTTGTATAGTATTATCAGTTTCCAATGGTTAGTTTACTATCAAAATTATTCCAAATTGCTAGGAAATCTAATCTCAGGATTTTGTAACTGTCAGAGCTTAACAGCGCCTATAGTAATTTACTACACTATTAATTACGCACAAAATTGTAACCTCTTTATACTTAAAAACCCATAGCAGATCAAGGGCTCTTTGATAGAATTTACTACGGGCCCCGCGCTTGCTTAATCCGGCACTGAATACACCATAGATAATTCCGGTTTGTTGAAAAAAATAGGAACCATAACAGAAATTTTATGATCCGTTGATTTATTACAGACTTCTTCTTGTGCCTTTTCATTGCTATAGGTTGGCTGTCAGCTTCCCGTACTTGTCCCTATTTTGGGCTAGGTGGAAGCGGATATAGACTTACCAATGGGTATATTTATCTCATGGCGTTGTGGGTTTTTCGTTTCGGGCTGCAAGAGCACTATCTCATTCTTGAGTTTGTCTACGATATAGACGAAAACACCTACGAAATAGTCATATAAATTTAACACACCCCATGTGTAACTATTTATTTTCTGCAAAGATTTTTATTAAGTCTACTAAGTTAAATACTCACCGGAACTATTAGTCACTGACTTTAAAACCATTGCAGTTTCGTATAATAACTTATCTAAATCAACGGTATCCTCCAAAAATATATCGAATCTATTAATATCTAGATAAATATCTGGTTTCTCTTTATCATCCTTTAAGCCCCTGCGTTCAATTTGAGCATACGGTGCTATAACCCTCCTGGTAACTTTGTCCAGCCTATCTGATGAAACTAAGAAGTGCGATTGAGTTTTGGACATGCTGAAACCAGATCGTTTCGAAGTTGCATCCATTTGACCGTTTATGGAGCCGATTCTTGTTTTACTTGATTTAACATTTTTTGGCGTCGGTCCGTTCATTTTTCAAGATTTCGCGTATTAAATGTTTAAGTTATATAAAATAAATATCTATTCAACAGATCGATTATTAATAAATAAAACTTATATTGAGTGATATCTAATTATTATTTTGACAACGCACAAAGTTTATTTGCGTATCCATGGCACAGCGAATAGCAACCATCCTAGATTTCCAATTAGAGCATTATAGCGCGCGCAATAAGCGGCATAATGCTAACCTTGAATGTTCCAACTACAGCATCGCTACGCACAATCGGGCACTCTCAAAAGTAGTGCTTTCGCATGGTGTGTCCCATGGATACGAACCAACCAATAATTATCTGTCAACCAACTCATTGACAGAAAATTATCAAGTGTTTTTTCTTTATTTTGGCATTCATCAAAATATTTTAAATAAATATTCTTTAGTAATTATAATATTTGTTAAAAAAAATTATAGTTTTCGTTTCGTTGTAGTTTTTTGGAAATAGTTAAAGTTAATTCAACCTGTGTTAATTAAAGTAAAATAAATATTGATGAAGGTACAAGCATTGACTTTATTAAATTTAACATAATATTAATAATAAAATGTGAACACTGAAATTAGCGCACTCTACTGGCGCATTTTAACACCAATTCACGTTCCAATTAGGCTTCAGCATAATTCGGCATTCTGCAGCACAGTCGCATAATGCTCTGTAATTGGAAAACAAGGCAAATTTCACGATAAGTGTTGTCACTCTCATGACTCCTACTGGCCAGTACTAAACAGAAGTATTATTCCAATATATTTTATGTTGAATCGACCACGCATTTACGGAAGACGGAAAAAAGCCACCACTGCCGAGAAATTTTATTCGATTTAAAGTTAGGTAACTCTTTCCTCATCAGTTTCGGATATTTTTTTTCAGGGGAGGCCTGAACTACCTTGCTTTATTTATTTTGGGCTTCACCTCGCTGCATGTAGTGCATCCTCATCCTCATCAGTTTCAGATATATTTTTTTCAGGGGAGGCCTGAACTACATTGCTTTATTTATTTTGAGCTTCAACTCGCTGCATGTAGTGCAGTTGTCCATGGGCGGCGTTAGTTGTTTACCATCAGGCGACACGCCTGCTCGTTTGCCCCCTATCCCATAAAAATACCGTTTCTTTCCTCATCGACATATATGTAAATTGTGAAGACACAACAGAATTATCGAGTGTTTTATTTTCGCGAGGATCTCAAAATATTAAATGTTACGGAGCGGCACAATGGATGATGAATATCCAAAAACTGCGTTACGGTCGATCATAATAAAACCCTTATAACTCTCTATTTGCTAGTCTCATGTAGATTTTCCACCAATTTTGAGTTCTAAACAAACATCTAATTTTTATTAAAATTACCAAAAATGTTAAAATCTGATAAAGGTTTGAGGTTTTAAGCAAACAATATATAATTTTGAATACCATGTATTTCCGATGTACGACTTACACATTATTTTATTTACATTTAATAATAGTACCATCTTCATAGATGGCGCTAATTAGTCAAATCTGACAAATTTTACCTTATGAGGTACCGCCATTGGTTAGCGTCAATATGTATAGTCGAAACGCAACTGTGAGGTAATGAACAATTATTTTAAAAATAAATTAATATCCCTATTATAATTAGAGACACACATGCGCAGACATAACCCCTAACCATAACCTTCGTTTGACATAATTAGATTACAAGGACTAAATTGTGATTTCATTTTGCCTAAAATAAATTTCCATTACTATCTTAATTTATTAAATGTTTTTCAATCAGTCAAATCACAAAAGTTTACTTACAAAAATAGTATTTTAAAATTAAAACATTATATGTACATAGTATATCATGACTTATAAGGACCATAATACATTATTATATTGTATATACATTACATATAAAAAGAAAACAGATTTAATTATTACTTTTATGTATTTATAAGATCAGTTTTGTACACAATTAAAGGAAAAACTAAATAATCTACTACTTTTTCCTTTAATGAAACGTCACAATAGGCTTGTTTACTAGATTTTAAAAATTGGTTATTAAAATAGCTTAATGTTTCTTTAATTCTGAAACACTAATATGTATTTCTAAAAACACTTTTAAAATGATGTATTTTGCATTTTAAAAAATCAAAATGCTCTAGAGGGTCATATCGTCTTGAATGACAACTCACCGAGGCAAACATGTGTTTCTGTTTATGAATATTGTCAATGCCTTTAGTGAGCACGGCGTGACATTATTCAAGACAACATTTTCTAATTACCATTCAATTTCACATGACTCAATGCCTAATTCATTTTGTAATCCATCGAATTAAAATGTGTACACATTCAGAGTTCAATAGTAACGGCCAATAAAAATATAATAAGAGAATTAATTTATTTTTGATAAGATTGTGTTATTCATGCTTTTTTTAGATAAAAAAAATAATCTAATTACATAATATTATTATGTACATTTTAATTTTTTGGGACCATGTTGTACCAACTAAAGTCTTTAAAATACTTGTATTTGTGACAAATGTCTCTCATGGCCATGTTATAGGTTTTCTCTCCTTTTTAATTGGTGGACAGTCAGCTGGTGGTATCTGAAATTATAAAATTACACCAAATATTATAATTAATCATTCAAATAAATTTGTATAGAAATTATTCAACATAATTTACACAGAAAATTTCACATTTTAATGTGAAATTTTGCCATGAGATATAGATAGATAGAATACTCTCAAGTCAAAGTCAAAGTCAAAATAAGTTTTATTTTCATAGGTCTTCACAGACACTTAAAAATCTCTTTATATAGGTTACATAACTTCATAACAAGTCCCTTGGAGGATAGGCAGAGAGAACAGATCGCCATAAGACATTCTTTTTACATGCTTCAGTCACTTTTTTGACCGTCATAACTCTTGTCATACACACTTGTCAATTTTTAAGGCTCCTAACATCACATAAAGCTTCAGTTGATATCATCAACTTATTATTTATCAGGACTTATCTTATTCTCTCTTCTTCTAAAATGTTCTGATTTGTTATAATGGGAGATCAGCCGGCGCGTTATGAACTCTTAATTCCAGCCAGCAATGAACTACCTTGCAGATTCAAATTTCCAACGACTAATTCTGCGAGTCAGTGACAAATAATCACTGTCAAATTCACTGTTAGTTTTATTTATCAGAGACTAATTCTAGCTCATCTGTGATTAGTAGTCTAGACCAGCTGGAATCAGTTGTTGGAAAATGAATTTGCGAGGCAGCATGTAAACTGGCTGGAATTAAGAGTTTGTAATAGGCCCCGGTAATTATTTTTCAAGGCAATTTATACAACACAACTACCTTTTTTTTACGCAAGGAAATGCTTTATGGAAACAAAACACAACTACCTACATGGTAATATCAAATTATGCCAATCATGCCACTGAACTTTTTTGGTCTCGGTGTGTGTGTGTAACATGGAGCTTTTAAATTAATTTACATTTAACATAATAATTATATTGGCTACAGTAAAGCATGCATAATCCATATGCAACCATGTTATAACCACAAAGAATATTTTAATTATGTTATTACAAAAAAAACCTGAACTTACGAAATCAACAGACATTTTTCTTTTAGCACTGTTTTGTATTATTGCAGGTGTCTCTGAATTTTCTATTTTGATTCGTTTCATATGACCTGCTAGCAAATCAGGTGGAGGCTTTCCCCGATTGAAGTTTGGATTCGTAGTTTTCTTGTACTGGTCAATAGCGGTACCATGTTTATAAGTTAAATCTGGGCTTGCTTGACGAGTTTTATTTAACATTCTGCCTCTACCCGAGTCTCTGTATTTACGCTGTCCGTACGGCACACAATAGTTATGAAATATTTCTAATAATTCGTCTCTTTTCATCCCTTCTAAATTTGGAATTCGAAGATGCCTCTGGAAAAATAAAAAAAAATTTAATACGATGATAATTTTAAGATTTATTTTTAATTAACACGCGTTAATCATACCTCCTGAATGACATGAGATAACTGTTCATTACTAAGGAGTTCTGGATGCAGTAACAATTCACACGGCACAGACATGATAATTCAGCATCTCGTAATTATTATATTTTTAAATACATACTTTTGCTTCCTTCTTACACAATAAATCGCGCGCACATCCAATGATCCAATGACCCATAACACCAAAGAGTATGTAAATTAAAAATGCTTAACACTATAACAATAGGTAACATTCGAGTTTCGACTGACAAGTAGGGATGGAAAAAATGGATTGATTTTTTAATGTAAAAGAATCGATTTTAATATGCGTTTTTTTTTATATGACTATGACGATTTATACTCGATTTTTTTCTTAATTATTTAATTACATATTACCGATTTTTTCATCTGCAACGCCCCTATATTAAGTTTGCTCTTCTGGCCCGGAACGAAAACTATTAAAGAATACTTTCTCCATAATGTTATTTTTAACGCCATCTATGACGGCATTCCTTCTATACCTTTGAAACAGTTTATAGTTCGCACGGCGAATGATGATCCCTATGACCTTTCAACTGATAGTTGTATTAGTGATACGAAACTTTTTAATTTTATTTTACTTTACTTTAATTTTTATTCAAATTATCGATATTTTGTTTATCGATGTGCCCCTTCTTAGCCGATAACAGCTTGACGACGTAACTTTTGCAACACGTACCATGTACATTTGCATTGAGTTTTTTTCCATTATTTCCGAACATTACGTAATGATCGTCTTAATAATCATTTTTATAATTTACAAATGTTCACAAATATGATTTTTTCGATTTTTTAATGGACCTCTAAAGGATTTGTTGTGACAGTCCTGTCACAACAAATCCTCAATCCGTCAGTACAATGTTAAGCGCTAACGAACTGTCATAGGAATCATCATTCAGCGTGCGTAGTATAGTTATTCATTTAATCAAATATTCACTAGATGGAGTAAATGAATAATACTATTTTATTAGCCGACATTTGGTTGATTTGTTTTTTTTTATTGTTTATTTCCTAATTACTAAATATTACAAGGAGACTTTTCTAGTCACATACCGCAAAAACCATCTGGGGTTTACCAGTGGTATATCACCCATCCCACCAAAAGCCAACAAAAATTATGTGATGACTAGGTCGGTTGCAGACTTATGTCCTTAAGACTATTTTACAATTTTTCATAGTTAGTGTTTCACGAATTTCGAAATTAAATATTATAATTTAAATTAAAATCAACGAATAATTAATGACATTATTATACATGTCATTAATTATTCGTTGGTAAAACTTAATTTTTTAAACGAGTTTTTCGCGACTAAAAGTTTTGTTAAAGTTTATAAAAGTCTTTTTTCGTTTTGTTTTTGAACAATGCCTACGACTTAAAGGACGACAAGTAGATGGCGTCAATATTTCCATGTTGACAATAAATTTGACAATGCCAATTATACATATTGCCCAAAAACTTTACGATTAATTTAAATAAATCGATTATTTTCTTAAGTAAAATCGATTATTAAATAATTGATTTTTTCATAGTAATTAATTAATCGATTAATTAAAAATCGATTTTTTATTTGAATGTCACATGCCTACTGACAAGTAAGTACTACTAGTACCACATACTACCATAGATAAATAAATAAATTAAAATAAATAATAACTTAGACACAATACACACAGCGGCCTCTAGTTTCAAGCTAAGCTACTAAATGCTTGTGTTATGGATACTAGATAAGGTCTAACAGACAAAGATATGTAACTATATAGCTGACCCGACGAACTTTGTTCCGCATCAAAAATAATGAAAGTAAATTTTTGATATCATGACGTCCCATTTCTGCTATCTATCGGAACGCGTCCTGCTATGCTTATTACTGCTATATCTTCGAAAATATACGTTTAAATTTTATGCTGTAAACAACCAGGATCATTATAATGCACGCACAATCTATTTAAGACGCTTAATTGGATGAAAATCAATGTTGTATTGTTTAAAATCGCTTCGTAAATAAGCCATTATTTCTCGTAAAAAAGTAAAAAAATAAAAATTGTCATTGTGGGTTATCTAAGAGAGAGATAGACATATGCCCTCGCGAACTTTTTTTTAGACCTTCTGAAGGTGTTAAGTATTGTAGAACATTGTTTTAGACCTATCACTTAGGGTTCAGACAGGGACGAAACATATTGTTCTATATGTACAACTGCTTATATAAATATTGGTCATTTCAACTCCGCACACAAAAACATATATCTGTCTGGTTCTTATAGCACTGTCCCTCGCATGAAAACAGTTTATCAGTATTTTAGTGCGTACATAAAGTGAATGAATACGTAACTAAGATTATACATATATACTTCACTCACCCCGAAAATCCGCAAAGTATGGCGGATTTTCTGTCAGTTCATCAGGTAAAAAAGTGTTGGCAAAAATTTTACCGACAAAATTTTGTTGCGAAATTATCTAAATATGTTAGTTTCATTTCTTAACGAGTAAAAATCTATTGTAAATTCGCTAAATATGTATTATTTAACTGATCTTAGACTGGAAGTCATAAGAGATGCATTTGTAACTAAAAAAAATTTCTGAAAATGTTTAGTTTTTTTATCACACGGTCCCTTTATAAGTTGAAAATTTGAATCATTCTCTTTTACTATGAGGCGCACTTATCTAAAGGTGTCTTGCAGTAGTGTTTTACTTACTTTAGAGTCAGCTACTTAATTAAAATAGTTTTAAAATAGAGGTAAGTGGTGTAAGAAAAACATGTACTTTTATACTGATGTCCAAAACAGAATATTTAGCATAACATTATACTTACTTCATATTTAAATATTAATTCTATAAATAATTAATAATGAACATTAATTAAAAAAAACATTAGCCAAGAACGTTTTTCGATAAAAATAAAATCTTTTGCGCAGCACTAAACCGCCATTTTATGCGGCCACATGACGTCACACCCGGCTTCAATTTTTTGTTATGTATATATATATGCCACTTCCATAGGTTTCCTTCTTCATTGATGAAGGTCCACACCCAAACTTAACTTAGCACATCTTTATTCAATTTTTTCTTTTTTTTTATATTCGTCCATTTGGACAGGCTTTTGTCATGACTGTCGTATAATTTACTTTACAATATAAAACTTAATACAGCTTAAACTAACTTAATCTAACCTAACCATCTATAAAGTCGGGATACTTTATGCATGATGTTCCGAAGGAGTTTTGACGACAATGTAGAAGAGCACACTACACACGATATTTACACCATTTTCCACATTTACACTCATATACGAACACCTAATTAATAAAATGCCACGAATTTTATTCAATAGTAGCCATTAAAACACAAATTTTAGAAAATAATCCAAAGAACGGACATGTCTCCTTTTTGTTTTTTTGTCGGTTACGTTATGTGTGTGTGGAAATAGATTGGCTGAATAATTTAATTATTATGTATTGTACCTATTTATGTATATATATGTATATTGAAATTATTGTATTGTAACTTTATATGTATTTATGGGCCATGTTGCCTGAAATAAATTAATATTATTATAATTATTATTTGCACTCCCGCCAAATCTCTTCAATTTTTTGTTTGAGAAGTACTCACATCTCATATCAACTCACTCACTACTCAATCAGATAACCGTTGACTTGTATATAAGGACGAGACATATTGTTCCATACGTACAATTGCTAGTATTATATTAGGCATTTCGACGACGCACACATAAAAATATATCTGTCTCGTTCTTACTCAGCACTGTCACTCGCATGAAAACAGTATAACAGTATTTTAGTGCGTACATAAAGTGAATGAATACGGAAATTAGATTTCACGATTGTACCTACTGACGCCACAGATCCCGCAAAGTATGGCGGATTTTTTATCAGTTCAGTCAGTAAAAAAGTGTTGGGAAAAATTTTACCGACAAAATTTCTTTGCGGAATTATCTAAATAAATTAGTTTTATTTCTTAACGGGTAAAAACCTGTTGTAAATTCGCTAAATATGTAATAATTCACTGATCTTAGACTGAAAGTCTTAAGAGATGCATGAGAACATTTTGTTAGTTACACTAACAAAATGTTCTGAAGATATTTCGTTTTGTTTATCACGCGGTCCCTTTATAAGTTTAAAATTTGAATCATTCTTATTTACTGTGGGGCGCACCTATCTAGAGGTGTGTTGCAGAAGTGATTTAATTACTTTAGAGTCAGCAACTTAATTAAAATAATTTGTAAAATAGAGGTAAGTAGTCTAAGAAAAACGTGTAAAAAACGAAAGAAAAACATTTTGTCATCCAAAACAGAATATTTAGCATAACTTATTTACTATTTAATTATTAATTCTATAAATGAGTAATACTCAACATTAATTACAATAAAATGAGTCAAGAACGTTTATCGATAAATGAAATTCTTCTGCGCAGCACTAAACTGCCATTTTATGCGGCCAAATGACGTCACACCCTGCTTCAATTTTGTGTCGACATGCCACTTCCATAGGTTTCCTATTTCATTGCAGATAACTCAATAACTGTCATTCAGTTCATTCATCTCAGTCAGTGTCAGTCGTGTCAGACGTCAGTAGTGGTGTAAAAGTAACGAAAAAAATACGTACCCGTATGTATTCGTTACTATATATTCAGGACTCGTTACTATCGTATCGTTACTCGTTACTCCTTCCCTCTCCCTGTCCCTCTCGTTACAAATCGAGTTGTATTGCGTACGCGAACAGTATAGAATCCCGGCGCGGCGCATATTGTGTAAGAACTAGTCCATTTACATACTCTTTGGTATTCGTGAGTAACGTTTCGTTACTCGGTTAGTGATGCCAACTCGGGTAAATCCTAATAACTCGAGTTGACTTGAGTTAAAATACGCGTAACTCAAGTTGCAACTCGAGTTAGGCTAATTTTAAAGTTAATGTAAAAAAATTTTTTCGTCCGCCGATATTGCACTTATTTATGTTGTATCTATTAATTGTCTTATCTATGTTGTAGTTAACACATTACAAAGTATAAAACAAAGTCGGGTGTCAACAGGGTGGATTTTATCTATAATTCATGTATAATGTACTAAAGAAAATATGATAATTTTCAAGATTTGGGACATTAAAATAAAGTAAAGTAACTCATGCCGCGTTTGGTTTCGGTGAGACCAGGAGGCCTTCCTCCTTTCCCGATCCTTTCCTATCCTACTCCCGTAAAGGTCAGTAACGCAACGGTAACACTATATGTGTTGCTGGCGTCCATGGGCGGCGCAGGTTGCTTACCATTACGTGACACGCTTGCTCATTTGCCTGCTTATCCCATAAAGAAAACGCTGGCTGAACGATAAGTGATAGATCAAAACCATGTTCTATTCATATCCGCAAGGGCATATGTCTATCTCTTAGGGATAACCCACAGTGACCATTTTTATTTTTTTACTTTTTACGTGAAATAACGACTTATTTACGAAGTGATTTTAAACGTTTCAGCATCAATTTTCATCCAATCAAGTGAAATAAATTGTGCATGTTAATATAGATGATCATGGCCCTTTACAGCATGTAATTTAAACGAAAATTTTCGAAGATATTACAGTATTACCATAGCGGGACAGTAGTTACATCGCATGCAGTGGTACCGGCCAGACGCGTGCCTATAACCCTAAATAGCCCAAATTTAACCTCACGATATCCAAAATTTACAGATTTGTTACTTTAGATGCGGAACAAAGTTCGCCGGGTCGGCTAGTTATCTATAAATGAACAAAAAAATATTGTTCAAACAATTAGACTTGTAGGATGATGCAAGATTGCCTAATTATTTATGCAATGCAAAAGCGGATGGATACAGGAGTCGAGGACCGGTACGATACACGAATATAACGAGTCTTGGAGGAAGGTGACGTCAGAACATTTAAAAATCCACAATTGTGCTTAACAAGAGAGTTATAAAAGTCAAAGAAGCGAGTGAGGCGTGTAAGAATCGTATCCTGTGGCACTCTATTCTCTCTGCCAATCCTGCAAGCGACTTTGCGTGAATTGATATCATTTTAAAACTAAAATTTACAATTTCATTTTGCTACAGGAAATAAATTGGAGATGAAAGCTAATTGACAGAAACAAAGCAAAAAAAGTTATGTTTAAATCTACATAAATGTGACGCTTTGTTTGCTTTGAACGAGTGTAGTCATAAATAATCACGGCTTAAATAAAGTTCCCACTTACTCCGTTCCATGTCGGTTTAGCTAAATATTTCAACTCGAGTTAGAGCTAATCAACTCGAGTTGACTTGAGTCAGGCCCAACTCAAGTTGACTCGAGTTGGTAACTCGCGTTGACTGACCATCACTATTACTCGGTACTAGATGGCATACCCGTTACTCAGTAGGTAATGAATACATACTAGGGATGTGAGATTATTGGAAAAAATCGATTTAATAAAAATCGATTTTTCTTTATGCATTATTAATCGATTCGCTACTAATTGTTTTAATAAAAATAAATAATCGATTATTATGAAAATCGTTTTTTTTCTATTATATAGAATCCTTCATGCTTTTCATATTTAAATAATAAACCTAAGATATTCATATTAACAATTAATCAGATTAAAAATCAAATAAAAAGTATGAACAAAAAAATGTCAAATTCAAAATTAAAATCAATGCAAAGGTTCTTTTAAAGTATTTCTTTTTGTAAGAAATAAGGAAACCAATTATCATTATTGATACGGGGGTCATGTCAAGAGCGTGCACGTCGCGACCCCTGCCGTCCCAGTGGGACGCAATCTTGACCGAAGCAAACTCAGCAGGACGGGCTGCTAGGGCGTGCCCCGTAAGCGACGGGCACCGATTAGCCCCCGTCGGTGCGGCTGCATGCGCATGCGGCGAAGGGGGCCGCCACCCTCCACACAGCGCCAACCCTGGCGGGACGAGGAGAGGGGAGTGCCGTATAGGCACGTGGAATGTTAGAGGTAGTATGACAAGGAAGATGAATGAGATGATGGATGTAATAAATGAGAGATGCCTGGATGCCTTATGTTTGACAGAGACAAAGCGGAAGGGGAGTGAGACCGAGGACCTCCCCTGTGGCATGGTAGCCCTATGGTCTGGAGTGGACCTGTGCTAGTGGGGGTTTTGGAGTCGTTCTCTCCTCCCGCTTTGCTTCGGGAGTGAAAGATTATGAGTTGGTAGGCCCGAGACATCTTTGGGTTCGAATAAAACTGGGGATCACGCGAGTTTTCCTGGTCGCAGCTTATGCTCCCGTCAGCTCCGTGGATCCCCGCGAACTCGAGGAGTTTTGGGAAACTGTTAGGGGTATTCTGGATCTGGTTGAGGGAAATGAAAGGATGATTCTGTGTGGTGATCTTAATGGATGGGCCGGAACCAAGAGAGATAGCCTGGAGGCTGTCCTTGGTCCGAATGGTGACAAGAGAGTGAATGATGCTGGTAAGCCGATATTGGACGTATGCCTGGAATGAAACCTCCTTGTGTCTAACACATTATTCCGTCATAAAGATATTCACACGTATACGTGGAGACGGAATGAACAAAAGAGTATGATTGATTTGATTTTGGTAGATAGTCGTCTCCGAAATACTCTAAGGGATACAAGAGCCTACAGAGGCCCCACTCTTGATACGGACCACTACCTGGTGGTAAGCCGTTTCGTGGGCCTTTTCAAGAAGTGGAGACACTGGCGAGTGCGTACCCATTTCGGAGAGCTTGAAAGGATAAAATGCGAGAAATTAGAAGATGAAGTGTACGGAGTATGTATGTAGACCTAGTCAGTAAAAGACTCAGTGAGACGAGTCTTTCTGACCTAGGCGGTGAAGAATGCTGGGAAAGAATGAAAGATAGTATAGTGCAAAAGAAGTATGTGGTAGTGCAAAGAGGCATAAGATTCTGAGAGGTGATGCCTGGTGGGACGCGGATGTGAAAGCCAGCGTCGAAAGAAAGAAAAAAGCATGGTTGGATTATGTCTCAAGTTTGAATCAGAATGATAGTATGACAGAGAAAAAGTATGAAAGCTACCGCCGCTGCAGGAATGTTACCAAAGCCTTAGTGAAAGAGAAGCGTGAAAGACTAGTTGTGAATGAGGAAGTGAGGTTGACGAGAACTGGCACGATTCTTACACACCTCACGCGCTACGTTAACTTTCTTAACTCTTTTCATGCACGCACGTCGATTTTAGGCTCCAAACATCACCTACCTCCAGAACACGTTCTGTTTGGTCATGGAATGTGTGTCTTCGCTTTTGCATTGTATATCTACTTAGTCAATCCTGCATCATCCCTTTCTTACTTATACCCTGATACTCTCTTTCAATAATAATAAAAATGAAATAAGCACCCCAACAAAATGACAACCTTACTGTGTCAAAAATTAAGTTAACAATCATTACTGTCACAAATGTCCAGTCTTATTTAACATTTGACTAGTATTAAATCAAAATACTTGAAATGACAATTAAAAAAACGAACAACGACGATATGGTCTCAAAAACAAAAATATTAAACAATTCTTCAATTATATAATATTCTTCAATCTTAATAGTCTCGGTGGTCCAGAGGGCAGTGGTCGAGCACCTACTTCTGAATCCGAAATTCGCGGGTTCGAATCCTGACACTGGCTCACACCAATGACTTTTCAAAATTATTTTCGGAAGTTATGTGTGATAAATATTGATGACAGGTAAACTTTGTGCCCAATATGGCAATAGGTTTGCCACCTATTCCATTCGGGACGTAAACATAAATGCGAGACGACTGTTTACAGCCGCTGCCTACACCTTCGAGTAGTTAAAGGCGTGAAGTTATGTTATGTTTTTCTTAAAGTTTAAACATAATTAAAAATAATTGTTGTCACAGATAAGTATTATTTTACATTACACTACCCTAGTATTAAAGTAAAATACTTAAAAAGAAAATTAAAAAACCAATCAATTACTGTATGTTCTCAAAAACAAAAATATAAAGCAATTCTTAGGTTAATCTTAAAGTTTAGGTTTAATAATAGTTACTGTAACCAAAATTTGCTACATCAGAATATAGGTACTAAAGAAATATAATAAATGCCAATGCCAAACGACTTGTAAGTAGTAATGAACTTACTTCGAGTTTTGTCATTCGGCTAATAGATGGCGCTATTTATGAAAATCGATATAATTACGTAATCAATCGATTAAAAATCGATTATTATGAATTTGAAAATTAATTAAAAAGAATTATTATAAGAAAATAATAATCGATTAAAAGAAAAATCGATTATTTTTTAACATCCCTAATTCATACATACGGTTTGCGTAGCTCTGACGTCCTAGACGTCAGTCAGTACTCAGTACTAGTCAGTACAGATTTCTTTCTGGTTTTGTTTGGAAGAGTGTGTGCTTCGATTGTTTGCTATTTAATTTCAATTTTATTTTGCACTCTCCTAAAAAAATATTTCTAGTGATCTTTATATATTCTTAGTCAGGGGTGTACATTTTTTAATTTGTCTGTGCATTTGCAGCAGCATAACTTTTTTTATTAGCTTACAGTTAAAATTAAACAAATTATAACGTATTTTTATTTCATTGTATAAAAATAATAATAAATATTAACTATATATGTGAACTTTAGTGCAGTATAACAGTAATCAAATGCTAATTGCTGCTGAAATATCGATGACAAGTTTATTTGCGGTGTTTTGGAGAGCGCGGTGGGACTATGTTGTTTCTCAGTGCCTTAGCCATCGGTATTCTATCTGGTCTGGAGAATGTCACCACAGAAGTGCCAGTGGGCAGTGAGGCCAGTGTTACAACTAGCCCGGCGACGGTGGCAGAAAGGACTATTAGCGAGATGGGTTTAATCGAGACGACGAGGCTGTCGGGACAGACAGGAGATCTAGTTAACGTGACGATACAGGAAAGACCGTCAATGTGGGATCTGTACCTAAATCACTGTCCAAAGTGGAGACCAGTTAATCATATTTTTTTCCAAGTGGCCAATGTGTGTTTTTTGCTTTCATTCCTGGCTCCACACACTCCTGGTGGTTTGATGTGGTTGCGTGTGGCTCTGATGCTAGGCTGCGCCTTTAGCGGTATGTGGGCGTGGAGTATTGAGTGCTATTTAGATGCTGTCCTGTGGAATAGTGCTTTCATTGTGATAAACTTCATTTACTTTTCTATTCAGTTTTATTTGATGCGCCCCATCAAGTTTCACAAGGACATTGAAGAGGTAATTACCTACTTATTTATTCTATTGCTTTTCTGTGGTATTTATTATCTTGAATCTAAGGCCAGCAGTCTGTCCATATTTTATATATACATGGCAGATTTTGTTTTTTTATTGTCCGGAGCTTATGCCCTGGCCCACAGATTTTCCCCTAACATTATCAGGGACCTAGAGGATCTAATCTTTCTAAAGCTTATGTTTTTACTAATTTCATTATAAACAAAAGTTCCCATGATAGTTTAGTAACAATATTAATCAATGATTACAATAATAATAATTGCACCATAGCAGAAATTATATCTTATTGTATGAATATGTTCGTGGATGTTTTAGCCATATCAGGCTGCTGCAATTGCTATGAAAATTCCTTTCATCTTCTTTGTTTTTGTTTGTTTATTTTATGAATCTTTTGTAGTGGTATACTAAGGGTTTATTATTATTGTTGTTGTGGGTATATTTTTGTACATAACTATGTTTTTTATTGTTATAAATATTACATTTGTTTCTATAATTCAAGTTATACATTTAATATAATAATCTAATATATAAAATTCTTGTGTCACATTATTAGTTACCATCATACACATCTGATATGGCTTGACTGATTCTCATGAAGTTTTGTGTGACTATCTGGTAGGTCTGAGTAAAGGACAACATCTAGTTTTAATTTCCCTAAATGTTAAGTGTAGCTAATTTTTTAAAATAATCTTTAAATATTTCTTTGTAAAACAGCATATAAAAATACATACAATCCTGACGTTTTACCTCTCTATGATCAGCCTATTGTTAATTTGTTAGTCAAAAACTGCAATATTTTTTAGTTAAACAACATTTGCTGGATCAGCTAGTTATAATATACATAATGTCTTTCCTACATTAAATATCCTGCCAAAATTTGCTGCAAAGAAATTGCCTTTAGCAGTGAGTAAAAATACTGACTGCTAGCTCATTAGACTTCCTGTTCATAAATGAAATCTAATTAAAATGATATGCAAATAAAGTAATATCCATCTTGGTAATTAAAAAATGGATATTTATTTCTTAGATTTTCGTGAATCACACTCATAACATTGAAACACTTTGTTATGGATTACATCGCGTTTATTTAGAACTTATTTTCTATTTATTTCCTGATGTTGCAAACTCTTTACTCTTCTGAAAAGTTGTTTCAATGTTATAAACAATGGATACTACATTGACTATGTAAAATTAATATTAAAAACGATTTGTCTTTCGTTTTGCATATTACACAAATATAATGAAGGGGAATTTAACGCAACACTCTTAGGTAAATATTATTTACCTTAATTTGCTTGCTCATGACCACGGCCAGTGCAACCTGGCCGAAATGTCAAGCAAATCAAGGTAAATAATATTTACTTAAAAATGACGTGTTTCCCGTTCATTATATTTAAGTGAATATTATCAAAGATTTTGTATGCTCGTGACTTGTGTACATGCTTCCATCTATCTTCAGTCTAGGCACAAAATTACTGTTTCTTGATTGTCAAAGACAATTATATTTTGTTCAAATAAGTCTTACGGTAGCACAAAGCGTGAACATTTCAATAACATGCGTGTGAAACTACATACAAAAGCTAATAAAAATTGTATCATTATAAAAATATGTTTGTATTATTAATTAAAACAATAAGCAAAAATAATACAGTAATGTTATAGTCATAAAAAACATTCAAAAATAAAAAGCTAATAAAAAACTTAAATTACTTTGATATTGTTGATTAGGTGATATTTCTGAGATAATCTGGTGGTCGACACTTCAATTTTGTGATACATACATAACTCCACGCCTTTTCTACTCGAAGCTGTGAACAGCGGCTGATAAGCATTGACTAGCCGAATCGTTACGTCCCAAATGGAATACATGGTGAAACCTAGTGCACAACTACAACCTAGTGTACAAAGGGCACAAGGTATTTTTCCTTCCAGCATCCAAATGAAATTCAATAAATCAGTTTATTTATCGCTGGTATTGCTTGCGAGAAGTTACAGGCAAAGCTGAATTGAGTAGTAAAAACTGCATAAAAATCGGCGTTGCACGATACTATACCCAGTGAATTATATTGATACGACCGTTGATCTAAAAATTATGTAATAATTATGCAATATTTATTCCAAGATAAAATTTAACAAGTTAATAATCTTTAACCACATAAATTATTGCATCATTAGTTAAATTACCGTTGTACAAGATAGATAACATTTCGCACTGTTATGAGCCTCTAGGAAAATGGTTTTTTAAAAAAGAAATTATAAGACTTGATTATTAATTAGGACAGCCGTCGTATTAGGAAGTTGGAATGAGACTGATGTGTGGATGGACGGTCTGTGCGGACATAGCGGCAAAATGCTGATGTAGCATAGTGGAGTGCAGGGATGGCCAAAAGGGGTACATTGTATGTCTATAACACCTCCCCGGGTAAGACTAAACATCGGGGTTGTTCATCGATGTTTAGGAAAACTTCTACGGAAGCTTACACATTTCTCCTGATGCTGGGAGATGATATATTTTCCATTTCTATGGGGTGTTTGTTTATTTTGACAGGGATTACAGGTTCAGGGTCTGGAGTATGTTCAGATGGTGAATCTATTGAAACTGAGCGGGAGAGTTTGGGAAACAGATGGGAGAGACGGCTGTTTGATTTAATACATAAAAATATTTTATACATACAAAATAGAACAATCAAAATTATTATTATTAATGTTACGATGGAGTAATGAGTCTCATATTTAATTAGAGTGTGCTCATTTAAAATTTTGTTTGTGTCGTCAGACAAGGATTTTAATTTAGAATTATCTTGTGTAAAAATATCTAGATCGATATTTTGTAACTTCAAATGGCGCTCATTACTCGTTAACTTATTGCTAAACTTACTTAACGTACAACATGAATCGTTTATTAAATTAAAGTCAGAATGGACAACAGTTATGTTCCATTTTATACTATTAAATTTAGGTATCAATTTTGTGTTCTTACAATACGCGATACAATTATTCGGAATACTTAGAATTCCTGTGCCAATGATGTTCAAATCATTTATCCTTTTATCACGACATTCAATATGTAATTTACTTTTTTGCGATTGTATATATATCCAACTATTGTTATGGAGTGGTTTCCACAAGTTTATGGATCCATGAATAAAATCGGTTTTGCACTGCACTGGTAAAACACTTATCACTTTTGATATTAATTCACTTTCACAGCTCGGGTTCGCACTCGTAGGGAACACCGACGGGACGTCGCAGACGTACTCGTATCGGCTTATCGCTATGCATTCCTTAAGTGAGTCAAGGTTGCAGTATTCTGTTTTGTCTTTGGTCATTGCAATATATCTATTACTTGGTATTACAAAGCTGAAGGAAGATGGATTTACATTGTCGTGTGGAATGGGTAACGCTAAGTTATGAAATAAATTGTATTCCTTATGGGACACTAAAGGTATCTTCAAAATAAAAACGATCTTATTGTTTACACTATAACATACTAATCTAGAAATATTCATAAGTATATGAATATTATTTAATGCTAGACTTACAGGTAACTTAACATCTACAGGCAAATATCTATAGTTATCGACAATTTCTTGGTACAAATGTGTGGGTGATAACATGCTCGGATGCAGGATGTTTTGACTGCACATAGTGATAGCATTCGTAATATCTTGTAATTGAAATGAAAGTGTGAGTATGGAAGCTTCTAAACTGTTTAAAATGGAATTCATATTTGTTTTAATAATTAATTCGTTAGAAATGATTGTAAAGTTTTTTAATTTTAGCGAGAGATTGTCGATAGCTTGGTTGAGGCTGGCCTCATTAAGTTTTATTTCGTGTAACGTGGTATTAAATTTTGATAATATTGATGAAGTCACTAAAATATTTTCTTTCATTAATGAGCCCAGTCTTTCTTGCGTATTTTCAATGTTTCTAATGGCGTTGTCATACTTGACAGCGTCATCTTCGTTTAAAGTACCAAATATGGTTTTGGAGAGAGTCCCAATACCCCCTATCCAGGCGGCTCGTTTGAACCTCTTATCGACTAAGTGTGATATCGCAGAAAATTCGGAAACGATATCCTGATATCTCACAGTTAGTGGTTGTAGAGTATTGTGACATTCGAGCTCGTTTGAAGTTTCGATTTCAATTTGGTTGCATATGTGCCGTAGTGTGCCTAATACTGAGTTGATATTTTGTATATGGTGTTCGATATGTGATATATCGAATGATGTGACTATATCTAAGTTGCTTACGCGAATTTTGAGCTCACCAATTGGGTCAAAGTATATGCCAGGGCTGGTGTTGATTTGTTGGGTAAATTCCGAGCGACCCTGTGCCAGTATACTGCAAGTAAAGGAGATGTATGCCTATATAATATTTGCCTCTACACTACTTATATTAAAACGAAGTATATAATTATGTTAATAAGTTTAAATGTATGTACTTTAAAATAAAATAATGTAAAATAAATTTGTTTCGTTAAACTAATCATTTGTAAATATATGTATATATAGGTATATAAACTGATAACTCAGTTTGCGATTTGTCCAGGCTTTACTGTGTTTCCACATGCTTCACTTCGTCGAAGTGATGTCTTACGTGTCTTCTATTAATGAGTAGTGATAACGTATTGTTGCCATGTATTTTAACGATCTTATACGGGCCTTTCCACAGAGGTGATAAGGCTTTGCGGAGCCTAAGATGATTTTTTAACATGACGTACTCGCCTACTTTGTACACAATTTGGCGAGTGTTGGTATCATAGTAATTTTTTGAGTATGTTTTCGATTTTTGAATAAATTCCACAGCTCTATCCCGGGTATGTTTCAGACGGTGTTTTAACATTTTTACGTATTCCGGATATGTGGTCTCCGAACAATCATTATAAATGGAGTCCGGTATTCGTGGCTTGTGTCCGAACAATAACTCGAAAGGTGAATAATGTGTAGTAGAATGTACCGCGGTGTTATACGCCAACATGGCAGTATACACGTATCTCGGCCAGTTATCTTGATTTTCATTGACATAGGATTTTAGGTATTCTTTAAGAGTAGAATGCGATCTTTCGAGAGCGCCCTGCGTCTGTGGGTGATAGGGAGTCGACCAGAGTTGCTTGATTTTTAGAAAGTCGCATGTCCTTTTAAAAAGTTCGGCTGTGAAATTTGTACCTTGATCGGTGAGAATTTGTTTGGGTATTCCAAATACGGTTATAAAATGTAAGAGGCTTTCGGCTGATTCTTCGGCAGTGGTGCTTCGAAGAGGGTAGGCTACAGAATACTTCGTGAGATCGTCTTGCATGGTTAGAATGAATTTGAGCTTTGCAGTGCCGGATTCAGGTAATGGCCCTACAATGTCGATAGATACTCTCTCGAACGGGGAAGTTGAAGTGGACGTTATTGTCATTGGGGCTCTGTTAATTTTGCGTAGAGCTTTGTTAGTTTGGCAGGAAGAACATTTTTTTATATAATTTTCGATATCGCTACGCATATTCTTCCAGTAGAATTTGTCTTTGATGCGGCTTAGCATTCTTATTGCTCCTAAATGTCCTGATATTGGAATATCATGATTTTCTTTGAGAATCTTTGGTATTTCATTTAGAGCGGGGTATATAATTTTGTTATGATAAATATGGATATTTATATTCGTTCTGTCGAATAAATAGCTGAACATATTATATATTTTAGTGAAGGAGTGTTTATCAAAAGGGTTTCTAAAATCAGAGGTACTGATCTCATGAATCGTAGGATAGGACAAAATAATTTCGTCACGAGCGCATTTCAGTGATTTAAATATATCGGGGTAAGAATGGTCATCAAAATGGTGCACCTTAGTAAAAAGGAAAAGAAAAGTTTTATTTTCGATATTAAGTGGTAAAAAGGAGTGAAGAGATCTTTCTTGTTTCAGGAATTCCTCTCGTTTACTGATTGGACAGTTATCGAGGATTTCTTGTACATAGGGCATGGACTCGTCCATGTCTATTGACGTAGGTATAATTACTAAGTTTTGCGCCCCTTTGAGTAAATGCTCATTGTGTTCTGTGATAAAAGTGTTTCGTGATGTTTCAGGTGACTTTAAGAATTTACTATATGTGTCATCGTGTGAAGGTGTGATTTCTGTGATTGAAAGGTTTTCTATATTTGGTAGTGAAGGGACTGGTGAGGTTGTTTGATGCTGTTCAGTTTCAGTTTGCGTTTCTATTGATGTCGAAGGAATGTCAACAGGTCGTACAGGTTCTATAGGAGTTGAGTCGTCTAGTAGGTTGAGATCGATATTTAGGTCATCAGTTGGGCTACAGGCAGTACCTAAAATTTCTTCAAGGCTCTCCTGTGAAAATTCTGGCAGAGGAGATTCTGTAGAGGTTGGTTGAGCGTCATCGATAATATTAGGATTGAGGTCATTTTTATTTTCAGGAAGGATAGGGTTTACGGGGTATCTAGAGAGTGCGTCAGCAGCGGAATTTAGTTTGCCTTTACGGTAGACAATTTCGTAATCATATTCTTCTAGTTTTAACCGCCAGCGTTGGAGTTTGCTGCTGGGGTCTTTATGGTTAAAGAGCCACCTTAGTGGTCGGTGATCAGTGACGATTTGGAATTTGTTTCCATAGAGATAAGGACGAAACGTTTTGCAGCCGTAAAGTATAGCCAACAGTTCCTTTTCTGTCGTACTATAATTGCACTCACTTTTGTTAAGAGTTCGTGACGCATATGCTACAGGTTGATCTTTTGCGATTTGTCCCTGTGAGAGGATGGCTCCCACAGCATGGTTTGAAGAATCACAAGTGAGAATGAAGGGTTTAGTAAAGTCGGGATATATTAATAAGGGTGCAGTTGTCAGTTTTCGTTTCAAAGTGTCAAAGGCGAGTTGTTCCTGGTTTTCCCATTTAAAGGCTACATCTTTCTTTAAGAGACTAGTAAGGGCTTTGGCTGTTTTAGAAAAATCAGGTATGAAACGACGATAATAGGAAACAAGTCCAAGGAATGATTTTATATCTTTGGGTGATTTTGGTACGGGGAATCTAGTAACTGCGTGGATTTTGTCAGGATTGGGTTTTACGCCTTGTTCGGTTATGACATGGCCTAGGTAACATACTTCATGACGGAGAAACTCACATTTGTCGGGTTGTAGTTTCAGGTTGTGGTTTCTTATTCTTTGAAAAATAGATTTAAGGTTTGAAATATGGGAATGCAAGTCAAAACCATGGCATACGATGTCATCCAAATAGACGAAGCATCTGGTACCTTGCAGTCCCGACAGAGCTGAGTTCATTAATCTTTGAAACGTCGAAGGAGCGATTTTGAGACCGAATGGCATTCTAGTAAATTGAAAATGTCCTTCTGGGACAGTAAAAGCAGTTTTGGATTTGTCGGCCTCATTTAATAAGATTTGATGAAATCCGGATGCGAGATCTAGGGTGGAGAAGTATTTGCTGTTACCTAGTTGGTCTAGGATTTCTGTGATCGGAGGTATAGGATAAGTGTCACCAATGGTAATGTCGTTTAGTTTTCGATAGTCGATCACAACACGCCATTTCTGCGTGTTTGATGCGTCAAGTTTCTTTGGCACGACCCATATAGGGGACGACCATGGAGAGTCTGATGGTTCAATAATATTTTGTTGAAGCATCTTGTCTATTTGGTTTCGCACTTCGGTTTTGTGGACTTCAGGAAATCGGTAAGTTTTAGTGTGGATAGGTATGTCGGTTGTAGTTTTAATATCATGCCTGAGCGCATTCGTGAAGGTGAGTTTTTCGTCAGGTAGGTGGAAGATATCAGAAAATTCAGAACATAGTTGGAAAAGGGCGTCTTTCTCTTCGCTATTCAGGTGACTAACACGCAATTGTTTTAGTACTTCGTCGGTTCTAGTAGCGCAGTTAGATGTGATATGATTCAAGGAACTAGTGTTGAGAAGGTGTTCTGGGAATTGTTGCAAGGTAATAGGAATAAGTTCTAAGTTTAGGTTTGAATTTAGTGTGAAAGGTTTTTCTGAAGTATTTACAACCGATATGTTTATCCTGTTGTTTTTTTTTACTTGAACAATGCTATTAGCGATTAAGAGGGTATTGGAGAGTTTCTGATCAAGAACTAGTCCTGTTTTTAGTTCGGGATTACGGACAGAACATTCAATAATGGTTTCAGTTCTTGGAGGAATTAAATATGCAGGATCATGGAAATATAATTTAAGGGATGATTTACCGAGATGGAGTAGGTCATGGGTGTAGTCGATGTTACAGCTAAATGCGTTGAGCATATCGGAGCCTATTATTCCGTCGTAAGGTAGATATATTTTATCAGTTACATGAAATTTATGTGCTATGTTGGATTTTGGTAGGTGCAATTTTAATTGAAAGTGACCTCTGGTTTCTATAGCTTCTTCAGAGGAGTCTATACCTTTCAATTGGATTTTGTTATTAACTAGCTTTGGATATTTCTGCAAGGAAGAGTGTTTTATTAAGCTTACTGATGAACCTGAATCTACCAGTAACGATAAGGGAATATCGGATACAGCCGAATCAACGAGCACATGAGGCAGTAACATCGTTGCAGGATTATTCGTTATTTCGAATACATTGGATTCAGTGATTTTTTGCAGTTCAGATTTCTGCTTGGATACAGTGGATATTGGCAAACTAGTATTTTGCCTGGATTCAGTGAGTTTTGGCAGTTTAGTATTCTGCTTGGATACAGTGGATATTGGCGAACTAGTACTTTGCCTGGATGCAGTGAGTTTTGGCAGTTTAATATTCTGCTTGGATACAGTGGATATTGGCGAACTAGTACTTTGCCTGGATTCAGTGAGTTTTGGCAGCTCATCATGTACCGATGGCTGCACTGGATTTGAGAGAGTCGTATGTTGACGCCCATGTAGCGGGGTCAGTTTGGGTTTAGCGATAAGATTTGGGGTGTCGTTTCTTAGTTTGTAAGGTCCCGTCCGACACCTAGGCGAGACGGTTACTCGTTTTTTGTTACAGAGTCGACGGTGTCGTAGCCGTCAGTTATTTCTACATAATTCTGGTCATCAGGGGTATCGTGGATTACATGGATTCGTTGAGGTGTCTTTGAAGGACCTTGTTCGATTCTGAACCGTTCATTGTTGTATTGACGTTTGCGACATTGTTCTAAGGTATGGCCGGGGGCCTTGCAATATCTACAAAATAGGTTCGAGGAGTTATTATTATATGAACGGTTTGAATTTATGCCGGAGTTTGCTTGGTTAGAGTTCGCGGACGGTGATTGATTTTGGGTTCGGCGTGTAAATGAGTTGTTATTTGATTTCGGAAAAGCTGTCCTTTGTTGAGGTATAGATGGGCCTGACCGTTGCCTAGCTAGAGATTGCTGGATCTTTTCTTCGCAAATTGCTATGTTAATAGCTTCGTTTAGCGTTTTATTCGGCTTACATCTAACTATATCGGAAATGCGGGGTGTTAGACCCATTTGGAAATGATGGAGGGCTAGTTCCTCCATGGCTGCGGTTCTTCCTATCATTTCTCTACTTTTATTACCGTGTGTTAAGGATATTTCTGTTAATAGTTGTGATAGGCATGTCTCGATTCTAAGAGCATACTGACTTACGGGTTCGTTAATTTGTTGCTTACACTCTTGTAAGTCTGTGAGAAGATGTGCGTAGTGTTTTCTTTCGCTGAATTGCATTTTTAAGAAGTCTTTTAACTGTTGCCAGTTACTAAATTCTTTAATAGAGCAGGCAGTTTCTGCCTTGCCCTCTAATTGGCACAATATATATTTAAACAAAATGTCCTTTTGAGTCTCGGAAGCTAACTCGTAAGCATTGTTGCAATTTACTAAAAATGAATTGAGTTTTTCTCTACACCCGTCGAAAGGTTTTATGAACTTTAATAGTGTAGACAAATCGACTTCTAATTTGGATACAATATTTCTTTTTCTAGATCTAGTGCCTGGTCCCTGTGGTGGAGGACAGTGAGTTTGGTCCTCCTCCTCAGTGTCTGCCGTGATTATAAATTCGGGCTTTTCGAATTTAGGACTCTGTGATCTCTCAGCCATTTTGAATATTTATAGTAGAATGATAATAATAGATTAAATGATAACTAAATTTGAATTTAAACACGTCAATTGAAACAGAGTACACAAAAGAAAATAAAAATACAAAGCAAAAATACAAAGTAAAAGTACAAAGTAAAATTACAAAGTAGAAGTACAAAGTATGTAAGTAAAATGATTGCAATGACCAAGTATGAATAAAGAATAACTCACAGGAATGATAGCGCGATAACAGTCTTCATCCTGTCTCGGAGATTTCGTAGAATTTTGCAGTTGTATCTGCGTAGGTGCCGTATCACCGCGACCACAGTTTCTTGAAGGAGTCGTGTCACAGTATCGGAAATTACGCGGCAGTAGGATAATATTCTTGGAATTAGTTGGGAGCTGGCTATAGCACGGTTTATGCCCAGCAATGGGCCTTCCACAATAATCTTCTTGAATATGAACACACAATGTTTTAGATTGTTTGGCAAACACGCACAACGCACTTGCGTCGTTTTATTTAAAATTATAAAGTTTTATGTATTTTGAAAAACTTTGAGACACTGTCACACACACGCGTCGATTTTAATTGAGACGTTCCGGGGATTATTTTTTCAATCCCTTTACGCTGCCACCAAATGTTATGAGCCTCTAGGAAAATGGTTTTTTAAAAAAAGAAATTATAAGACTTGATTATTAATTAGGACAGCCGTCGTATTAGGAAGTTGGAATGAGACTGATGTGTGGATGGACGGTCTGTGCGGACATAGCGGCAAAATGCTGATGTAGCATAGTGGAGTGCAGGGATGGCCAAAAGGGGTACATTGTATGTCTATAACAGCACGTTAAAAAAAGGCATATATATATACATAAGTTTTCAATTTAAAGTTTTGGGAAAGAGTTCGAAACGTCGGGAAATAAATAAAAATAAGTAATAAATAAACGCGATATAATCCTAAAAGTTGTTTTAATGTTATGGGCGTGATTCGCGAAAATCTTAGAAATAAAAAGAACATAACATAACATAACTTCACGCCTTTTGTTACCCGAAGGTGTAGGCAGCGGCTGTTAAGCCTCGTTTCGCCGTTATGTTTACGTCCCAAATGGAATAGGTGGCGAACCTATTGCCATACCGGGCACAAAGTTTGTTAGTCATCGATATTTATCACACATAACTTCAGAAAACAATTTCGAAAAGTCATTGGTGTGAGCCAGTGTCTGGAATCGAACCCCGGACCTCTGGATCAGAGACCGTGCGCTCGCCCACTGCGCCACCGAGACTACATAATACATAAAATACATAAAAAGAAATAAATAGTTAATTAGCAGTTAATATATACATTTCATTTGTTCTGCGATATTGGTCATAATGTTAATACAGAGATTTTAAATGTTCATATTGAAAATTTACTACCTTTGTTTAATGCCATTTTTGTTTTCAACATGCGAAATGCTATTTACTTTTCTTATAAAGCATCAGAGTTGGTAGGTAGCAGAGAATGTACGAGTAATCCTCCTTTAAAGCGCGCAGTTCGCGACGTCTAATAGTAATGTTACGTTTGAAATTAAAAATGTGCAAAATCTTTAAAAAGTGCAGATACATTGCGAGATACAAGTGGGATAAGTATCTTTATTTCATAGGTCTTAAAGGACACTTAAAATAATCATAACGACAGGATACAAATATTTTTATGGTCATTTAAAAGTATAAAACCCTGTGAAGGTGACAATGTCGAATATCACCTACTGCTATATCGGAAATATATTAAAGATTAAAGAGACTGTGTACTATAACTGTTCCTGCCTATTAATTCTCGAAGATAAATACGAATTTGTGTTTTAAATAAAATACAAATAGTCATACTAAGATAAGTAAACTTTTCTATACACTACCTTTTTACCCTATGACATGGCAAATGGTTATTATTCCCAAGGTACGTTGATGTCAGCAGGCGCCCGGTCATAAAACCACAGACAAAACTTACGACAACTTCTTTACTTCAAAAGGAGGAGGAAGGAGGTTATGCCGACCCCACTTAGAGTGGGGTAAGGGCAGGAAAATAATGAGTGGCGAATAGTTAATGTTATCTATGGCTGCACATATCCACGGGAGTATCATATTGCTGACATTTAGAAGACCTAGTTCTGAGCTAATGGCGGTTTTCCTAAAATTCATAATTTTAATATATGTAAACTCTATTATTTCCGGGCCTATAGCACTATCCATTTATCAAACGGCTTATATCTTATTTTAATCGGCTCACAAAAGAATGCAATTTAAATTATGTGTAAATCTAAAACTTTATTATAGTAATAATAAAAAAACTTGCTATTCTTTTTAGGTAAATATTATGTTGCTAAAATTTATTGGATAGACTATTGAGATAAGGTATTTCGTCTATTATTCAGCTATAAAACCGCTTCTGTGAATGGAAATAAAGTTCTTACAACATTAGTTATATTATCAAAATATTTGATGTATACAACTTTATTAAATTGGCTATTGACTCACACGGGTGTTATAGTCACCATTCACGTTTTAATAATACATTATAAGTGTGCTTAATCATACTTTTAATTCTAAATAATATTAATTTGTAATGTAAGTAAAGCAAATTTCAAGAAGTGATTTAATTGAACGTGTTAGAACCCGCGATCCTTTCATTACGGGTCAGTAGGGCAAGACAGTGTGAATGACCTCTGTCTGTATGACGTCACGTGACGTCACGGAACTCCACCATTTACCACCCGCCCGAAGGTTGGACACGGTTGCGCGTAATGTATGTAGCGAGACATTGCACTATCGACTTTAAATGCACACGGAAGGCAGAATATGTCAAGCTTACACGCCAATGTGCAATTTCCTTTTCGATAGAGCAACTTTTAAAACTTGTCGAGCTGATGTTCCAGTGCTAACCTTATTACTCCATCTGTCTGAGATATTGATAGTAACAATATTAAGCAATCCAGGCGTAAAAAAAAAAAATTTTTATAGCAAAAATAAACAATAAATATAAAGGATTTTGATGTATTCTATAATATTTGGGTACAACCTTAAATTTTGTGTGATTATAGACAAATATGGATACAAAGATAAAGAATATTTAAGTACTAACGTAGTTTATTATATTACTAGCTGACCCGGCGAACGTTGTTCCGCATCAAAAGTATTATCTGCTGTCCCGCTATGTTAATACTGCAATATCTTCGAAAATATTTGTTAAAATTGCATGCTGTAAAGGGTCAGGATCATCTATATTACATGCACAATCTATTAAACACACTTAATTGGATGAAAATTAATACTGTAATGTTTAAAATCGTCTCGTAAATCGGCCATTATTTCACGTAAAAAGTAAAAAAATAAAAATGGTCATTGTGGGTTATCCCTAAGAGATAGACATATGCCCTCGCGGACTTTTTTGAAGACCTTTTAAAGGTGTATAATAATGTAGTACGTTGTTTTGATTTATCTCTTAGGGTTCAGGCAGCGTTTGCGATTAAAGTTCTAAATCTTGAAAATTATCACTTTTTTTTTGCTACACTATACATGAATTATAGATCAAAACCACCTCGTTCACACCCTCTCACTATTAAAAAAACGATATAAGGGGACAGACAGCGGAAAGTGACTGTTTTATACTATGTAATGATTAACATCAACTCCATCCATCTGCCAATAAATAGGAAAGAGGCGTGCGCTGAGAAAAATCTTACGTATACACGATTTGTTTATGAGGAGTGAACTTAACAACATTTTTTTTATGATTATCTATCTAATCCGTCGAAAAGTAGATTAATCTACTGTTGTTTATGGAAGTAAATATTTTGGGTGCCGCATATAATTAGAAACCTCTGAAATATATCTATTGCCTTCGCAAGGGATAATTTTCCCGGACGTATCTGTGGGTAGAAGCTAGTTGTAAATATTATTAGTATAACGATTTTAAGTTAATAATTTAATGTCACTTTGATAGAAAGAAGATTTGGGAACGCACAATTTAATATTTTATGTGGCTTATGAGTTTATGTAAACTGTATTATATAACATAATAGTGTATTGTTGTAAGTAATTACTGTTTTAGATAGAATATCTTTTACAAGAACTGAAACAGACAGTGTTTGATGAATAAAAGAATGTATAAATAATTCATAACTTTCTCATGTTACATCACACTTTAGTTATTATTACTTGCATCTTTACGGTTAGAATTTTTTAAGGAAACTAGCTAATTGATCACAATGTAAATAGTGGCACCTAGACTCAAAACAAAGTAACTATTTTGTATCTTCATACCCGCTGAAGGTGTAGACAATGGTAGTTGAGTTATAGATCGTAAAAAAGATCTTTTTGTTATTTTCTATAATACTTAATCCTAGATAACTTTCGCAACTGTTTTTTCTGCCAGGGTTTTTAAAAAACCACCACCTATGGTTTGTGTCTGCCGTCCTTGCTGATTACATTATTTTATTATTGAACACGCAACGCAGTCAGTAGGTTCAGCAACACAGTATCAATCCTTTGCACACAATATTGCTCCCATATTATGAATGAATATTTTTTTACACATGTATATCTTCACGCTGATTCCCATGCGGAGTGGAATCGAAAAATTAAACGCTAAAATAGTAGATTCATATGCAGCTTATTCGCTTCTTATTATACAGATCGGTATTAAGTATATCTCCTAAAACTGTCTTCCGATGAAATAGAATCAAATTGGTCGTGGTAAAAGTGCCTTCTCCTGCCTGTACTCCCGAGTCACCCCTTACTTTGTATCATGTTAATAGTCCTCGAAAGGGGGCGCTCAAGTATTGTAATTTCGGGCCAAGAGGTTTCTTGTAAAACTTTACGGTGCTCTAGGTGGGTGGCTCTAGAAATCGCTTGTTTTATCTGTTATCATAGCTAACGCGATTAAAACAATTACCAAGGTATTTTATCGACTTTCTGGTATTTCGCGCAACATACGTAATTCCGTTCTGTTTTAGATATAAAAATAGTCGCGTTTTGCAGAAAACTTTCAGGTTTGTACATTTTTTTTCATGGGATAGAAGGGCTTGCGTGTCACCTGATGGTAAGCAATCAACGCCGCCCATGGACATCAGCAACACATATAGTGTTACTGTTGGGTTGCCAACCTTTAAGGGATGGGGAAGTGGGTGGGCTTCCAGGTACCTCTCTCACCGAACGAAACGCGGCATGAGCCACTTTACGTCGGTCTTCTGAGAGGTCGTGGTATTTCACCGGTCGAGCCGGCCCATTCATGCAGCGAACCACAGAAATAGATCAAGATAGAACGGCCGCGATGTCATATTTCCATACATTTCGAGCGTGTCACTTTTTTGAGAAACCACGCCCACAGCGTGACGTCATTTTCATTGTGAGCGGGGCGACTAGTTAGGAGACACACACATTAGATTATCGATGGTAATATCGGCAACGTGTGTTAATTTTATTATTTTTATATTTTACCAACTTTATTGATTTTCTGTAATGATAATCATAGAAAGTAAAACATGTTAAATACTTTAATACGACATATTAAAGCCTAAAACATATTTTTCCAACAGTATATAAAATTTAATTATAAAATATTTTACTGTCCTTGAAACTATTAAATAACGAAGCCGAACGTCTACATATACCTCGGTTACTGCCCATTTGAGAAGAACGAGATGATTTTCCATCGGCGATTGGTCAAATTGGTGAAAACTTATACTGTCAAATAAACTGCTGCCAATGTAATTACGAAACACTGGTTGAAATTTGTGGTGTTAGAATAAAGTAGGGACAAAGCAAGATATGAGCTGATACTCAAATTATTATTGAATTAATCTATCGATAAGTCCTAAGACTCAACGATACATGGAGTGCCCATCTCTAACATTCGAAGACCAATCACAGCGATTAACAGACACAGCGATCAACTGGGAGGTGTATTGTGTATTTCGTTCGATTCGACGTACATTACGCGTATAATTTATACGCGCAATGTTTTTGTATACGAGCGTTGAATGCGGACAGCAATGGATATTTATCATAACGAAAAAATATACAACTTGTGATCGTAATTATTGAACATAGTAAAAGTAAAACAATAATTTATAATCTCAAAAAAATACTTTTTACTGATTTTCTATACTTACTGATCATACGAAATATTTCCTTTTTTCATATTTGCTTCACTACTTTTGTTTTTACAATTTTTCACAGCATAATAAGGCATATATGTGACGTTTTATCTATTTTTTTACGTCCTGAACGCAGGGCAGGAACGCTCGTTGCGTAATGAGAGCGAGTTTCGAAAAGCATGCAATATAGTGCATGGTTTTGGCACGCTTGCCACGCCTATTCGCCGTTCTATCTTGATATATTTCTGTGATCAAGATAGAACGGCCGCGATGTCATATTTCCATACATTTCGAGCGTGTCACTTTTTTGAAAAACCACGCCCCCAGCGTGACGTCATTTTCATTGTGAGCGGGGCGACTAGTTAGGAGACACACACATTAGATTATCGATGTTAATATCGGCAACGTGTTGTTAGCTTCCGGAATAAGAAAGTCTTTTTAAAAAATATTAATTTTATTTGCACGGAAAATACAGTTTACACAATATGGTATAGAACAAAGACAAAAGGAATTAGAAGATTTTAAACTTGACTGATCGTGTCAGAGGTTGCACCCGAACTAACTACTAATTGCTTAAGATCTAGTACATTGTGCATCAGAGGCTTCTTTCAGAGGCCTCTTGCTGACACAGCGTTATGTAGCATATCTCTATACATTCTGGAGATATAACACCTCCCCCCTATAAGAGGGAACTCATTTTATATAATATGAGTTTCCTAAAAGAAAACAAAATATAAAATCTTATGAAACTAGGACTTAAAATTAGAAAGATTATACAACAATAATTAATTAACTTAGTCTAAACTAGAGACAGAGATTTCTTCAGGTTCCTTTGTTCTAGGAGGAGACCCTTTGAAATAGTAACGGAATTTGTTAAATTTTACATATATAAAATAAATCAGAAATAATAGGAATAGAATTGACAATATTATGGATATGATTGGGAAGCTAACATGATTAATAAAAGGGTTTACATTTTCCATTGTTCCAATATTTTGTAATATGTCATCGGTTTGTAATTCGATAGATTTTAACTTATCTAAGTTTAAAGTTTTTATTTTAGAGAATTGAACATTTGATTTAATTTTATGAAACATATTTAAATTACAGCAACTATCATTAATTATATTGAAGTCGGAAGATATGGGAAGAATATTTAAATTTGGATAGGTTTTCGATACAAGTTTCAGATTTTTATAGAAACCAATACATTGGGGTGGTACATTAATTACACCTGTACCCTTTAATGTATATTCAGAGACAGTGTTATTGCATTCTATAGACATCTTAGTAGGCTTGGTCTGTACAAAAATCCATTTATTATTATTAAGTTTATGCCAAATGTCTAGATTACCAAATATGATCTTATATGGACATATTTCAGGAATTGACGACAAAGTTTTAGTAATTAATTCTATTTCACAAGATGGGTTATTAAGACCAGTGTATATATCAGTAATTTCACAAAGGTAAGTTTGAGTCGGAATTGTCTTACAATTATTGAGGTCCTTTAAGTAAGTGTAACTTGATTTGTCTTTACTTAAAACTAACAATTTTTCTGAAGGAATTATCATAGCAAAAGAATTTGGCTTATCGTGTAAATGTGGAGTTGGTAAGGGTATGTTTCTATAAATGTTATATTCTAGTAAATCAACTAAAGGTAGCTTAATTATAAACATGAGCTTAGAGTCTAAATAATAACAAACTAGATCAGCAACATTAATAAGGCTATGTATGTTATTTAAATCAAGGTTTACAGGGAAATCCTTATATTTAGGGATGACTTTAAGATTTTCTATTATGTCATTATAGATTTGAGTTGGAGTTAATAAAGATGGATGAATTGTGTTACTTTTTACAAATAAAATAGAATTTATTAAGTCTTCAACTTTGAAGGAAATGGTAAGTAAGTTTGATAACATTACATGTAGAACATTTGCTAATTTTGTATTAAAACTAAGTACATTTAAACTATTGGTTACATTCACAACATTTGATGACAGTTGTTGGATTTCATTATTTAACTTCCTTTGATTTTCGTCTAATTCATATAAACTTTTGTTTACATTAGAAATAGCAGATTTAGATACTATAATTCCTTTTTTAACTGAATTCGCTAGTAGCTTATCATTATTATATAATGCTTGAAGAGCCTTACTATAATTTTCAGCATCATCCTCATCTAATGTACCGAAAACGTGTTTAAATATTGAGCCAATACCTGAGAACCAGGCAGACCTTTTGATTGGATTGTTAGAAAGTATGTGAGAAATTGACTCAAAGTCCCTATGGATATCTTTATAAAGAGCTTCTAATGGTTCTAGTATAATTTCACATTGTGAATGATCTATTTCGGAGCTTTCATGACACTGAGACCGAGTTAACTTTAATATTTCATAAGTATTTTCTAAGTGATCTTGGATCGGATGTATATCTACTGGAATAACTATATGAAATTGATCGTTGACTATACGCAATGTACCGATGGGATCAAAGAATATACCTGGGCTTTCGTTGATATATTGAATATTTTGCCTGTCGCTGACTGCAAGGGCGACGGCAGTGATTCTGGAAGGACAAGTGGTACTTACTATAATAATATCAATGATAAATAAAATATGTAAAATGTATATAAAGGAAATAATAAATTGATTTAATATTTACGAATGTGTTTCATGAGCTGGTTTTACTTGATCAAAGTGATGTTTTACATGCCGCCTGTTGATTAGTAATGAAAGTGTATTATTACCATGAACTTTAACAATTTTATAAGGTCCTTTCCAAATCGGCGAAAGTGCCTTGCGTAAACGTAGGTGATTTCTTAAGTATACATAATCGCCAGCTTTATATTTTATAGGACGAGACCGTTTATCATAATAAGTTTTAGAAATGGTTTTAGATTTATTAATATTTTCTATGGCTTTTTCTCTAGTTAAACGCAGGCGTTGCTGTAGGATTCTAACATAGCTATTATAAGTCGAGTCCAGTGTCGACTCGTAGATAGAAGAAGGTAATATAGGTTTATGACCGAATACTAATTCATATGGGGTAAAATGTGTCGTTGAATGAATAGTTGTGTTATAGCTTAACATTGCAGTGTACACGTATCGCGGCCAGTTTGTCTGATTTTCGTCTACGAAGGATTTTAAATACTCTTTTAGTGTGGAGTGACTTCTTTCTAGAGCTCCTTGCGTTTGGGGATGATACGGGGTAGACCAAAGCTGCTTTATCTTTAAAAAGTTGCAAGTTTGTTTAAATAGTTCGGAAGTGAAATTGGTTCCTTGATCTGTTAGAATGAGTTTAGGAATGCCAAATTGAGCGATGAAGTGAACGAGACATTCGGAAGTTTCTTCTGCAGTGGCGTTAGGCATAGGGTAGGCTGCAGAGTATTTTGTCAAATCATCCTGTAGAGTTAAAATAAATTTTAATCTAGCATTGCCAACTTCTGGCAGTGGACCTACGATATCTAAGGCAATTCGTTCAAAAGGTTGAGTAGACGTTGAAGTAATTTGCATAGGGGCACGATTGCTTTGTCGTAGCGCTTTATTCATCTGACAGGAACTACAGTTACGAACATAATTTTCAATATCTTTTCGCATATTACGCCAATAGTACTTTTCTTTTATTCTATTTAGCATTCTGTTAGCGCCGAGATGACCAGCAACCGGAGTGTCGTGGTTTTCCCTAAGTATTTTGCTTATTTCGCTCATGGAAGGATACATTATTATATTTTTGTAGATATGGACATTAGTATTATTATTATTAAATAAGTAACTTATTATATTATGAATTTTAATAAAAGCATGACTATCAAATGGGTTACGAAAGTCACTTATACTAAATTCTGTTATTCGTGCTGATATAAAATAGGTTTTTAAATTTTTTATGCTTTTAAAAATATCTTCCTATGTGACCTTGTCGAAATAGTAAACTTTAATGAATAAGAAATAGTATTTAATATTATCTTTTTCAAAGGTTAAAAATGAGTGAAGGTTTCTTTCTAGAACCATGAAATCTTGAGACTCAGATTCAGTCATATTAGCAAGTATTTCTTGAACGTAACGATTTGATTCGTCCATATCAATTGAGGTAGGAATCACAATATGTTTAAGTTTCGTTTTCAGAAGATTGTCATTATATTCGAATATTTTAGTATCAAAAACATTAGATTTATTATTAACTGCTTTGAGGCATTTTGTATATGTATCTTCATCGTCACTGGTTTCGTTGGAAGGTGGAGTAGGAATATTAAAGTCTTCGGGTAAGCTTAAAGAATCTGGTAACTCTAGGTCATCGGGTAGCTCCAGATTTTCAGGAATAAACAAATCATCTGGAGATTGAGGTAGGTTATTATTTTCAGGAATTATAATGGGTCGATTTTCAGATGGAGGATTTTCTGATAAATTTTCTTCGGGTTCTTGGTGTAGGGGATTTACTGGATATCGAGACAAGGCATCTGCATTTGTATTTGTTTTTCCTTTTTTATATTGAATTTCATAATCATATTCCTCTAATTTCAGCCTCCAACGGATTAATCGAGAACCGGGATCTTTACAATTAAAGAGCCAATTCAAAGGTTTATGATCTGTCAGGATAATGAAACGGCGACCAAAGAGATATGGGCGGAATGTTTTAGTACCGAAAACGATTGCTAAGCACTCTTTTTCAGTTACACTATAGTTACACTCCGCTTTGTTAAGAGTTCTAGAAGCAAATGCTATTGGTTGATCTTTTCCAATAGCACCCTGTGATAAAATAGCAGAAATGGCATAATTTGACGCATCACAAGTTAAAATAAACGGTTTGGTAAAATCTGGATAGATGAGCACTGGTGAATTTACTAATTTATTTTTTAGTTGTTCGAATGACAGCTGTTGCGTATTAGTCCAAATGAAAGGAACATCATTTTTAAGGAAAGTAGTAAGAGATTTAGCATATTTAGAGAAATCGGGAATGAATCGGCGATAATATGAAGAAAGACCTAGAAATGATTTAATATCTTTGGCACATTTGGGCACTGGAAATTTTACAACTGCTTTGATTTTTTCTGGATTGGGTCGGACGCCCTCGTTGCTAATAATATGGCCTAAATATGCTACTTCTTTTCTCAGAAATTCGCATTTATCAGGCTGGAGTTTTAGTTGGAACTTTCTAAGTTTTTCGAAGATCAATTTAAGTTTTTCTATATGAGAAGGAAGATCATGGGAGTAAACTACAACGTCATCAAGATAAACAAAGCAGTGAACACCTTGTAGTCCCGACAGAACAGTGTTCATAGTTTTTTGAAAAGTGGCTGGGGCATTTTTTAAACCAAACGGCATTCGATTGAACTGAAAATGCCCTTCAGGAACAGTAAATGCAGTTTTCGGGGCGTCTTCTGGCGCCATCTGGATCTGATGAAAGCCAGAAGCAAGGTCTAGAGTCGAAAAATATTTACATTTGCCTAATTGATCTAGAATTTCATTAATTTGAGGAATGGGATAATTTTCTCCGATTGTTATATCATTCAGTTTCCTGTAATCTATTACTATCCTCCATTTTTTCTTTCCACTAGCATCGTCCTTTTTCGGTACGATCCAGATTGGTGATGACCACGGAGACCTCGATGGGGAAATAATATTTTGTTCTAACATTTTATTCATTTGAGATTTAACTTCTTCTTTGTGTATTTCAGGGAATCTATATGATTTGACGTTGATAGGCGTCTGCGAGCTTGTTTTAATTTCATATTTAATCACATCTGTACATGTTAATTGGTCACCAGGGAGATGAAATATATCGGAGTATTGATAGCAAACCTCTTTGAGATAGTAAAATTCTTCGTGATTTAGGTGAGATGTGCGTAAGAGTTTAGAGAGTTGTTCCGACCTTTCAATGCTGCTATGTGAACTAGTGTTATTATTCATGATATCCTCAGTGGTATCTATTGGGCTAAGTGTAAGCATTAAATTTGCATCTAAATGAATTTGTTCGTCTGATACATTAAGCACAGTTAAATTAATTCTATTATTATTTTTTACTTTTACAAGGCAATTTGAAACTAGAAGAGAATCAGAAATATGTTGGTCCAGTATAAGTCCTTCTTTTAATTCGGGATTTTTTACTGAACATTCTATTATAGTTTCTGTGCGAGGTTGAAGTATATATGACGGGTTATCGAAACATAATTTGATATTATGATTTTGAATTTCTAGGAAACCAGATTTGTAGTTTATTTGGCATTGGTGCTGATTAAATAGGTCATTGCCTATTATGCCATCGTAAGGTAGTTCTAAGTTATTAAAAGCATGGAAAGTATGGGATATTTTGAAATTATCATTAAAATATAATTGGATCTCCAGACAACCCTGGCTCTTTATAGTATCTTTATTAGCGTCTATGCCTCTAACATTGATTTGTTTATTTTGTAGTTGAATTGGACTAGTGATACTTTTGTTTTTTAATACACATACAGATGCACCAGAGTCTATCAAGAAAATGAGCGGGTTTTGATTAGCAGAGGTCTGTATTTTAATATGTGGTAAGTATCTATCTTTGATCATTATTTCATATATTAGGTCTAGATTAGTTTCAGTTTTCACAGATTTTTCAGGAGTTTGCATTGGTTTTGTTATTGGTATAGTAGGAGGCAGTGATTGTTTAGTATAGTCATGTGACGATTTGGTATGATACAGTGTTGAAATAGAATGATACAGTGACGAAATTAAATGATACAGTGACGATATTGAATGATTCGGTGTTGAAATAGAATGATACAGTGACGAAATTGAACGATAAATTGATTGATTCAAATTATTCGATGGTGAATTAGAAGAAACAGTGGAATTAGTATCGATTTTTCCTTCTAATGTTCCCGCACGACACTGAACGGGGAGGCTTGTTCGTTTAAATCACAATTATTAGAATCAGTGTTCTCAAAGCCGGATGAATTCATAGAATGTATTGGTTGCCAACTTTGAGGAGTGTTCGGATTTTGATTAGGCTTTGAGTTTTGTGTGCTTTGGTTTTGATTGAGCTTTTTGATGTTATTATTGTATTCGCGTTTGCGGCAATTTTGTATTGTGTGTCCTATATTTTTACAGTATCTGCAGAAGAGATTCTGCGTATTTTGCTCAAATTGTCGCGGCATTTGTGGCTTAGGAGGTGTATTGAAAGTGTTGTGTGGTTTTAGTGATTGGCGTTGTGAATGAAAAGTGTGTTGGCTACGTTTAGCAAAAAGATTTAGAATTTTTTCTTCTGAAATCGCAAGATTAATAGCATCGTTCAGATTAGAGGGATATTTTCCTCGAACAAGGTTCGAAATGTCGGGTTTAAGGCCAAGCAAGAACGTGTGCAGCGCTAACTCTTCCATAGCTGCGGTACGTCCAGCCAGCTCTGATTTCTTTTTATTTGAAAGAGTCACTTCAGTTAGCAATTTTGAAAGGCAGGTTTCTAAGCGCAAACCGAAATGGCTAACTTGTTCATTTTGTAACTGTCGGCATTCCTGTAAATCTGTTAATAAATGTGCATAGTGCTTCCTTTCACCAAACTGTGTCTGTAAGAAATTGCTAAGTTGGTCCCAGGAATCGAATTCCTTAATAGAGCAAGCTATTTCCGCCTTGCCCTCGAGTTGTGCTATAATGTATTTAATTAATATATTTTTTTGAGTTTCGGTCGCTAATTTCAGCGCATTGTCACAGTTGGAAATGAACGAATTTAGTTTTTCTCTGGTGCCATCAAATGGCTTTATAAACTTTAGTAGAACTGCAATAGGAATTGTGTCTACCTTTTCGGATTTAATAGTTGAATCTTTGACTGACATTTTTTTATTTTATTTATATATATGTATTTAATAAAATATTAATTAAAATAAATGTTGAGAAACGCTTTGGTACAATAGATGGTTACTGAAGCTGATAAAGATACAAAGTGTAATGTGATAATATAAACGTCTGGCTGCAAGCCGTATTCTAAGAAAGGTTACAGAGATAAGCGTTACAATGTTGCAATGGATTCGTGTTTGTACAAATGAATTAAGAATAACTTATATTATATAGAGTTTCTAAGCACACAATAACTTCACTTTCTATTGAAAACAAATTGAATTGCACTTTCACGAAATTTATTTTGAATATAAGAAGCACTTACAGTAGGACGTAGAATATATGCCGGTACATGGTCGTCATACAGGACACAGCATAAGCAGAACTGAGCACGGAGATTTTATTAATTGTGATGTATAGAGCACTGAATTTATTGATCACTTTCACTTTTGAAAATACTGACCACTTGGGATTTTGAATTTTTCACTTCGGTTTAAATTGGTTTGATTTTGTTGTAATAATAAAAAAAATGAATGTTAAACACTCTCGAACAGATTTTGGTATATTCGGATGGAGACGTATTCGGGGATACTTTAACCGTCGGTATCCCACCGCTGCCACCAAAACTGTTAGCTTCCGGAATAAGAAAGTCTTTTTAAAAAATATTAATTTTATTTGCACGGAAAATACAGTTTACACAATATGGTATAGAACAAAGACAAAAGGAATTAGAAGATTTTAAACTTGACTGATCGTGTCAGAGGTTGCACCCGAACTAACTACTAATTGCTTAAGATCTAGTACATTGTGCATCAGAGGCTTCTTTCAGAGGCCTCTTGCTGACACAGCGTTATGTAGCATATCTCTATACATTCTGGAGATATAACAGTGTGTTAATTTTATTATTTTTATATTTTACCAACTTTATTGATTTTGTGTAACGATAATCATAGAAAGTAAAACATGTTAAATACTTTAATCCGACATATTAAAACCTAAAACATATTTTTCCAATTGTCCATTGTTCCATTTGTCCTTGAAACTATACATATTTATTAAATATTTGCCTTTTTGTAAGGGTTGGCCTCACAGTCCTGGTTAAATAACGAAGCCGAACGTCTACATATACCTCGGTTACTGCCCGTTTGAGAAGAACGAAATGATTTTCCATCGGCGATTGGTCAAATTGGTGAAAACTTATACTGTCAAATAAACTGCTGCCAATGTAATTACGAAGCACTTTGGTTGAAATTTGTGGTGTTAGAATAAAGTAGGGACAAAGCAAGACATGAGCTGATACTCAAATTATTATTGAATTAATTTATCGATAAGTCCTAAGACTCAACGATACATGGAGTGCCCATCACTAACATTCGAAGTCCAAACAGCGATTAACAGACACAGCGATCAACTAGCAGGTGTATTGTGTATTTCGTTCGATTCGACGTACATTACGCGTATAATTTATACGCGCAATGTTTTTGTATACGAGCGTTGAATGCGGACAGCAATGGATATTTATCATAACGAAAAAATATACAAGTTGTGATCGTAATTATTGAACATAGTAAAAGTAAAACAATAATTTATAATCTCAAAAAAATACTTTCTACTGATTTTCTGTACTTGCTGATCATACGAAATATTTCCTTTTTTCATATTTGATTCACTACTTTTGTTTTTAGAATTTGCCACAGCATAATAAGGCATATATGTGACGTTTTATCTATTTTTTTACGTCCTGAACGCATGGCAGGAACGCTCGTTGCGTAATGAGAGCGAGTTTCGAAAAGCATGCAATATAGTGCATGGTTTTGGCACGCTTGCCACGCCTATTCGCCGTTCTATCTTGATCTATTTCTGTGCAGCAAACTGCTTGGCTCTACCACTGTATTTTAACTATTACCGCGATGTCTGCGCCAGAATTTGCTTTCAATAGTGCATGTGATAGCTCTGGTGAGACGTGCGCCTTATGCCCTTAACCATTCTTACCACTGTCTTCTTTGGAAAAATCTAATTTATAAAATTTTCGTGTCAGTGTTAGTTACCATATTCCTCCGAATTGGCTTGACCGATTCTCATGAAATTTATGTGCATATCTGGGTACTCTGGGTAGCTCTTAGAATAAGACCATCTATTTTTCATCCCTCTAAATGTTAAGGGTATCTATACCCATAATTATTTTTACCTGTAATTTTTCATTTTAATTTTTTTTATGAATTTTAGTTATGAAACAGCATACAATAATACATTCATCGCTTAACTTTCACTTCTCTATGATAAACCCTATTTTTTATTTTTATCAATATCTTCATTTTTGAGACGACGCTTGCTGGGTCAGTTAGTAAATATATATTAGTTTCAAGTGGGTTCTCACTCCTCGCAACAATAGCATTGCTCCGCTGGTTTTCTGTACTGTAACTAAAGACTCCCGTAGAATTGGAAGGAAATTAATTAAGTTCTCGTTGAATGGAAATGGCGCATTTAGTTCACGGCTTTCTCACTCGACACTCAATACTTATTGTTCTAACATTCAATAGTAGATCATGTAAAGTTTTTGTCGATACAATTATTTTCCAGACAATGGGATACGGTTCACGGAAAGTTTTTCACTGTAAGTACTATTTGAAAGGAACGGGTGTTTTGATGTATATACATATTTATGGAATAGTTCACAGACTACAGTAAGTGCAATTAGTAATACAGTTTGTGTGACTGTGGTAATGATAAAAAAAAAATATATATCTTCACTACAACACCTTCCCATGGTGTCCAGAGAGGTCTGAGCGCTATAGGCTTCTGTAATCTCTTTCATGTAAGCTTTCGTCACATATTCCTTCTACACGCCCAAACCTGTGTATGTGTCTCTCTTTGCCTTGGCACTGAGACTCTCTATAATGGCTCCATAGAATCTCTTCTTATGCTTTGGCTACATTAGCGGGCTGCGGCGAATATTCGTGTTAGCGCGATAGATGTGGCCGGGTTTATCGTGTTATCGTGTAGTATTCGGGCGAAGACGATGTATTATGGGGGAGCTGTCGGTAAATTTGCACGCATCAAAAGGATTTATCGCGCTAATATTCGCTTAGGTGGCTACATCTGCGGCAATCAGTGTTGCCAACCCTACTGTTTTAACAGTAGATTTACTGTTTTTCATTTGATTTCCCTGTTTTTTTGTTTTATCCACAAGTTTTACTGTTTTTTCAATTAGTGTAGAGTGACACCCATTACCTCAAGAAATTTTATAAAACGTTCTGTGACTAGACAGTTTAATAGATAGAGAAAAACCCATATGCTAGTTGCAATTACAGTTGAAACTTTAAACTTGTTTGTGTTGTACCTTATTAATATTGTTGTTGTTTATTAATATAAAGGCAGGCCCTTTATATTAATAAAAAACAATACTATAACGTCTCTTGTTTCTCTCGTAGTTTATTCTAGAGTAGTTTTTTTTATTACATATGTTGTGATTATAGAAATATAACAATGTAAATGTATCCTAACCGTATCCTGTATCGTAACCAAAATAATTAAGTATTTTTATTGACATTGGTTATTGTTTTAATTAAAATTTATGATAAATGTATGAAATCTGCCTTTTTTTTAACCCAGAAGCCAGTTGTTTTTTGGTCTGATGGGGTTGGCAACAGTGGCGGCAATTCAATGTCGTCCAGACTTTGAAGCGAGATGGACGTGCTTATTTTTTTTTACACTATGGAATGGAGTAACGAAAAACGTGTTAGAATGCATTAAATGTTATGAAACTAACAGTATTATATGGAATCCTAGTGACCCGACCATAAAAAGATACACTTTGTACACGATGCGTGGATTCGAATTAAAGATAGCATAATTTTTAATTGAGCATATTTTTAATTCGAATCCACGCATCGTGGGCAACTGATTATTTATTTATTTATTTTATTAGTTAAAAGATACATTGTATACATGAGGTTATTATTCACAGTCCCACAAAACTGCACAAACAATTTGTCGGTGGGATCCTTATTTGATTTTAAAGACATATTTATTGTCTTTAAACAAATTATAAACACATTTAAATTTCATTATCAATTCATTAAATGTTTTATAAATAACAATAACAACAAAGATTGCCCGAAGAAGAAAAAAGATTCATTGATGGCATACTACAGAACCCATCTCGATACACTGAAGAACCCAATCCGGCACGATACATCGTGTCAACTCGACACGAATATTCGCCCGCTAATGTAGACAAGAACATCGCCTATAGGCGACGATGTTTTTGTCGCGATGTTTTTATCACGCTAACACGATACGAATATTCGCCCGCTAATGTAGCCAAAGCATTAAATAGAAGTAACGAATGCAAAGACTAATCCTTCTTCGCAAATTTCATAAATTGAACTTTTAAAAATCTCTAAGTGAATGGGTGTACCATTCCAGTTTTTTGCTGCTTGTAGTAATAAGCCGAACTATCGTGGCTGTGATATATTTTTCCACCAATATAATAATCGATCAGAGAGATATGATGGGATTAATGTAGATATTATATTAAGTGGGTAATCTTTTTTGTATATATCTATCTACTAACCGCATTAGGGTATATGTTACATGACATATTAGGTATATGCTTTTACCAAACATCTCTTCCAGCTGCAGCTCATGCCTACCAAAAAATATACAGGGAGAAACACAAAAGCTTTCTTTTTTTGAAATGATAGATAATGATTTTGTCTATGATACGGAGTAAAGCACGTCCTATTTTTAAAGCTAGTGATGTTCAATTTAACATCAATATGTTAGTTACTTGCAAGTGTTGAAGTCACGTACTAATTTTATTCATATTTCTTTATAACTGTTTATAACTGTAAAAATGACACTGAAATACATCAAGTTACGATGTATTTCAGTGTCATTTTTTGATGAAATCATCCTCGTTACTTGTAGTTGAGAACAAACGGAGCTTAGTTACAAGTGTTGCTCTGACGAAGAGTTCCGCGAAGCGATTGAATAAGCAAATTCACTGGGAATACTATATACAGGGTGCTTCACAGACCCTATTCTAACCACTTATATCTAGAATCTAGACATGCTTTGAAATCTAGATATCCTATAGAAAGTAAAAAAAGGCAAAAAAAATTTTTTTTTACTTTTTTTACAAAAATTATCCCGCAGAAATATGAACCATGATCACCCTACTTATGACCTACGACAACTGAGTTCATTGTGACTACTTGCCTAAAGTATTTCATTCATTTTTCCATTTCGATCATCAATAGGGTTGTCATCTCTAATTTTTAATAATTATGTGAAGTTACAAAAAAAATTTAAGCTGACTACATTCTGATCTTCTTTCTAATCATTCTCTAAGAAACCACATGGAATTACCATGAAACATAATCAGTAAATAGTTTTCCCTGTCTACACTCTCATGTATTTGAGGCGTGAAGTTACACAAAAAAAGCTATCTGTATTCGGTTCGCATTAAGAAATCTTATAAAATTACTATGAAACATAATCAATAAGTAATTTTCGCTGCCTACACCCGCATGTATTTGGGGCGTGAAGTTACAAAAAAAGTTAAGCTGACTACATTCTGATCTGTTTAAGAAATCATATGGAATTACCATGAAACATAATCAGTAAATAGTTTTCCCTGCCTACACTCTCATGTATTTGAGGCGTGAAGTTACACAAAAAAAGGCTATCTGTATTCGGTTCGCAATAAGAAATCATATAAAATTACCATGAAACATAATCAATAAGTAATTTTCGCTGCCTACACCCGCATGTATTTGGGGCGTGAAGTTACAAAAAAATATTAAGCTGACTACATTCTGATCTGTTTAAGAAACCACATGGAATTACCATGAAACATAATCAGTAAATAGTTTTCACCGCTTACACTCTCATGTATTTGAGGCGTGAAGTTTCACAAAAAAAAGCTATCTGTATTCGGTTCGCAATAAGAAATCATATAAAATTACCATGAAACATAATCAATAAGTAATTTTCGCTGCCTACACCCGCATGTATTTGGGGCGTGAAGCTACAAAAAAATATTAAGCTGACTACATTCTGATCTGTTTAAGAAACCACATGGAATTACCATGAAACATAATCAGTAAATAGTTTTCACTGCTTACACTCTCATGTATTTGAGGCGTGAAGTTACACAAAAAAGCTATCTGTATTCGGTTCGCAATAAGAAATCATATAAAATTACCATGAAACATAATCAATAAGTAATTTTCGCTGCCTACACCCGCATGTATTTGGGGCGTGAAGTTACAAAAAAATATTAAGCTGACTACATTCTGATCTGTTTAAGAAACCACATGGAATTACCATGAAACATAATCAGTAAATAGTATTCACTGCTTACACACTCATGTATTTGAGGCGTGAAGTTACACAAAAAAAGCTATCTGTATTCGGTTCGCAATAAGAAATCATATAAAATTACCATGAAACATAATCAATAAGTAATTTTCGCTGCCTACACCCGCATGTATTTGGGGCGTGAAGTTACAAAAAAATATTAAGCTGACTACATTCTGATCTGTTTAAGAAACCACATGGAATTACCATGAAACATAATCAGTAAATAGTTTTCACTGCTTACACTCTCATGTATTTGAGGCGTGAAGTTACACATAAAAAGCTATCTGTATTCGGTTCGCAATAAGAAATCATATAAAATTACCATGAAACATAATCAGTAAATAGTATTCGCTGCCTACACTCTCATGTATTTGAGGCGTGAAGTTACACAAAAAACTGTGAACCCTACTTAATGATTCATTTGTAGGTCATGTGTATATGTGCTGTGTATATGTGTGCACCTCTTACACGTGCTGTGACCTGTTACACGCGCCCGAAACTTCCTTTGAGAATTGCCGCCTGCCTTTCGGCTCGCACAAGGTAACCTTGAACTCATCAGGCGGCATTTATAAAAAGAATTTGTCGGCATTTCTAGATTTACAGTGAAATATTTTGAAATATTAATATTATTTATTATGGGTCCGTATAATTTTAATGTACCAACGCAAATTAATAAAGTATATTATTATTATCATTATGTTGCATAACACGTGAAAGCTTAAAAAGTATTACGTAGGTAAATCCTATGAGTCTCGGTGGTCCAATAGGAGAGCACAAGGCTTCTGATCCAGAGGTCTGGGTTCGAATCCTGACACTGGCTCACACCAATGACTTTTCAAAATCGTTTGCGGAAGTTAAGTGTGATAAATATCGATGTCTGAAAACTTTGTGCCCGGTATGGCAATAGGTTCGCCACCTATTCCATTTGGGACGTAAACATAAGGGCGAGACAGGGCTTAACGGCCGCTGCCTACACCTTCGGGTAAGGCGTGAAGTTATGTTATGTTAAATCCGGTATTCGGTATTGTGCGTATTATTACTTAAAATTTAGAGATTTTCTAAAATACTATTCCAATTTGCTTTGGATGAGATTTGAGTGAAATTAAAATATCTAGTAGACTCTGTAGTACAGCGACTAGTATTTTTAAAGTTATTATAAAAAAATAAGTTATCGTATAAAGGTTCCGTATTTTGGTATAACGGTACCCTAAGAAATTAAAAATGGCAGAGACACTAGTATTTAGGAATGTGACATTAAACATAAGAAAACGATTTTTGATTAAACGATTAATTTATTACAATGACAAAATCGATAACTAATAATCGTAGTTATTTAAGAAAATAATCGATTTATTTAAATTAATGGATTTTTAAATTTTTGGGCAATATGTACAATTAGTTTTAGGGGGTCATGTCAAGAGCGTGCACGTCGCGACCCCTGCCGTCCCAGTGGGACGCAATCTTGACCGAAGCAAACTGAGCCGGACGGGCTGCTCCGGCGTGCCCCAGAAGCGACGGGCACCGATTAGCCCCCGTCGGTGCGGCTGCATGCGCATGCGGCGAAGGGGGACGCCACCCTTCACGCAGCGCCAATCCTGGTGGGACGAGGAGAGGGGAGTGCCGTATAGGCACGTGGAATGTTAGAGGTAGTATGATCAGAAAGATGAATGAGATGATGAATGTAATAAATGAGAGATGCCTGGATGCCTTATGTTTGACGGAGACAAAGCGGAGGGGGAGTGAGACCGAGGACCTCCCCGGTGGCATGGTAGCCCTATGGTCCGGAGTGGACCAGGACGTCCGTCCTAGTGGGGGTGTTGGAGTCGTTCTCTCCTCCCACTTTGCTTCCGGAGTGAAAGATTATGAGTTGGTAGGCCCAAGACATCTTTGGGGTCGAATAAAACTGGGGATCACGCGAGTTTTCCTGGTCGCAGCTTATGCTCCCGTAAGCTCCGCGGATCCCCGCGAACTCGAGGAGTCTTGGGAATCTGTTAGGGATATTCTGAATCTGGCTGAGGGACATGAAAGGATAATTCTGTGTGGTGATCTTAATGGATGGGTCGGAACCAAGAGAGATGGCCTGGAGGCTGTACTTGTTCCGAATGGTGACAAGAGAGTCAATGATGCTGGTAAGCCCATCTTGGACGTATGCCTGGAACGGAACCTCGATGTGTCTAACACATTATTCCGTCATAAAGATATTCACACGTATACGTGGAGACGGAATGAACATGATGATTTTGGTAGATAGTCGTCTCCGAAATACTCTAAAGGGATACACGAGCCTACAGAGGCCCCACTCTTGATACGGACCACTACCTGGTAGTAAGCCGTTTCGTGGGCCTTTCAAGAAGTGGAGACACTGGCGAGTGCGTACCCATTTCGGAGAGCTTGAAAAGATAAAATGTGAGAAATTAGAAGGTGAAAGTGTACGGCGTATGTATGTAGACCTAGTCAGTAAAAGACTCAATGAGACGAGTCTTTCTGACTTAGGTGTTGAAGAATGCTGAGAAAGAATGAAAGAAAGTATAGTGGATATTGCAAAAGAAGTATGTGGTAGTGCAAAGAGGCATAGGCATAGGATTCTGAGAGGTGATGCCTGGTGGGACGAGGATGTGAAATCCAGCGTCGAAAGAAAGAAAAAAGCATGGTTGGATTATGTCTCAAGTTTGAATCAGAATGTTAGTATGACAGAGAAAAAGTATGAGAGCTACCGCCGCTGCAGGAATGTTACCAAAGCCTTAGTGAAAGCGAAGCGTGAAAGACTAGTTGCGAATGAGGAAGTGAGGTTGACGGAGAACTTCGAGGCGAATAACAAACTCTTCTGGAGGGAAGTTAGAAAGTCTCGGGGTTCTTCGTCAACATCCAGAATGGACAAAATTATGTCTAAGGCTGGTGACATTCTTGCAAACCCAAGCGATGTATTGGGCAGGTGGAGTGAGTATTTTGGGGAAATGTACGAGTATGTTCCTGGTATGTTTCTATGTTTCTGGCAAGGCAGCTGGAATTGATATGATGTCTGCTTAATGATCAAATACGGTGGAACCTGTGCCCGGGACTCTTTCCTGACTTTGAGCAATCTGTGCTGGAGGTCAGGTAAGGTTCCCACGGACTGGAGGCGCACTGCATACGTGCCGGGATCACGTATGCAGTGCGCCAGTTACAGGGCCATCAGTTTGATCAGTTTAGCAGCAAAAGTGTATGGGAAAATTATTGAAAGGAGAATGAGGGTGATATCTGATGGAGTGTTGTGGGAGGCTCAGGGTGGTTTTAGAAGCGGACGAGGGTGCATGGATCAGATTTTTTCTCTCCGCGACATCGTGGAGAAACAACTGGCTGTTAACCGGAAGGTTTTCTGCGGTTTTGTGTATCTGGAAAAAGCGTTTGACAGAGTGTTACGAAAGGATCTGTGGGATATACTCCCGGGCTACGGGGTGAGCGGAGCACTGCTGCGCGCTGTGCAGTCCACTTACGAGGACTGCACAGCGTGTGTGCGTGTTGACGGCGGCTTGTCCCCCTGGTTTGACGTCAATATCGGCGTCAAACAGGGTTGCGTGCTGTCCGCTCGACTGTTCATCCTATACCTGGACAGTTGTCTCCAGAGAGTGAGATCGATGGATGTAGTGATGCAAATGGGTGACCTAGTTGTGAACTGCCTGCTTTACGCAGATGACGCCGTGCTTCTGGCCGAATTGCCGTCGGAACTGCAAATACTAGTCACTACTATGAAAGATGATTGCATGATTAAAGGCTTGCAGTTGAATGCGACGAAAACGAAAGTTATGGTGTTTGAAAGGGAGGAATCCAGAACAGATGCAAGGATAATGGTTGATGATGTAGTGCTGGAACAGGTGAATGAAATTGTATATCTTGGATGCGCTTTTAGCAGGGATGGAAGGTACACCACGGATGAGACGAGTGGCGATAGGAAATAGCGTAAATGGAGCGTTGGCCAGATTCCTGGGCGCAAAAAACGTCAGCAGAAAGCCCAGCTAGCAATCCACAATGCAGTCCTGATCCCAACGCTAACTTATGGAAACGAGAGCTGGGTATGGTAGAGTGTGCATGAAAGTAGAATAAACGCGGTAGAAATGAGGTCACTGCGCAAAATCTGCGGAGTGACTCTCGCTGACCGCGTAGGAAACAAGGTTGTAAGGAAGGAAGTTGGTTTGAAAGAGAGTGTCGGTGTAAAAGTAAGAAAGGGCATGGTTGGTTCGATGGTTCGGACATGTAGAAAGGATGGATGATGCAAGACTGACCGAGCATTTGACACGATTGACCAGATATACAATGCAAAAGCGGATGGATGTAGGAGTCGAGGACGGCCAAGACACACATTACATGACCAAATAGAACGTGTTATGGAGGAAGGTGATGTTAGGAGCCTCAAAAACCGACGCGCGTGCATGAAAAGAGTTATGAAAGTCAACGAAGCGAGTGAGTATCCATGTAACATAACATAACATAACTTCACGCCTTTTGTACCCGAAGGTGTAAGCAGCGGCTGTTAAGCCTCGTCTCGCCGTTATGTTTACGTCCCAAATGGAATAGGTGGCGAACCTATTGCCATACCGGGCACAAAGTTTGTCAGTCATCGGTATTTATCACACATAACTTCCGAAAACAATTTCGAAAAGTCATTGGTGTGAGCCAGTGTCTGGAATCGAACCCCGGACCTCTGGATCAGAGGCCGTGCGCTCGCCCACTGCGCCACCGAGACTTTTAAAAAGTATCCATGTAATATTTAGGAATTTGGAAATATACAATAAAAGAGAACATATCAACCAAATGTCGGCTGATAAAATTGAATTATTCATCGACTCCATCTAGTGAATATTGGAATAAATAAATAACTAAACTGTTTCAAAGGTATAGAAGGAATGCGGTCATTGATGGCGTTAAAAATAACATTATGGAAAAAGTATTCTTTAGTAGTTTTCGTTCCGGGCCAAACTTAATATCGGGGCGTTGCAGATGAAATAAAGTCGGTAATATGTAATTGAATGATTAATAAAATAATCGGTTATTAATCGATTAGTCATATAAAAATAATTACTAAATTTAATAGATTTTTTTACTTTTAGATGTTGATTTTTAATCGATTATTTCAATAATCAATTATTTTTTCACATCCTTACTAATGTTCGTTAGTGATTATTTTTTTAGACGCTCTTCATTATTGTTCGCTTGTTCTATCGGTCAGTATCATATTTTATATCGGTGTCAAGTTAGTGAAAGTGCTTTCGTTATTTCGTAATTTTATAATGGCGGAGTATTCAAATGCAGAGTACTATGATATGATTATGTGTGTGGGCGCATCGGAGGGAATCCTTACTGCAGCGCGCGAACTTTATCGACAACGTCACATTGATGGAAGAGAGCTGGAGAATCAGCGAAGACTTCCTTCTTATGCATGCTTCAGGAGGCTGGTCAACCGTTTGCACTCAAACGGTTCTTTCCACAGTCCAAACTCTGAAGGACGATCGAGTGACCGTGCGGATGCTCGTGTGGAACAGAATATTTTGGATCACTTTGCTGAAGATCCAACTAGAAGTACTAGAAAAGCCTCTGTCGTATTAGGTGTGTCTAGAATGAAAGTATGGAGAACTTTAAAAAAAGATAATCAGCATGCTTACCATTACCAGCGCACACAACAGCTGACAGAAGCAGATTTTTTATTGAGACTGCGATTCTGTGAGTGGTATCGTAGTCAGGTTACTGCTGACCCTATGTTTTCGTCTCGGGTTCTATGGTCTGATGAGGCTACCTTTACTGGTTTTGGACTATCCAATAGCCACAACGAGCACTACTGGTCCCATGAAAATCCACATGCTTTTCGTCAAAGCCATTTTCAGCACAGGTGGAAAATTAATGTGTGGGCCGGTATCATCGGTGACAAATTGATAGGCCCTGTATTTTTGCCGGACCGGTTGAACGGTGAAATCTACTTGGAAATGTTGAGGACCACCTTGGAGGAAGAACTTGAAGGCCTTCCTTTGTTAGTTTACCGCGACATGATTTTCCAGCAAGACGGCGCGCCAGCGCATTACACTCGTTCTGTACGCGAATATCTGGACGATCGCTTTCATGCGTGGATTGGACGTTCTGGAACTGTTCCATGGCCACCACGGTCGCCCGATTTAACGCCAATGGACTTTTTTTTGTGGGGATATTTGAAAAGTGTGGTGTATGCTACGCAGTGTGAAACTGTGAATGATATGCGTCAAAAAATTGTGGAAGCTTGTGGTACTCTAACACCGGAGTATCTGAGCCGCGCCACACAATCTGTATCGCGGCGTGTAAACCTATGTGTTACGAGAGGAGGACAGCACATTGAACCTTTTTTGTAGTCACACTGAGAAATGGTAAGTGTTCACCATAAATCTTAAACGAAAAATCTGGTTAGATATGTATTAAACTATGAATGAATTTTATTTAATCAGAATGAAATACAAAATTTTTATTTTATATCTCACCATAACTTAGCAATATCGGCTCTACTACTACAGAATAAGGTCTAAATTTTTATATCCGTGTTGTAGGTACACAAGAAATTGTACCATATGTTACGATTTCTTGTGTATGTGTGTATGTGATATCAATGAAAGTCTTTATAGTAGGGTGACCATGTCAAATATTATTATTTGCGGACTCAGTAGGAATTATTATTTTTTTTTCAGATCTAAAATTTCGACTTATCACATTTTAAATATAGCCATCCGATAGGCAATTCCGTCCTGTATCCACCCATCGCGGCTTGATATACCCATTGTGGGACACGCTGTATATATATATACAGGGACTGTGAGTGCCCGAGGCACGCCTAAGTAATCTGGCTGTACAATAATTATCATCAAATTAACATTATTAATTAATACAATTGTGAACTTGATGTTTGCTTTACATTTGAATTAACAATATCTTGTGAACTTAATAAACGGCCTTGAACTAATTTCCCTGAGATTACAACACTTCGATAGGCATACCTACAGTTTGCAGAGATTATTATTAAAATACCTAATATTCTATTTAAGCCGTTTTATAAATATTACAATGCATGTTATCAGTGTATAAAATTTATCTTTGTTTTGTAACAAAGTCGTGCAGAATATGGAAATTCAGTATAAAACAGATTTATTTAAGCAAAAGCGCAGCTGCAGCTCGACACGACGTCACAGGTAAAAACAATAGGCAGCTTTTAGAGAATGGCTTCATTCCAAGAGCCATATTGTTGGGTACTATTGTACACATATCTGGCACGACTCAGAACAGAAAAATATTCATCTCAGCACCCCTCATGTTTACTTACAAACACTGTAACCGAACGAATAATTTTACCCAGAAAGTAATATGTTTTATTATAAATATTATAATGTATTACATATAAAGGTTGGCGAGATTATATTTCAATCTTTTCCTCTGTGTGATTGAATTGATTTTAAAGTGATGATTACCTGTCGATAAAATAAATAAGTTTTTAAATAGAATCAGTAGTTCCTGCGCGTTTGAACCAAACAAGCAAAGATTTCAGTTAATGTCGCCTACTATGTAGCTACAAAATCAAATATATTTTTACTAACATTCTTGAGGGTCAATCAAATAACATTATCTCAAGTCTCACAACTTCACTAATTTTTGTAGCGGAGTAAGCGGAACAGAGAGCTAACACAAATCTTATACCTTATCTTGCCTTTATGACTATTCTAATTTTCTTACTAAAGCTGTTGGTTTTTGAGGCTCCCGATTGCCCCTTCCCGACAGGACCAAAAACCCGTCGTCATGACAGAGTATCGTGCCAATCTATTCCCATACTATATGCCGATGTAATACTTTTCTTTTCCTTGTCCAGGTATATTTGGCTCTCTTCAAACCTCTGCGGGTCTCGCGGCGCCAGTTCAGGCGTGTATTGATGTGCATGAGGAATATACGTCACCTAAAGTGTCACGAGCTTTACGCCCATGAGAAAGTCACCAAGGTGGACAGTCTCTCGTTGGTGCTGTCTGGAAAGTAAGTACCATTACGATATGTGATGATAGAAATAAAAGAAATGCCAATGAAATTAATTCTCCTGGACCTAAACTAAATAAAATAAAGTAAACCCACCTTAACAAAATGAGGTTCTGGACCTAAACTAAATAAAATAAAGTAAACCCACCTTAACAAAATTAGGTTCAGATATATTTTTTGCAGTATAGTACAGTCTACTAATTGGACTGTATCATTCCACTAGAACTATTAGTTAGATTGATTTGCGTTAAACGACACTAAGCGTGTTACCTGATGGCAAAAAACTAGCGATGCGCATGGGCCTCTGCAAAACCGAGAGGGTCACAGGTGCGTTCTCATCCTTTATTATGAGAGAGGGAAGGGACCTCTCTCACCGTACGTCTCTCAAAACATATCAAGTTACTTTTTCTATGCAACCTTTATGACATAGTCTCAAGCAATCAAAGCATTCTTCACCTCGCAGTTCTCAAATATTGTATCCTGTCAAGATGTCACACTGTTATCTACTTTGCAAATCATCTGTGATGTCAACACTGTACTGTTATAGCAGTTAACAGCTGCATGATATTCGCAGAAACGTGATACAGATGTTGACTGAAGGTTTTAGTGTATTACGGTACATGACACACACACACACACACACACACACACACACACACACACACACACACACACACACACACACACACACACACACACACACACACACACACACACACACACACACACACACACACACACACACACACACACACACACACACACACACACACACACACACACACACACACACACACACACACACACACACACACACACACACACACACACACACACACACACACACACACACACACACACACACACACACACACACACACACACACACACACACACACACACACACACACACACACACACACACACACACACACACACACACACACACACACACACACACACACACATCTATTTTCTTTTGTTTCCTTACAAGATCTTTAGAAGATAGCTCCAATGGTTTTGTGGTCGAGAACCCCGCTTTTGAATGGAGAAGTCACGGGATCGAATCCTGGCTCACACCAATGACTTTTCGAAATTGTTTTTGGAAGTTATGTGTGATAAATATGGAAGAATGAAGACTTTGGGCCCGGTATGGCAATAGGTTCGGTACGCCACATTTGCGACGAAAATATAACGGTGAGACGAGGCCTAACAGCCGCTACTTCTTCGGGTAGAAAAGGCGTGAAGTTATATTTATGTTTAAGATCTTTAAAGACTTTAATACGTATACAATTGATTTAAGGAAGATTATCCTGCAGAACAAAGTTGCTTGAGAAAAAGAAACCTTTGTCGTGGTTCGACACCTGGTTTTTTTTAATATAATAATCGGGTTGAACAGGTAGCATCGACAAAAAAACATCAACCATTTGTGGAATTTTATTCTTACCTGAATAACCACGTCTGTGGTTTACATTTTTTTTGCAAAATGTTCTCCTCTGCCACGTGTTGACGACAGTCAAAGTAATTATTGTACTGTAATATAAATTCACGGACATAATAACCCAAGGTGCAGTTCGTCGGCGGCAATTCGACTTCGTACGTTAAAATAATTTTCTGATTTCAAATGGCGAAATGAATTGCCAGATATGGGGTACAATTTTGTTATATACAAACTTTCGGAAAGTTAAGTTCGGCATGTAAATAGTTTTACAAAATAAATAACATTCACATGATTAGGAACTCCAATGCTATGTGTATTAGACTTGTCCGTGCTGTAAACATGCAGACCATGAGATGTTAAATAAATACATATATACATAGAATACATAACACCACGCCAAGTCCCTTGCAGTTTGCGCAGAGAGAACAGAACGCCATAAGGCACGATTATGACACACCTCATTCACTAATTTGACTTTCACTACTCTTGTCAGGCACGCTCGTCGATTGTTACGACTCCTGACATCACCCTCCTCAAGGACTGGTTGTATTTGATTCGGGAAAGTGTGTCGAGTCCACGACTTCTACATTCACCTTTTCTTCTTTCACTGTGTATCTGCTTAGTCAATCTTGCATAAGCCATGCCTTCTGCCATGCATGCCGAACCATCCGAGTATCAATCCAACTGCCTTCCTAAAATATATAATTGAATATTTCGACGAGTCTTTCACAGGCAACAGCTCGACGAGATCACACTTCACCATCATCCATGGTTGTTTGTAGGCGGCCAGAGCGGTACCCACCACGGGCGAAAACTATTTGCTCTAAAACAACACAAAAAAACTAGTTGTACAGTTACTACTGAGAATTTCACTCATTCACATTAATTATCATAATGCAATAAAACTTATTCAAACAAGAAAATGCTTTAATATAAAACACTTTGTTTTAATTATTCTGCAATTTAATAATACCTACATATTTTATGTTTGCTTTAAAAAATGTGAACTAAGCATACATCTGTTAATTATTTCAGCCTAGATTGTAATGTCCGCTATTTTTCTTAAATTTATTAATTTACCTAGATTTTTTCTAGTTTCCTCGTTCCTCGTTTTGCCTATCATTACATAGTATAAAACAAAGTCACTTTCCGCTGTCTGTCCCCTTGTATGCGTATATCTTTAAAACTACGCAACGGATTTTGATGCGGTTTTTTTAATAGTTAGAGGGTGTTAACGGGGGTGGTTTTGATCGATAATTCATGTATAGTGTAATAAAAAAAAGTGATAATTTTCAAGATTTAGATCTTTAATCGCAAACGCTGCCTGAACCCTAAGTGATAAAACAAAATAATGTACTACATTGTTATACACCTTCAAAATATCTACAAAAAAGTCCGCGAGGGCATATGTCTATCTCTTAGGGATAACCCACAATGACCATTTTCATTTTTTTTTACTTTTTACGAGAAATAATGGCCTATTTACGAAGCGATTTTAAACATTACAGCATTAATTTTCGTCCAATTAAGTATCTTAAGTAGATAGTGTATGTAATATAGATGATCCTGGCCCTTTACAGCATGCAATTTAAACAAATATTTTCGAAGATATGGCAGTATTAACATAGCGGGACAGCGGTTATTACTTTTGATGCGGAACAAAGTTCGCCGCGTCAGCTAGTAGTAAATATTTTATTATAGAATGTTCACCATGATCTTTTTGTAGATGAACCTTTTTGTTTTATTTAAAATATGTTCTCTGCCCATTTGTTGTTATCATCATTATTCATCATCATTTGCCTTTTGAGGTCCACTGCTGGACATAGGCCTCCCCCATAGAGCGCCACAACTGCCGGTTCGTTCAATCATGGGGGTTTTTGCCATATTCGCCACGCTTGGCAGGCGGGTTGGCGATCGCAGTAGGCTGTATTTTATTGAGAGAGAATGCTGCTGCCCATCTTTCTAGCCTTTCCCTTAGTCGCCTTTTACGACACCCACGGGAAGAGAGGGGGTGGCGGTATTCTAAGCCGGCGCCACACAGTTGTTATAATGAATGAATGTTCAGAATGCAATAGATAAATTAAAGTTTTTACTGGTAACGATACGCAAAATACACAAATTGGGCAAAATTTTGTCAGTGGTCGACATTTACCACTTATAAATTCCGGAAAGTCATCGGTTTCCTGAATCAAACCCGCGAATACATATTCATTGCAGGGTATACTTTTGCATTTCAGCGGCTGCGATAAGATAGGCTAATTTTAATTTATTATACAATATGCTCAATAAAGTTTTCCCTCAACTCATCGCGACGTGAGAGTCTGTTCACCAAAACACCGAGTTCATTTCTAAAATTCCGCAATAACGAGATTGTTAACTTTATTAAACTAAAATTTTAAATTAATTTTAAAGTTATGTAATCAGATACAATCACAGTTGAATTTTAATTGTTTAAACAATATCAACATGTGTTAGTTAGATGGACGACACAAGACGGCTGTTCACCTTGACTGCTTTAATTCTTTACTGAATGGATCGTTCATTGAAAGCGAAATTATCTGTGTACAAGTTTTGTCGGTGAACAGATTGCGCAATGTCCGAGACCAGGTGGTCGCCGGTCATGTGGCCTCCTTACAAACTATGTTACTTGTTTGTGAGTACTCATTTTTTTAACTTGCTCCTTTTGGCGACTTGTATGGCGTGCAAGACCTAGAAAAGGTTTTACGGTACTTTATTAATCTTCGGCACTCTTAATTTCTTGGTTCCTCCCAGTTCTACGTTTGGAATTTAACGATTTTAGGTGCCTGTAAACAGCTTAGTCATAACCTGCCTACCGCTGCGCAGCAGTCAATTCTTCTTTTCTTATGTGTTATTATTGCAACTTATACGCAACATTTTATTGTTAATGACATAAATTTAATGCTATTCTTAGCCTAGCTGTAAGTGGATCTCTGTTTATGAGACCCCAGCTACAATTGCTACAATTTTTCAGTTGTTATCAGTGATACATAATTATTGAGAGGGCAGAGACAGGCTTGCATTCGGGGAATGTTAGGAAATCACTTTCACTATTTAAGAGTACCTACCTATATGTGTTTATTATTAAAAGATTTGTCTCAATGAAAATATCTGTCCATAGTCCATACCCACACGGGGTATGTTCACCTTGAATACATGCTACCTGAGTCGTTTAATGTCTGCTGACCGTTCTACACCGTCGCTCCTTTTTTTTAAGGCCATCAACTTGATCATAAATTCAACAGGCTCGCAGCAATATTGTTATTGACTGTCAAAACTTTAACCGAGTTTCTACGGTTAACAATGTAACGAATAATTTTTAATCGTATCGGGTTCGAATCCGTGGGGCACACCACAATATCGGTGTTGTGGATAGCTTAAGGGTGTATAGGTTGTTTCTTCAAAAATAAAATAACTGATCTTCAATTTTTCTTGTTTATTCGCTTGATATTTCTTTCTATCTTGCGACCCGTTGCTTGCTTGTTGCCCGTTCATCATCAGCCTATTGCAGTCCACTGCTGGACATAGGCCTCTCCCAATGTGCGCCACAACATCCGATTCTCTGCCTTCCGCATCCAGTCTTTTCCAGCAGCCTTTCTGAGGTCGTCTGACCATTCGGGCTGGTGGGCGTCCTACGCTACGTTTGCCAAGACGCGGTCTCCACTCTATGACCTTCTTACTCCATCTACCGTCGGTCCTTCGGCAGATGTGACCAGCCCATTGCCACTTCAGCGAGCTTATTCTACGAGCTATGTCGGTTACTCCAGTTCTCTGGCGGATATACTCATTCCTGAGTTTATCTTTCAGAGATACCCCAAGCATACCCCGCTCCATAGCTCGCTGAGTGACTTTAAATTTGTGGACTAGCCCCACCGTGAGTGTCCACGTTTCAGCGCCGTAGGTCATCACCGGTAAGACGCACTGGTCAAAGACTTTGGTCTTCAGACATTGCGGTATAGGCGAGCTGAAGACTCGACGTAGTTTGCCGAATGCAGCCCAACCAAGCTGAATCCTCCTTTCGGCCTCCTTCTCGAAGTTTCGTCTACCTAACTGGATGATTTGGCCTAGGTAGACGTATTTGTTTACGACTTCGAGAACTGACCCTTCGACGCTTATCGGTGTTGCCCGTTGTTAATTGCAAATATCGGGTCGCTTAATAACCCCGAAACTTTACCGTAACGAGGGCCGCGCTAAACTCGGCCGCACCAACCGCTTATTTTCACTATGAACCTGGGTCTTTTTACGTCATAACTCCGGTTCTATGTGACCTACAGGTACGCTTGATGCCTCTAAAGATAGACCACGACCGTCTGTCTTATCTGTGAGAGCTTTTACAATCCTGTCGCGTCTTATCCCGAGACACCAAGCGTTTAACTGACAATTTTCCTCGCGTGGTCGGGGTAGCGACTCTCGTTTCGGAGTCTCGGGGCCCTATTATCCTACTTATATTACTAGAATTAACTTTATTTACATTAATACATCTTATCCTAACTTATTACATAAGTTTATGTATTATTGTAACTTATTCTAGGGAGTTTGACACGTATATTTCACTTAGCCTAAACAAAATGCAACTGAAACAACAAACTGCATGAATGGGCCGGCTCGACCGGTGAAATACCACGACCTCTTAGAAGACCGACGTAAAGTGGCTCATGCCGCGTTTCGTTCGGTGAGAGAGGTACTCGTTTGCCCTCGTATCCCATAAAAAAAAAACAATTAATTCTATTCACTTTTTTTTATGGGTTATTTATGTATGGTTAGGAGGGCAAACGAGCAGGCGTGTCACCTGATGGTAAGCAACTAACGCCGCCCATGGACACCAGCAGCACATATAGTGTTACTGTTGCGTTGCCGACCTTTAAGGCAAGGGGATAGGAAAGGATGGGGAAGGGGGTGGGCCTCCGGGTACCTCTCTCACCGAACGAAACGTGGCATGGGCCACTTTACGTCGGTCTTCTGAGAGGTCGTGGTATTTCACCGGTCGAGCCGGCCCATTTATGCAGTAAACTGCTTGGCTCTACCACTGTTAAAACTTCGCTTAGCCTAAACGAAACATAACTTCACGCCTTTTGTTACCCGAAGGTGTAGGCAGCGGCTGTTAAACCTCGTCTCGCCGTTATGTTTACGTCCCAAATGGATTAGGTGGCGAACCTATTGCCATACCGGGCACAAAGTTTGTCAGTCATCGATATTTATCACACTTAACTTCCGAAAACAATTTCAAAAAGTCATTGGTGTGAGCCAGTGTCTGGAATCGAACCCGGACCTCTGGATCAGAAGCCGTGTGCTCGACCACTGCGCCACCGAGACTTTCAGAACTTTCAGACCTAAACGAAATACATGCAATTATTTCTAACTACGCTAAGTTGCTGTCCTTAACAATCGGTAAGATGTGTGTTTCGACAGAATTAAATATTAAAAAAATATGTTCCAAGGTTCCGTGAATACGCCAATGCCAATGCCTTCGTCTGTTGAAGGCGTGAATGTATACGTCTTATTTTATAGATTGCTTGATGTTCAGAAGTACTAACTATGCCGCGAACTAGTTTGCTGCATAGCGTCATCAACAAGATAGAACTTAGTTGTTTGTCTATAAACAGGGAATACACAATAGTGACGCTGCACGGTATTTACTATGTCAATGGAATATTATCCTTCAATATCATGCATAAGTTTTAATTTTACATGAAGTTTATACGTATTTAACACCTAATTGAAAAAGGTGTGTTATACAAAAATAATTATAATTATAAACATTGTAACCAATATACATCTCTGATTAATTAAATTTGGGTATGGTTCGAAATTTTGTCATAATGATAGTGTTCGGGGCAGTGAAAGGGTGAAAGTTAATCTTTTCTTAGTAATGCATATAAAGTATCGTCGTAAAATTTACTTTTACCAATAAAAAGTTTATAATGAGCCAACCTTGGAAGATAAGTATGTATATTCAACCGCCAATTTATCTCTCAATTTTCAAAGGGAATAAATCATTCGCAGTTTTGTAATACCCATTGTTTGGATAGTCCAGCCTCGCACCAGTCTGCCCCGTGGCGTGAGTGTCGTGTGTTACGCAGACGACACTCTGGTGGTCGCCACGGGGCGCGACTTCGAGCGTACGCTCAGGTTCGCTGAGCTGGGGGTGGCAATCGTCGTCAGATGGCCATACGGATCGTACGAGGCGGCGACGTTCCTCGCGCGTCACTGGACTCGGCCCAGCACACGCTGGAGGTCTGCCCGGCCTGGGCGGCCGAGCGCCGAGTCCTGGTCGACGGGATCGGGCGAGACTTGTCCCCGCCGACGTTGGTCGCGGCAATGCTGGCGGGCGAGGAGGAGTGGAGGGCTGTGGTCTCCTTCTGCGAAGCTATGATGCTCCAGAAGGAGGCCGCCGAGCGGGGACGGGAGAGGGCCGATCCCGCTCGAAGCCGACGGCGGTGAGCTCAGTGATCGCCGACGCCGACCAAGTCGCGGCCCGGGAAGGATGACCCCCCGCTGCGGCCGGGGAGGGTCATCGGGGGCGCCGCCGGCCGCGCACCTCTTTACAGCGCGCGGTCTGAGCCGCCCCGCCCGAGGGAGTTTCACCGAGGCTCCCCGAGAATGAGCTCTCCCTCGTGACAGACGGGGGGCGACGGCGGGGTGGACCAGAGGGCTGATGCACTGTCCTGGGCCACCCCAACGCCGGAGGATGGCCGCCGCGAGATTTTAGTGAGTAACCCTAGGATCGGATTGTAGTTTACTGTTTTGGGAGTCCCACACTACCCCCTACCGTCCTCAGGCGGGGGGTGTGCATAAAGCATTTCTTTGCGTAAAAAAAAAGGATAGTCCAGCCTAAATAATTTTCTTAGTTTCGTTGATGAACCACGGCAGCGCTTCTCTTGATGATAGTCCGGTGGTTATGTGCCTTCGTCGATAATAGTGTTTTTTTATTGAATCTTTTATTTCCCGAAATTAGTATGTCCATGCACGCAGAGATACTTTAATCTACGTCATTTCGGCCCGGCTGCTTTCAGCACTTGTATTGAATGAGTTAGGACTTACATCAATTTGCTCACATCAACCGGTTCTATGATTCACTCAAGCCGAGAGAAAACGATCTCGTCCTGTCTTAGACCACTCCTATTATAGTTGGCAGATGAATCATCCTATCGAGCTATTACTACAGATTTAGAAAAACATTACGTCATACTTTTTACATATATGTAATTATAGACATACACTTACAGTGAAGCTTTAAAGCTATGTTTGAAAGAGGCGGAGCTTCTGACATTAACCAGTGTGTATTCTCTTTTGGCTACCATAATAAATATGAAAAATTCAAAGTAAATAAAAAACCAGAATATATATACCTAGTTATTCGCTTAGTGAATGAATTAGTGTATAAAAATTGTACACATAGATTCTATCATCGAAGTGATTGTCACACATAATATTATGATATTGTCTTTTTATAGAAATATCTATCCAAAGACTAGATGAAAATACGAATATTATAATTAAAGTAATGCATTAACCGAGATGGATTACAAAGTGCAATGATTTAACGACGCGACCCATTTCTGAACTCCAAGACGCAGCGCTCTCGGCTCGCAGTGAACTATCGAGATAAGGGGAACCCTCTCGCGTTTCAACCGAAGACCTCGTTCGATAGCCACTTGGAACACTCCATTATGTACTATTTACTTGACAGAGACTCGGGTGGTCAGCTAGTTTTATATTAGAAATATACGGCCAAGAAATTTACATAGCTTTACATGTTACATTATAAACTCATATAAAACAGGTATAAGGGCTTGAAGTGATCAGCTGATATGGTGGTCTGGACTTTTCTGCAAAAAAGCATCGTGGACTAGGCTATTGGATTTTATACCTTGATAATGCTGATGCCACAATATTAATATATAAACATGTGGCGATATTGCGAGTGGTATTAATATCAAATCATCTGGAACAAAGGGAGATCACTGAGAGACGGGTGTATGTCTTTTGTTAATGATGTTTGAACATGTCTACACGGAACATGCATTAGATTGTGTTCGACTGGTCTCGTGGTGTACTGGCTTGAGGACTTGACTTCGATTCCAATCCGAATGCTTTCATATTATTATGTAAATGAGTTACATTATGGTTTGTAAAATATATTACGCCTACACTATAAGTGCAAATGATGAATTACGATTGAAATATCTAAATAATTCCCGATAATGGTTTCCTTGGTAGCGGTTTATAAGAGGCGGGGAGATGTCGACGCGCGTTTTGTTGTCGAACAACAGTATTAGCGGAGATGATATTTGCGTCACCGGGGCCCGGGCAACATCTCTCTCAGCAGGGCTGCAGATTACAGCAATTAAAACTTTGATATGATGACCTTTGACCTTCTGAATAATAACAGGTTTATCAGCGACAAAAGCAACATTAAATACGTGCATTCTGGAAGTTTATATTACAATCGTTTTCCAACACAACAACACATAACCGATGACCATAATCAGAGTAAGAAGTATGTCGTATCCATTCAATTAACTATAAATACCTATTACTCCTAAAATCGGTAGCCCAGTGGTCGAGCACACGGCTTTTGATCCAGAGATCCTGGTTGGATTCCGGACACTGGCTCACACCAATGACTTTTCAAAATTGTTTTTCGGAAGTTATGTGTGATAAATATCGATGACTGAAAACTTTGCGCCCGGTATGGCAATAGGTTCGCCACCTATTCCATTTGGGACATAAACATAACGGTGAGACGAGGCTTAACAGCCGCTGCCTACACCTTCGGGTAACTGGATAATAATAATTAAACTGAGTCTAAAAAAATAGACAACCCTATTTAGACTTTGGATAAAGTCATATATTTAACGTAATACGAACATAATTCAGTATTAAAGGAATGGCATAATGGTAGAGTATTTTTGTAATATTTCCAAACAAAATTATCTCAAGAATATAAAAGGTTGCTGGAGAATTAGATTTGCATGACCATATAGGCAGATTCGTTTCCAACTGTTTGCAGTAATAAATTCGACGTCACCTGAAACATGTCTCTGCCGTTTGTAACCAGCCTTCCAGAGAACAGAGCGCCATAAGGGACGATTCTTACACGTCTCACTCGCTTCTTTGATTTACATAACTCATGTCATCACGCTCGTTGATTTTTAAGGCTCCTAACATCAGCGTTCTATTTGGTCATGGAAAGTGTAAATTGGCCATCCTCGACATCCATCCACTCCATTTACATTGTATATCTGCTTAGTCAATTTTGCAACATCCGTTCTTTCTACATGTCCGACACATGCAATCGGAGCATACCGTTTCTTACTAGTATACCGACACTCTCTTTCAACCCAACTTCCTTCCTTACAACCTTGTTTTCGATGCGGTCAGCGAAAATCACTCAACATATTTTACGCATTGCCCTTTTTTCGACCGCGTTTATCCTACTTTCATTACTAAGCGCTGGGATCAGTACCACATTGTGAATAGCTAGATAGGCTTTTCTGATAACGTTTTTTGCGCCCAACACTCTATTTACGCTGTTTCCTAAAGCCACTCTGTTTTCTTCTTCGTTAATACTTGTCTTATATTTTTATGAGGTGTCACTTTTTTGAGCCATTCGAATGGACGGACAACTGAGAATTATGATGCACCCTTCAAATTGATCTTTCAAAGCACGTCAGAGAATCTTGATAAATACATTTTTATTATATACCTATTTGCTCTAACTTATCTTTTTTCCTAATTAATACCGTCGAAAAATTCAGAAGCCGCCTCCTCCTGCGGTAATGAGCTGATAGCGCTAGTGACTCATTTATTGTCTACTTAATATAGTTTGTTATAAATTTTTCAGGTTAGTGGTGTCACAGAACCATCGTGCACTCCACATAGTGTTCCCTCATCATTTCCTCGACTCCCCCGAGTGGTTCGGAGTATCAACAGATGAATTCTTTCAGGTGAGTTTCTTTTTCTTTTTAAATGTCGTACTTTTGACTGTCACAACCACTAAAATTACTAGTAAAACTCAGTCTGTATTATTAACAAAAAATGTATAGAATCAGTACCAGGGATAAAAATTGTATCGAACCCCCGACTGGTCGTGGTCGGGAGTTTATGACAACCACACTCAAAGTGATATGTTCCAGAGTAATGTTATTTTTATTTATGTCTCTCTAGGTGACCGTTGGGCTGTGTACGAGCGCTTGGTCAATAGGTTATTTTATTAGGTTAGATGTTCTACAGTTGTAATACAATATAATATTTGGTTGGGGAGGCGACCTGGTTGTGCCGTCTCAGTGCTCCTCCAAACGTGAAAATGTCCTAAATAATAAACCGGCTATATATAAATTTGTAAAGTCTGTCTGTTCTTGTAAAATTACGTGATTTGGTTATATTCGTTTCACTACTAAGTACTAACACTAATATATAATACTAGCTGACCCGGCGAACTCTGTTTCGCATCAAAAGTAATAACTGCTGCCCCGCTATGTTAATACTGCAATATCTTCGACAAATTTGAAGTCGATAGCAGCTATAGGTTAAAAATGGGAATTTTCCATTGTTAACACTCCCGCAACCCCCCTTGTGGGTGGAATTTCGTAAAATCCGTTCTTAGCTGACCTCTACTCGGCGAAAGGAATAATCCTACCAAATTTCAAGTCGCTACGCCTTATGGTTCCAGAGATATCGTGATGAGTCAATATATAGGTGGAAATCTCTTTTATATATGTATATAGATAATATTTTGATTTTTGCTAGCGCTAAAATAGTAGCCAAAGTTATTTTATGTTATGTTTAGATTGAAATCTGCACGGACTTATCAGTCGATAATCGAGGTGGAGTTCGGAATTTACAATCACCATGCTCCGGTGGATTTCAGTTAAATCGCGAACAGAATCGCTGTCGATCGTTAGTGTAATGTAAAGCTTTGAAGCGTGACATCAAAGGTGACTTATGTACATAAATAATATGGAAATTGACCTTTCTAATACCGCCGGAGGAATTCAAGGTTTTCACCCAATAATTATTATTTTTATCGTGAACATTACGTATCTGTCAACAACAATCTTGGATTTCATTTACGTAGGTAGGTACTGTTTGTTTGAAGAGAAAAGAAATTAATACATGAAACGGTTTTCTTCTGATGTTTTTCCCGAATAAGTATCGTGATGAAGATTTTTTTTATTTTTACATTTTCTAATTTATACAAGTAATGCGATGCAACTAGATTCTACATTTACAAGTAGTCAATTTAAATGCGTTTACCGTATACGTACTAGAAAACATGAATATTTAAAAAGCCCCAAATAGTGTTCGTTATCTTCTCTACAAGTGTCTTGACTTGGAGTTTTAAGATAGTGTGTGTAAAAATACATTTTAAGTATCCAAATTCTGGACTCTCCCGGTGCACGCCTGAGTTTTTTTTTATGGCCGGCAGAGTAACTAACGCCGCCCATTGACACCTGCAACACAGATTCGTAAGTGAGATTGGGAGGGGAAGACGTAGGGCATCCGGACCTCTCTCGCCGATCGAAACGAGGCATGAGCCACTTTTCGTCGATATTCTGAGAGGTCGTGGTATGTTACTGGCCAAGCCGGCCATTTATGCAGCGAACTGGCCGAACTGGCCACACTGCATGAATAGCTCTATCACTGAAAAATTTGAGTATTTAAGTTTTCACTTATATGACACAGTAACCGCCGCCCATGCCCAGTAAGCACAGTGCCTATCTACTAATCGTGTCACAACTTATGGGTGTGTGATGTAATAATAATCAGCCGACATTATAATTGGTGTGTGTCTGAGGCAACCGACTGGTATCGCATAATACCTACTGTATTGTACCAGCCAAATACTTTCCATATAATAAGTAATAACATACTTATTTAACTTCACTCCAATTCCCTTACAGCATAGGTAGAAGATAACACATCGCTCGCTTCTTTGACGTCTTCTTTTTTTAAACATTTTAATTTAACAAGACTTCTCAGCCAACATTTCCTACGTATTGTGGCTTCCATGGCCAAAGGCGAAACTGGAAACATAACGAAGTCAAATTGAACGGGATATAATAGCAATTTCATATAAATTTCAAAGCATGTTATGCGCCTCGACTTAAATTAACACAAATAAAAAAATGCGCACCATTTCCTACTCGTACTTGGTGATGGGTAGGAAAGTGGATAAGAGATGTATATATATTAGTCTGACATTTATACATTTCAGGTGTCCATAATGGCGATGGAAGAATCGAGAGTGCTGGTCTGGCACCGGGACAAGCTGAAGCTCAGCATCATGTCTGATGCCTTCCTGCAGGCGGTGTTCGATCATATACTCGGCAGAGATGTGGTGCATAAGCTTATGCAGGTAATTATGGCAAAACTTACAAAGAACTCATTAGTAAACCATGACAAGCGAATGTTCTATTAACCCTATCACCACATTTTTACCCATCGATAGATACCTGGGTAAAACCACTTTGACCCACTACGTGTTGATGTCTACTACTTCGGGAATGCTTGATCGGAATTCCTGGTGAAAGCTGTTAATATATTTTCAAATTGTAAAACACAATTGTGCCAAAAAAATATTTAAAGAAAACAAGCATTGTAACGGGATTCAAACTTGAGACCGCTCAAGCTACCGAGAGACTTGTACTACAAATTATACTTGAAGGCTCTTCTTGATTGTACTTAAACTTTTGTATTTTTTTTTATCAGAAAATATTTTTAGTTTTAACGGAATATGATTTTAATACATACATACATAAATAACTTCATATATGTGTCTTGGCCTTCATCGACTCCTACATCCATCCCCTTTTGCATTGTATATCTGCTTAGTCAATTTTGCATCATTCATTCTTTCTAGATGTCCCAACCATCGGACCATGCTCTTTCTTACTTTCACTCCGACACTCTCTTTCAATCCGACTTCCTTCCTTACAACCATGTTTTCGACGCGGTCAGCGAGCTCCGCAGATTTTACGCAATGCCCTCATGATTTTAATAAACTACATAATTAGAAAGCAATCTATCATCACGGTTTCCAGGTGAGCGAAACAATGGCGGTGAGCAATGGCCATCTGCCCAACAGCTACGAGGAGGGGGAAGATAAACCCATGCTGGTGGTGAAGAAGGCAGGAGACGGACCTGGCATCACGGCGCTGTTGAACAGACAGTTACAAGGTATAGTCACCTAGTGCATATCATTGATTTTATTAATTCGGTTTTTTTATATATTTTGTTATGTCATTATTTTCAATCACTCTCAGCCGTGATTTAGAAAAACAGTTAATATCAGAGAAAAGAAACATCCGATCAAAAACGGTATTCAAAACGGCATATTTTGCAACTCTGCTTACCTCTTTAGTTATTTAGTGAGGAACTAGAAATAATGAAAGAAATCGACGGTCCCTACGTAGATAAAGACGTGTCAAAACCAAAATAGGTTTACAGGAGAGCGTAATTTAGATTCAAATCACTCTTAAAATAAATCCATTTAAAATTGTAAATATTTTTTACTCTATTATTTTATTAATTTTAGGAACTTTATAATGCCATTATTACATATTTATTTATATTTTATTTTCCTGGAAAAACTGATAGATGACTGTTTCTACGCTGATATTGAAATAAAAGCATGTCGGACAAGTCTAAGATGTCTTTTTATACGTGGGACAGAAGAAAGAAATGTTTGAAATATAACATATAGAAAATAATAATTTTGATAATGAAAACACGGATTAATAACCTTAACTATCCAAAGGATACGTTAAATTTTCAAAATGGATGGCCATAGATGTAATAAATATAAAAATAATGACTTATCACTTTATACGTGGTTTCTATTATCTGGTTCATTACTTTATTCTATTATCTAATGTAAATAAAGACATGCTTTTAAATATTATTTAACATGATCGTGTTTAGTTAATCAAACAAGCCAAAGTCAAATAAGTTTTATTTTTATAGGTCTTTACAGACACTTAAAAAAAAATAGTCAATAAGAACAGATTTAAGATATTTAGAATAAACATTTTAGAATATTATTTAAAATAATATACTAAACACGAGCGCTTGAAGAAAGCGCATATAATATCTGCACTAAATCTATGATAATCTATAAGTGTCACGGTAAGAGTGAATAATTGAAGATTATTAATAATAATTACCGAAAGTCGAGGTTAAAGTGGTAAATTAATCACATTTGTCGGTTATTATTAATAATTTAACCCTAGTAGTGATAAATGTAATAAGTGGCTCGGCTTAGTTGGCTCGGTGTTATTTTTTTAAAAGTACGTGCACGTTATTTGTTGTTGCTTACTAGGGTTAGTTAGTTTAGGTTTTAGGTTATTTTTTTGTTTTTAGGCAGGAGTCGGAATCCTCATGGACACCCAAACTACGTCACGTATGAGGTAGTTTGGGTAGTGCCGGACTCTTACCGGCTAAACCTGTCTCCTGCCCTCTATGCTTTCTCCATAGACTGTTACCAATATGTGTCGTTAATTATTAATAATTACTACTAAAAGTAATAAATTTCGATCGTTTATTCACATTTACCAAAACATGTGGTTTTATTTACATTATTAATAATTTTGTAAAAATATTAATAATTTTCAATTAATCAGATTTATCGTAACATTAGTATTGTATTTCGGGGTTGCAGAATTAAAATAATTAAAAAAAATGTTCATTATAAACACCAATAACTTCATCGCACGAGCAAGTACCAACATGAACACTCGGTTATGTTGGTACTTGCTCCCGGGGAAGTCCCGTAAATGAAGTTAAGTTGGACAAGACCGAGTTCACCCCGAATTTTCAAGCACCGTACAAAACGATATGTATAGTTATCCTCATCTACGGCTCTTAATCAAATTGTTTATACTACTTGTTCTCTTATACGAATTGTATTTGATGTTAAATATATGATACTAGCTGACCCGGCGAACTCTGTTTCGCATCAAAAGTAATAACTGCTGCCCCGCTATGTTAATACTGCAATATGTTCGACAAATTTGAAGTCGATAGCAGCTATAGGTTAAAAATGGGAATTTTCCATTGTTAACACCCCCGCAACCCCCCTTGTGGGTGGAATTTCGTAAAATCCGTTCTTAGCTGACCTCTACTCGGCGAAAGGAATAATCCTACCAAATTTCAAGTCGCTACGCCTTATGGTTCCAGAGATATCGTGATGAGTCAATATATAGGTGGAAATCTCTTTTATATATATATAGATTTAAAAAAAAAAACTTGTGTGGTTTTATGAAACCACCGTAAAAGTGAAACTTTTTTTCACATTATAGACATTTAACTAAAAATTTTCGAAATATTATTTTTTTCGAAAATCGAATGTAAGTCACTGTTCACGTATTTTAGTCACCATAAAATATTTCCTCCAGTAAATATGATATTTTGATTTATTATGAAAATGTGACAAATACATATATAAAGAGCACTATCTTATCGCTAATAAATTGACGAACATAACTGTGTCACATATATGTAGTTCCGGTGGTCCAGTGGTCGAGCACACGGCTTCCGAATCGCATAGGTCGCGTGTTCGAATCCTGGCACACTTTTTGGAATTGGAAACTTAAGTAAAGTAAGAAAGGCGTCAGTATGCTTCCTCCACTAATTCGTTAGTTACAAGTCAGTGGCAGTTTTGCAAAGAGAGAGAAAACTAGTTTAATTTGAAATCGAACCGGACGTCACCGGCTTTCAGGGGATTGTGCGATAAGGGCGATTTTAATTTACTTGCCATCTTGTATTTGTTAATAGGGTTTAATAAATGTTTTTTATTTTACGTGGTCACGACAATAATTCCTAGATGGCGCTACTAGGTTGCTACTATTGATGATTCTGCCGTAATATCGTATTATATCGATAGATGTCGCCCGAATCGACAAGTATTCCAGCTACGGCACTAGGGATAACGCGACACCTATTAAACGTTAACAACATTACAACAAAGGATCTTTACAAAACAAAACGATATTTTTTCCTCCAGTAAATATGATATTTCGATTTATTATGAAAATGTGACAAATACATATATAAAGAGCACTATCTTATCGCTAATAAATTGACGAACATAACTGTGTCACATATATGTAGTTCCGGTGGTCCAGTGGTCGAGCACACGGCTTCCGAATCGCATAGGTCGCGTGTTCGAATCCTGGCACACTTTTTGGAATTGGAAATTTAAGTAAAGTAAGAAAGGCGTCAGTCTGCTTCCTCCACTAATTCGTTAGTTACAAGTCAGTGGCAGTTTTGCAAAGAGAGAGAAAACTAGTTTAATTTGAAATCGAACCGGACGTCACCGGCTTTCAGGGGATTGTGCGATAAGGGCGATTTTAATTTACTTGCCATCTTGTATTTGTTAATAGGGTTTAATAAATGTTTTTTATTTTACGTGGTCACGACAATAATTCCTAGATGGCGCTACTAGGTTGCTACTATTGATGATTCTGCCGTAATATCGTATTATATCGATAGATGTCGCCCGAATCGACAAGTATTCCAGCTACGGCACTAGGGTTAACGCGACACCTATTAAACGTTAACAACATTACAACAAAGGATCTTTACAAAACAAAACGATATTTTTTCCTCCAGTAAATATGATATTTTGATTTATTATGAAAATGTGACAAATACATATATAAAGAGCACTATCTTATCGCTAATAAATTGACGAACATAACTGTGTCACATATATGTAGTTCACTTTTTTGAATTGGAAACTTAAAAGCCTCCGTCGTTTACAATACATACGAATTTATTATATTCCCTTTTATCGTGTCATTTGTTATATTAATAATATAATTTTTTTTTTCTCCGCCTGCAATACGTACGTACGTATATGTATGTATGTAAAAAACAAACAAACAAACAAACCCGATCCTAGAAAATGTGTCGAAATTGGTAAAGAGGACGGTAATTAGACAATCATTCATACGGGCCTCGTGGTGCATCGGTAAACCGCACTACCGATAACACGAGGTCGGGGCGGGTTCGATCCCACCCGAGTGCAAACAAACAAATATATTTATTGTGTTGTTTGTACGTGTAAATAAACGATAATAGACGTGAAAGGCGCTCTGACGAGCGCCTTTCACTTTATCCCTACTCCGCGGCCGACCGTCACGCGACATGCAACACGCAGACGAAAGAGTTTGAGACGATGTAATAAAAGTTTCACTTTAAAAATCTTATATAGGTATGAGTAAATGGATATTCTAAAGTCATATGTGCAATAAAAAAAAATACATACATACATACATAACTTCACGCCAAATCCCTTGCGGGGTAGGCAGAGAGAACAGAGCTCCATAGGGCACGATTCTTAAAAAAAAATGACATTTTAAACATGTCTTTATCTACGTAGGGACCGTCGAAATGTACTTAGTATAATTAATTTCTAAAATGCTTGATAGAAATATATTTTTACAAATATTGATATTTAAAGAATCGAATTAATGTTTTTTTTTATTTATTTAATCATGCATGGCCATCAATATTGTTTTTTTTTAGTTAGGATATTATAATGGTAAATAGTTTATTAATTAATTATCTATATACATAAATACTTAGTCAACACAGGCTCTTGTATTATATAAAACTTTTATTAATGAAAAAAGTTAATATACGGTGGCATGTGAACCAAATAAATTAATCCATCCATTATAACTAAGCTACTGCATTCCGATATACACTGCACTGTAAAGAAGGATTTATTGAATGAATATTCTATGAATGCGATCCTTTTCATTTAGCTTTATTATTGTTTAAAAATGAACTAAAGGCCACATATACTGTCATCTACGTTTTCGCGCTCTTTTCAGTATAACTAGTATCATTAATATTTCCATATTTGTTATGGCTCGGTATTTTTTAGTTTCAATATGGGATATTGACATTATAAAATTACCGTGTTATTTAATTTGTTAATACGATAGCCTGTAGTGATAAAATATTAATTGGATTTAACACATTACTTTCGTAACTTCAGTGTGTCCGCTCTATAATATAATGTGTATCATTTTTTTTGTTGGCTGACATTGGCCCTTTGGCTTTCGTTGTTCAGTGCAGACATACTAAAGCTTATTTATCGATGTTAGCTAAAATTAAGAGACGTTCGTACAGTCCCATTATAGGTTGTATTGTTCATGTTTCATAATCACCTCATTAATTCAATGATTGCACATTATATTTATAATTATCATATATTATATTGAGTACGAGGGGCAGCTTTGCGGAGTTAAGCTTTGTTGTAATATTTAATTTGTTTTGGTGCTTGTACGAATACATCTTGGTCGATATACTATGTATTCGCACGGGGTGACGTCATAGTTAAGTAAAGCTGTCCGCCGTGCGCTTGTCTGTGGGAGTGTGCGTAACGCGTTGTATGGTGTTGTGGTTGTGCCGTGTGTTGGGGTCGTGCGTGGTGACGTCACGGCATGCAGGCGAGCACGCCCCGCTGCTGCGCGCCTCTCACCGCGCGCAACACTGCTGAACGTCACCTGCGGCCGTCTACTCCCGCTTCATTATCTCCTTCCACCTTCATATGATCCTATTATTTTACTGCCACCGTTACATATACGTTCTCCTTCTACCCTGACCTTTTTTTAACCTCACCTTTTCTAAATTTTATCCTCTCTCACGTTCCTATTATTATTTAATAAATATTCCGGTTATTATGTTATGGTTTTTCTATACTGTATAACTACTTATTTTCTCCTGTTACGTTCAAGTTATGCCATGGCAATATGTTTATGATTCTCATCTCCCTGTACACATTTCTTAGTAAATATACATATGTGCTATTTAATCTGTGTATAAATCCAGGTAAATCAGCAGTATTTTACGAGTAGCTCTTACATTTTACACATTATTATTAAGACTTCGTCTGGATATTAGATGCCTCTTATCAGTCTCTTTGAGAGAGATTTAGTATCAAACCCCTAATTCCCCCTATTACTTTTGACACGTAGATATTAAATAGTTATTCTAGCATTAACAATAGAAAATTTACAAATATTTTTAAAGCACTTTTGAAAAGAGCTTCTAGATGAATATTCTATAATTTTTAACGATTTATCCTTAAATTCTGCCGTAAAGACATTTTCATATTGAAATAAACTTGAGTAAATAATATAATAATAAACTTCACTCTTAGAAACCCCAAATAGGTACATGTTTATTCTTTCAGAACGTTTTGTAGTTAGTTATTATGTAATTACCATGGATTTTAGGTGTGTGTGATAGTGTCAAAATATTAGTGAAACAAATGATTTGGCAGCTGTCAATGTGATGTTTTTTATGTCGACAACGACGAGCTGTCATCATGTTCTGTTTTCAAATCCTTCTTAAAAGGCGGCAAATGTAGTTTCATTCTTCATAATGCTTCAGGAGGTATATCTTTCTTATTTAAATACGCACCAATCGCCGCCTAGGGGCAATAATGAATAGATGTCAATTATAATTGATGTCATAATAATTATTAATAAATTAAACTGACGAGCTTATTTAGATGATTAGCATGTGTGTTTGAGTATTTTGATACTAGTCTTTAATTAACAATATCTCTCTAATAAGTAATCATATTATATTGACCATTTGTTTTCATGTAGTGATAATTGCATAGATCATGGGGATGAACATGTTTTGGTCGATTATGGAACGAAAACAGAAATAAGTATTCATGAACGTATTTTTAAAAGATACTAATTTTAATTGTCTCTGGTTTATCTCATTTGGCTTCGACTTCACAATTAATCTTCTTCCTAATTATCATATTTTGACAGTAAATAAATGAGAATAACTTTTAATAAATTAAAGAAAAATAAAATTGCATTTTGTGTTACATAAGTATTGCGACAAATATAATGATAAAAAAATATCAAGAGTATACCCACATTACTCATTTAAAACAACCTCTATACTACAACTAACAATGTTTATTTACACTGATCTTTTATTTAATGCTTTAAAAAACGATAGTGTTACCTTTATATACAACTAATTAGCTATTATAATGATATTAGTATAAGTAAATATGCATAGTTTATTTAATAAGATTATCACATCATAGTCACATCATCCCTATCCCAGCCCTTTGTCCCTACCTAAGCATGTCTTCAAGATCGCCAGTCAAGGTAATTTTTTGTTTGTTTTTTTTCTTTTTGAAACTTTTTTTTTACTTTAATGTGCATAGACTATGTGGCTTTAGGTCTCATAAGATTTAAATGTAAACAGTGGTCAATAAGGATATTATGCATATGTATAATAAATATGATTAAATTCTTAATAAATACAATGTATTATCGATCTAAAAGCCACAATTGACATTATTTTTTGTTGGTTATTAATTATTAGTGTCCGACCGAAGCTACGGCTTCGGCCACCTTCGGCCAAAAATCCATCTTCGGCGAGAACTTCGGCTTCGGCAAAATTCTGGGCCGAAGCCGAAGGTCCGAAAACAGTCGGAATTAAACGAACTGCTACGAAAGAGTGAGTGACTGACGGACCGGACTGCACTTAGTTCAGTGCGGATACTTCTATGACCGAGAAAAAAGCGGCAAGAGCAATTTTACGTCGATATTCTTCTTTAGCTGTGGATAATGTTGAAGAAAATTATTAAATTACTAATAGTTTATAACCTTCGGCTTCGGCCGAAGGTTGTGGAGATTGCCGATTAATCGGCTTCGGCTTCGGCCAAAAATAGACCTTCGGTCGGACACTATTAATTATGAGATTTTTACATTTCTAAATGATTTTCAATAAAAGAATAGTCATAGTGATACTGTTAACAAGCAAGAGGTTTTAAAAAATATTAGGTAAACTGTTAGGTATAAAGAATAGTTATAAACACAAATGTTGTTAGTTCGTTCTGTTAGTAGTACAAAATTGAAGATAGAATATAAGCAATGCTTAAAATTCTAAGATTTTCGTTTACCAAAAGATGTTTTACAATTATAATGAACGTGAATTAAACTCGACACATTTAGGTGTAATATGCAACGCGAAAGCCTAAAAGTTTTTAAAAGTGTTTGAGATAGATAGAAATTTAGCACCAGGTACTAGCAACAGAATTTCCTCGTCTAAAAAGATCCTATGGCCATTCTCTTTTTGCAACAGCAGCTTGTAGATTTTTATATACAACTTATACACTCTACTCTAGTTTTAAAAGTCAAGTATTGTCAAATGATGAGTTAAATATTTATTGACAGAGTAAGTTGTATAAATTGTAAATAAAAATGCTAAATCATCACATGCCAATCAATCCATAACCACACAAACTCATTTTTTGCTTTTAAGTCGGGCTTCACCAATAATGATAATAATTTGTTCTTTAATGTAATAATATGTATGTACATAACTAGGTGTAAAGCATATTTCAATAATAGATATATTTTTTAACAAATTCAAAATATACAAATTATTACGTCGATTTACTACCTCTAACTGAATGCTTCTCGTAAGTTGTTCTTTGATGATATCTTAACTTAGATTCTAAACCTACATAACCATATGGTGAAACGATAATAGCTCGATATTAATTCCTATTTTACAATCGCTAACGACGCAGGTTAATACTTAGTCTACTTAACAGATTAAGGCCCATGTTCGCGAAGAGATTATTAAATCTTATTCAGCCGATTACGCCGTAAACGGGTCTTTAACAATATTTTGCTGTTCACCAAGCACTTAACATTGATTAAGTGCTGTAATCGACCGATTATCTTAATGTACCTCAATAACCTCGTTTAACCGGTGGTTATTGTAAACAAATGTGACATTTCATAAATAGAGTAAGGTGAAGGATCTAATAATAGACACTTATACTACAGTGTTCATCATAAAAGCAATACAAGCAATTAGTACAAAACACAGACCAAGAGTCATTAGTCATATAAACAGTATTTAGGAGACGAATAAATGAAATCCCGTTTAATTAAAATTGGTAATTTATTTGAAACTTAACTAGTTTAACCATATAACCATTCCTTATTCAGTTTATAACTTTAAAACTATCGAAAAACTATATTTTCTTTTAATAAATAAAAAAATGTCCATCGCTGGTGTATTGTCCATTATTGGAACCTCTACCCTAAATAAAATATAATAGAAGTAGCTATAAATTACATTTTAGATGAAAATAATGTTTTAGACGATTTTAAATAAGTAAGTGAATTATACGGGCACCCCGTTTATTCCAAATACGACGAAATTATTTCGAAGAATATGATGACAAAGCAAAATAATAAAACGCATTTCAGACGTTGCTATGACAACAGAGATCAACAGAATAAAACATAATGCTAAAGGCGTTTATGGTGACTGAATCGCATTGCCATAACACGGTTCGCATTTTGCAGTATAATATTATCATCATAACATTTTTGGATGTCGCTCGGATGTAAGCAAATGTATACAAATTGCACACAAACACTGCCATTTTAATTAAATAGCATTATACTACTCATTCTTTTACTATTCATTCGTTCTAATTACAACTGTTTAGGTAACAGTTCCCATTTTATTTTTGGTGAACAGCGTTAACTTTATGGGCCCGATTACATTTAGAGCTCTATTTAGCTAACACATCGTTATGTCATAGTTGGCGAACTCGACCCTAAGTATGCGTAGCTTAACTGGGTGTCTGAGAAGACGTAGCTTCTGATAACAATAGTAATTCTATCTTACAATGGATTGCTTTATTTTATTTTTTAAGTTGTTTTAACTTCGTTTCCAAAATAATAAACACTGAAGTAAAATTCATTGTAAGATTATACTGATAATTGATTTTAAGTTATGGGTGTATTTGTTATTTCGACTAACATTTACTGTACGACGCAAGCATTGATCATACGTCGAGCTATAGAAATTGAAAGTTAATGCTTTGGTTGTACATATCATAATTACGTGTGTGTTTTACTCGCAATGGTTCTGTTTGGTTATTCATTTAATTTTGTTAAGTGAACGGTGATTGAAGCGTATTTTGTTACATTTATTAATTGTCACTAATCACTTGCCACATTTAAGTTTTAAAAGTCCGATATCACCGACACATAAAATTTAAAAAAAATATCATATTCCAACACATTTTTGGTAAGTGATGTGGCTCACACGAAGAGTACGCCTTATGTGCACAGAGATAAAGCACATAATATACGATCAATATATTCTTGAATCTAATCACAATTTGAAATTAGAACACGTTAACGGGACGGTCCCACACGTACCGTTTCATATTAAGGAGTTTCGTATCATAGTTTTGGGAAGAAAAAGATGGAAAATCTTGATTTGTAAAATGTACGTGTGAGACCAGCATCAAGCTGTACTAGTGGTAATGTGGAGGTATTTGTGTTGTAGCAAGCGACCCCAACGCGTGGCGCCTGGGCCGCATCGAGGAGGCCGATCACGAGACGCCCGTCTGAGGCCGCGCCCTGCACGTGGCCGTGCCGCGCCGCGCGCGCCGCCCTCGCGCCCCGTACACCCCCCATCGCTAGTGCAATGGGAACTGTGCTCTATGCGCACACAATACGCTCTATTTTGGGGTGCGCCAAAGTGTTCGTCTTAGATATTACAGGACTGTGGGTTGGATTCCCCTCATTTGTGACTTTCAACGGCGCGTTCAAATATTGAAATTTATTTTGTTTTAAAATATCACATAAATATTAATCTAGCTATGATTACATTTTACTCGAACCGATGAGGGAGTGTTATCTTTTGGAACTGCAACGATCATTGTGGTCGAGTGTCCTTTTTAATAGCGTAGAGCCATATCTGCGAGTGTACCTAACAATGATCGTTTTTTTTTTATTTTACCAGATTCAGTGATATCAAATTGTTCTAGAAATAAATTAAACTAATGATAAATTATAATAATGCACAAGTATGATAATAATAGTATTTAAGATTTGTAAAGTTTTTTTTAACGTTTTTTGTTTAATCTGACTTTAATTTTTTAAATGTTTTGAATGGAAAAGTAAAAAAAATATATAATATTGAAAACATTACTTGATAAGATTATTTAACAGTCGTTGTTTTTATATATATTATACATATAGTATTGGTATGATTTACAAAAAAATATGATTGAGATCAATATGTAAAGTGAATTTTATATGACACTGAAGATATCTAATCTAGTCTAGACTATTACACCATCTTATAGTCTAGAATAGTCTTCAAAGTCATCATCGTTTTGAAACTATTTCTGGTTGGAACACTAAATATCAGAAAAATGTACACACACAAATTATTTGTTTTAATCTGATGTGTTACATGTACTCAGTAAAAAATGAAACTCGCATAAAATATAATATTCGACTCATTATTTTGTATATTATTGTAACATATATGATATAGTTGTATTATAGATAGATAAATAATAATTAAATTATTATAAAGTGTCCCCAAATATAAGTGTCTAGTCTGCCCCAAGGGGGCATGATATCTTGATAACGTGATAGTCCTTCAAATTTTCCAGCTGCTTGAATATGCTGCTAAAAGGCACAGTTTCGAACTAGATCTTTGTTCAGAATTATGTTTAAAAAATATATTCAAAAGGTCATAGCAGAAAAATGTACGTAGATATATTCTAATATTGTTTACTTCTTGGTTTATAACTTCAATATTACTATGAAGTCAGTTACAGAACTTTCTTCCCCTCTTCATTTTAACTTTTAATATTTTCAAGTTTTAAAATTTAAGTAATGTCCAATCCATCTATCATGCCAAGAGGACTTGCATGCATATAATAAATAAAATATGTTCTATTATCAAAATATTATTTCTTGACAATAAAACTGTCTTAGCAAATGACAAGCTCATATTTCGTTTTTATACAATCTACCTACTGGTGGCCAACTAGACACTAACTATTAACTATATTTATATATAAATATCAATTTATTTATTTGATTGAATGTTTTATGTAAATAAAATAATGAGAGATTGATTGTCTGCGGTTATTTAAAAGAAAAAAAGTGTTTAAAATTGTTATGTACTGGGTGTTTGTAGATGATGTGTTCCGTGGATGTAATCGCCGTCGTTTATTACGAAAGTAACGTACTAAATGTATTGGAATTTGATTTATAAAATTAATTAAGATCAGCTAATGAGCAAGAAAAAAATCTCTGTTTGCGTGAGAAATTTATGATACTGATGATGAGTGATACATAATGAGTAGTTTATTGAAAGAAATTTCTCGTAAGTCAAATGGAAAATATTTAATTTTAATACATATATGAATATTAAGTGTTGAAGTATATTTTAGTACCTAATCAATTCTGTTCAAAACTGCTGCATAGCACGTTACTGATAATAGTACACATACATCTATTTGAAAGTGCCTAGTACCTATATAGAAAGTGAAATACATAGTCTATTTTAAAATTGCTATTAATATTATATAGACTCGGTAATTTGTACTGGCATTGAATAGGCCTGATATGGTATATTGGATAAATTACATACATATTTTTGTAAATAATAAGTTTGATTAACATAAATAATAGGATTCAGATTGTCCGTACGCATTAATATAGATTATTTTTATTTGCTGAGACCGATCTTAAAATGATTTGTTTCTAAGTATTTGCAACACAAATTTTCCGTGACTTGTTACGCAATAAAAAAATTCGCGCTCTGTGTTGTCCAATTTGAAATTGATGAAACGATCATTCGTAACGTCTATCAGAACTTAACTTTCACTAGTTATCGCCTGTGAAGCGTGAATTCTAATTTTATTGCTTTTTGTAATCGCGTCACAAGCAATTTATTATTAAAAATGACATTTTATATTTCTGGAAACTGTTCAAACAAACCTCTATACTATTGCAGATTATCATACTTATTGCTTTATTAAATTTATTATTACCACCGAATTTTATATCACGAAATGTTGATTCAGTAAAATAAAATATTAAATACTTTTTTTATAAATATTTTTATATAATTAATGAATTATTGTACAAGTTTCATAATATGTATTTTATTTTGAAAATTATGGTGCAATAGTGTTAAAAACAGCAACTGAACAATTATTAGGAATTGAATGTGATCAGTCAGTATGCAACCAAATAAAAGGTGCCCCATTTTTTGTCTCTGTGAGATGAAAATTTTTGTATTTGTGTAGACATTAACATTCCAAAGTCAAAATTATCTTTTTTGGTATTATTGGTAAAGTTAGTTATATTTAAGTCTGTAACACTGCCAATGCAATTAGATTGCTTATTTTGCAGTCAATGTGTTATTTTTTTTATAACTAAGGATCTCATTTTATTATATACAACATTTATTGATTTATCTTCACTAATGCTAAGCACATGTTTGTTTTTTTTTAAGTGGCTGCTCCACTATGTTGAATTTAAAAATGTGATTGTTCATTTGCCTAGCAGTGTTTGTGAGTGTTTAAGCACAAAATGTATTAGAATGCCTTAACGAATTGCCATTTGTGATGATTGTGTAAATTATGAATGTATGTAAATGAAGTATTGAATGATTATTGTACAAGTACCTACATGTTGAGATGAATAGAAATTAATGGAATAAAGTAACAAATTGTATAAAAATTTGTTTTATTTTTATGTATAATTTTTGGTTTTTAAAATTGTGTATTTAAATAATTTAAAAGAGTTAAAATTAACAATAAATGCCACTCAAGAACAATTACATTTTGTTGACTCAAATATCACAACCCTAAGAATCATCAAAAGTCATCCTCCCAACCCCATGTTGTTTTATATATCTCCTGTATTGTTTGTATTTATTATTCTCAGCCAATGCTTTCTTGGCTTCTTCATCTTTGATTTCTTTCCACACTTTAAAATTATCCTTAATCCATAACTCTTCATCTAAATACTCCTGCTTCTCTTTGTCTTCTATGGCATTGAACTGATGCTGTCCAAGCTTCATATATTTTCTAATCAAATAAAACTTTTCTTCTTCACCATATGGCTGCTTCATTATGGTGAACCTCCATAACCACCTTAAATACCAATAAATACAGTAAGCAATAGTGTAGGGCAAAATAATTAATTGAATCCATAATATGTCAATTATCTCGGGTTTGGCATAAGCACCTTTAATATCCATATTCTCTTCAATTACTTTACGGATTAACTTATCTTGTTCTTCTTTCTGTTCAGCTTTAGATTTTTTAACTTTGTTTCTACCTTGTGATTCTTTAGTTTCCGTTTTGGCTAACTCCAGAGCCTTGTTTCTGTATTTTGGTACAGTCATGAAGTACTTTATAGCTGTATCATATTTAGACCATGCACTATAGTACTGTATTATGGATATAATTGTTATTGTGACACAAATTACGATGCGAACATCAACCTTAGGTGCCATTCGACGCCTATAATATCTGTAGTAATGGGCATAATACTCTTGGGGATTGTCTAACATATAATCGTAATCAGATCTTTCTTCTTCATCACGCAAAATCTCGTAAGCGGTCGCAATTTCCTTAAATTTCTCTTCAGCTTCCTTTTTCGCTTCAGGGCTTCTGTGTAAATCTGGATGAAACTTTTTGGCAAGTTGCCTATAGTTTTTCCCAATTTCATTTTTGGTGGATTCCCTTGTTACTCCTAGAACTTCGTAGCAGTTCTGTTTACCACAGTAAATACCTTCAAGAAGATGATCAGCGCCGGTAACCACTGCGATCTGCCACGTTACACACGCAATGACAAATCCTTTCAATTTGAAAATCATTTTTGTTTCAATACGTTTTCATCTCTGTAATAGATAATGTTAAATCTGCTTTATTTCACCAAAGATCCTAATTAAAAGATTTGCCGATTGATTACGGTAAAAATTCTATCAAAATACTCCTCTAATCGTCCAACGACAACCAGCCCGTCCAACCAAACCACGAATGGTTGTCAAACTGACTTAACTGACGTCTCTGCTGTGTACTGCTGATCGCTGGCTCATTGAATGATTTTTAAGAAGCTATGATTCGATAAAAAAAACCTTTTCGCAATCACTCATTTTGGTACCAAGATCTGTCATATAACTGTAGCAATTTGAAAACTATTTCGTTCTGCCTGTTAATATGAATAAAAGCGTTATCCTTTTCAAAAGAAATTTAACTCGTGGCGTGTCCTAACACTACACTCCAATCTAAAAACAATAAGTGATCAGAAATATCAGAATCTTCTGTATCTCTCTAGAACCTTAACTTAATCAAGGAATCTCGCTAGCCGGTCACCTGGTACCTAATAGTGTTTGATAGTGTTGAATTTAAATTAAGCATTTTTTTCTTTGTATTGGCCATTATGTACATACTAAGATTCATAAATTAATAGAACAAATAACGGCCAAGTTGCATCAAAGAGGCAGATGGCCTCTAAGCTTTAGGCTGTCAAAATTGTAATTGGGTGGAGTTTTTAGTTAGGAATGTAGAAAAGACATATCCGTTCTTAGCATTATTTTCTAAAATTTGTGTTTCAATGGATATTATTGCATAAAATTCATGGCGTTTTATTTAATAAGTGTACGTATATGTGTGCAAATCTGGAAAATAGTGTAAATATCGTTTGTAGCGTGCTCTTCTGCATTGTCGTCAAAACTCCCTTGGATCATCATGCAAAAAGCACCACGATCTTATTAATGATTAGGTTAGGATACTTTAAGTCAGTCTAGGTTAGATTATGTTTGGGTCAGATTACGTAGATTAATTTTAAAAAAAATAACACGACAGACTTGGCAGTATGGCTTTAAAGCTTTAGCCTGTCCAAAACTGGACAAATAAAGAAAAGTGGTATTGGAAAGAAAAAAGTTAGTCTATGCTGCCTTGCATTAAATAAATGGGAATTTTCGTGTTATTTATGTTATTTACATACTCTTTGGTTATGGGTGCCAACAAAAATCATAAAAATAATTAAAAAGCGTGAACATGTTGGAAAATACTCTAGATCGTTTTATTAGTAATATAATTTTATGTTTGACGGGACAACTAAAAGATATCAAAGGGTTGCTCATTAAAAAACACAATGACAATTTGCAAATACACGGTGATTACAGTTTTCCAATTGCTCTGAAGTCCTGGCATGAATTTTCTGTTTTTAATCAAGTCACAGATAATGTAAATAGTACAATTTTTACGGCAACGGGAAAAGAACCGGAATGTTTAGTGGAAGCGTCAAAAGATTGGGAATTATCAGTGCAGAAAGTAGTCATAGAAAAAGGCCGATTACATTTGTTTTTAGAAAGACCACAAGTGATTTGTGTAAGTTTAGCAGAAACATTGAGAATAAGCTCAGTAATAACGCAACGGTTGCAGCAAAAATATTCTAGAGTCGTCATAGATCCTGAGTGTATAAGAAAATCTGATATAACCTCGCTGAGAACAAAATATGTGTACAATGTTATTAGTAATATTTATGCAATACATAATTTAGATTTAGATATATTTGTTACTTCTAAGTCTACAAGTAGAAAAGAACAAAGTACCTTAGTGTTTTGTGGAACAGTTTTGAGTACCAAAACAGGCAATAAAGAAACTGTTTTTAGTGCTGAAGATTTTATTAGGTAATATTATTTTTATTAAAAAAATAATAAAAAAGGTACTTATTATATTATTATTTGATATAGGTAACTTTCCAGCTTTTAATATTTTCAGTCATATGCCTCTTCTCAAAACATTCCTTATGAGAAAAGGCCTATGACTGACAAATTAATTCATTCATTCTTAGCTCTCTAGATGTTTTGTAATTGTGATCTCTTACCACAGACTATATTAACTTATACATAAAATATGGTATTTATTTAACAGGTTAAGACAAAATGAAATGACCTTGATTGCCCAACATAAGTATGGAGTGAGGGTAACAACTGATTCAAAATGGAAGGAGTTTGTGGCACATCTTGGTGAATCTGCAGCAGCATTTGAATTATTACAGACCAGGCCCAGTAGTGCTGTCAAAATCAATTTTGATACATGTGCAGTAGGTTGCAGTAAAGGTGATTATTGCTTAATTGAAAAGTAAAACTGAATATTGACTTTATATTCACAATTTTACTCTAATCTTTCATTTTTTGGATACTGTTGTACTTTTTGTGGTTGTTTAATTTTTAAAGACTGTTTAATTTAATTAATTAAAGAATGTAGACAAAAATATAATCAAAAATAAGGAAGTGGGTGATTGTATTAAGTACTAGCTGCTGCCTGCTGTTTCACCTGTGTTACAAGTAATGAAAAGTGACTCACCTAATCATATTATGTATATAATTAGAGCAGGGGCCTATAAAGAGCTCTTAATTTCACCCAGCCAAGGCAAGGCTCAGCAAATTCGTATTTCTAGGACTAATTTCAGCTAGTCTAGGCTACTCATGATTGACTAAATGGAATTAGTGGTTGATAAAATGAATTTAGAGTGATTTTGACAATGACTACTCATCACTGACTAGTTGAAATTAGTCGTTGAAAATACGAATTGGCAAGGCAGCTCGAAGGCTGGCTGGAATTAAGAGTTCATAATAAGCCAGCAGATTTCATTTCATTAAGATTTTCAGTGTATGGCAATATTATTATGGTAAGAACATATTTATCTCTAAGATTTTCGCGAATTTACACATTTACACATTTCTTTAATTAAGTAATATAATTGCAGGTGCATCTTTCATACTATACAACTGTGCTCGACTTGAAAGCATTTTGAGGACATACAATGACAATGTTAGTGATGGCACATATCCAGAATTGCCACAGTTTGAACAAGTTGACTTCTCATTACTGACCCAAGAGGTAATTACTAAAAAATATAGTTTAGATGTCCAATATTTTGATTGTTACCAATGTTTTTCAAAATTTCATGATGTCAAATCATATCACCATGAAAGCAAGAGAAACAAAGTTATTAAAACATAAAAATTTCCAATATCAATTAGGTTTAAACAATTAACATGCTTATTATTTTTTATTCTCAAAAAATAGCTATTTTAAATTTATTTTATTGTTATTCTCTATTCTCGTATATATTAAACAGGAGTTTGGTCAGATTTATAGATATAAATTGATGATTATTGAATTGTGACTGTGATTATTTAGATTATTTATTATCTTTGTTTATATACAAGTTTAACAAGCTTAAACAAATAAGCTGTCTTTATAATATTTGTAAATTAAAGTTACAGCGGGATTAACAAAACCAAGCATTTAATTGGCAAAAAGGCATTGCTGCTGACTATGCTTTGACATATTAGGGGTGTGAAATAAAAAAAAAAAATTTTTTTGAAAAGTTAATGTCAGTAATATGTAGTGTCCGACCGAAGGTCTATTTTTGGCCGAAGCCGAAGCCGATTAATCGGCAATCTTCACACCCTTCGGCCGAAGCCGAAGCCGAAACTATTCGTAATTTAATAATTTTCTTCAACATTATCCACAACTAAAAAAGAATATCGGCGTAAAGATGCTCTTGCCGCCTTTTTATTGGTGATAGAGGTATGCGTACTAAACTAAGTGCAGTCCGGTTCGTCAGTTACTCACTCTTTCGTAACAATTCGTTTAATTCCGACTGTTTTCGGACCTTCGGCCCAGAATTTGGCCGAAGCTGAAGTTCTCGCCGAAGATGGATTTTTGGCCGAAGGTGGCCGAAGCCGAAGCTTCGGTCGGACACTAGTTATATGTTGAAAATGTGATAATTAATTTTATTTAGTTATCCTGTTGGTTTTCATGTCAATTTCATTTAAATTAAATTAGAAATTAGGTAACTAAAATCTGTATCTACACAATTTTTTTTCTCTAGGTTATTGCTTTTTTGTAGCCTGTTATACCGTGACAATTCTTATTATTTTCTTACACCTGCACACTATTGATACTGTAAGTATTATTTTAGGTTTGCGAATAGCTAACTGACTCTAAGAGTATAAATGGTCTGTTTATGAAAGAAAAAACACTTGACACCGACGTGAATGCATGATGAGATGTATGACTGAGTAGGGATTGTAGCTGGTGGAAAACGAAACTCTCCGCCTACTATACGATACCTACATACATTAGTATGCATGTATGTATTTACGAATAGATGCAGAAATGATGGTGCTATACTTATTCAATTTGTGATTAGCAAGCAGATTGTCGTCCAATTGCTATGAATTAGGTTTTGCTACGCGTAAGTTTTAATTAATGTTCTATTACGAAATAACTAAATATGAAAAATACGTTTTCATATTTAGTTATTTCGTAAAAGTAATTTTATAACTGAACAATATTTAAAACGTTTTCTACACAAAGGTGTGTAGAAAAAAATTATGTTTTTATGTTTACTCGCGGTTCTGTCTACGCCCCGAATGGAATAGGTGGCGAACCTATTGCCATACCGGGCACAATGTTTTCAGTCATCAATATTTATGACAGTGGTAGAGCCAAGCAGTTCGCTGCATGAATGGGCCGGCCGGACCGGTGAAATACCACGACCTCTCAGAAGATCGACGTAAAGTGGCTCATGCCGCGTTTCGTTCGGTCCCATATATATATATAAAAAAAAACACAACTACCGAAAATAATTTTGGAAAAGTCATTGGTGTGGAGCCCGGATTCGATGACACGAGTTCTTGATTCTGAAGTGGGGTGCACGACCACTACACCACCGAGACTTAATTAAATATTTAAAAAAATCGTTAATGATTAAAAAATAAATCAATACGTTGCGGTTTCGGGGGGACATTCGGGGCGCGCAAATACTGAAATAAGTTGATAAGAAAAAATATCAAGAAAAAGCTAATACTATATATGCTATAAAACTCTTCTGTTTGTAGTATTTAGTTTGTTTGTTTGTTTGGTTAAATATGCTAATCTTATGGACTAGCAAATAATAGATTACACTTTATTATACACCATTTAAAGAATACATTACAGCTAGTAATACGTGCATGGTAAATGTTTGGCAAGTACAATAGCCGGTCTTATCGTATAGGTGACACGACACTGAAGTGGTTTAAAAAAGATTCTATCTTAAAAAAATATCTAGTTCATTTATCAATGAAGGCTTTATTATGCCATCACTTTGCAACTGTCAGGAGCACTGTGCTTTTTACTGGTAAATGTTAAAACATTGCTATAATAGTTCGCCGGGTTAGCTAGTATCTTAAATTAGTTTAAAAAGATCATTATTTGAAGTCAGAATTCCAATATTTTTATATATCACTCGATATTAAACGGCTTGTAACTAATGGAGGGCTACAGAATAACCACAGTGCGCTGGAACTGAATATTTCAAATTAAACTTGTCTGTCTAACTCTCAACTTTACATAAATCATTTGGTCTTTGTGGAAATAGTTTGGACTGCGTTCTAACAGTCAGCATATTATATCATACCTATGTTATTTAGTACTTACAGGTCCGAGAAACTCTATGCAGTAAATATACCTAACTCTATGCAATACGTAATTATGTTGTTTTACAGAAGCTTGATTTTTGACAATTTACTCGTCTGGTATTAAATATCGTGGCTGTAAATTGAAAAGAAAAATACTAAAAAGTTTGTAAATTCGTAAAAAGTTGTTGAACTAAAATGACATTTTGCTTATAAAATTGCTGCCTGCCTATTCCATTGTTCCATACTCGAAAACAGCTGCACGGATTTCTACCCATTTTATAGAGATAGATTGAATTTAGCTCGGCTGCGTTTTATCAAAATCTGTTATCCTAGTTATCAATTAATGCTTTACCATTTTATATTAGTATACATATGTTTAAAAAAATCAGTGGAAAATATATTTTTTTGCTCAGCCACGCACAAGATGGTGCTGTATGATGAGAAATCAGCATAGTACTTTTATTGTTTTAGGAGGAATGGTCTCTGGTATTTAATTATATTCTTGGTCTACCCTCTCTTTTGAACACGTGTGTGGGTACAAGAGGAGAGTCATACGAATTTCGACCACATAATATATGCAACTTCCTGTGTTCCATGGTGCGTGTCTTCAGCCAATATTACAGAAGAGTAAGGATTTTGACGGTAAGTAATATTTACTACTAATTAACATTCAAAATTCATATATTTGTTATTATTCTTAACCAAACGCGTAGATGTAGAGCGGTTTCTTCCAAAAGCTTTTATTCCTCTAGAGAGAGTATCTATGACTTACGGGCGATGGTAAAAAGTAGAGAAAAATCATTGACCTATATGATATAGACTTGTAGTAACCTTCTCAAAGTGTGACCACTGGCCATAAGCCTACAGGCTTATGCGAAGCTTATGTCAATTCAGTCACTGTCAGACGCGAACCGAATAACAATAGGTACAAAATGGGTAAATGCGTAGTAAAAGAGTGCGATTCAAGATCGGAAACCCATAAGAAATTAACCGGAATTACTTTCCACACGTAAGATTAATGTTTACATTAATATTAAAATACAGTAAAATAGATAAAATGTTGAATTTTCATAATTAGCTTTAGTGATACCACTAAAAACTTAGTTTTAGTTTCCCACATTTGTGGGAGAGTTATTAATTTATGGAAAAGGAGATTTTAAATATTTTTTGTTATAATAATAACGCTGCAGGGTGCCTAAAGATGCAGCACGCCGTGACAAGTGGGTGAAAATTATCCGATTGCTGAGAAAAGAAACTGACTGGCTACCTGCACCCGGGAGATCATTTATCGTCAATTCAAGTTGATCATTCGCTTTTATTAATAAATGCCATAATTAATAAATACTTAAAAATAAGATTGTATCACGAAAGCAAATTATTCACTCAGACTTATAAAAAAGAGACTAAAAGGCAATTTTATACAAAACTTATGTTACACAGCGGTGTATGATCAATAATTCATCTGCCTAGCTTTTTCCCAATTATGTTGGGGTCGGCTTCCAGTCTAACCGGGTGCAGCCGAGTACTAGTGTTTTACATGGAGCGACTGCCTATCTGACCTCTACAACTCAGTTGCGTGGGCAACACAATCCCCCTTGGTAAGTCTGGTTGTTAGACTTTCTGGCTTCTGACTACCCGTAACGACTACCAAAGATGTTCAAATGACAGCCGGGACCCACCAATTTAACGTGCCTTCCGAAACACGGAGGAACTCGTCATGATAAGATGGTCACCCATCCACGGACCGACCGCGCCAAGCGTTGCTTAACTTTAGGGACCGTACCCATACTACGTGACCCGTTTAGGGGGAGGGGAGCGGAGTCTTTAAAATACTACGGTTAGTCACAGGAGCGGGGGGGTGGCTCAGGTTTTTGTCACGTAGTCGATTTTAATGAGAGAAATCTCGTATTTTTTCGACCTAGATGAATATTAATGTGATTAAACAGAAAACAATTGTTGTGTTCGTAAATTAAGTTACTGTAAGTTACATACTGTACAGCAATATGTTTTCACAATTAAAGTTGTTCTTTTTCATAATACATAATTCACTAGTAATTTAAGTATGCATGCAGTCTTATCCAATAAAGACGAGTATGAGCCAAATTTTTTTTTTTTTTCGATTTTTGCCTGTGAAACGATTAAAAATCATAATTATGAATTACTACGTGAAAACTAAAGGGGGAGGGGGGGCATATACTACGAGTGGTCACCGATGGGAGGAAGGGGTCGAAAAATCTTAAAAAATAGGTCACGTAGTATGGGTATGTTCCCTTATGATCGATCGACCCGTGCGGCTGTTAGGCCCTGTCCACGTTAAATACAATAATTCCCTTTCAATATAATGAATGTAAGTACATTATTTTACTACTCAAGCGTTTTCACTATTTTGTGTATCTGTACCTAATTGTGTACACCTTACCTACAGCGCTTTAAATCGCTGCTCTAAGGCAGGTGTACACAATTAGGTACAGATGAGTGTGATCCAATTTTTTTCGGAACAGCCGATCTAGTACGGAGTACACAGAGATCGTTGATCCATTCATTATTTCAGTTATCTTGTAATACATCTGATAAGAAATTAATAAGTAATAGTAAAATATTGAATTTATATATATTAAATATTTTTACGAGTACATGGCTTGAAAAAGTTGGGTAAAATTTCGCATGGGCTGGCCACCCCATACCGCCATTGCAAATTTATATTGCCATCTTTGTCTAATCAAAGTGACGGCAATGTATTTGCGATTTGTGTGACTGAGATAGATATATGTTTAATTTTAAATGTCTAGTGGTTTCAAAGCTACGTCATTGCATCTAAAAAGTGGACACACATTTTTTGACGCATTTGTATGAGGTTTGCTCCTCTTGTATATTGAACTCAGTGAGAAAAATGAGTGGAAATGTTATTAAAAATACTTTATCCTCTTGATACATCACGCAATGAAATATTTGTTACAATAAGTGGAGATGGCTAGCATTACAGAAAAAGATTATTCTTTTCGACTTTAATACGACATGCAAACAGTTCTTATTTTAATATATATATATAAGAGATTTCCACCTATATATATACTCATCACGATATCTCTGGAACCATAAGGCGTAGCGACTTGAAATTTGGTAGGATTATTGCTTTCGCCGAGTAGAGGTCAGCTAAGAACCGATTTTACGAAATTCCACCCACAAGGGGGGTTGCGGGGGTGTTAACAATGGATCACGATATCTCTGGAACCATAAGGCGTAGCGACTTGAAATTTGGTAGGATTATTCCTTTCGCCGAGTAGAGGTCAGCTAAGAACGGATTTTACGAAATTCCACCCACAAGGGGGGTTGCGGGGGTGTTAACAATGGAAAATTCCCATTTTTAACCTATAGCTGCTATCGACTTCAAATTTGTCGAAGATATTGCAGTATTAACATAGCGGGGCAGCAGTTATTACTTTTGATGCGAAACAGAGTTCGCCGGGTCAGCTAGTTTTAATATATGCTTATTATAATAAAAAATAGGCTCTGTAAATATATATATCTAAGTACTGGCACCTGGTATACCAGGCATGATATAATTAATATATAATTTTGTTACTTTATTCAGACTTCTGAAGTCTAATTTAACTGTGTTTGTTTAAAATAACGTAATTTTTAAAAAAGCAGTTTGCTCACTTAACGCTGTCACTATTGGCTACGACGCTAGCGCCAACAGAATCTTCCTAGTAATCAATGGAAATTAGTTTACATAATCACCCGTTGATAACCTAACTGAAATGAATGGAATACGACGGCAGAGAATGATGCAACTTATCGCCCTATAATTCTCGATGATTAATTCATCGAGAATTATATATTATAAATAATATAATATAAAATAAAATATGTCCTTTGTTTTAAATTTTCGTATCGTATCGTATCCTTCACACACATTCAATTTTTTTTATAAATAAAATAATTGTTACACAGGTTAGTTTGCACCGTGCATCTATATATTTTTAAACCTCGTCTATAAATACATTTAATAAACTTAATTTTTTCAAAATATGTATGGATATCCATATAAGAATCCGAAAGGATTGATTACTACGGATTCCTATAGGACTGATTACTACTTCCCGCCTCAATGAAAGCGTAATTGATTGACCTATAACCGAAGCTTGGAGTATGACCTAAACTGTGTTTTATTCAAATCTCATGCCTGTTAGAAAATTTAGCATCGTTCAAAAAGTTTTAATAAAAAAAATTTTTTTTTCGTCATAATGGCATCCGGAAGGTTCCACCTTTTTAGGGTTTTTCGTGCTAATATTTTGCACAATATGGACATATACACATAAATGGATAAGCCAGTTAAAATTCCATTAGGTTTGGATTCTAGTAAACTCTTGTTCTTTTCAGGAACCAAGGAAACATCTGCTTCCAGTTTTATTCGCTAGGATCCATATGCTGGCAGTATTAAACGATACACTCAAGACATGTTTAAATATTTTAAATATTAAAAGTGTTTCACAAATGTGATTTACATGTATTCTTTTATTGTTCTATAAATACAAAATTCTCATGAAATACATTGCGCGATTAAATTCACATAGCCACTCGACACACATGCAACAGATTCAATGGTTTGTGGAATATTTTTTTAAATACATTTTAAATTCGCCGTTAGTGAAACATATTATTTAATTATTCTGTATTCAAATATGTAATTAGATTGCGTGATTAAATTCACTCAACCACTCACATGGAGTACAAAACTCCTTCCTGTATTGGAATGGGAAACTTTCCTGTTAGCTGACATTGATTTATTGTGGAGCCCAGTCAATGCCGTGTCGAGTGCATAACATTGCGATTCATTACAAATTATACAAGAAAAAAGTTCCTCAATAACCGACCACACTACAAAGAGCGCATAGAAAAAAAATGTTTTGTTTGGAAACACAAAGTTCACGTGATTGACCCAGGTATTTTATTGTGGGCATTGGTGCGTCGTGATTGGCTCACGAAGCGGGCCACGAGTGCCGCCGACGAATCACGAAGCGCTCCGTACGGTCGCGCGTCCCGACTCGTCTAGTGTGTTTTTGACATCGGTAAACGCAGTCGTGAACGTCGGAGCGCGTACATACTTTTATTTATAGTTTTAATACGAATAAAGTCGCTTTGCGTTTGTGAATACCTGTGCTCGACCGGGATACAATAAATATGAGTATTGCTGCTCTCATCCAAGCTGCTGAATACATCGAAAGGCGCGATAGAGGTGATTTGTGTTTTCTTTGTTTGAATTGTCAATCGAGTGCAACTATACGCACACGTCAACATGGCTCCCGTCTATTTTTGCCGTGCTATAATCAGCTGATTTTGACGGAATGGCAGTGTATTTTGTTGCAGAAGGTGAACACGGATACGCGTCGAGTTTACCGGCGTACGAAGAGTCCCGCAGCGGCGGCAGACGACCCAAGACGAAGAAATCTCAAGGCAGCAGGTGAGTTCGGCCGGTGTAGTGTTCTAGTGCTGTGAGTGATAATGTGGACCATAGTGATGTTATACGTACAGCATACGTGGTGTTTGTTACAACAAAGTGTTCGCCATACAATATCGTATGTTTTCTGTTCCAGGACGACTCATAACGAGTTGGAAAAAAACAGGTGAGTGTTTTATTATTGTTTTTAATTTAGAAATAGGTAATTAGTGTCCAAGTTGAGATCTAGCTGTAACTACTGTTCTGTATTTCGGCTAGCGCTTGGTTGTAGTGTTTGAAAGAATGCCGGGTGCCGGTGAGTTTATCGCGTGGCGTACTGACCTTGACAGCCAACTAGTCGCCAGGGGAAAGAGTGCATGATTGTATAGACGTGAATCGCGCGGGTGGGGCGGATGACGCTTTTAACCCATTTGGCATCATTGCAATTGGGCTGCAAGACGCTACCTTTTTACGTCATGAGATGATGTTGCCCAGCCGTCATCACCTCGAAAAACGTGCTAACTTTAACACATTTTAAACATTAAACAATTTTGTTAGACACGCATTTCACCCACTCAAATTTTTCTACGATTCGAATATTAAGTTACAAACCGGTAAGTTGTCGTTGCCGGGTATTCTTGACAGTTTACCGAGTTCGAATGAGTTTATATCTCTCCAGTCTTGGAGTGTATTTGCAATTATAAACTGAGAGTTCCTCGATCTCTCCTACAATACAAAATGCTAATCAAAACGGGGCCCGTTATAATTCTTTTGAACACTTGAATTAAATTGATTCGCAGTTTTCATCGAGTGTTTCATCAATTTTAATTTATTTGTTCTAGTTATTTATTTGAGTCCAAAGCCCATTGTTACCGTAAAAAAATCTACAAAGTACCTACCTATTTAAAGTTCCATATCACAGATGCGTAGTTGACAATTAAAATGCATGTACCCTAAAGCCCAACATAATGTGTACTTCGTGAATAATATCGCATGTAAATAAGCATTTAACCATTAAAAATAATTACAGATCTATTAAAATCAAACGTGTACTTAAAAGTCCCGATAAACTCGGTAACTAAACGCAATATGTTAATTTCTCGATTGAATTTTAGCGATTTTAGGGAAATATTATTATACTTTTTATTAAAGAATAAAAGAAGTCCAGTGTCTTAAAAGTTTAGTTATTAAAATTATACTTACGCGTTTGCTTATGAAGTCTTACAAATGCATTTAACTCCGAATGTTTAAAATGGTTACATTGTAATTATTTATTTTGAAATAGTTTTTATTACAGTCACTAAATCTAAATAAACATTGTGCTCGTTACAGTTAACTTATTTTTTTTAATCATAGAAGTTAGTATATTTTTATTTGAATGTATCATTATTTTAAAAAACTATTTGTTCTAATAAGAATCCTTTAAGATGATGCAATTACGACTTGCAAACGATTACGAATTAATTTTTTTATTAGTTAAAACTATCACCGATCTCGAAAAGATGTTAGAGGTAAATATCTATAATTATACAACGCTTGTAGATTTTCTCACAGCTGATCTGATTTAGGGTCTTCGCAATCTGAAGTAGCTTCCAAGAAAGCTTTTAGTTTCTAATATACTATGACCTCAGTAAGGTAAAATCTCTCTCTCTCTACAATATATTGTATAGTTCTTTAATTACTAAAAGCAAGCGACCTACGATTGCAGGGATCCTATATTTATGTAATGGTTGCACCATTCCCTAACAAAGAAACGAGCCTGTGCGAGTTTTGGGCGTAAACGGATGCCAATTTAATATACGTATTTTCTCTGAGTTAGGATAAAATTTCTTTATATTTGGCTATTTCGTAATGTTAGTTATGAAAACATTGTAGGTGTTGTGTTTACTAGCATTAAAGCAAAACTCATCTATCGACTTTAAACAGTAGTTACCCACGCGTTCTTTTTTTGAAATGCTCGTATCTAAATTTGAATTTGTAAACGCATAGACACCGCAATTACCACAGACGATGAATAGCGATTGCGTTTAGTTATTGCGTTGTAAAATGTTATGAGCTTATAAAATTTAAGTTATAAATTGCATTACATTTATCTAGTGTGGTTGACAACAGCAGAGCGCGCAATACGCCAATACACTTGTATATGTCAGAGACAATTTATTGTTACACAAGTTGTAAACACTTTATAATAACAGTTGATAAATGAAAAACCTTGTTCATATGAATCACACTGTTTACTGGCTATTTTTAAATGTACAGTTTCCAAATCAATAAATTATAATTTTATGAGTAAAATATGCTCCAAAGAATAGTGTAATTATTTACAAATAGTTTATAATTGAACGGTGTCATAATGGACTCATCTTAATAAAATTGTTGTAAAAAATAAGTACAATTCCTAAATAGAGATCATTCGCCAAAAATCATATGCACATATATATTATTATATATATATATATATATATTAGTATTATATATAACTTAAAAATTCTCTCTAAAATTAGTTTACTGTGTCAGTCAATATTCATGGAAAGAAAAGATTGAAGCGTGCACCCCATTCGAACTTGGGAGCTTTCAAACTGATTCCGCGTGCTGTATCAATAGACAATCGAGACTCTATTATAATAAGTAAGCATATATTAGTAATAAAAAAGTCGTATACTTTGACACAACAATGTGATGTGACATTTTATTAACTTTTTTTTTCTCTCTAGAAAAATCTTCACCAAACAGGTTTTCTATAATTATAGTCAAAATCTCTATCAGCACAGATAATTTATGGGCTTGTGGCAGGGCATATATAACATACTTATCGCATACACCTCCATTGAAGTAGACAATAAAACAATTTAGAAATCCAACATAGACACGTGTAACTGCGATATTAACGAGTGTTAATTTCATTTAATTGGCGTAGGTAATTAATTGTTCTGATAAAATTGTGTAAAGTGAAAATATATCTATAGATGAAATGGAGGTATTTTACTTTAACAAACACCTACCAATGTTTTAGAGGTGAACGAACTGCGTCTATTTGTTTAAAGCGCTGAATCAATTTCATACGGTTTGAGTTCCGAAAAAGATAGGTATATGATAGTTCTTATTACAGAAAGCGTCTCTGAAAAGGGCGGCGGAAGGCTTGTACGTGGAATCGATACGTTCCTTATAAATTTTGCCGGGATGAATTCTAAAATCCTCAAGGGTTACAGAAACTATAGTTAGAGTTTACAGTGTTATTTATACTGCGAGGTTTATAAAGCCGTTGTGTAATAAAAATGTTGTTATATTAAAGTTTGAATGGGTTCGTATAATGCGAACGAGAACGCGGGACGCAGCTCGTTTTGCCACTAAAATATTTATTTTTCACATTAACTGTGCCACTTTGGTACGTATACGTGTGTGTATAGCGGCTACCTAAATGTGTTCGTATACATACGCGTACATTTCACGTATTTTACTTACAACGCTTACTCGCTTGTGATTGATGGACAATTACATTACATAGAACTACCATTGTATAGTAATTCTTTTTTATTTTATATACGCGAACGTTTGCAGCGTCGCTTACTTTCACTTTGTTGCCGCACTTTGTGTTGCCAGCGTCTGCTGCGTAGGCACGTTTTGCTTTCAACCTACAAGAAAACTTGTAATATACGAATTATATTTGTGATGTTTTATGTAAATGTTATTGGCGTGGTGTTACTGCACCAACGAATGGACGCTTTGATGACCACCCGTGTAGAAAGAGATATTTGCGTGATGAATTTGAGTGTTCGTATTGCATCAGCTTTTTGGAAAGCGTGTGCCTTTTTTAATAGTCCTGATATTTTTATCAATTTATAAAATCGAATTGATTTCTTTCTCATACTGAGGCAGTTCATCTTACTTCTAGCAGACTTCTTTTTAGTTTCATTTGGGTATTGTTTTTTTTTCCCTTCCCCTATAAAACAATCAGCTGACTGCTCGAAAATAAACGTCCTTGGCATTTTTTTATTAGTTAAATTATTTCAGAAAACATTAGACATACTTAAGACTTGAACATATCACAAATACGCAAGTAATTGCGTTAGAAAGTTTAACGTGTTGTGTACAGTCGTAGGCAAAATAAAATCATAAAATTAAAACAATAGTTAACTATCAAATGCTCATAAATATTTATCTCGTATCATTTGTATACACAGGCAGACACATAAATATGAATAGAATTATTAAAATTCCTGCTTTAAGTACGTAACAGAGCATTATGTTCTAGATCATTATTAATTTGTGGAATTTGTACATTATTTAGTCATTTATATTATCTGCAGAAATTACAATGGGCTGAAGTTCTGTAGAATTTTTTTTTTTGCTTTTAACCAACTGCAAGCCTTCGATTTTTGTTTTTAATATAGTGAGTTGGATTGAATTATCTTGTGATAAATCTTAGTCTGTTAGAATAAGTTGTTTGATTGTTGTAAACTCCTGAGGTACTGAACGCATTGTAACATTTTTCAATACTATGTGCAGTTTTATGGCCTTCAATATAAATGTAAGATATATCAGTTGTTCCGATGTATATAGCACAGGCATTAGGCATGTTAAATCTGAACAGGTCATTTATATTTTTAAAAGTGACATTGTCTCCGACTGTACTTTAAGCTTGACAAAATTATCATCATTTCTAGACACTGCAGGTATTATATTAGTATATTCATTTCGTGAACAACATTCCCTGCTGGTACCAGGCTGTGGTTAAACCTCGTTAATGAAATACCTGTGCTATTTTGTGTTGTAATCCACGAAAGGATTTCCTCGTTGAAAGTGCTTTGCCAGTTAATTTTGCACTTGTACAATAAATAAACGTTAATTTTGTAGGGTAAATTGATAGTATTAGTTATTACTTGATAACTGAAAAGTTAATTTGTTTCGATATTGTATCGAAGAGTAGTTTCTTTGTTTAACTTGCTTAATGTTTTGAACTGCTTATATGTTAAGATTTTGCAAAAATCTTTTAGAATTGGGTTGTCTCCTGCTGTGTATTGTTGTGATCATATATTCGCAATAGAAATTATATGTTTATATTCAAGTAATCTAGACTTCGCACACAAGGTTGTGGTGGAACGTGTTGCAGACTATATATATGGAATTTTCATACCATACTACCAATCTTTTCGAAAGTTATAAAATTTATATCAATAACTTAAAAAAATGTGTCCGATATGTGGCAACAGATTTCGCTACTAAAACATTAATTTCGTATAGCGAGCCATAATTGCCACCACTCCTTCGGGCGCTAAATGATGTTACAGTTACAATACATTTTCCTTTTTTTCTTTCCGGTTTTAATGGAAATACCGATCAAAATATTGCACTCTGAATAATATACTGTGGATTCGACGCGAGTGACGTGCCGATGACAGATGAGTAGAGAATAAGCGGATGCCCATCGCGAGTAATTTTCCAATAGAAACAGCTAGTCGGGTATTAAGTATATCAATCTATATGTTTGCGCATATAAATTGTACTAGTTGCCATGGACATATACAATACTAGTAGTTGCCATGTACGTACGATACTAGGTACTTCTTGATTGGTGATTTGTTCATCTTTTAACCCCCGGCCTATAAAAAGGATGTATGTGTCATTCTTGGCTCCTAAGCTTATTATACCTATCATAATATCGTCGCCACTTATTGCGAGATCATCATAATATGCTCATTAAAGTGTAACTAGCTTTCAAAAAAAGGTTGTACGAATGTAAAATGTTAAGCTTTGTTATATATATATATATGCGTATTATTGCTCATCATAGAACTTGAAACTAAAATCTGTGTTATTTTAATACAAACATCTGAAACACGTAGACATGAAATTTGAAAACCTTTCGTTGGAAACATTGTATTTTCTCTTCGCTTAAAAATACTTTCAATCGAAATGTCGACCTTTGCGTAATTATTCATAATTATTTTCAGCTTATAATGTTAGTCTCGGTGGTCCAGTGGTCGAGTGTCCCGCTACTCGCACTAGTGATATCTCGGAATTCTTTTTGGAAATTGTGTCTGAATTATTTACATGACAGAAAAAGGCGTGAAGTTAAATTATTTAGATGCTTCATATAAATCTGAAGTTTCTCTCTAATAAGTAATCTCGTTAAAGTTCCGTTTCGTTTTTGTTGTGTTCAAATTGCTCATTGCCTCATGTTTTACTATTTTGGAGTCATTGTCTTCTAATAATTCGAGAAAGGCGTGACCGACCTTGATTAACTTGATTACGCGCTGATCATGGGTGTTTTTGGGTTTTTAAAAACGTGGCTTCCTAACAAAATGTTAAAAAAAACTATACAATTACAATTATGTTTTGGTCGGTCTGTGAACTCATTCCATTTTCTTTTCTTCTTAGAAGATTATTTGCATGATTCTATAGTATTTCCAAATTTGAATCTCCTTTTGTATAGCGATGATTTTAGATAGCTCTTTCTGTCTCTCTTTCTCTCTCTCTTTCCCCTGAATCTACCAAATCCACCATCCAAATTTTAAATATACTACACGAATTTTCTAGTGATTCTCAAAAATAGCATTTAACTACTAGGTACCCCGAGTAACATTAACATATTTATGGGTGTAGGAAAGATAAATGTTTTCGAAGTGTTATCAGGTGCCTTAAAATAACTCTGAAGGACGTTCAGTTGTCATGAAATGTTACTGCAGCGTCAGTTTTGTATGATGATGTATTGGTTGGTGGTAGGTATCCTTATATGATGACCATTAGTATCCCTCCTCGCTTCGCTTTGGTTTGTTAATTTCTATTCACTTTTGTTATTCAATACTTCTTCATTCTAATATCAATAAGGACTAGTTTTATCTATGGACTTTTAATATCTATGACCTAGTAAATGTTTTTGTTGTTACTGGGTACAGAAATTCTTCGGGTACAGTTTTGGCAGTTTTATTTTTACGCACATATGGTTTTGAGATCCTTTACGTATAATTTGAGAAAAGTAATTGGTTTGATGTGATCATCAAGTCATTGGTGTGATAGCCAAAAATTGAACACTAAACTTCCGCACCTGAAACGGTGTTTTGAACTTCTAGTCCACCCAGACGTTTATTTCGACATAATTAGATATTATGTCAATGTCGTATAAATGTTTTATTTGATATGTTTACTTGAATATCATGCTAGACACGAGATGTAGTCACTGGTACGATGGATGTAGAAGGAAATAAGAGGAGACTAAGAAGTGAATATGGATGAATTGTTAGTGTGGAAGACGCGAATGATAGGAAAGAGTGGAAAATAAGAACCCGATGTAGAGAACGATGTTGAGGATGATGAGACATACGTTTATTCCATATGTGGTTTAAAACAATAAGGTTCCTTGTTTCATCATGCCTATACGTTGTCCAGGTCACGTATGCCACGCCTTAAAAGCATCGATACTGCAATATATAGTTACATTGTGATAATAATTACACGTTTTATAATTATTTACCTACGTAATAATATTTATCTTTATAAAAGCGAGATTGTTAATAAAACCACTTAAATAATCTTAAGTTTTAATGATGATAGAACTAGGACTTGTATTGTTATTCATTGAAGTAATTATGTAAATACATTTAAATAGTTAAAGTAAACGGTTAATTAATAATATTTGGTTTCATATTATGGTCCACGGCTTGAGGAACATTGGTACATTTTGATCTCCACCTGTTGTCTATTTTCTGGGATTGGAATTTCTAAAATTATTATTACTTTCGTGGTTATAGGTAGGTATGGTTTGTTCAAATTCTGACATTTATAATACTTTGATATTTGATAATTTTTGAGCGAATTATTAGCGATGAGTTAACGTCTGCCATAAGTATTACTACCAATGAGTCCTGTCCACAGTAAATTGTATAAGAGGCGTGAAAGTATAACAAAATAAAAACCAAACCATTAATAGAGATGGGAAGTTATGAAATAGTAAATATTTAATACACAAAACAACAGTGAAAACACGATTCCTAATGCGCTTGTCGTGTTCCACAACACCAATCATTTTCGGATTTATTTCAAGGGTACGAATGTTACATAAATATACTGTTAGACCTGGCATACTTAGTAATACGCACATATCTTTACGCTAAGTCGATTGGGGGTAGACAGAAGAGAGCAGGCTCAAGTGCGGAGGCAGGGATATCTGACACGCTTTCACATTTCACAAGTAAAATAAGGCGTTATTATTCATAGTTTTTATATTTAAACAATGCCTCATATTATTCACTTTCGGACGTATTTCTCATCAGATATTTGTATACAAAAATAAATACTACAGTTACTTCGTATTTAATCAAATAATATCAAATGTACTCCCAGAAATGTCTGCAACATGATCTCTTCACAATAATAACATAAAACAAACTTTACTGTGAATCATTAATAAATAAAGCAATTCTAGTATTTGCAATATTTATGAGCAACAATGTAATATTTTAATATAATCAGTGTTAAGTGTAAATATTTATCAATGAAATAGCACGTGGAAATGATGAGTATCTAACAACAACTGACTCAGAAATACACAGAATTGGAACTCCTTACGTTATATTATAATAAATTTGTTAGTTAAAAGATTAGTGCTCAGCTCAGTGATGATGTATACGACTGCATTGATAATTGAACTATCCCATAGAAAATGTTTTTTTTTTTTTTTCAATTCGAACCAGTAGTTTCCTAGTTAATTGCGTTCAAACGTACACACTATTTTTAGCTTTGTATAGGTGGGATTTTTTAATTCTATTGAAACCAAATAAAGATTTACATGTTCTTATTATTAAAATTATGTTGAAATTAAAACGTTATAATTGGCAAGAATAGAAAAAGGAATTACAAGTCTTAATCTGTTTAGTTATACAGAAAACATAATCCGTGTTTTTTGATCGTTAGGAATGTTAGGACATTCCCTGATGCCAGAATGCGTTGAAAATCTATTCGGAAACAAATTCACAAAAGATGACGTTTGTCATTTATAAAACCTAAAAAATACCGAGAAAGAAATTTGTGGGTTATGAGTTTGCAGAAAGAAAGTTGCGGCGTTTTGTAATCATAAGTCGTGGTGCCGGTAAATGAAAATACACGGTAAATAATACTACTCAACCGATTATCATCAAATTCAAAGAATGCTTAAAAGTATTAGGATATTTTTTTCACGGACTGTAAAAAGTTGAGCAAACTACGCATTTTTTTTATTTATAGAATTCTGGATTTTTGTCAGCTTATCCCATTAAAAAGAGACAAGAAGTTTTCGCTCCATTTATTTGCAGTATGAGTTCCCATGAGAGGATGTTTGTTCTTTTTTAGCTTTTTCTGTATGTTTGTAGGTTTGTTTGTAACCGACTTCTTTTTTAGTGTTCATAGTTCACAAATCGCACCATCTAGTGGCAATCAGCGGAAAGTTTACGTTATCAACTTGAAACGAGTTCCTTGTATAAGTCACAGATGACGCTATTCCTCCAAAAACTAAGAAACGCGCTTGTTATAGAAAACCGAACTAAAAAATATAAAATAAATAATAGTTTAAAAAAACTAAAAAACACGCTTTTTATAGAAAACCGAACTACAAAATAGAAAATAAATTTTAATGAATTTAAATTAAGAAAATAGTGTTAAAAATTTCAATGAATATAAATTTAAAAAAGCATGGGGTGCTTTTTAAGACATTATCGAAATGATAATCACTCTACTCATATCTGTCAATAAAATATTTATAACTATTGACACCATGCACCTCACGCTTTTTTTTAATTTATATTCATTGAAATTTTTAACACTATTTTCTTAATTTAAATTCATTAAAATTTATTTTCTATTTTGTAGTTCGGTTTTCTATAAAAAGCGTGTTTTTTAGTTTTTTTAAACTATTATTTATTTAAAATATGTATGTGTATACATATTCCATAATTAAATTTGTTGAAACATTAGCGTTCCAATTTTAAAAATTATTATTACTCACAATTTTTTTCTACAATTTTGAGTGGACGTTAACAGTAAACACAGTCTTTTAACTTATAGTGTCTTGCTGTTATGAGCTGATATTAATATAGTGTATTCATCGAGTCCATTGCAAATGGGACCTTGAATGTTAATATATATGTACTATTTTGTTTTGATGAGAACACGAGGGAAACAATCGGGGTATGGTGTGATTTATGTGTACTAATTTGCTTCGCTCGAGTATGTATGGTGTTATTGTTTTCACTAATAATTACGTACAGACACGTGTAGTTGATTCATTGGATATGTATATATATGACACTAGCTGTTGCCCGCAGCTCCGCCTGCAACGCTACTTTAATGGCGATATTTTTTTGTTTACATACTATAGTAAATTTCACATAACTAAGACAGACCCCTTCAATCTTTATAGAAATCAAACCAATACATTCGGAGAATTTCTGTTTTTCTTTTAACGTAACCTCCTTCTGATCGTCCAAATTATTTAGGTTTAAATAAATATTTTCAATGTACCGACACAAATTGTCAACTGATTTATTGTATCGTGTATGGATAATAGCGTTAGAAGTTTACGTACGTCCATGATTTGGATAAAATAATATGGCCGGACACATTTAGGTCACTGGTGCCATGTGCCCAAATTCCATTAACGGTTTCATGGAATTTGGGCTCACAACAGTAGTGTTTACATTAGCTTGATGCTTAACAATTTATAATTTTATGTTCTATATTTGAAACTAGTTGACCCAGCGAACTTTGGGAGAACAGAACAGCTGAACGAAGTAAAAATGGTCATTGCGGGTTATCCCTAAGAGATAGACAGATGCCATCCCGGACTATTTTGTAGACTTTTTGATGGTAATTATGTTCAAGTAATCATTACATAATAATATAATAATATCTTGGACACAATACACACAGCGCCCTCTAGTTCCAAGCTAAGCAACTAAATGCTTGTGTTATGGATACTAGATAACGGATATTAATACATATATACTTTTCTTTTGTAAATACATACTTATAATACATAGAAAAACACCCAGACACCACAAAAATATTCATGTGTGTCACAAATATTTGTTGCTCGGGTGGGAATCGAACCCCCGACCTCATTGCTGCAACCGGTAGTTTTACCAATGCGCCACGAGGCCCGTCTTGGTGTATAATAATATTAATAATGTAATACATTTCATCTAATCACTTAGACTTTAGCGTGCGTTTGCAATTAAAGTGCTAAATCCTAAAGTATGGTATGGGACGGGTATGGTATGAGCGGGAAGGATGAATGAGAGAGGGGAATGACACGACGACAAGACGAGATCGAGGAAGGTGCGCGTGCGAAAAGAAAAATAGAAAGAAAGTGTTAATTATTATAATTTGCATTTTCAATTGCTTCGCTTAACCCCGCACGAATTATACATGCGAACAACATAACCCCAACAAACGAAAAAACAACAGTTCTTTAATTAAAAAATAGTAGAAAACAGTAGATGGGTTAAAAAAAGGCAGATTTCATACTTTTCTCATATAATATATATATCATATATTATCTTAAACATAACATAACTTCACTACCCGAAGGTGTAGGCAGCGGCTTGTTTAGCCTCGTCGCGCCATTATGTTTACCTCTCAAATGGAATAGGTTGCGAACCTATTGGGCACAAAGTTGTCAGTCATCGATATTTATCACACGTAACTTCTGAAAATTTCGAAAGGTCATTGATGTGTGCCAGGATTTGAACCCACTACTTCTTGAATCAGAAGCGGGCTAAATTCAAACAATAACCAATGTCAATAGAAATACTCAATTATTTCAGTTACTAGGACAAATCTACGTAGTTACATAATCACAACATACGTAATATAAAACATTCTAGATTAAACCATGTGAAGAGAGAGAGAGAGAGAAAAATAAAATAATAATAATAATATCTTGGACACAAATCAGACAAATAGACGTTGTATTGTTTTTTTTTTAATGTTTTAGGTAGGCAGGTATCACATGTATTTGATAAATTTAAAGTTTCAACTGTAGTTGTTACTAGTATAATAAGGGATTATGCGCTTGTCCCTGTCTATATTATAATATCTAGTGACATAACGTATTATAACATAGAAATAATAAAGTAAAATTCACTAATTGAAAAACAGTAAATCTACTGTTAAAACAGTAGGGTTGGCAACACTTCATGCGAACCACCTCGTTGACACCCTCTATCTATTAAAAATAAAAACAAGTCTAAATCCGTTGCGTAGTTTCAAGATCTAATCATATAAGAGGACACACAGCGGAAAGCGACTTAAACTATGTAACGATTATTCAATTTGAAATTCATATTTTTATATCTACACCTAATACTAAAATTTAAAAATCAGTCTACAGAAAACTAATCTGACAGTCACTAAAATATAGTTTGTTGACGCGGGATTGCATACTAAATGTTATTTTGGATGACTATTCATTTTATTGATAATTCGTTTATTTTCCTCCGCTAACATAATTATAGTCGTTGCGGTGATAATAAAAAATGATAAGCGCACTGAACAAATTGTGTGTCGTTTTCCCTGAATCACGAAACTAAATGGCCGGCTTCATGTCACGAATTAATTAAATTTTATAGGAATAAAAATATCATTACAGAAGTATCATTTCAATGTGTAGGCAATTAATTTGGTTCGCTACATAAATAAACAAAATATCTATAGGTATAATAATTTTAACCTGAGCTATTTTTGAAATTTATGTAAAGGAGGAAGGAAATATATTGAACAGTCATTTTAACATTTGTAGTTACAGCGATACTAGGAACATTTTTACAGGATTCGTTTCGAGATTTAAAAGAATTTTGATTGCCATTATTATTGTTTGGAGTGCTCGTACCTCTGCTCCTCTTTTATCAGCTGCCCTACACAGGAACTCAAAACTTAAAGCATAATGTGAATTAAAAAGAGACGTTGAAGTTTTTAGAATGTTTTTATTGTAACAGAATTACAAAGGCCACGACAGCATGTTATCACAAGTGCAACTGCTTCTTTTTTTTGCATACAACTTTGTTATTTTGATATTCATACTTTTGCATCCAATAAATCTCACTTTGAAAACCTTTTTATCAACTTTAGATATCAAGGGGGTTATATTCTATTTCAATTTCAACCATGATACAATTTCACAACACTACAGACAACACGGAATATCTTATGTTAATGAGGATTTAGACAAGATAGTGGACAATTAGATCTCATTCTCTTTAAAATTTCTCTTTTTCTTTAAAGCCTCTCTTTCGCCGAATCCAAACGATAATGTACCCACTGGTATTCAGAGAGAGAAACTCTTCGGAGATTAGTTTGAAATTTATATCACTGCCTGCTATAATACCGTTTCGGTTAGATTTAAGTAATGGATACTAATTTATTTTGTTACTTTACTAGGTCTTAATAGGAAGCAATGACCCACAGCTTATGATTCTCAAACTGGTTGCACACTCACCCCTTTTTAATCCAATTTCTGTATTAAAAAAATGAAAAAAGTTTTTTCAAAAGTATTTTCTACAAGGTATTTTACAAAAAGAAAACACCCAATATGTGGCAAGGGAAATTATCTATTCCATAGACTAAACATAATACTTGCAAGAAATACATTGGAAGGGGGAGCCGATAATCAGGATCAGTGGTGCTTTTTATCCGGCAGAAAACTGATGTTGGCTGATTATGATAATTAGTAGTAGTGTACTACCTAGAAATTCCAATTTTTTTAGAGCCCTATTAACTATGGAGAATATATTATATAGCAGTAATGAATTTTTAATTGCCTTTTTGGCTACATTAAATTAGTTTTCTTTAAATAAAATCTTGATGTTTTTAAATTCTCTCGGGATTAGTAAACTTTATCTATGGAAAACATTTTACAAGTAAATGGTAGTACATACTAAAACTGCTAATTACTAATTCAAAAATAATTTAGTACAGACAGGTAGATGTGACAGAATTATTTAGCCAACCGACATTAATAATGCACCATCAGAGGTTGATGAACCTTCAAGAAACAAACTAGAAGCTGGTTAGTTCTCGGTATAAGAGAAAAAAAAAAACAACTCCAGCGTCCATTAAGTACATACTGTAGGAAATTATTTCGACGAGAATTTATATAATTAAGAATTTTTTGCTCTATGACAATGAAATATTTTCTTTGTAAGATTGTGCTATTTTCATTGTGCGCCTCGTGTCTCTGGCCGCTGAGGGATTTTATTTGCTAAAATATTGGCTCGTCTCTTTTTGTTTGCTTTAATTTTGTATGTTTTTTGAGAATTTCTTTTTTAAATGTCACCCTCAAACGATTTTGGAGTATTACATGATTTAGGCAGTTGGTAATGAACGCAATAACCAGAACTTTGTACTTGTCTGTTGAACTCCCGAAAAAATAATTTAGCAAAAGTATAGCTAAATTGCCTGCTTCCAGATGATTCTCCTGTTGCCATAAGATTGCATCAGTAAATGATATCTTTATTTCTCCCTCTCCGAGTTCTCCTATAGCCTCATAGCTATCATTCCTCGCAAAATCCGATATCAAATCTCTGTAATGATCAAACGCGAACCTAAGGGAATGGAATAGATAACAATTATGTCTAAAATATTAAGTTAAAAAAGTGGATTTTATAATTATTGCATTTTTAATTTCTAGTTATTCATAATTACAGAATTCTCTATAAAATTGTGTTCGAAAAGTCATATATGTATTCAAGGAATGGTAATTTTTATTGCAGACATCAGATCTTAACGAATCAGAATCTAAGTATAAATATTTTTTGTAACCAACAAGACGGAATTGAACATAATTATGAAAATCAAAGAATCTTCGTCGCATAACTCGTGGGCATTGAATTGACGTTGCAAAGCTCGAAACACACATGTTTAGTTATGTAACTAAAATATAATAATCATAATAATGAATACAATTTTGAAGGTTTTTTATTAGCACGGTACGAATGCACCGTGTTGCTAAGAACTCTGTTCTCTTGCTGTGCTCCATATACGCTATATGCATATATGGTATTTTTTTGTACATAAGCTAGTTAAATTAGAATATTCTTGGGATATAACATGAAGTTCGTGACCATTTCACTTAAGATAGATGCTAGAAACCATGTGTAAATGTTGTACAGTGAGTTTCGGAACATATTGTATATGTGTAAGGCTTGGCAGACATAACGTCGGTACAGTTTGTTATCGCAGAGCGACTCCGTCACGTTTTGTTACCGTCACTCTGTTGTATTTACATCACGTCACGCTGTTGTTACACGCGCCCGTGATCAGCGCGACTGGGATGCCAACTTGTGTGACCTTATAACATACACACCGCTCTCGTTTTACAAGGTTTTTTATAACTACACTGTGACTATAATACACTGACTATTATAATACTAAATCTATAAGCTTTTGACGTCCTGAAGTGTAACCGACGATTCATCGGACAAGAAGCTCATCCGATTTTTTGTGAGTTGCTTAAGAGACAGTCATTACAGAAATAATCATCCTAGCTTTTATAATTACTGACTAATTTCAATGTTGGAAAGATATCGTGTAGGCATACAAGAACACAACTAAGAAAATATCTCTGTATTTTATTAATGTGCAACGTGTGAGAATGCGTCCCATCGCAAAAGAACCAGTATAATTTGAAAAATATAACAAACATTTGTCATTATATTTGGGTTTTTACTTTTAGGTCAAAGGTAAAATCTATTAACAATACCAAATAAATTTGGTGTTTGCTTTTTTCATCAAACAAATGCTATAATTGGCAATATATCTTAATATCCGCCAAGTATCGTGATTGATTGCACTGATTTTGTCTCAAATAAATAATTATACAATTTGGCTTCGTAAAACTGCTGGTGGTCGGAATTAATTGCTTACGTACTAGACTAATCTAGAGAAGAGTTTCTCTAATACGTGAATATCGATATATTATTCAGAGGAAAAGAATAGTTGAAGGGCTTTTTAATAAGTCCGCGGGGGCACTTTATTTTGAAAAAGATGATCTATTGTTTAATATAGTTTGAGAAACTCTGACCTACAGGGTCTAATCCGAACAAATACCACTGCAGTCTTTAACCTGCGATACAATAAGTAAAGACTGTAATATTTCATATGTTTTTTCCGCATATATGTTCCCAGATCTAGAATTATCCATTGTTGGCTGGGTGTGTATTGTTCGCTAATTACGTAACGTGCTGAGGTGCCTAGTCTAGCCTCCAGTTTTTAGCTCTAAACTCAAGGTAATAATACTCAAGTGTAATAGTTAAGTCGCCATAACTACATGGTTCTATTAATGTATTTTTTACAAGTACATAGTTTTAAGGTCATTTGAACGTACTTATTTTATTAAAAAAAGTAACTGTTATAGGAGCAGTTTTGCTTTTGGTGAATATCGAACATATCATTTGATTGAGTTAAAACGTTTTTAGAAAACCCAATATATTATTTTTATCTATTTTATTGTATAAATCTGTTCATGTCGGCTCATCCATTTTTTCAAATTATCAAAGACCTACCACATGGTCTAAGATTTAAAACTTTTTTTTTTTAAATTTGCTTGACTTAAATATACTATAGAATATTCAGATTTTTCTTTGGATTATTGCTTTTCTTTCTTTGGTGGTTGGGTAACAGCTTCTACCAAAGAAAACAAAATAATAATAATAATTCTAAATATTAGCAATTAAGTTAAACCTCTATTGGAAATTTTGTAACAACATTTGCTCATTAATTCTGGTTAGATTAGAAAATTATAGCGTTTGTTATGACTTGACTTAAAGTCCTATATCCCCTAGGTGGGGCAGAGGGCGTCCACAGTACGTCAGTATAGCGTTTGTTATATATTATTATATAGTATTAGAAAAAAAAGTGTAAGTTTTTCGCAACCTGCTGATATACTTTCGCTCCATGACTATTTATATGAGCTATTCCTTTCTCAATAAACTACTGAATAGAAATAATTAAATTACAGCGCATAAACAAACAAACTCTGCCTGCATCGGAGTTCAGTCGGAGTATTTTATAAGTCTTCACCAACACATCAAGTAGAAATAAAATCATTAAATTAAAACACGCGCTTGTGAAAAGCACACCCTTCCAACAACTGCATCTACATAAAACACGGGTTTAAAGGATATCATGAGAAGAACTTCCAAATTTTTATTTTTAGTGTTATCGATATAATTTATTTGAATCCTTAATGTAGTTTGTTAATTTATTTGTCCTATAGTTAGTCCTATAGTTTATTAATTTTTATGCCGTAATTTTCATGTTAAATTGAACTTGATGAGTTGTTTCACTGTCAAATTAAATGTAAATTTAACAAAAAGTGCGTGTTTAGATAACACTTTGGTAATGTATTTGTCATGTACCATATATGTTTTATATGTTTTATCTTTTATTTGTGTCGCCAATGATAACTGCGATAAGGTTTATTTGGTGTTAGCTGATTTTACTTGATAATTTGGATATTTGTTTGTCTGTTTGTATTGGTTCTTAGTAAGCCATACTACTTTTACTACCATACATGTGGGCTATGAAATTTGAAATATACTGACTATAACTTTTTTTTTGTATTTGTGTATTTCTTCCAAACATTGACGAATTGAGGTAAATATTAAAATTATTGGTTTTATATCTTCGCTTATAGATATTGAATAGACATAGCTTAGACTGGATTAGAGCAATATGTGAAAAAAACTACGTCTTTAGAAAGTTGATTCGTGCGTAGACACAGTTTTTACATACACATTTAATATGTTATTTAACGATACAACACACGTTGCTTGGTAGGTAAGAAGAACTGACCCCAACTAACCCTTGTACATTCAACTTTGAATATACACAAAGATGTCTGGTGCAGGTTGAAAAATATCACATAGAGAGCTGCCTACGCCCGCCCACGCGGGCTGTTCAACCCGACTATTATATGAAAGACGCTATTACTACACGGTTGGCACAGACGGAGCCTTATACGGCAGAATAGGTAAGCGGTTGTTAGAATAATTTATTGAAAGAAATCATTTTCTAAACTTTGCCTATCGAAGTAACCATCGAGTTGAGGCCACTCCAAATATGTTGTAATCAAATATCAAATCAAATAAGTTGTATGGTAGGTTGGTAATCTTCCTGTTCATCGCTTGTTTATTAACTTTTTAATTTGAACGGCAAAAAAAAAATATTTTTTTGGTAATACTAATCAGTTAGGATTCAGCTAAAAGTACTTATCTCTGTGTCAATAAAACAAATCCTTCTCCTAAAATCGTTAGAGGCGATTTCAAGCATACACGTTTAAACAATAATATGTATATATATATATATATATACATATATATTTAAATCGCCAAAGACTTGTTGCGTCTTTTCAAAGTCGAATCCTATGGCGTCTCCCATTTCCAATGACTTTTTATTTGTTATTAGTGCGAATATAGTTACATTGCTGTCATGTGAATTTGGTTGTCGACAGGAGATTTTATTTTAGTACGAAAATTAGATATTCAATTTGAAATAATTCTCGGTGGTTTTTTGCGTCCCTTCTCGATGGAAATCATGTAACACATTGTATATTTTTGTATTCGTTCCATGCATTTAATAGTTTTTCCTACATCTATCTAAATATATGGATACATTGATACCGTATACTGTACTGTATTATTTCCATGCATTATACTAATTAAATGACTCTTTACTATATTTGAGATTAAATCGGTACCGTATATTATTTTTTGTATGAACGCCGAATCTGTTAGGTTTGTTGCATCCTCATAACCTTTTATCGATACATAGACAGGTACCTATCCCAATAAATTCATTGTGTGACGTAGTCTTTGTCTACCCCAATGGGGGACAGAAGTGACGATATAGACGAATAGAAGTCGATTAAAATAAAATACCTATTTATATTACCTTTCGAGTACATAATAAATAAAGAACTAATGCAGGGAAAATAAAGCCAATAAAATCGTAAATAAATAACCGAAATAAACAAAAACGAGCAACTGCGTAGAGAAAGAAAACTAAACGGACTAATACGATGAAGAATTATATAGCAAAAACAGGAGTTATAAGAAAAGCACTGAAATATCTAAATCACACAAAGAATTGGATACCTGGTATGAAAAATAAAGACGGTAAAAGCACAGCAAAAAGACCCGATATACTAAAAGTTGCCACAGAATTCTATAGGAGGCTATATCTAAGCCAAAGTGTAGAAGAAACTGAAAACGATTATGATGAGTCAGTCAATGAAGTAAAAGTACCTGAAATACTAAAAGATGAAAAAATTAAAGAAATCAACACACAAAGGCTCCCGGATCAGATCGCATTACAAATGAATTACTGGAAGCCACGTTACCAGTGATAGCGCCAAAACTTACAGAATTATTTAATGAAATTATCAAAACGGAAAGATTCCTGAGGATTAGATTAAATCAACCATCATACTATTGCATAAGAAAGGTGAGAAACAAAACTTAGCAAACTATAGGCTAATTAGCTTAATGTCTAATATTTACAAGATATTTTCTAAAATAATTTTGTCAAAAATTACCAACACACTCGAAGAAAATCAACCCAAAGAACAAGCTGGATTTCGTCGCAATTCTTCAACCATAGACCATATCCACACCCTTAGACAAATATTACAAAAATATAAAGAATATAACAAGATCTACTATCGAGGTTTGTTGATTTTAACAAAGATTTTGACACACTGGAACATAGTTATATCTGGGATGCATTAAAATCACATAGGGTACAACCAAAATACGTTCGTTGACTCCGAAGAGTACTGCGCAATTGAAGCTAGAAGCTCTTGGTAAAGAATTTCCTATTAAAAGCGGAGTACGTCAAGGAGACCCTATCTCATCAAAATTATTCTCAGCAGTCTTGGAAAAGCACAAACCTACGCTACGTACGCAGCACAAAGCTGCCAAAGTATGTGGAGTGGTAAATAGAAAGAAAGGACAGTCGTTGGATGAATGTTGGTAGGATGCAGAAGTTAAGAAAGTAGTGGAGTGTAAGAAAAAGAAGTGGTTGGATGGACTAGCAATCAAAGCGAAAGGTAATGAAAGGTAAACAGAGAACGTATACCATATAGTAAAAATGTGTGCATGCGGAAGCAAAAAAGAGAGCTAAAATTGTGGTCTAGGAAAATAAGAAGTGTATGAAAGAGAAGTTTAACAGAAAGATGTCTGAAAATTTCAGAGCCAATTTAAAACTGTTCTGGAAGCAGGTTAAATTGGCTCGAGGAGGTTCCAGCTCATCTGAGTTGGACGTTATAAGAGATAAAGATAGATGACTGTTCAGTAACGAAAGAGATGTTCTGCATCGTTGGAAAAGTCACTTTGAGGAACTTTTTGAGTGTAGTGAGGGACATCCTCACAATAATAAGCCAGAAAACATCCCAACTTCCACTCATTCACAAAACGATGCAGATCAGGAAATTATGGAAGATGAAATAATGGATGCGATTAAAAGTACGAAATTAGGTAAGTCTGTAGAGTATAACAGGGTAACTACCGAGATGCTGGAAAGTGGCAAGTGGCAATGACTGGACTAAAGCAGTCATCAGCAGCAGCAGTACTTGGAAAAAACGGAAAGGGGTCGCGACAAGATTGCAAAAACTACCGAGGCATTAGTTTTCTCAGTGTTGTAGGTAAATTGTATGCGAGGATTCTTATTGCAAGAGTGACGAATGTAACTGATGAGAAATTGTGGGATGTACAAGCGGAATTTAGGAGAGGACGCGGGTGCATCGATCAGATCTTCTCTTTGAGAACTATATCTGAAAAGTATCTAGCTAAGTCTAAAAAAGTATTGTGTGCTTTTATCGCTCTAAAGAAGGCTTACGATCGTGTACTCAAGAATGAATCATGGTCAACACTGTCTAGTACATATGAGGTTGAGGAGCGCCTTGTGCGGTCGAGAACTCTAGAGTCTGTATCAGGGTGGATATATGTGTGTTGCACTATATGTGTTGCAGGTATCCATGGGCGGCGCTGGTCACTTACCATCAGGTGACACGTCTGCTCGTTTGCCCTCCTACCCACAAAAATAAAAAATAAAATAAAAAGATAGCCTCGCATGCCCTTCTAGTACTATGTAACCATATATTGTATCTTACTTGTATATGTTTAATACAATATTTATAACACAAGCATCATTACGTCCGCGCTGGCCGGCAAAAAATATAAAAAATAACATGCCACTTGTATACCGCGTGCGAACTCCGCCCCCTCACCTCTGTCACCCCCTCGTCTCTTCTGAGGCGATGTCCTTGACATCGCCTCAGAAGAGACGAGATGTGACGCAATTAAATCACACATTAGAATTGATAAAAACTTTTATTGTATACAGAAGCCACATTATCGGGGTGTTAGACGTAGACAAAATATCGAATATACGCCACTGATATACGGCGCACAGGAGCGCCCTCCAAAATTCGCGCGCCAAACGGCGGAACTAACAAATACGCCGAAAAGCAGTCCGGTGACAAAACAACGTCCACGCCAATATTTCACCCAGTCATTGTACTAACCTTTACAATGCTTCTGGCTGAATTTGAGGGTTGGTCAATCTTGCGTCCGTATACAGGATGCAACAAGTCACTCGGACGCAGCATCATCGGTAAAAATCGCCATATAGGATGTAACATCGACTTCGCGATGTAAATATTATTGTTTAAACGTATATATATATATATATATATAAATTATGCGAATCACCCGTATTGTATAAGGTCTGTGTTGCAAACAAGTAGCTTTGAATGTAGCCCTGAACTGCAGTAGCCAGTTCAAACCCAAGGTGATGTGTGAGTTATCGTAATCTTGTACGTGTTACAAATAATTTACTAGTTACTAGTACTAGTTGCTTGTGGGGGAAGGAAAAATGGAGACGGTCAGTGTAGATCTGACCATAGTCTTTATGTGTTTGATACAATATTGCATAGTTTTTAGTTTTAAATCTTAACACAGATATTTTAATTCGCCAGTACATTTTATACACTCGAAATCCTCAACAGGCAAGTCAAATTAGCATTAAATTTAAGCTAAATAGATTATGAGTAATTTAATTAATTACCGAAAGACCATGATGAAAATTATTGAATGTTAAGGTTGATATCGAAAAATCTGGAGACGTTCCGTAAAAATCTTATGTCTTCTCATGACTCGTCCGAACTTTAATTGTTTTACAAACTAAAGACAATACGTAATTTTTCATATAAATGAAAACTTACGTTGTAATTAAGTTATTCGTGTCTCTATTAGTTGTTTTCATGATGCCATCTTTTTCATCTATCCGAATGTGCAAATATTAAAACTTTTGTCGATCACCACAAAATGTTGACAACTCTTGGAGCGCGCGCGTTCGCCTCCGATGGGGACTTGCCGAGTTTGTACGTCGGCGAATATTTGTCGACGTTCCCCGTTGTAAATTTCCCAAGACTGGAAATTCTGTAAGTCCTTTAAAGTTTCAGTGTAAACCTGATAGCAGTTTTAATGGTATTTTGTACAGCAAATATATACATTGTTTGTTTGTCAGAATTTGGAGAGATAAATGCTTTTGGTGAAAATTTGGCGTGCTGCGGTAAACAGAGATATGTTTAAATCCGTCGTGTTATAAATACAGATTATGATGTATAGATAGATATATTTTATGAATCTGCGGGCAATATGTAATTTATAACGTAACGTGTTAGACCTATTTAGTATTTTTTTTTCTTTTTAAATCGTCATAGCTTTTATATTTTCGAGTATTGGCCCCATCGAATAAATGACGGGGCATTGAGAGGCTTATAACCAGAAATCGTTCGAATTTTCATACGATCATTCCTGGAAATCCTGACTTAATGCCAAATAATAGTCCTCAAAATGCGGAAGGCAGAAAAGGGAGGGCTTCCCACTCACGAAAAAAAATCTGTGTACTCACTACAAAAGGTAAATAATTAAATGATTGAAGGTTACTTTTGAAGGGAAAAAAAGAAGTCTGTCTCGTTTAGTGATGTAATGTCATCAAGTCCCTAGGTTTCGTTTACTCTAACGAGTCGATTCGTAAGGAACTTTAAAAAGAGTCGTCTCCCAAAACATTTTCGCCAAATGTTTACATCCTTAGGAGGTATAAGCTCGAGATATAGAGCTATAAAATAAATGCGCACTCAACCGGCGATATATTTTTATTTCGCGATCGAGCGACAAAGTTTTCTTTTTTTCATATCGGAGGAATCACCGCGGCCGGTCGTAAATAGCGCCTCTTTACAGCTTCTAATCAACAGTGTCATTGTTATTTTCGATGTACATTTCTTATGTTATCATCACGCCCTTAATGCCCCGCGGAATAGGCAGCCTTCCTCGTATTGCCAGGCCACAATTAGTTTAGTTATTCCTACTTAAAAGTACGGTAATATAGATATGTCCTTTCTGTTGTTACGTATTGCGATGGCACGCGTTCGTAGCTTCACATCAGGCTTGCTTTGCCCTTTTGCCTACAAAAAAAAGCATTTGGACATTCGAGATATGTTACGTGTTCAAATTTATTTTTGTGTAACGGAGTTAGATTCGTCGTTAAATTCTTTATGACAGTTCCAAATTTCCACGCTAAATGTAATTCCGCTTATCTTAACGCTTGTTATTTTTTATTGTGTATAGAAATAGCTAATAGCAGGTTATATTTATATAAAATTTCGTTCAATTCTATTGGTACTGATGACATCATAACAAAACGTGAACTCACTTTTAGTACGTAAATCAGCCCATATTGGTATTATGGTGAAATCCTTTGACTTGCTTGGGCATAATAAAAGATAATTTTGTATTTTTTATGGTAATGCGTATAAACAGTAAATCTATTATAGATTGAGATATTATGAAGATGTCAAAAAATAATAAATAATTACATTATGTAATTAAGATTAGGTCTTTGGGTTAGGTACTTTGACCATCTATCTAGGCGAGGTCTATGAGTAAATCCCGCGGTAGGTCACCCAAGCGGTGGACTGACCAAGTAAAATCCGCAGTGGATAACCGCGTATCTGTCTGCGCCAGACTGTCTGCCAAAGGAGAAAGATGGGAGGGAGATCGTGCGAAGGGCTTTGTCCGCCTCTACCGGCGATACTGGCGCCTAGACGTGACCACGACCACCCTGCCAAGAGTGAAACAACGAAAGAAGATTAGGTCTGCCTCACTTTTATAGGTCACAAGTCGCAATTGAACAGCAGTAAATATAGATGAAAATTTGATCAATTAAAAACTCTTTTAACGAACTACTTTAGCAGATCCATAAATATTCTTTTGTTTGTTGACCAGCAATAATGTGCACTGTAATTGCAAGAAATTTTGTCTGTGTTTAACACATTAACTGCACTTTAATACCCCTTTTTTATCACGTCTCTGAGAATACACATCATATTAATCAAGTTGTAAGTTAGGCGGGTCTGTCGTGTACTGTATTATAATAAAACATTGAAATGTCGATCTCTTTTTTGTCTGACGAAATACTTTTGCTTTATAGATAAAATTCCCTCGTAAACTATTTCGTATGTACGCCAAATAATAGTCTATCAGGAAATTTTTAACGCTGGCGCGTGTAATGTGAGCGAGCTTCGGCTTCAGCCAACGAACGCCCTTTGTTCCACGCCGGAACAATTTTCCATTATCTTTGTTAAATCCAATACATAAAATGAATATACAAAGTGAATATTTTCGTACATATGTACTTCTATATATACATTATTCAATATATTCCATCACAGATACACGAATGAACGAGTGATATTTTTTTTATTGCATTTTCAGTAATATTATTGAGAATTTATTTATCACAGACTTTAGAAAAGTCTTTTGTGTATGTCCGGGCTCGAATGCAACTTCTCGCAGTCGTCATTTGGAGAACTATAACCCTCGATCTGTATATGAACCATTTGTAAATACATTCATAATGAAAACATAACTAGATCTATTCCTGGAAAAGGAAAATAAAAGGAAATATTCCACTCAAAGACTTATACTTGATAGTATTTTTGCCTACTTAATATTACAAATGCCGTCTCTCTAAATAGATCCAACTAAGCCAGACTTGATTAAGTAATTGCAGATGATTTCACTGAGAAGAATTCAAAACTGACCAATCTGGTCTCGCATAATAGGTATTTGCTCTCTCGCCTATAAATAGGCAGTTAAATATGGGCCGTAAAGAGAAAGCCAGCTCGCCTCTTACCCATAAGGCGCTTGCGAAAACATACACGTATTCATTCAGTTATTCGCAAACGTACTTTTCTGAAATAGACGCCGAAAATAGAAGATTGTGCTCATCGCCTATTTTTTAAACATTCATGCCTGACTTTTATACCAAAAACTGAAAAACTATTGATGCCATGTAATAGATCGCTCTAAATGTTAGATATCGGGATTAACTTTAGTCTTAGAATCGATATTTTATTGCTTTTCATCACACTCCAATCCAGTGCCGGCTTCTTAAGTGCCCTTCCTGTACAGTTATCTATTATTATATTTGTAAACAGTGTATTTGTTTTTACTGTTTAATTAATCTACGTATGTACCTAATGATTGCATCAAGGCTTATCTTTCTGGGACTTGTTTAATATGCTCAGACCACTTTTGTGATTATACTTAACCTAGAAAACCCACTTGCCCTAGTACTTAGAAATAATACGATACGGTTATAAGTAGTAGTTTTTTATTAATGTTTTCACAATTGACAATTAATAATATCTCAGTGATATTTAAAATTAATACGTTAAAAAAAACAAATTACAAAGTAGCATATTTTGTCTGTTTATTTGAACGCGATGACCTCATGAACTACTTTTCCGAATTAATTAAAAAAATATGATTGAATTAGATAGCTAGTTTGCTAAGGAAACGGAAAGCTTAAACCGATTATCTTTTCCACCTTTAAATTAATATTATTATTTTTAACATGTGTAAACAACGATCAAATGTAATTGTTATTACGCAATATATCATAAATATTAACATACACGAATATAATTTGTACCTAATATTAATTCAAAGTTGTATGAGTGAATTGACCCTGCGTATAAAAGAAGTAATATACGCCCACAAGGTGCTTTGTGATACCTGTTATTAAATTCCAAACAACGAAACCATACTTCAGTAGACATACAAAAAACTGCTTCTAGGTATTTCCGTATTGTTTTTCTAGGCAGTGGCGAGGTTTAGTTTTACTGTTAGTCATTGGAGCATGTCAGGATCGATCACGAAATCCTCGAAAAGTAAAGAATTTTCAATGTTTAAGCGGTATTGAGAAGATCTCATATAAATTTATCTAGAATTAATTGCATGTATACATCATTTCATAAAAATATGTAGCGTATGGACGCGATTGAGTGGTCCTGAGCGGATCCGATTTAGCGGTACACTATTCTTCTGTAGAAGACTAAACGTGTTTACGCTTAGCAAAACTTAATAGTTTCGGTGGTCAATTAATTGAGCACCCCGCTTCTCAATCAAGAAATCGTGAGTTCGAATACCGACTCACACCAATGTCTTTTTGAAATTGTTTTCGCATGTTATTGTGAATATCGATAACATGACGACTTTGTGCCCTGTGTCTGTAAGGCAATAAATAGGTTCGTCACCTATTTATTCCATTTGGGAGGTAAACGTAACGGCGAGTTGAGGCTGCAACTGCCCACAACTTCGAGTAGCAAAGGCGTGAAGTTATGTTATGTAAAAAGTTATATGAAGTGCCAATACGCACATTATTCCTGAAGGTATAAGCAGCGGCATTATATCTGTACAGAACAATTGAATTATGTGTTACATTGAAATAGGTGAAGGAGCTTGTTTAGTATCATATATTGAGTATAATATAAATTTAATAGATACACAAAATCAACAGATCAGGCCAGTACTAGAAGTAGGGTCACCTCAATCAGAAGTGGGATTGCTAATGAGCATATATACTATGTGTGGTTTTTATATAATAATAAACACAAGACATTATATTCATGTCTATAATTACCTAACAGCGACATAAATACGTATTCGTTGAAGGAATGATGTAGCAAATTTGTACTGCACTCGAAAGCATCGTTCGTGCCTTACTGTGGTGAAAACTTGTGTTCGTACACACCTGTCTGCTCGGCGCCTATAACGTATGCCTACTAGAGCCAATTTCACCGACCTCGTTTGTTGCGAGTGTGGACCGATCGAATGCCAGCCCATTATTTCTATGCGAACCTCCACGTGTTTATGACTAATTCACATATCGATCGCGCTGGGCCCGACACTAGTCTGGACGTCCTGGACGTCCACTGGCATGTCTCATTACGCGAAATGCATTCTGGCGCATATAAATTATGTTATTATATATTGACCGCTATGTTGGCCTGCAGCAGTTCCTCATATAAAGTTAAAAATTACCTATGACTATTAACCTTTTGCAAACGTTCGTGCGGAAATCAATAAATCTCTAAAAAGAAACAGAAATAAATACACAAATTGAAAAAAAATATATATAAATACAACTATAAGTGTGATCTAGGTGTGCTTTGGTATCGCCTTTTACATATTTGTATAGGTGTCCCAAAGGGCTGAAGGAGCACTCACAATAGTAAGAAACAATTACAATACATTACAAAGTTTTTAAAGAAAAATCTCAACAGCGGACAGGACCGGTTCACCTTGACTTTTGGCGCGCAATATTCGCGCCACGACGCCTCGACGCTCCGCCGACATGAGCCGCCGTACTGTTTCAATGTTGCCATCTCGGCCGGACGAGATCGTAAGTGAACGGACTGCATCGAACACGACCTTGATGCCTTTTTTTCTCTCTTACAATATTCGGCGGTCGACACTCGACGGTGACGTAATACATTTGGACGATTGTGTAAATGAACAAGTCTTAACTCTTATATCAGTCGGTTAACAAGAACATTTAATAAATTGAATTTGAATAAACGTGCTACGTTGACGTCACTGTACACTTATAATTTGATGCACCGCAGCTACAAGGTTAATTCGTTGCGCTAGTAAATCAAGTGCGGACCTTGGATGAGCCCACGACGCGCGAGTGTAGAATGTTGATATGTGCCTGCTCACTGCCTGCCTGGATGTGGGGGCGTTATGTGTCTGTTTACTTACCGCGATACAAGCGGTATCTTTGGTTTGACTTTCAATGCGTCTCCATCATAGTACATTCGCCGAATACAGAGTTTGTTTGTCGTTAGCTTATAAATTGTGTAGCAGTTGCGGGGTGTGCCCCGGGTGGTACGGAACGGGAGGAATACTACCGTCGCTCGGTAATCACGCCTACCCGCTCTGATTACAACCATTGTCTTGGAGAAATCCTCGCTCCTTCAGCGACGCTTTTGTCCTGTTCTCTATTAATTTGGAGGTGCCTAAAAAAACATTCTTCGAAATGTTACATTATTCATAGTTGAGAATCGGTCGTTGATTGAACCTCGCCACCACGCCATAACGTCTCTAATATGGAGTATTCATCGGGATCCTGTCGCGATTCAATTAGATCCCCTTGTAATTTGTTGGGGCGCAGGCTGTAGTCTATAGGCGGTAGGTACTGTGTGTAGGTGGAAGGTAATGCGCGTTGATCTGATACACGATGCTGTACGTTAATCTCCGGTCCGTGTATAGAGATGTTAATTGAGTATTCGATCAGATCTACTATCATTATGTAACACTCACTGAACATCAATTAATTTTAGGGTTGCCAATTTAAAACGGGCGATTTTCCAATGAAATTGAAAACATCGGGTGAGTGGTGTTGAATTTTTTTGTTTTTTTTTTCCATTGTACACTTTGAATCGATTCAAAATTTGTGTGGAATTAAAGTTTACTCCATTAAGTTAACTTTGAATATTTGTCAATATTTTGATAGAAGGGAGGCACTTCGACCTTATTAGAACAACGCTAATAAGAACGCAAAAATGAAATGGCAAGAATTGTGTCTTATGTATCGACTAGCTGACCCGGCGAACTTTGTTCAGCCTCAAAAGTAATAAATAAGTAAAATTTTGATTTCATGAGGTTCAATTTGTGCTATTTATCGGCACGCGTCTTGGCCGGTACTACTGCGCGAAGTGACTGCTGTCCTGTAATGTTTATAATGTAATGGTTTGTTATTTTCGGTTTAAGCTGCAATTTTTGGAAATCAAGTGCGCGCAACATGTCACGTCTTCCCCTCCACCACTGACTAAATAATCGGGTACAAATAATTCCAAACACAAGCGCTACTTACACGCACATGTGAGTGAAGTTTTAAGATTACGGGGGAATCCCTCGGCTCCAGTTTCCTATACTCCTCGGCTCCCACTAGTTTTATGAGCTGCGTGTTCCGTTTTATCGTCGTAGAAAACTTTTAATTAGACACATATTTAACAACGCACTGACACGCGTTTAAATTCAAATATGTATGTATATTTTGTTCTATCAGTATCATGATATTTCTTACTTATTGTATCATTATCATCATCATTATCATTTTGTAAAGAACTAATGTACTGACCAAATATCATAACTCACACACATAACATACCTCCACGCCTTTTTCCACCCGATGGTGTAGGCAGTGGCTCTTAAGACTCGACTCGTCGTTATGTTTACGTCCCAAATGGAATAAGGTGATGAACCTATTGCCATACCGGGCACAGTGTTTTCACTTTCAGTCATCGATATTTCTTCCAAAATAATTTTGAAAATTCGAAAGTTAATTTCGTAACTCCACCTGTTTATAAATAATTGAATACTCCAAACAAAAACATACAAACATCATCGTCAGTACATGTTTTGGTTTCTACATTCTGGTCATTGGATGACAAATGGGTTTTGGTAAATATATGTGGAGCTAGGACCGGTTGCTATATTATTATAATAATATGAAACAAATACAAAAGAACAAATAAAATAAAAAACTGGTTTCAAATATAATACTGATGGTACCATCTAATACCAGGCGTGATGTTATATAATATGAACTGCTCGTAGTTGTACCTATTGCGAATTGCCTAGCGCGCTAACGATTACAACATTTCTCTTTGTTACAATCAAGGTCTCCGCTAAAATATAGCGTGAAGGTATAAGTATTATATTATATGCAGTGGTTGGTTAAAATATTATGAATGCAATGAGGATACATTAAGGGCATGTGTGTAAAAACATTGCCACAGCGCCATCTAGTCTTAAATTAAATGAATACAGTTTCCAGAAAATGAATACCTCTGCATAATCAAAGTCTATCACAATGTCTATAATGACTTTTTAAAGCTTTTACTTCGTACTTTCACGACCATCATTCCTATAAGGTGTAGACTGTGTCTGTAGTGACATGGTCGGTATGAATGCTTGCAATTCCGTTACCACAAATGCATTTCTTACTTTTCTTAAATCATTCCAAAAAATCCTCACCGGGTTTTGAAGTTATAACACACGAAATGTTACTAAAAATTGGGTTATGAAAATCAAACAAGCTAGTAGGCTGTGTAAGAATCGTGCCCTATTTCCTCTCTGTATACCCCGCAAGGAACTTGGCATGAAGTTATGCATGTATTAAACCTTGATGTTCCAATCAGAAATGTTTCTCTATCTAGATTATATTAATGCTCAATATATACATAGCTAATACTAGCTGACCCGGCGAACTTTGTTCCGCACCAAAAGTATATAAATGAGTAGATTTTGGATATCATGAGGTTCAATTTGTGCTATTTATCGACTTTAACTGCTGTCCCGCTATGTTAATAATGCAATATAATATCTTCGAAAATATTCATTTAAATTGCATGCTATATAGGGCCAGGATCATTTATATTACACGCACAATCTATTTAAGACATTTAATTGCATGAAAATTAATGCTGTAATGTTTAAAATCGCTTCGTAAATAAGACATTATTTCTCGTAAAAAGTAAAAAAATAAAAATGGTCATTGTGGGTTATCCCTGAGGGATAGACATATGCCATCGCGGACTTTTTTGTAGACCTTCTAAAGGTTTTTAATATTGTAGAACATTGCTTTGATCTATCACTTAGGATCCAGCCAGCGTTTGCAATTAATGTGCTTAATCTCGAAAATTATAATTTTTTCGTTACAACATCATATATGAATTATAAATCAAAACCACCCCGGTGATAACCTCGAACTATTAAAAAAAACTGCATCAAATATCCGTTGCGTAGTTTAAAAGAAATAAGCATTTAAGGGGACAGACAGCGGGAAGTGACTTTATTTTATACTATGTAATAATAAAACATCCCGTTACATAGGGACAGACAAACACACAGACGTGTGTCAGCTTGACCTGTGTTGTTTTGTATAATATTGCATTATTCATTTCTTTTGTATATGTCGCAGTGAGATACATAACAACCAGACAGTGAAAAATCGATTTTGTAAAATGTGTTTCTATAATTGCGGATTTGGTTTCTGGATTCTACTTTACATAACTTCAATATTTGATTAATCGTATTTTGTAGTTATCATTTTCCTGCCTCTATCCCACTCTAAGTGGGGTCGGCACAACATGTCATCCTTTCGAACTATCCATGTCAAAAGATTTGGCTGTGGTTTTATTACCGGCCGTCTGCCTGACATCAACCCTACTTGGGAATGTTTTCGTTGGTGGCTTATCCCCCCACTAGGAGGCAAGGTTTGCAATAGATCCTGTAGGCCCCTAATGTTTCTTAACCGACTCTTACGGCACCCACGCAACTGGAAGGGGCTGCCTATTCTTACTTAAGGCAGAACGGTAAAGTATAAATATTAAATTGTAACGCTAATTGTACTCGACGAATTATCATCCATACTTTCAATGTGCCACTTACCCTAGTAAGATAATACGAGTAGTGAAGTGTTTTCGTACACCTAGCTATATACCGTCACACGGTTATGTGACTAGAAATTTAATGATATAACGGATGTAACAATCCAACTGCGACATATTCTTACTATATGTATGTATGTATGACACAAGTCGTATCTGAAACATGAACTCGCATTGTGCGGTCAACACTCCCCTTTTTTGGTAATCGGTATATCTTAACATGGCATAACCGTATCTTATAAATATCTTTATATGTATATTATATATATATCTCTTACTTATATGTTGCATACCTATAGATTATACAATGATAAATCGTTGAACTTGCATTTATTTTTAAAATCATCTTTGTTTTCCGAAGGTTATTTAAGATGGCGCTAATAATATTTTACCGGTAAATACGCCGGATCAGTTTCCGCTCAGAGTAAAATAGTTTCATTCGACAAAAACTATAAAAAAGATATATTTCGGATCTTTATTATAACACCGGCTCAAATATATTAAGTAATATAACGCGAACAATATTGTAGGTGGTTATTTTATTGGTCGCACGCTAAGAACGCAAGCAATATTTATAGCCCCTATAAAATATCTGAAGCACCTGAGTACTTCATGTTAACTCAACGGGCGAAAGTAATGCTGCCGTACTTATCTGTTGCTAACTGACGGCCTTTTATTTAACCCGTACACGCAAATTTTAGTGGGTTATGAGTTTTGTATTTGAGTGGAAAATTTTATGAGTATGTAGTTACAATAACTGAATTAAGATTGAAGATCTGCCTACTCTGCAAAGGATTAGGCGTTCAGTTAAGGGGTATAAAGAAGAAAAATATACAAAGAAAATATAATATATATGTATTGTGATGTTAGGAGCCTTAAAAATAGAAGCGTGTATGATCAAGGTTATGAAAGTCAAAGAGGCGAGTGAGATGCGTAAGAACTACGAATCGTGATTTATAGCGCCCTGTGTTCTCTGCCTACCTCGTAACGCAATCGGCGTGAAGTTACGTATGTACAAGTTATGCTCGACGATATAGGTTGTATAATTCTTAGAACATATTTATAACTTTGAAGGGATGTTGTTTGTTTAAAATGTGCTGTTTATTTCTCTATGAGAGATAAGATTATGTAGATATAGTTGCGTAGTTAGAGACAAACATGTGTACAGATAGGTACGGTTTATCTTAATTATGTTTGTAATTAGCCCGGCCAGGTAATAACGTAGTTAAGATGACCGCGCGGCTGTACAGCAGTACGGCGAGCGAGCTAGTTCCTTTCATCTACTGACAACTATACTACTAGACGCTAATGGCGTGTATCATATACCTTCACGCTGCCACTAACTGATGGTGTAGACAGTGGCATGAATGATCGATTTCTTCATCATCAATTTCTTAAACAATTTTTATTGTCGTTTACAAATAAGTATCACTCGCCGTAGAGTGAAAACTTTATAATATAATACGAGTGTTACGTTGTTTCTGTGGAAACAAGATTTATTTTCAATCTGCAGCTAAGCAGTCGGCTACAAGATTAAAAATATGATATAAATAATGATAAAAAGGTCGCTTGTAGGACGCGCGCGCTCGCTCGTCAACAAATTGTCTGCAAACAAAACACATCACAAATCATTCAAGATTCATATTAAACGTATTAATTTTATGTAAAAAACAGCTTAACAAAATTTAAAAAAAAAAGAAAAAATGTCCTGGTTAAAACTGTTAAAAGCGGATTAACGTAATAAATATCCATGTGGGAAATCCAAATCCATAAGTGCATGGGTTTTAAAGGACATAATGTAGTTAATGTTGTGGAACTACCAAGAGTGCATCGTGACCATGCGCTCAAGTCATGGGCAACCACACAGGTCAGCCAAGATAAGATGGATGGCATATCACACCTACCCAGTCTGGGATAATAGCTGGAGAATGGTGAATAATAAGGACTCCTGATTAGCACAATGAACTCTGTCCTAGTTCAGGGTTAAATGCATGCCCTTAATTAAAATGATAAGGAGATAAATAATATAATCGATCTGTCGTTAATAGCCTGATTGATGGTGTAGGCAGCGGTTGGAGGAAACATAATTTTTTTCTGTACCCAGCGGCATTTTTGCCTCGACAAGCTCTTTGATCGCGTCTACCACCTGGCTAAATCTGTTGGCAGAATTTTGCTAGTCTTCTATATTTACTTTTACGTTGTGTTTTGGCTCCTACCCTCCTATCACCATTTATTCACTACCGTCAACTTTAAATAATGTTTTTGGTTAAATAAAAGATATTAACAATTTAATTATACACTCTGAAGACCGGTTCTAGAACAATCAATGTTACCAACAGGAAAAGAACCAATTTTAGTGGTATATAATAATCGGTTGAAAAAAAAAAAACGATTTTATCCTACAAATATAGATTTTTTTATGAGCAAAGTTGTCCTTTTAAAAGGTTGCGTTTAACAGCAGCTTGCCTGTGATTACAGCGATAATATTTATTTAAACGCCATAAAATACACTTGAAACACTCATATAGCAAGTCAATTTTGTATAATTTGAACGCACATTTGATTGATATGTATGAGTAGAATAAAATTGTAGGTTGTATGCAGTAGTAGTAGTATTGTACGAGGCTTAACAGCCGCTGCCTACACCTTCGGATAACAAAAGGCGTGAAGTTATGTTATGTTATGTATGCAGTAGGTTTGGTTTAATTTTTTTATTATGTTGTTTTTTCGTCGTTAACGTCGTTCAGACATGTAGAAAGGATGGCTGATGCAAGGTTGACTAAACAGATATAGAATGCAAAAGCGGATCGATGTAGGCGGAGAAAGGCCACGCATACACATTCCATGACCAAATAGAACGAGTTGATGTTGAGCCTTAAAAATCCACGTGTGTGTTATGAAAGTCAAGCGTGTGAGGCGTGTAAGAATCGTGCCTTACGGATGTGATATCTGCCTTCCTCGCAAGGGATTTTCCGTGAAGCTGCAAACATATAGGTGATTATATTTTAATCCCACCTAACTGGAAATGACGTTAAATAAAGCAGTCAATGTCATAGTTAAAACGAATCAAACGACACTCAAGATAATATCCAATCAGCCATGTAGGTTACAAATCGTGACAAAGAAATATGACCCTCGATAATTATAACTTCCTTCTTGCTCAGTCGGCTAAAAAAAAACTTGACAGTAATGATTGGCTCTAGCTATTATACCTGTTTGATTATGGCTAATTACGAGCCAAAATGCTGCGACCGTTGTACACGGAAAGGTCTCCGCGCCAGAATTATTTTTAATTCGCCATCAATCATTTTGCTGATTTAAAAAAAATGTTATTCATTTTGTAACTTTTTTTTAACGAATCTAAGTACAAGTATGCGTTTGAAGAAATAATAAATTCTGAGTGTATACTTAATGTTTTAATTTTGCACCCGATATATATTATATATATATTTTTTTTTTATGGGATAGGAGGGCAAACGAGCAGACGTGTCACCTGATGGTAAGCAACCAGCGCCGCCCATGGACACCAGCAACACTATAGTGTCACTGTTGCGTTGCCGACCTTTAAGGGATAGGGTATAGGAAAGGATGGGGAAGGGAGATGGGTGGGCCTCCGGGTACCTCTCTCACCGAACGAAGCGCGGCATGAGCCACTTTACGTCGGTCTTCTGAGAGGTCGTGGTATGACAAATAAAAAGCCATAAAAACATTATTTGAATTATTTTTGTTGACTAGAGAAATACATGAAATTACTTATATGAAACTTACAATGTTCAACCTTTTATTCATGTGTCCATTAAATGACTGCATCGCTTTTGAAAGAATTGATGGTTAGGTAAGTGTGATTTCACTAAAACAATAAGTGAGTAAATACAATCATACCTATATATTATATAGAAGATGTACAGCTACTTCTGGTTGAGCTTAATCTTAACCGAAATTCAACACTGAGAGTCATATTTCATAGCAAGTTAATATTACAAATGACAAAGTTTGCGGGAATCTGTTCGGGATGTTTGTTGTTCTGCGACAAAACTATTAAACCAATTTGGTTGAAAGTTTGGAACACATCACGATTATACTAAATATATTGTCGAATTCAAAATATAAAAGAATAATAACCATCAATTCTTGGACAGTACAGGAAAATAGGTTATATCACGCGGTGGTAGTAAGCTCTATTCTCACTCAAATAGAGCTAATTTATGTTTGTTCTCTCAATAGCCAATATGCTATGTGATTGTATATAATAATGACTTCAGTTTTTTTTATTCAAACCGGTTAGTTCATCGTATTTCAGTTGGAAACGATATTATTAGAAAGTTGGTAGGGAAGCCTTAAAACCTATCAACTCTTTGCCTTCAAGATATTGGAAATATTCTTCGTTGTATGCAGACGTGGGCGTCGTTCTTACAAGCTCTCAACTCTCATTTATAAATGAAGTCTTAACAATTTCATTTCATGAACAACTCGATGTAGTAAGATCTAACGCATCTCTCTATAAAGCAACAAAAAAAACGTCTGCGATCCTGAAAGCCAGACGCCCTCGAGTGCAGCTCTGATGCATCAAAATAGTGGTTCCCTTTCAAAGGCGAGACGAGACGGGACGCGGGAGACGAGTGAGTTCCTTGAATTTATAATTGTTGCAGACTGTTGCCATTCAAGAACCTGCTAATGCGCTATGAGCTCCTGGTATCCAGACCCGCTACAAATAAACCACATGTCTATGTGTTTAAAAAATAAATTAGAAATGAATTATGCTTACTAGCTAACCCGGGCAACTAACAAGTTAGGTTATTGAGAATTTTAACAGATTTGGAGAAATTTGTGCTGCCCGTCTCCCTTTAGCAGGATCGTCGCAATATTATATATTTTGGTAGATTAACAAAAATAATAATATTATTCTCATTTAGTACTAATTTATAACTTTTTAGTGAAGGGTTGCAATCGTAAATTAAAGAAAATGTCAACTTACTTCTGAAGGCGAAATAAGATTTTATTTATTGCTATACTTCAATGTGGCCACACAGTTATGGAACATTACCAGCGCAAAACTGATATTTCCAAGGTGAATCGAACCCGAAACTTTTTCACGTTGAAAACTTGCGAACGAACGTTACATAACTCGCTCGAAGGCACTCTAATAAAGCCGAGTGACTATGACTTATGTGCTAGTTGAAAATTGCCAGTCATTGAATAAGTCGAGTGTAAAGATTGAAACGTAAGTGCGGCCAAGTCGGGCGTTATAACATATACACACACATGCACGCTTCTACCCATAACTTCACCCTGGTAAAAAGTTGCCGGGGAAAAATGGTATTTCATTCACCCATACAGTAAATGTTTATAGAATTTTCACCGAGATCGTAGTAACTAGTGTAGTGCTTTGCATTGCCTATAAGTCAAAGGTCTTAGGTTCGAATACCAACCACGACATCATTATACATTGGATTAACCAATACTAATTAATATTGGTAATAATAATAAACAGTGTTAGCTCGTATACTATTGAAATACCTATAATTACATAATACCAAGACTCTTTAACACGGTACGTTTAAGATTTTTCGGAAATATTTTCCGGAGTCATCTTAAAATTTCATATAGCTTCACAAGGCAACGCTGCCTGCTGCTTAAATTTAAAGCTTGATGATATGGGTGTGTCAATGTGTAATCACTCGCTGTAAGATTACTTAACTAACTGACACCTGTACCATAACTGTTTGAAATAGTGGAAGGAAATTGAGTGTAGTTTTATATTATATTGTAACGATATTTTGTAATTAAATTTAGATTTAACTAAAAAAAAAAACAGACGCAAAAACGATTCAACTAAAAAAAAAACAACTCGGATGGTTGGCAAGTAAATTTAGCGAGACGATGTTCGTTTCTATCTCGGCAACAATTGCCTGCCTTCGCTCAAACACGATTATAATAGGTCTTACTTTAGTTACTGCACAATTACGTTGCACAATAATATTCAGAACAGATGGACTGCTATATACATGTCATTAGAAAGGCCCTGCCGGTAAAGTAACGGGCAACAACTAATATGTTGTAAATATACATAGTCGTATAAAATATTTTTTTCGTGCACAAAACACTTAACGCCATCTACTTTTCAAGCTGATCAACTAAGATTTGATATTAGTCTCGAGATCTGTCCACTGATTAAATAATTCTATTTGTAATGTCCGAATTATGCTAATATACTACTACATACATTGCGTAACATCATAACTTCACACCTTTTTCTACCCGAAAGTGTCGGTGTTAAAACTTGACTAATCTAATCGTTTTATCCTGAATAGAATATCGTAGGTCGCGTCATCGATATTTATGAAATTAAATCAACTGGACGGTTTTTGACGGGAATTTCACTGGCATATGGTAGTTTTGGTCAAAAACCATAAAATCCATAGATTGTGTAAGCTGTGTATAGGGAACCCATTGATGTATATTCCAGACATGATCCCGTTCGTGAAATTTGACACAGAGCCTGGTTTCCACTTGCCAATAGCGGGCGTGGTCCGCTGATTGATGGAGTCGTATTAAAACGTAGTTTAGCGTGTTTATTACTGTTCAGTAGTTACATGTAGCTCGTTCGTGCATTAATGTATGTAACTAATAACTATAAAATAAAATTGATTACGTGCAAATTGTTTCAGTAGTTATTTAGATATCGCGTTGAAACAAATCGTGTTTTTTATACTTGTAGTATGTACATGAATAGATCTCAATAATCTTGATGAACCTAATTTCATAAAATATTACTTTTCCGGAATTCTCTGAATGAATTTGATCTCGCTCAAAAGCTGGCAAGTCCATTGCCAGTTGAATTCTTATAAGATGCGACCAAGTAACATAGCTGCATTCGTGGTCAATTTGTTTTGGCAACACTACTTAGTTGTATAAAATGATAACAGTTCATCCGCCGGACTCAAAACCCACCAGCTTACCAGTTTAGTTATGTGACAAAGAAATTTGTGGCAGCAATAATGTAGGTAGCTAATGATAACACGCAACGAGACCGACTACTCCGCTACGCAGATCCGTTAATAGTCAGTTCTCACGATACACCGGTCGCAACCAACAAATATTGTCTGTACCAGTATCTCCGCACAGGTCGTTTACATCAGAACTGCATTTATAATCATTATTTTGTTTAAATCAAATCAAAAATTAAGAAAGGGTATGCTCCGATGGTTAGCACATAGGTATAGAAAGAATCGATGATGCATGATTGACTAAGCAGATATATAATGCAAAAGCGGATCCACGTTAGGAGTTGCACGTAGGACGGCCATGACACACTTTCCACGGCGGAATTGAAGGAATCCTTGGGGAAGGTGATGTCAAAAGTCTTAATCGACGAGCGTGTCGTGTATGACAATAGTTATGAAAGTCAAAGAAGCGAGTGAAGTGTGTAAGAATCGTGCCTTATAGCGCTCTGTTCTCTCTGCCTACCCCTGAAGGGCGTGAAGTTATGTATGTATGTATTTGTATGTATTTAATATAATCAAGCATAGATTTGCAATTAAATAATTTAACTATTATTGCATGTCTACTTCTTAAAAATATTGTATTTTCAAAAACTCAGCCGAGTGGTTTCGTAAAGTTAAACTGTTGACTAATTCGCGACCTCGATATTCGCGAATGGTGTCGCAGGCAAATTTGCTACTTATGTACAATTTAATATGTAGTATTTATATAATTTACTTAAATTTCTATTTAACAAATACAGGTGGTTCCTATGTATCTTATTATACTTGAATGTCAATGAACTGCCTTACAAACTCGTTTAATTAAAACGAATCGACGCCTTAAATGATCGTTGTAACATTTATACAAATATACCTAATTATAATAAACATGCTGTATGTAATCATTTTTCTTTATCACAACAGAGCAAGACGTCTTAGAAAGTTATTGGCAAATGGCCGTTATGTTATTGTAAAGAATCGTTTTCGATATTCGCAAATTCAGGAACAAACAAATGTCTGCTATTTGTTTCGACATTTGCAAATTTTTGTAACTTCGCATCGAGAACTAACAAGACTTATCATAGTCATGTTACTTTTAAATTGTAAATGTTACAGTAGAATATTTCTTTAATTAGAAAGATACGTTTACAGTTATCTCAAAGTTGTTGTTGACGGAACAAGGTGCTTAGACAATATGTACTAGGTGCAGGTATCGCGAGCTGGTTGTTCCCTAGTGGCGCGAGGTCGAGTGCTGACGCCGGAGTTCATAGTAACGGTACCGGCCAGCACTGAGTGTGCAGCGAGCCCCTCCCCCCACCATGCGCTATTGGCACTCCATCTGGTGCCCTTCTTTCAAGTCGACACACGCCAGCCGCTGACAGCCCGGTGCTGCGTCGGTGTCAGTTCGCTCCGCCAAATGTAATATTACGTGTGTATGAAATCATCAAACGCCTTTAGAAAGTCGGCCGGCGGGCGTCGTACGTGTCTTGATCGTTTCCCTAATTACCTCGTTCAAACAATCGTCTCGAAAGCGGTAAAAATTCTAACACCGTCTGTACCGAAGTCAATTCTGGTGAATTTGCATAAAGCCCGAGCTGAGCTTTGACGTTTCGATTTTCGCTTAATTAACGCTCGTCGGGGGGAGGGTTTGGTTCTCGTCGAAAGAAAGAGTTAGATTTTACAACCCCTCCGCCGCCGCCGCCCTCCTCGCCCCGGCGCCCGCTCCCACGCCGCTCGATACCTTCTTCATTTTGAATTTTAGGACGGACTTTATTCGGGTGGCAATAAATTGGTGTCGCGGAACTTCCTCCCGTCTTTTGATAGTCAAATAATTTTATCTTCATCAAGGCTTCATTTTGTTATCGTCGCGCGCCGTAATGAACACATTTCATTTGACGAAATTTGTCCTCATGTTTCGGCTCGGCGGTCGCCATTATATTATATTCTGAAACGGTTGCGCTCGCTATGGATATGTGTAAACATGTTGTGAGCCGGCTCGTGTCGTGAGATGATGCGCAGCACGCGGCTGCACTCGCCTCACGAGTCACAACTCGGGACAGGACGTGACGTGCTATACCTACCCACTGGTACCACGGTACCGGTACGTGACTGTAAGATGACCGACGAGACTACCACTATTTGCATAATAAGCCCGTCCGCCGCTCCGGGAGATTAAACTTGGCCGTATGACGTCCTGGCTGCAAGCTCTCGTATAATTCAATAGTGGCAAACTGATTTCCAAGTCCCTATATAGAGTCGGCCGGCTCACCGTACCGCCGCCCCGCAGTCATTGGATGCAACGATTTACTTCACTTCAATATGTACTATAATATAGTGTACTGCCTGCACCCACACGCCACACTCGTCTGTAACACGATATTGTGGATATTATTATACGTATCTATGTACGCTCGTAATAATATGCTCATGTGTCTGTAGTACTACTGTACATTCAATTATTAACGCAACACAGCTCGAAGGTTCATGTGGATGTACGTTTAAAAGGCCATTAAAATGTCACAGGTTTGATATGGGTAAACTGTAGTGGTCCCTCGAGCGGTAATTAATTATTTATAGTTCTATTAAATGTGGAGCGTGAATGTGGTTTCCTCGAACTCCGCTGTCCACGGGCGACATGACAGGAGCTTGTGTGTAGTTCCCGCTCTCTCCTCTCCTCCGCTCTGTAGTTTTAAGTTTGTTTCGAGAGCATCTCGTTGTCGTCGCCCCGGGCTACGTACATATCTCTCTTTGTTTGTCCGATTCTATTTGGAATGCGAGGCGTCTCTTTTCCGTGTGTGCTCTCATCCCTACCCCGACGAGGGTTGTCGGGCTCGACCGATAATAAATGCCCGTCGTTCGTACTCCATCGTTTCACTTTTCTCAATTCCGTTGACCCCATTAGCGGAGAGGCTCCCAACCCTCTCGCGTACAGTTACACACCGACGCTGTCACATCCATTGTCAATTAAACAGAGTTCCGGCTCTAAGTTATCAGACGTTACACGGACGGTTAAACTTTAGTATTAAATGTGATATATCGGCGAGAGGTTTATGAACGCTCCGACAATTTGCGTCTCCTCTCTCGCGTGTGAGAACACGCAGACGGTAACGTAAACACTCAGCGAGGCTCCGCATAATACGTGGAGGTGAAGGTTCCATTACTCGCGACACACTCCACTCTACGTAGCATACTTATCAACCACCGCATCAATGTCTAGACAGGCAGGATAAGTGCGAAACGTTCATATCGATTATGTAGTTAAGAGATATTATATAAATGTGTCGCGCGGGGGGAACGTGGAGCGAGGAAAGCCCTCGCAGTAGTCCCCGGGGACGGCACCACAAAGCGTGGCTCGCTTCTTAATTACTTGTGACGTTCGCTACAGATATCTTGAATGCGGTAAAGGGTGACATCTGACAGACACGAGGCAGAGGCAGGCGGAGTCGCACCGGTGCCGCGGCGTTCTATGCGGCACTCACATCATCGTACACAACTCCCAACTCCGAGCGTGCGGACCCTTTTGAACAAGCGTACGCCTTACTGAAAACATTGTGAGACTTCTTGTGTGTTAATTATGTCGGCATCTGATGAGTATATTATATGGAAACTGGGAATATTTCAACTGTATCGACTTACATAATACACGCGTCATATCATTTTAATGTACGTGCACAAACAATCATTCGAATTTAATTTACATGTCCGGTCCGTTGTGCTGTACAATACAAATATATTACATGTAGTAGAGTGATGTTTTTTGTCTACAATTTGAACTTTTACAATACAATTCGTATACATTCCCGTTATGGCCATTTGTTTTTTTTTTTATATTTTGTTTTAATTATTTGTGGTCGGTCGCTTGGTCGTCGTGCCGTTTGTTTCGATGTAATAAAATAATTTATTATAAAGTTTTAGATGTCGAACAGTTGCGCTCGGATGCTCTGGACATGGAATTCATTTAAAAGCAAATACGAAACGGAATGACAGAGAATGAATTTACATGGAAGCAATCAGAATGTGGGGTTGAGCAGCGAGCAGCGTGCTCTGTTGTTGTCGAGTTTGATTTAATTAGTTCTTGCATAACTAATTGAGCTTGTATACAGATTTTCTTTGGTTAATTGTGAATAACTGTGAAAGTTTGTATCGGCTTGTTGTTGAAATATGACAAACAAATATCAATTGAATGAAATATAATTTGTGTTTGTAAATAATCTATTATATATTTTCCTTGTGTAACAATCTAACTTTGAACTTTCATGAATAATTATTGCAATCCTTATCATCTTTTCGCTTTGCAGCCATCTTTGTCGTGTCTGAGCATATCATCTGTCTATTGTGTGAGCTAAAATATTCTTCAGATAACTGCTGCATCACAGTTGAAAAGCAATATTGTTGAGATAACAACGTTCCTCTGCCTTTCTTTGAGATTTACATTTGAACTTTCTTTTCTATTCAAATATTAAGTTTTCGTGTTGAGAGGATGTGTTCAAAATGTCTGTCTGTGTATCTTTTAGATGTTTGTGTTTGATATGTATTTTGTTGAATTGTAAATACTTTAATATATAAGTACGAGTATGAAATAGTCTCGGTGGAAAGGTGGTCGGTGGCTTCTGAATTCAGAGGTCGTGGGTTCGAATCCTGGTACACACTAATGACTTTTCGAAAGTTAGGTGTGATAAATATCGATGACTACAAACTTTGTTCCCGGTATGGCAATTGGTTCGCTACCTATTCCGTTTAGGACGTAAACATAACGGCGAGTCGAAGCTTAACAGCCACTGCCGACACCTTCGTGTAGAAAAAGGCGTGAAGTTATGCTATGTTACGAGTAAGCAATAAATGGATATATTTACTATTGAAAGTTTAACAACAACTTAGTTGATATTATTAAATAAAAATTTAATCTTTAATTAAATACTTGTCACTTTGAACTGAGCGATTCCTTCAGACAGCACGACGCGCTGATTAGCTACATACGCGCTGAATGACTTGGCTACATTGTTTCCTGAGACACTTGCTGTCTGACTTACATGTGACTCTTTACTCTTGCAGTTTTTATATAATATTAATAACTAGCTGACTCGGCGAACTTGGTTCCGCATCAAAAGTAATAAATGTGTAAATTTTGGATATCATGAGGTTCAATTTTAATTGCTTCCCCGCTCTGTTAATACTGCAATATCTTCGAAAATATTCATATAAATTTCATGCTGTAATGGGCCAGGATCATTCATCTATATAACATGCACAATCTATTGAAATTGGATGAAAATTAATGCTGTAATATTTAAATAGCTTTGTAAATAAGCTATTATTTCTCCTAATAAGTAAAAAAATACAAAACTTAAAAATTAAACTTTTTTGTAGACCTTCTGAAGGTGTTTAATATTGTAGAACATTGTTTTGATCTATCACTCATTAACTATTTATCTTTAACACATCATATATGAATTATAGATCAAAACCACCCCGTGGACACCCTCTAAGCATTAAAAAAAACTGCATCAGTATCCGTTGCGTAGTTTTTAAGATATAAGCTTATAAGGGTACAGACAGCTGAAAGTGACTTCGTTTTATACTATGTAATGATAATGTTTTCAGAATCTAGTTCCGAGCTGAGCAACAAAAGTTTATTTTTGAACCCGAAATATTTTACATTTTAAATACATTTATATACATAATAGAAAATTATGCAGTCGGTATTCATATTATATAGCAATGCTTGTACCTACTGGGTTGACAATCGTACCCATTGACCTATTTAAATACATAAAATCAAACGTTATGAGTATCGTATTCCTAAATAATGCCTATCACAAGTAAATTTTACTTGTTTATTATATATGTATATATACATGTTCTTATATTATTTTATGTTATAGTGGAATTCCATTATAACATAACATAATTTCAAGCCATTTTGTACCCGAAGGTGTAGGCAGTGGCTGTTTAGCCTCGACTCGCCGTTATGTTTAAGTGGTTTAGGTGGCGAACCTATTGCCATACCGGGCACAACGTTTTTTAGTCATCGATATTTATCACTCATAACTTTCGAAATTAATTTCGAAAAGTCGTTGGTGTGTGCCAGTGCCAGGATTCGAACCCGCAACCTCTCGATTCAGAATCAGTCTCGACCACTAGACCACCGAGACTACAATATTATAAACAATTTAGAATAGGCAGTTACTTTCCCGTTAGTAATACTTTTAAATCGAGATTACAAATACCAATAGGTAGAGGACAGGTGAAAAAAAACCGCAAATTCTGTATGAATCATATTAAAAAATGAAAAAATCATTTTCCAATAAATACGCAATCTTTGTTATAAAAAAACATTCTCTCTTTAAAAACCACAGCGATGATAGGTTTACCATGACCGGTCTGGATTTACCCTTGTCTGTAGGACAGTCAGTGTACATGAGTAACAGTTATCATTCCAAATTGCGCAAGCTATGAGTCTGTCACAATGAATAATAAAAAGCAACGTATTACTTACTTTGGATTATTAATATTGATCGCTTTTTTCCCTTTGTTCCAAATGTCCCTTTACCAATATAAAGACATTCTTTTTTAGTTACAAATTAGACTAGTTATTACCAGTGCTTTCGTTCGCAAACGTGATGCTATGGTATTTGAAAAAATGAATATTAAACTTCTCACGTCAGTTTTCCTGTAAAAATCGAAATCGGTCCAGCCAATTAAAAGTATATACATACTTTTATAGTCGGGTCATTTTAATAGGCAACATTTGACAGTTCATCAAAATTCATCAACGTAAACTTGTAACGGCGGGCATTAAATAACTCTTTTTTTTTTTCGTTTTGTTAGGACTGCACAATTTGCTTTGCTTGACAAATTTTTTTTTCAATGAAAATTCCAATTTCTAGTAGTAATGACCGATACAAGAAATTTCACTGTTTGCTTTCACTTAAAAATCATTCTAAACAACAAATAATTACTGATGTAACTAACTGAACGTCGTTAACATGTTGCGTCTTATCTTTAACCTTCATAAACAGTAGGTATGTTACTCTAAAATTTGAGAGCTGATAACTAGAATCAAATGCATCGATTACGAAATATCACTGTAAATTAATAACCACGTTGTGGTCAGTGTTGGGCATTAATCTTAGAAAATTAAAGAAAACATAATATTGTGGCGGGAACCCACCTAAAGATTTTTAAAATATTTCATGTCTGTATCGATTCATTCACTTTAATCGATGTTATTGTGCAGATCATCTCACTAAAATAATAAAATTGACAGACGTCAAATGTTGCCTATTAAATTGACCCGACTTTAAGGTATAGACGTATGTATATTTACATTTAAGCAAATAAACAGATGTTATTTTGACGTTAAGAGTAACAAACATATATTTTCAAAATAATTTACAGTAGATATATTGGATGTGATTAATGCTATCATGTCGGTATAGTCCTAACGGTGTCATCATTCTTGAATGACCCCATTTCTTGGACGCAGAAGGTGATGACACCAATATACGTATGAGAAATGGACTCGTGTTCATCGGCGTCTTACTCAATTTATATCTCGTATGTTCACGACATCAATGCCCGAAGGTGTAGACAGCTGCATTATGAATTGAAATGCCAATTGAATTCACTACTAGTCTCACGGAATAGGAGGTAGACCATATTGCCTGGGTTATCGATATTTACCACACATCTCTTTTTAATGATTGATGTGGACACGGATTCGAGCTCAGGATCTCCCAATCGGAAACGAGTCCTAAATCATCGCGATGACTAAAGGTTCGCGACTTTAGATGATTGCTTACGTACACAGCTGATGTTTTTTTTCCTGTCGGCTCTTATCACTTCGATCGGCAGACGTCCTTATTCCTCATCTTATACCAGGTGTAATCTAGTTCTCCTGCAACTAAACTCTGCCACTATCCACTACTCTTATTAAATGTTCAATCTGCCTTTCAATTATTCAGGTGGATTAATTAAGTATACCTTCAGCGAAGAGGCTCACGTAATCACAATGTATCTCACAAGTCTACGTGCTCGCGTTATTGTGGGACAGGCAGAGAGGAGAGACCCTGACTGTACCAACTGCGGTCCGTGCATACGTGACCTGAGGTCTATCTTTATTTTATATCTATGGGGCATTTGTTCTTGTGTTTTTGACAAGATAGGCAAAATAAAAAATGACAATACGTGCTTGTCGGGTTACGCTTAGTGAAGGGTTCCGTACACAAAATGGACGGTTACATTTCAAATGTTAAAACGTATACGCCCAACTAGAATATTAAAATTCAAACGCTTAGTTCTAAAGCTGTAGCTCACAAATATTTCCATGTCCACGGATATTATAATATTTATAACTAAACTAGTAATTTGACCAGTCCAAAGGAAATGCCGAGCGTGTGGTATGTGTGGTCACATACGGCAGAACGCATTGGTCTCCGGAAAACAGCGGGGGCTCTCACTAAAAACTAGAATATATTGCCTCTTAACAGTCCCCGAACATTGGACGGAGATATATATATTTGTGAATTTGCTGCGAGCGGGTGGGGTGGGGTGGGGCATGTGGGGCATGCGCTCGATTTAGTTAAAATGAGATGAAATAAAATATAGAAATAACACGGCTTCTGTTACTGCTTGGATATATTGTATCAAATAAAATGTGTCCACTCTTGTTTATACTTACATTACATTTACATACATTTTCACCACTTGCAAAATGAATATACATTCGCCTATGATTCTTTTATTTAAAACGTCCGAAATCTAACATAGTTTTGGAATATTTGACCACTTGGTCAATCTAACTCGGGACCTATCCTAACGGCAGTCCGTAGTTAAACCGCTGTGCTGTCGAAACCTATTTATACATATATGATTTATTATAAGATTACATAAACAAATAGTAACGAAACATACATTGTTTTCTGTGTTATTTGATTGTAGTTAATAAGTCGACAATAAACTTTATCTTATACGCACGGAACACATCAAATGAGATGTCGTGCAGAATCGCAAATTCAAGTGGCGATGTGTTTTAATACAAAAACAAGCTATATATATATATATATATATATATATATAAATACACATAATATGTAGATAGTGTCTGTATGTCTGTGTGTGTGTAATAAAACCAGGAGTGGATTTGTCCCTCGTCTATCACACATTACTTTTGGGGGGAGAGTGTAGTGAGTGGAGCCAGTTGATTCCGTACGCTTGGTAACTTATCAGAGGTACGATTTCTATTCATGACGTGAACCAGTGTGTTGTTAGCTAGGTTGGGTACTTGTAGCTCGGCGCGTGGTGCGTACACTTTCTAACTGCTACTGGCGTTTCTGGGGCTGCTGGGGCTCTCGCGATTTGATGCCAAACGTGGTAGGTAAGACGTTATGAATATATGATTTGTGAGTTTTGTCATATTTTATTATATGGTCGTTCAAGATTTAGTACCTGTATTTGTAGCCTTTTTGTTATATTTTGTTCGATCGGACTCAGTTGTCATAAAATTCTATTGATTACGATTATTATTACTTAACTTGAAAAGAGATTTGAGTGAAAGAGTGTTTAAAACACTGAATGAATTAATGAAAACTTAAGAATCATATAAGTGTTGAATAGTAAATATGTGTGATCGTGGAATGATTGAAAAGTTTGAATTTGTTACAAATAATGAAATATACAAAAAGTAGTCTTCGTTTGATAAGTAATCGCGGTTCTAGGAACGGGTGTACCTCTTCTTACAGTCGCGGGAAACTGAAGATCGTGGTGCACTGGTAAAGTATATACCCCACTACTCCACCAGAGTACAAATATTTGTGACAAGCATGAATGTTTGTATGGCGTCTGGATGTTGATATATGTATTATAATATGTATGTATTCATATCCCTAGTATCCATAGCACAAGCATTAAGTTGCCTAGTTTTGAACTAGAGGGCGCTGTGTGTGTCGTGTCCAAGATATTATTATTATTTTAGTAGTGGAATTTTTCTATTGCAGCATTTTTAAACAATATTTCGTTCTAACTTTCACTCTCTTCCTCACCCGCTGTTCCCTTCAGATATTACTTGTATAATGCTTTCCTGAATTTGAATAATACACGGAAAACATCTTGGAAATATTGTATAAAGTATTTTTCAAAGTGTAATGTGTGTGTAATATAGTAATATTAAAACTTTGCAGTGATATAGCGCGCCAATTCACGTAACATCTTTACTCTAATAATGTTGGTGCAAGAGGTTATAAGTTTTGTGCAAACAATTCGTGCAAACGTGTCGTCATGGTCCGGGGGTAAGCAGGGCGCTCAGTGAAACGATCATGAGAACTTTGGGGCCGTAGTATTATTGTATATATTATTTGTTTGTTTTTTTAAATCACTTTTTATTATTTATATTGTTATTATTATACTCATGCAATAATTACAAAGATAACAACTCAAACAATTTCTTAAAAAATCAGTCTTTAATTATTTAACATTAAGAAAACGAAATTGAGAAAAATCATTAATTCTTCCCATTTCGCTCACATTCTAAGTAGCTAATTATTAGAGTCCGGCCGAAACCGAATGTTCGGCCGTCACTTCAGTTTCGGCCGAAACCCAAACCGAAAGTCACGTGCTCATGTTTAAAATTCTATAAAATACCAAAATTTGATCCATTTTCTTCATTATTTTGCATTAATTAGAACATGAAATGAAAAACAATGCGTATATGTATTAATTTTGTTCCAATCAACAATATAACTTCACGCCTCTTTCTATGCTAAGGCAGAGGCTGTTAAGCTTCTACTCGCCGAATCGTTACATCCCAAAAGAAATAGGTAAAACACCAATATTCAAATCGGTAATTGTTTTTGTTTCATGAGTTTAAACAAAGTACATATTGGTATTTTGAGATATTACTATTTATGGGATAGGAGGGCAAACGAGCAGGCGCGTCACATGATGGTAAGTGACTAGCGCCACCCATGGACACCACATATAGTGTTACAGTTGCGTTGCTTACTTTTGAGGGAGTATGATAGAAAAGGGTGGAGAAGGGGGGTGGGCCTCCGGGTACCTCTCTCACCGAACGAAACGAGGCATGATCGTCAAACTTCTGAAAGTTCGTGGTATTTCACCGGTCGAGCCGGCCCCGATTACTGCAGCGAACTGCTTGGCTCTACCACTGTTTTGTATTTGTACTCAGAAGAATCATTAATCTCTTCTGAGGTGGGAAAGTGGGAAAAGCCCACTTTAAATGGGGCCGACACAATATGTCATACTTTCGAACTACCCATGTAGTCAACAGATTTAGCTGCGGTTTTGTGACCGGCCGACTGACGTTAATCCTCCTTCCTTGGCAATATTTTCGTTAATGGGATAAGAAAGGAGTTAGAAATCGAATGAGAAAGGAAAGGGGGAGAGTAGGAGTTGAGTCTCCAGGTACCTCTAGCACCGAGCAAATCGCGACCGTATCTAACCGGTTGAGCCGGCCTATTTATGCTGCGACCTACATGGCTCTACCACTCATCTCATCTTATGATAATAATTACTTGAATTACTGCTACACCGGGAATGTACAAAGAAGAGTAAAGTTAGAAAACAGTGTAAATAGAGCGTTGGGCGGATACCTGGGCGCAAACAATCTGAGGAACAAAACCCAGCTCGCTATTCACAGTGCGGTACTTATCCCAACACTAACTTATGAAAGCGAGATTTGGGCATGGCAGAGAAGGTGCATGAAAATAATCATCAAGCAGTCGAAATGACGTCACTGCGCAAAATTTGCGGTATGAGCTTCACTGATCACATCGATAAAAAGGTTTAAAGGAAGGAAGGTTGGCAAAAGAGGATTGGAAGACTGTCAGTGTAAAAATAAAGGAAGAATAATTAATGCAAGATTGACTATGTAGATATGAGGGCGACTACATACTTTCCATGATCAGACTAAACGTCTCCTTAAAAATGGGATGCCAGGAGTCTTAAAAACCGTCGAGCATGTATGACAATGTTGATTGAAAGTCAGAGAAGTGAGGAATATAAGAATCGTGCCTTATGGCGCTCTGTTTTCTCTGCCTACCTGCCACAGAGACTTGGTGTAAAGATATGTATGTATGTACTATTACACTCTCAACAAAGATAAGGTTACAAGTCAGAATTAGTACGACAATAGTTTCGGTTTCGGAAAAAGTTTCGGCCAAACTTGGCCGAAACTGAAACTTCTGCCGAAACTCGATTTTAGGCCGAAACTCGGCTGAAACCGAAACCGAACTTTCGGTCGGACACTACTAATTATTTATTTCGCTCGGCTGATAAGACAACGTAGGTAGCCTATGCTGTCTACACTATCAGTTATAAGACACGTGAAGGTATATAAGTATAAAATAAACATATTTGTCTGTATTTGCAATGCAATTTTAATACATTTATCTTGACAAGAAAAAACTGCGCGAAAGATTTTTAACAAAAACGCCGGCAAAATCGCTTTCGTTGTATACTGACTCGATCAACAAATCAAAAAGATTCGTAGTAGTAAAAAAAATGCAGTTGTACGCGGAACAACCGGTAACGAGGCAAATCATAAAGAGAAATTGCTGAAAAATAATAATATTCAGCTTCCCGTTTCCCTAACAAAGCGTAGACAGAAATATTAAATGAGCCTTGTAAAAGCAAAGAATATTATAGCAGATATAAATAGATAGTGTGTGAGAGAGAGAGAGACAGCTGGTTGTAACAATGAGTCCAAATTATAATGCCTTATATGTTCGAAGACCTTTCACTTTTTTCTGGGATAGGGGAAAACGAGCAATGGTCACCTGATGATAAGCAACTAGTGCCGTCCGTGGATATCCATACAGATATTGTTGCATTGCCAGACTTTACGATAGTGGGATGGAAGAAGAGGGGTGGGCCGGATACCTCTCTCACCGAACGAAACACGACATATGCCATTGCGATATTTGGAGAGCTCGTGTTATTTACCGATCGAGCCAGCCCATTCATGCTATATTTATGAGTGTGTAGTTCTGTGCTATCAGCGGTCTCGTATGTTACACGTGTACGGTACATATATCGCGCCAGTATCTTTTCTACTCAAAACCCCCAAATTTACCAAACGGTATCCAATTTACTTACCCTTGGAGCGTAAATTGGCCTAGAGTTGTAGTATTATCGGTTCAGAAACTATCAACGTTCGTATCGTCCCTCGCAGTTTTCCCTTTTTTAGGGTTCCGTGCCTGTGTGGTGTGTGGTACACTTAGGTACAGGTTCAGGTTCTCCTTATTCTTCATCTCTTTGTATCTGTAATCACTTGGTTCCTCAAAGCTCTTGTCATTTTTTTTATTATAATTCATTTTAAATAGTCATCGTTTTGTGCAGTGATTATGTATGAAATTCCAGGAAAAGATGTAAAAACTAGTAACCAATGAAAAAACTTAAAAATGTATCATCGAATGACTTTCGCACAAACTTAAATTTGTTGAAAAATATCCTTTCAGAAAAAATATCGGAACAATGAATGCACGAGTCCGACTCACACTTGACTGATATTTTTTCAGTGTTGGCCAATTCTGATATATTGACGAGTTTCCGACAGCATTTCGTTCGACGAAAAAACAGTAAGAAAACAGCCCCCTCCCCGCCCGCGACCCCTCCCCGTACCGGGCCATTGTTTAGCGCCGCGCGAAAATGGAAGGATATTTTCTATTTTTTTTGGGTAAGATTTTAGAACGCGCCCGTAGTTGAGAGACAACATGAAATATGAAGAGACCGCGGTGATAAATGAAATACAAGCCGCGCCGGTCGGACTTCGCGTGATTACACGCTTTATCACAAAACTGAATAATTTTTCATAAAAACTAATGTAGGGAGACAGGTGTTGGGTTGGGTTATTGGATCCTATCATCCATCTATTTTGAATTAGTTTTTGTGTTAACTTGAAAACAATACGACTATTTATTTGGTTGTACCTATATTATGTTCAATTTTATAAATTCGACGTGGTGTCTTTGTGTAATGATAATTACTTTAGAGGTTATTTACTTCAGTATAAGTTGTTTGTGTCTTGAAACGATCAAATGACTAATTAATTTAATTTGGTAGTATTTATTAATATTCGGACGTAACGTAATACAACACAGCGCCCTCTAGTTTTTCAAGCTAAGCAACTAAATGCTTGTGTTATGGAAATTAGATAACGGATATTAATACACATATACCTACTTTTACTTAAAATACATAGAAAAACACCCATACAAACATATTATGCTTGTCATAAATATTAGTACTCGGGTGGGGATCGAACCCGCCGTTTTCGATTTTGCAGTCGGTTGTTTTAACAATGCCCAACGAGGCCCGTAGTATTGGAGCTGTTACAGGTGGTGTTGTTGGTATGGCAACACTCCGACGTGGTACGATGTGTGGTATGTCAGGTGATTTGAGGTGATTCACATATTTCGCATGCAAATGGGATCGCGTTGGCGCGTGGCGTGCGGTGCGCGCGACTCGCTCGTTCGGTAATAGGCGAAGAGTGAGCGCGCGGCCCGGTGAGGACGCACGCTAGGGTTGACAGCCACTGGCACCCGGTGAACTAGTACTGGATAGCCGGAGTAGAGCTAGACATAGACTATGAATATAATATTATTATTAATTTCACTAGTGTTATATAAATACTTACATATAAATAAGTACTGTAGCGTAATGTTCCAGTCACATTTTTAAAAGCTTTTATTTAACTTGCACTGTATGTATGTATGTATGTATGTAAGTATGTATGTTCGGTGGAATCTTGCAACTCAATTTTGAAGTAGATATCTTCAACCGATTGAGCCGAAATTTTGTATACACGTTTACTTTGGATGACAATGCATGATATGATGTGTGACATTATTCTATATCCAATATGGCGGACCACCCAAGCTGGAGGAATGGATATTTTGAATGCATTTCTGCAATATGGGTATCAAATGAAAGGGCTTATTGAGTGTAACTCAAAAAATAATATGACGTCATTATAAATCCAATATGGTGGAATATCCAAGATGGAGGAAAACATATTTTAAGCTTCTGTACTATATAGGTATCAAATGAAAGGGCTCATTGAGAGTAACTGAAAAAATAATGTGACGTCATTTTAAATCCAATATAACGGATCATCCAAGATAGAGGAACAGTTTTTTTTAATGCATTTCTACAATATGGGTATCAAATGAAAGGGCTTGTTGAGAATAACTCGAAAAATAATGTGACGTCATTCTAACTACAATACGGTGGACCATCCAAGATGACGGCATACATATTTTTCATGCATTTCTACAATATGGCTATGAATTAAAAATCGTCATTGCGATTAAATGGAAAAGAAAGCTCTAAGCTGAAATTGAATAAGATGATCGCCTTATTGAAGAGCTGGACTGTTTGAAATTAAGCGGTAAACTAACTTGCAATAATGATGCGTTGAATGAAATGACACTAACCTAGCCAGCTATAACTAAAAATAAGAAAATAAATTAAAAGCAAAAATCCTTTTTAAAGAAGCTTTTATTTAAGCGCTCTAAAAATAAGAAAATAATATTTCCTTAAAAATTTCAAGTATCAACTTAGAGCCTCAGTATGTACAATTTATATAATAATAAAAGCTTGTCGCGAGGTTTGACTCCCTATCAGTAGGTGATTAAATTGCAATAGATAATATAGTAAAGTTAGTAGATTAATTTACATGAGTGTTTTGCCCATTTCTTTTCATGACAACCTTACACTCAGAATCGTCCGTGCGTTTTTGTTCCAATGAGGCAATTTCCTCAAGCGCTCATGTTTTAATATGTTATGCTTTAAATATAATAATAAGTTAAATATCTGTATTTACGGACTATATTTAACTGTGTGTGAAGACCCAAGAAAATAAAGCTATTTTGATTTGATTTCACATAATAAAATTAGTACAGTCTATTTACAACTCGCGCGACAAGCTTTTAATATTATATATATTGTACATACTGAGGCTCTAAGTTGATACTTGAAATTTTTAAGGAAATATTATTTTCTTATTTTTAGAGCGCTTAAATAAAAGCTTCTTTAAAAAGGATTTTTGCTTTTAATTTTTATGTTTACAAAGATTTGTTGTCTGATATAAACTGGGAATAATTTTTAATATTAGTATATTATTAATAATATTAAGATATCATTTATTGTGGCAGTTGTTATTTAAGAATTAAATGAAAAAACGTGATTAGTTATTTAATTGTTTTCCCTAACTAGTTTGCAAACAAAAATCAGAAGAGTTGATACGTTTTGTGATAAGTAACAACCCTGTAGTGTCAGGTCGACGACCGAGCTAACAATGCTATCGTAATTGTTTACTTTGGCCCGGCTGACCCGCTAACTGTTGTTCGCACGAGGCGACGATAACGCGCACCGCTCCGCTCCGCTTCGACTCCGCACCGCGCAGTACCGCTCCTCCCCCGCTCCGCTTCGCTCACACGCCGCTGTCTGCCTGTACGCATCCGATGCATGCGCGTTTGCGCAAATCATTGCAACCTCAATACTAAAATAAAAAAAAACTTACTTACGTATCAAGTTAGTTGCTTAATATTTTGTTTTCTCACGCGATATTTGTACCAGTACTTTGTACAATTAACATAATATTAAAATTATTTAAAGCAACGGTTTTATAATTTCGATACCGGTGTTAACATGTTTCATAACTATGTGTGTTAAAAGAGAGAAAGATACAATGTAAATTAGAAACGTTGGAGTTTTTATATAATTTTTAACTGCGGCAATTTCTGCTATCACACCGGAACTAAAGTTACTCATGCTAAATGTTTAGGACCTTAACTATCCAGACCTCAAAACAGTATTGTTCCTAAACGATATAATATATCTTTTGTAATATCTCCGCTATTCTATAATAATAATAATAGAGAATATGTAGATATTAAAGGGCTTCTTTATAGCACTGATTTATTACACTGAATAAGTCCAAAAAACAAGGTCTCTGCCACACCCCGTTATGCTGAAACAGCGCGGCACCCTGCATGTAAATTTAATGTTCAGCGTGTCTTCTTCAGTAATATTTAAATGGGTAATGGATACTTTACTGCTTGCTGTCCTGTTCAATCAGAGATTATTTTAAGCGTTTGATGTTCTTCACCTATAAGTTCACGCATCTAATACCTGAAAACGTAGGCAGCGTAAATTACACACGACTTAACACAGACAGCGCCTCCTAGCATTTTCAAAATTAAATATTGAATCTTAGCAGGTAGCAGTTTTGTTCTTCAGACATAATCTGTGCCCATGTAATGTTTTCTGTGATTGGTTAAGTTTTATATTAATTAAAGACAAATAAAGTAAGAGCTTAATGATTTTTATTTCGTTACGAGTAGCGCACCAAACGAGGACTAAACTGGTGCGCCATTAACAACATAGACGTGACTCATAACGGACAGACAAAATTACAAACACTATTATAATTTTATAGGCAAGGAGTCAATGTACTGTTTATGTGTTGTGTTGCGAATGTGGCCACTTGGGCAGATCCGCGTTATGCAATATGTTTGTGTCTAATTAAAATGGTTGTTTCACAACTAACTGAATGTAATTGATTGTGCCACTTTTATATGGCTTCCACGTGAAATCTGTTTGCAAACTGCTTTGTATGTAGGGCTGTTACCTTCACGGCATGTCCTTGAAATAAAATTATTTTTATATACCTTCACGCCTCAGAAGATAAAAGAAATAACTTTTCGACAATCTGCTTTCATGCAATCTTATAACATGACCAAATCCCCAACCCACATTTCATGTACAAATTTAATTCAATTCAGAGTAGCGAGAAATTCACATCTTTTACTGAACGCGATATATTTCTGGGAATGATCTTGTTATGCACTTATTTTATAAGTGGTATTCATTTAATCTTAAATATACAAGCGCTAATGCAAATAATATAGTAATTACGTTCTATTGCTGTACAATTTCCAATCTAAACACGATACAGCTAACAATAACGTTTATTAAGGTTTCAATCAAAAGTTTCCCCTATTCAATCACAAAACGTATAGTTACAGCCCTAATTTAACTTTAAGGGGGTGTACACACGAGACGCGCGTCGACTCGCGATTCGTGGTACACGCGCGTTGCATACTATATTACTTTGCTAACATTCATTGTGGGCTGTTAAACCAGACCTATTTATAAAACCTTTAAAGATATTAGCGAGTGTATGTGCCTCAAATACGAATCTCGACGTCTTGTTGTTGAATGTGTGCCCTTAAAAATATACCGGATTACGGTTTTAGAACGGTAAAACGGGCGTAACCGTGTGACACACGTCGCATCGTAAACCGTCATATTTTATGGCTAACTAAAATTTGGCTTATAATGTAAAAGTAGCCGTGGCCGTTATTTTTATGACGTCACGGTTCTATATTTAAACGTAAAATATTAAAGGGTACGGGTGTATGGGTCTTTTGAGCTCTGATGTCGAATTATTTGATTTTTTTGGAATTCGATTTTTTTTGCCGTTTATTTCCGAAACGATTAGAAAGAATTATTTATACGAAGTCGAAATGAAAAGATAATCTCTAAATGACGTATCGAAACATTATAGTCCAGTCATTTAAGGTTAAATTAGGTAAGAATCTCGGAATTTGAGATACCCGGCTGTAACTCTGTAAATATTTATATATTGACACCCTAAAAGTTGTCTCAAAACCTACATATGGTAGGGTGTACGCAACTATTAAATTTTAAGGTCAAAAGTCACAAAAATCGGTATTTTGCGTTTTCTTCGTAAATATCTCATTTCCAATGAGATTTTTGCTATATGTATTATTAATCAATATTGTAGATTATTAAATTCTCTACAAAATTTTGATGAAAAAATATTTTTTTACGGTGAACCGTTTTAGAGATACAACGCGGAGAGCGCGCAGTCACAGGACCACTTCAGGTCGAACTATCGATAAATCAATGACTATAAATATTTGTCAATTTTTACATAACTTGAAATTATACCTTAACGTGGAATTATCCCCGAAAATTGTATTTAGCAAATCGTCTGGAGCAGGTGGTAAAATTGTCAATGGGCAATACGGTGGTTAGAAAGTTAGGAAGTTTGAACTGATAATTTACTGGTGGTTTATTAGGTTTTGAAGACTTGACATAACGAAGATGATCGAGACTTTTCACAGATTTCGGATTAACAGCTACTGCCTAAACCTTCGGGTATAAAAAGGCGTGAAGTTATGTAAAAATTGACAGTTCATCAACTATAATGGCGCATTTTTAACCGCAGGTACCGGCCCAGTGACCGCGCGCTCTCCGCCTTTTATTTCTAAAACGGTTCACCATATAAAAATAATTTTATATAAAATTCGTAGAGAATTTAGTAATCTACAATATTGATACTGAATACAAATCGCAAAAATCCCATTGGAAATGAAATATTAACGAAGTAAGCGCAAAATACCGATTTTCGTGACTTTGGACCTTAAAATTTAATAGTTGCGTACACCCTACCGTATGTAGGTTTTGAGACAACTTTTAGGGTGTCAATATATAAGTATTTACAGAGTTACAGCCGGGTATCTCAAATTCCGAGGTGAACTTACTATAATGACTGGACTATTAATATTGATTTTAACACGTACGAAGCTGAGGTCACAGTAACGGGCGTGTCATTTGTTACTGTTGGATGCGGCTATTTTAGATTTGGGCGTTTTGTCACAATTTGTAGGATTAACTGTAGTGATTTTGATAAAATTTAGTATTTTTGTTGGAAGAGAATAAACTTTTTTTGTATTATTATGGTAATTATAAATTGTTTATTTTTTTAAATATTTGTTTATCTTTCGTTGCAGGTAAGAACAAATTTGCTGTGGGGTGTACTTTCTACTAGTCAATAGTGAGTTAAATGGTATATTAATCAATTAATTGCTGTAGCATTTTCGATACAATTTAAGTATTCACATTATGCCGTGACAAAATTCTACTAACTCTCTGAGACAGGGGAAGAAGATAAGCATAAATGTAATTCAGTTTAAGATTAGATGGCGCTGTGTAAACGCATTGTACGTAACTTATGTTTTACATGAGTATCGAGAATGGATTTTAAGACATGGTTTTGGGATAAGAGCAAAATAATATTAGAGGCGTAGTGTAGTGTGTGTTAAGTATGAATGAGTGTTTGTCCCGGGGAGTCCCGGGGTGTTCCTGGGTGTCGGGGCACGTTCCCGCTGCGTCACGCGTCCAGGGCACAGGTCACGTTTTATCCATTTGTCGCCAGCGCACGGCCATATGTAGTTCCCAAATGTTTTTGATATTCATGTAGAAAACTTTCCCTACTGCGTCTATGAATTTCATTCAGTTTGGGGATGGAAGTTCGTAAAAAGCGTCGACGAGAGTGGGGAATGGGAAATGGAGGAAGTCTGCGAGAAAATTTCCAGCGAGATATACCTACCTACATTTTGTAGTTGGTTGAAAAATATTGCGAGATTTATTTTTGAATTATAAATTATGTTTAATTACGTTGTCGTATCTCGGGGTATTAGACTTGAGGAGTCGTAATGGTTTAATTAAGTCTGTCTCGGAGTGCTTTAATACCGGTGCAAGTTAATTTTATTTGAGATTAGTTGTTGCTCGCAGCTCCGCTTGCGTAGCTTTTCTAATTTTAAAGTAATAATCTTGATAATATGTAGCTAATTTTAATAGTATATAAGTAAATAAAATAGGAATGTTATCAATAGTGATATTGTCAGAAAAGTAAGTACGGGAAGCCTGTGAGATCGCCTATGGGCTTAAGTCTGAGACGATATCTTTTGTATTTAGGTGTCTAGCGAATCGACAGAGCCTAATATCCTATACACTATAACCTCTTATACTTACTACATAACTCACTTAAAACTAGTTAAAACCAATATATGCATGAGAGATGCAAGAGACACGTAAGCATTAAGGATTATTTTTTTGCCCAATTGCGTTTTTCTTTAATATTTAGTTACGTAGTGATAAATTAATAACTCTTTGTAACCTCTGCCCTTGTTATACGTTGTATAACTTACTTTTGTAATTTTATTAATACAAAAAGCTTTTAAAATAATCAAAATACTGTCTTTTTGTAAGTCATTAGTAATTTATTTTATTAATATATTTATAATTTGATCCCAACGCTAACCTATGGAAGCGAGAGCTGGGTATGGCAGAGTGTGTATGAAAGTAGGATAAACGCGGTCGAAATGAGGGCATTGCGCAAAATCTGCGGAGTGACCTTCGCTGACCGCGTGGAAAACAAGGTTATGAGGAAGGAAGTCGGATTGAAAGAGAGTGTCGGTCTAAAAGTAAGAAAGGGCATGCTCCGATGGTTCCGACATGTAGAAAGGATGGATGATGCAAGATTGACTAAGCAGACATACAATGCAAAAGCGGATGGATGTAGGAGTCGAGAACGGCCTAGGCACACATTCCATAACCAAATAGGACGTGTTCTGGAGGAAGGTGATGTTAGGAGTTATGTATGTTTGTTTTATTAAAAACATGTCACTACCCCTCCATCCCTTTAGCTTTTTTTAGCATAACCCTCTCTCTCTTATCTCGCGTGCTTAACGGACGACCCCTACAGTGAACTTTAGCCAGGATTGTTATATACTAATGTATCTGGTGTATGGTTGTGCAGCAACTAGATAGTATCTCGTTCCAGCCAGCTATAAATTTAAATAAGGAATATTTAAAAATGGTATATTTGAAATGTACGCGCCACTGGCCTAAATGTCGTTTCAATGTTGCCACTTGACCCAGTTTCGAGCGTAATAACCAATTTTCACCGGGAAAAATATACTCAACCGATTTTCCTTTTGAAACACAGAAATACACGTTGACAATTTAGAAATTTCCTCCGGGGAAAGGGTGTGGGTGTGTCTGAATTTTGTCAATGTGCGATTCTTTTTTTTTTTCAATAATCCATTTACCATCCATTTAAATCAGGTGTTCTCAAAGTGTTACACATCAAACCTCATTGGGGTCAAAAGTGGTAAACAAAAATGGCCAAATTTTTAAATTTGTATTTTCTATCTACGTCAAAAAAAACCCAAGTCTAAGTCATTTGGCACGGTGTCTGAGGCATCACTTCATTTTGCCAAAAGGGTCTCTTGCCCAAAATGGATTGGGAATTCTCATTTAGCTGAAAAAAAAAACCTTTTACCGAGACTTTTTATTCGAGTCAAGTTTTCTGGGTGACGTAGATATATGTTAAAATCTTATATGTGATCTAGAACTTAGCGTGAGAAAGAGAGATCGAACTACCAATGTGCCCAGCAAACCCTTATCTGCCTTAAAATTCCTCTGATTGCTTTTTTTCCAATCACATTTAAATAGCTACGCCAAATTTAATGTATAATATACAATTAAATATTATAAATGGTAGCTAATGAGATCTTTATAAGTGAATATATATTATCATGTGAGTCGGGGGATCGAAATAAGGTCTTTGCAATATCCACTCAACTGAATACCGTAACTGGTAATTGGAGGCTTTCCGAGGTGTATTCACTGTCACAATTGTCAAAAGGAATTTTGTATAGAAATATTCATATAATTGGTGTTGGATATAAAATAAATTATTTATTTGAGTAATAATAATAACACTTTGATTGAGTGTGCTTTAACAATAGATATGTATTATCATGTCGTCGAGTACCAACTTGGAATTATTGCTTTTTTATTTAATCACATCTCAAGAAAATTCAAAAACGAAGTACTGTTACAGTAATTTCAAATTACATCTCTTTAAAGAAAAGTTCTACAAAGTTTTCTTTTACTTTCAAGTATTTTCTTTCAACTTTTACATATCTGCTTAATATAATACACGTGATTATATTCGCGTCTTGGTGACTTTGGTTGCATTCACAAACAGCGTTATGGCCGCGTTCATAATAAAGCACTCACTCTGTCAAACGTGCTATTTGATAAGATACGGGTACAGATAGATATCAACTAATATAGCACTTGAAGTGCGTAACAGTACCCGATATCAGATAGGTCACTGACCTGATTACCTGTTTTTTTGTACGGAAAAAATACGCGGCACGTGGCTATCGTGGCATAGTATTCGCCAGTACCTGCTTCTACATTGATGTACCATATTTATTTATAAACTCTGGAAGAAATATAATTATGTACAATTAAATTAAATGTGTACCGTACCGCTTGCATAACACTCAACTATTAAAACGGGTGGTGTGTAAAGGTTATTTACATATATATGTAAGATATCTTTCTGGAAGAATGAGAAATGCTTCCAAAAAGTTTTACATTAAATTTTGACATTCCAAATTCGAAAAAATCTCAGTATAGTATTAGAAAAAAAAACCTTAAATTTGGAATATGTGTGTTTAAAAAATTTAAATATTTTTAAATTTCGAATAACTTGAACAAACTTTTTTTCCCAATAAAATAGGTCGGAAAAAAGTTTTGTTTCAGAATAATATTTCATATATTCACATTAAATTATATTTTAGTGTGATAAAATGTTATTAATAAGTGTTTGTGTGGCGGGCGGAGTATACAGTGTTGCTGGCCCATTGTGTTATCGCTATAGTAAGTAACATCGCTCTCTTTGTGTCGGCCTGTTAATGTTATTCTATTTTGTAAAGGACAACGCCACCATTGTGCGATCCAATATGGGGTTGGGATTATGTGTGTTTGTTAAATAGTTTACTGAACTGTGCTCATTGGGACTTGTCACCTTTATGCTTTAAGATGTATTTGGTCCGGGCGAGGACATGTTTATCAACGATTAATTTAAGCATACAATTAAGAAAAAATCTGGTTCTATATTTTTCCGATTTCTCCAAGTAGCTGAACTATTTGAAAGACTGAATATTTGGGTAATAGCTTAACCTCTAATGTTACTTCTTTGTGTCGAGATTTTGTTGTGCACTCACGCCCTTAATAAAAACAAGAAGGTATCGGCAGCGGCAGTTATGCTACGACTCACCCAATTTTTGGTTGGTCTCATATATGGTGATGGAAGTTATTGTCGATTTAAGTAGCGGAAAATAAGTACCAGATTCGACTTTGGGACCTCTGAATCCGAAGCAATAGTGCTGAACCACAGAGTCTGTTTAATACTTAACGAGATAAAAAATATTTTAAAATTTAACATAACAGCCGCTGCTCTTAAGCCTCGTCTCGCCGTTATGTTTACGTCCCAAATGGAATAGGTGGCGAACCAATTGCCATACCGGACACAAAGTTTTCAGTCATCGATATTTATCACACTTCACTTCCGAAAACAATTTCGTTAAGTCATTGGTGTGAGCCAGTGTTGGGACTCGAGCCCGGAGCTCTGGATCAGAAGCCGTGTGCTTGACCACTGGACCACCGAGGCTAATAATATATGGTTACCGATACTTAAAATATATGATTTGATATTTTTGGAACCTTACAGACAGTTCATGAGATATTACAGACAGTTCATGGGATATTACAGAAGAGAATAAAAATATGTGTTTCGGATGTTTGATCACAACAAAAAGAAAATATTGTTTGTCGTACATTCAGTACATGTACTGAATGTACGACAAACAATATTTTCTTTATTCTTTATATAGAAAAACTTTCATAATATCCTGTAATCATTTGACATCCACGTCTGTAATAATAAGGTTCTCCAATTCTTCTCCGAACGAGCACCGGAGATTCTTCGCACATAAAATTTTATCGTCCTGTTTATGCCTTTAACTGTAAGTGACCCGGAAATATTGTTAAGAAAAATTTCGAAATTTATTTTCAATTCAGTTTTCTTTGTATAAAAATATATTAATTTGTAGTATTTGTACAAAAGTGTACACAGTATAGGTATATTTATTTATATACTTTTCGAACATTTTGCGACATAGACTAGCTGATTGTAGTTGGCTGAGTGAGGTCAGAAGTATTAGTGCCGACCAAATCCAAAAATCGTTGTTGGTCATCTTGGCTAAAAGAAACTATCAAGTAATAATTTCAATATGCTGTGCATAATATCAGGAAACACATTGATGGTGAGCTGTTACATTTGAACTCGGAACTAAGCTGAAAGAGAAGAATCGAGAAATTATCTGCAACATGATCAAATCTTTGGTTTCCACTTACGACACCCGCGGGAAGCGATGGGGTGGCACTATTCTCTGGGCCTCATAAGGTATCGGCTATCCCCATAAATCGGACCTTATTTCTCCCGTCGTAGGTAATTGGGGCTAAAATCGAACTCTGTATGCTTCGTTTTAAAGTACTAATTCAATATCCAGGTAATCCTCCATATAGCGCGGTATACGTATCTTTTACTAAATTCAAAATAATACGAATATTAATTTTATACAAAGTTTCAATTTATATGAAATAAATGGGATGATAAAATAATAATAGTCTTCCCACTTTCGATTATCTGGATCGAATAAAAAGTTATCGGCAAGTTTTAATGTAAAGAATATTCTATCAATCCTTTGTTCTCAAAGTCAGCTAGCTGAAAGATTTAAGCGATGATCTATAGTTACTCTCATAGAAGAACGTATGTCTACTTAGCAATATGCTACTATCCACATAGCTAGATATTTTCAAAGTAAAAATAACGTATGTTGCTCCTTTTTTCGTCAGCTATCTGACGGTAAAAATCCCATCAAAATAGTTTCAGCCAGCTAGTAATTGTAATATATTTCATATTTTTCCAATGCAGGCAACCGATACTATAGAGCCAGACAACATATGTTATTATACATGTATATGGAAAATGTATTATTTTACAGAAAAATACCAATACGCCATCCAAACATTTATAGTCATAGTTACTTGGGTGGGAATGAAACTCGCGATCTCTACGCAGCAGCCGGTATTTTACTGACTGGCCCCTGTCCAGTGCTGCGTACGCTGGTAACAATATTAAAATATAATTTCGTAAAGCTTAGGCTTCAACCGAAATAACCCAAAAGTTTGTCGATCGAAAGATCCAAGCAAGCGTTAAAATTGAACGAACTATCACGAATCCTGTTTAGAACTGAAAGTTGGGGGTGGGGGGTATAATTGTTCTATTAAGTATATTAGAGACTTTTTTAACTAGAAAAAAAGGAGGCTCAGAAATTCTATTTTTTTCTACTGGTGCTCGGTAAAAAAATTTGGTTACAAAGAAGGTTATATTGAATTAGGTGGGTCATTATTATTATAATTTTGCTTAAGTGTATAGTATATTATACAACGTACATTATATCAAAAGTATTTTCAAAAGCATTTTTTATTTAGTACATGATACATGAATTATAGATAAAAACCACCCCGTTGACACCTTTTATCTATTAAAAAAACCGCATCGAAATCTGTTTCGTAGTTTCAAAGCATATAAGGTACTGTGTAATGAAGCAAAATTATTGTATAATAAATTTCAAGTCTTTTACTGAATTTTGTCTGATTATTGACAAATACACTTAACTATAAATATTTTACTAATTTGCGCAAAATTGTTCACTTGCGCTAATGAGAGAATATATCGTCTTTCGGGTTGGTCACTAGACACTGGGATGGGGATATCGTGTTTCGGGTCGGCCAACAAATAAATATATATTTGTGTCAGTGGTTTAAATATCACCAGTAATATAGTTACGTGTTTGTTGCACATCGTGTTCCACTTCGACGTCAGCTGTTCGCGGGTGAACGACCGGAGGGCCGTGACGTCAGAGCCCTGCCGCGCCCATCGAGCACTCCCCCTCCCCCGCCGCCCGCACCGTCATATCCCCGCGCGCCCCGACCACTCCACCCTTAGCTCCGAAGGACAATTATTTGCAGGATGCCATTCATCATTGTTACTGGCTTACAAAATTTCCTCGTTCGTATAGAGCCTGTAAATTTAAACTGGATTAGACATTACTTGCTGGCTCTTGTATCACAGAAATACTGCGCATTACAATGAGAAAACTTTAAATAATACCAAGAGAGTGGGAGATATGGGGAGAATTTTGAGGTCAATCTCTGTTCTATTGATTGAAACGTTAGGATTAGGGACACACATTTGTCGAGGTTGTTCCTTCATTCTTATTTATTTACTTCAATAAATATTAAAAAAATACGATTATATAAGGGCACTTTATTTCTGTATGTCCTCATAAAATTACTAAACCATCTTCTTGCTATTAAAGGTTAATTGACAAAGATTTAGTAAAAAATGAAGTTTCTATACCTTTGTGCCGAGACTTTTATAGGCTTTTGTTTAACATAGGAACTATATTTTTAATAGGTATTGTATAATCATCAGCATCACTAGCCTGTTGCATTCCACTGCTGGACATAGGCCTTTCCCAATTTGCGCCACAGCATCCGATTCCCTGCCTTCCGCATCCAGTCTTTCTAGCAAGTCCAGCAGGTCGTCTTACCATCGGGCTGGTGGGCGTCCTACTCTACGCTCACCAAGTCGCGGCCTCCACTCAATGACCTCCTTGCTCCATCTACCATCGGTCCTTCGGCAGATGTGAGCTCATTGCCACTTCAGCGAGCTTATTCTACGAGCTATGTCTGTTACTCCAGTTTTCTGTCGGATATACTCATTACTGAGTTTATCTTTTAGAGATACCTCAAGCATAGTTCGCTCCATAGCTCGCTGAGCGACTTTAAATTTGTGGACTAGCCACACCGTGAGTGTCCACGTTTCGGTATCGTAGGTCATAATGGTAAGACGCACTGGTTGAAGACTTTGGTCTTCAGGCATTGCGGTATTACATAATATTTTATATGTTAACTTAAATAATGATGTACATTAATATGATACAACGTGACAACAACAGTATTTTATCACTAAATAACAATATTATATCGTATTTGTAGTTCGTGAAAGGAAGCGGCCATGTCTGTAAACAGTGTGGCCAGATAACAGCACTTTGTTATTAATATAAATGAAAACGGCCAAGCGTGAGACGGACTTCAGTATCTCACGTACAGTTAGGCATATACCAAAATATATATAATATACACATAACTTAATAACAAATTTCAAGGTAGGCAGAAAGAAGCGCGCCGTAAGAGATCATCCTTACACGTGTCTCTCACTTTTTAACTTTCATAATTATTGTGCATGAAAAGTGACAAAAAGTTTTCAAGGCTACCGATGTTATTGTTTGATAAGACATGATGAATATAGTATCGTGACTTTCCTCGACTCCTACGTCATTCTGCTCTTGCACTGTATATCTGCTTAGGCATACATTCGTTCGCCTTTCTTTCCACACGCTTCTTGTACATCAGACAGCTATAGGAAAATAAACTTAACGCTTGTAATATTTATTATGGTTGAACGGTCCATCTGCAGAATTAGAAGCATCTGCGGCAAGAAAATGCATAAATATATTCTTATCTAAAAATTATTAATATAATATGTACTTTTTCATAAAAAAGTGACTTGGTTTCCATGTTCCCTTTGCCGGGTTTTATGACATCATAAAAGTGGTGACATTTTGAATTGTTAGCATTTACCAGATATATTATAAGGTAAAAGCAAAACCGTATTATAAGGCTCCACTGTCTGTCTGCCTGCCTGTCAAGCTGTATCTCATGAACCATGATAGCTAAACAGTTGTCTAGATATAACAACAAATACACTAAAAACAGTTTTTTTAAGTCACTTAGTTGGCTTTATAAACAATAACCGAATTTTGTTTTATAGATAATATTGTACGGAACCTTTTTTAAGAATTCGACTTGCACTCGGCCGGTATGTTTTTTTCTAATTGATTTAATAAATTAAATATAGAATTGCAATCGTCGTTGTAATGGCAGAGTCGCTGGAACAGTTAAGCGGAATGCTGCGCAGCCTAGACGAATCCTCTCGACGTGTCGGTCTGGGCATGAACTTGGACAAGACCAAGGTCATGTTCAACGAACATGTCGTGCCCGGACCGATAAATGTCGATGGGTCAATTCTCGAAGTCGTAAACAAATACGTCTACCTAGGCCAAACAATCCAGTTAGGTAGACGAAACTTCGAGAAGGAAGCCGACAGGAGGATTCAGCTGGGTTGGGCCGCATTCGGCAAACTGCGTCGAGTTTTCGGCTCGCCTATACCGCAATGCCTGAAGGCCAAAGTCTTTGACCAGTGCGTCCTACCAGTAATGACCTACGGTGCCGAAACGTGGACACTTACGGTGGGGCTAGTCCACAAATTTAAAGTCGCTCAGCGAGCTATGGAGCGAGCTATGCTCGGAGTATCTCTGAAAGATAGACTCAGGAATGAGTATATCCGACAGAGAACCGGAGTCACCGACATAGCTCGCAGAATAAGTTCGCTGAAGTGGCAATTTGCTGGTCACATCTGTCGAAGGACCGATGGTAGATGGAGCAGGAAGGTCATGGTGTGGAGACCGCGACTTGGTAGGCGTAGTGTAGGACGCCCACCAGCCCGATGGTCAGACGACCTCAGAAGGGCTGCTGGTAAAGACTGGATGCGGAAGGCAGAGAATCGGATGTTGTGGCACACATTGGGAGAGGCCTATGTCCAGCAGTGGACTGCAACAGGCTAATGATGATGATGATGATGAATCGTCGATACTATTTGTATAAATTATGCGTCATTACACACATCGGCTGATCGTTTACTTTCTTTCTTTCTAATTCTGTTACTTTCCAATATCAAATTAATAATTATTTAATTGCTTATAGATATAACTAGTTTTATGTAAATGTTAGCGCCGATCATAAATTTATTTTTTATTTATTTTTTTTTATCATTTTAAACAGCCTACAACTGGTGTATTATAATATACAGTAGTGTCCGACCGAAGGTCTATTTTTGGCCGATGCCGAAGCCGATTAATCGGCAATCTCCACAACCTTCGGCCGAGGCCGAAGCCGAAGGTTTATAAAATCTTAGTAATTTAATAATTTCCTTCAATATTATCCACAGCTAAAGAAAAATATCGGCGTAAAGTGGCTAATGCCGCTTTTCTCTCGGTGGTAGAGGTATCCGCACAGAACTAAGTGCAGTCCGGTCCGTCAGTCACGCGCTCTTTCGTAATAGTTTGTTTAATCTAATATAATATATCTATAATAAATCCGGCCGAAGCCGAAGATCTCGCCGAAGATGGATTTTTGGCCGAAGGTGGCCGAAGCCGAAGCTTCGGTCGGACACTAATATACAGACAGATTAGGGTTCAGTAGATGTTTTTGCAATAAAAAAATACAATTTCACGTGTGACTGTTAGTTATTTTTTTCTCATCATTAAGTTTACTTTGTAAATAAAAGTACTCAGTTACACGTGTCATTAGAGTTATCGCTGCACTACGTACAACGTTTTATGACTGCACTCATTGTTTTACTGTTAAATAGTAAGTTTAAGTATTGAGTAGCCTCGTGACGTGTATTGAAGTATCCTAACTAACTATTACACAGAGGTCAGGGGTTCGATTTTATTAAAGAATATTCTATACATTACGTTCGATGTACATCTTTTTTTGCTGTGTTGCATGCCTGATCCCGTGGAACTTTTTAATTACTGCAAAATCCATGATGTGTATGCCCAGACGCGATCAAGAAAAAGTAGTAGAGTATATATCGATGACTGAAAACTTTGTGCCCGGTATAGCAATAGGTTCGCCACCTACTCCATTTAGGACGTAAACATAATGGCGAGACGAGGCTTAACAGCCACTGCCTACACCTTCGGGTAACAAAGACGTGAAGTTATGTGTGTATGTAATATCTTGAATCTTTGATTGCTATGAATCATCATTCTGATTAAATAAGCAAATCAAACAATTTAAATGTATTTAAAATAGGTTTGTTTGAATGTCTAGATGTGTAACACACGATATTATTAATGTGAATCATTTAATTAAATTTGTTACATAAATAATAAACAGTTGTTGGTTTTACGAGAGCTTTAAATATTTAAAAATTATTACAGTTTTTGGAGAGAACCAGCTCCAAAAAAAAGGTGTAAATGGCTTTTAATTTAAATTACCTGTTATGTATGCTAATTCTAATGCCGGACAAGTTTATTTAAACATACGAACATTTTAACGGTCTGGTTGTGGCTGGTTTTTTTTTGTAGATTTAAACTCTAACTCTTGTTTTGAATTGTTTACCTCGTTCAGAATTACTGCTGAGGATTCTTTATTTTAAGCTTAATAGAAATTGTATGTATTTCTAAAACTTCAAAGTTGCCTCGATTTGAGTGATGAATTGTTCATGGAATATATAAACACGCATACATACATAACTTTACGCCAAATCCCTTTTTTGGTAGGCAGAGAGAACAGAGCGCCATAAGACACGATTCATACACACTTCACGCGCGTCGATTTTTAAGGCTCCTAACTAAACACCTTATTGCAGAACTCGTTCAATTTGGTCATGGAAGGATGTGTCGTGGCTGTTCCCGACTCCTATATCCATCCGATTTTGTTTTATATATCTGCTTAGTCAATCTAGTACCATTCATTATTTCTACATTCCGAAACACCGGAGCATAATTATTTTAGAATCGGTCGGATATCTCTGTGTTCTAAGTTAAACAGTCAGGTACCCACGTCAAAGGGATGGTGAAATATATTAATTAACACTAAAATATACATATGTACTGTAACATTAATTTTATTATTGTTATTAATTATTACTTGGATATAATTAATTAATTATATGTCAAATTACAGCCCGCACATACGAGCATAATGAACCAATTACATGTATGTATAACCGAATTTGCGTAATCGCGGGCGACATTTTGTGACATTAACAACATAACATCAAACAGCTTGTTTGATGAAGGGTAGGTAATGTTAATAACGATCAATGCATTATTACATTGATGGTGGTAGTTCCGCCATTTCTAATGACAATTACATTTTTGTTTCATGTAATTTTAATAAAACAACAATTAAATCATTCTCCAAGTTAAGGGAAAACAATATCTTTAACACTTGCAGAAATCAACATAATAATCTCGAGAGTTCAGGGACAGACAGACGAAAAATAAATGTCATTTTATGTTAACTGCTGCGTATACCTTACAATATTAAAGTCGTGAAGGTATTAAAAAATACAGTTCTCTGTCAAGGTGAAAAATTATCTGTCATTAACTAGACCTTGAAGTAAAATGTCATTACATTGATTAGATTAAATTGAGAGATTACTTTCAATTCGTATTTGTATATCGCAACATTTAAATGATAGGTTTTATCTAGAAAGTTCTTAGAAAATATATGTATTTTACCTACCACTTGTATTGGTCACTACATAATGCTATTTTATGGCAAGAAAGTACAATACAATACAATACAATATTCTTTATTGTACACCAAAACAAAAGAATACAAACATTATACCTAAAGTACCTTTTACGATAATTCGATATATTGACTTTATCATTACATAGAATACATAGTATAAAACAAAGTCGCTTTCCGCTGTCTGTCCTTATATCTTTAAAACTATGCCACGGATTTTGATGTTTTTTTAATAGATAGACGATGTCAACGGGGTGGTTTTTGTCTATAATTCATGTATGATATATAATAGAAAAAGTTATAAATCCAAAATTTATTTCTTAATTACCTTTGATGCGGAACAGAGTTCGCCGGGTCAGCTAGTATTAAATAAGATTTAATTAAAATCGATTCTAGTAAAAATTTAATAAATGCCCCCAACAAAAATGCGTCGTCTACAAGGATATTATTAGTAAATTGGATTATTTTTACAAATTGCAAATTAATATAAGACTGTGGCTTTAACACCTTGATTCTGAATGCGAAGTCTCGGTGACGCATCCATATTAGCGCCGATGACTTTTTCGTAAATCTTTTCGGAAGTTATGTGTGATAAATATCGATGATTCACATAAAATACTTTTTAAGTACGGGCACTAGTTTTCTATTTATTTTAATACGGCCCAAGATTTTATTAATTCATTTTAATAATATGACTGTATACTTTAAAGGATGAGCAGGTAAAAAATGAATAATCGGTTAATAGCAAATAAGTATGTACTCACAAAAGTGTACGCCTTCAGATACTTACGGACAGTTGTCGCATTCAGATTGATTGGAATCGTTCGTATGAAAAATGTTTGTAAATGAACGAACTGAATGGATTTTCGGCGATGGAAATGTGATAGATTAATAATGGAGAAAGGATCATTGTGCTGTCGACTTAATTTTTCTTTTTTCTTTCATAAATTTGGTAGAAACGTGGTCGGCTCGTGGTGGCGAGCTGGCGTAACCTTGCGTGTAAGTTGATAAACAAGTGACGTCACCGGCTATATTTATAACTATGTTTGCGTCGAGAGTGAGCGTGTGTGCGTACACGCGCGTGCGCACGGGTCAACGACCGCAAACGCGCACAGAACTGAAAGTACTCGCGCCGCGGTACGGCCAGTTGGTACCGAGTTGTGCCACAACCAACTATCGTATGTCCAATTTGTATTTAGCGAATAAAATCCTACACATATATACAATTATAAATACGATATGTCTCCACGCCACCCGGGAATGTAGATAGCAATAAAAATATATATAAAAACGACAAGTCAAACCACTCAACTGTGTCACTTATAATAAATAATATTGATTGTTGAAATGTTACCATTTATTTTTCTCGCCGTTCGCCGGTAAACAATCACAAAGGAAAATTGAAAAGACGTGTAGAATACGAGTGTTGTTATTGGAACTTGGAATAACAAAGGTGCAATATCGACTTGTTTTAGAAACACGGCAACACCGGCCAAATACGTGGCGAGCGTCGTACACGACAATAGTAATTGGAAGAAATTAGAAGAAAAAAAAAAACAAAACATCAAAGTGTTAAATTGGCGCCAATTATATGAGATTACCAAATGGTTTTACTGAATAAATATTTTTAGCTCGGTCTTGCAAGCGTTTCTAACTCCAAAATAGTAATGTTAAATTTATCTATTGAAACTGTTGATCGGGGAGCTATAAATAAAGTTGTCTTTAATTAAAACGTAGGAATGGCGTATATAACTCGAGTATACAAGGTTTCTTGTAACTACGAGAACAATGAAAAATCTATGACAAATTTTCTCGGTCTATGACATTCCAAGGAGATCATCAACATTTTTATAGATCCGAATATTCCCTTCCTTCGGTAATTTAATAAAGAGAAAATTTAATTCAACTAGAAGCCTTGATATGAAATTGTACAATACTTTTCAAAGCGTGGCAGACGAAATTTGTAACGCGCCTGTCGAATGCAACAAAGACTTTCAGCGCGTCGTGTGGCAACCCTAGCGGGTGCATGGTGCGGTGTGTGCACGCAACCCTTCAGCCCATCACACTGTAAATATGTTCTGATAGTCACCATACAGTGCGCCAATAGTTCCGCGGTGTATTTGGGAACTTGGGCCACGTCGACTTTAGCGTGTATGGGGGTGACTGTGCATTTTGCGAATTGGCATTCACCAGTCCCGGGGTGAGAAATGGAGGGCAGGAGCGGGGGCGAGGTGGAGCACGCTTTGTTCGTCGTTATCTGAGCGAACAGCTATGTCTGTAAACGTTATAGTGAGATGGCGATACGCGTCGGGCGTCATCGACAAAGGGCTCGTAGTTAATGCGATCCGACGTTAGGTAGCTCAGTGCCGTTTTACGGGATGTGTTCCCGCTCAGCTGGAACGTTTTCAATTTGCCGGGACTTAGCGAGATTCTCATTTTGCTCAAGGTCCACAAAGGTTCCGCACCTACCGTTATATATCGCACTTATATCGCACATAACCACACATACCTCGCTCTACTCTTTTTTCTATAACATATTGTATGCAGTCAATATCCGTGATACTTTTGTGTGAACCAGAATCGCTGTAAGTATGGCCAATGCGATATCGTTATTGACTCCGACACAAGGATAGTGGAAATATTGAACGTATTGGATCTTATAATAGAATAAAAATTATATATTGTCACATTTGATATGGTAGACAACAACATGGCAACAGTAGGCTTATGCATCTGCTGCCATACGAGCATTGCCTGATTTGCCTGTTCCTTTGAGCAATGCCCTAGGAACACTGGTCCCTCATTGTCAACGTAGCAAATCTTTCCAGGGCCCTGAAACTGTAGTAGCGCACTGCTCCGCACAGAATACTCTTACTCGTTAGGTTTCTCTACGACTGTGACTGAAGGTTTACTTAGACTAAGATATATCGTATTATCCCAAATATTTAGGCAAGATCCGTAATACATACTATTGAACGGCGGCTTGCGAGTTGAGGGTGACCTAGGCCGCATAATTTCTGGAATTCCCCACGCGAGTAATAATTAGCTTATATTTACCAATTTTTATTTTTAAATATATTACTTGTACGCTGAGCCAAATTCTTGGAGAGTCTTAAATATCGGCCAATACAAATATGTAGGTCAAAGACCAGATAACATGAGATCATCCGTCCATCTTTATAACACAATTCGTTATATTAGTCCTGGACGTGCACCGTCCTCGGAATATTCCTACACTGAGTTTGCTGGTGATTCTTGAAGTTTATTATTATTAAGTTTATAATCAGGAATGATTTTGTAAGTATTTTGTTTAATGAAAGATAATAACCGGTGATCTGTTTCGTCCAACTTAATCTTTTTGGAGGTGGTCCTAGAATTAGTTTTTTACCTGAAGTATGGTTATACATTTTTACAGTTTAATTTGTTCGATATTAAAGAGCAGATCAAGTGGAAAAGTACCAATGACTGGTTTTAAAGATGTAGACAGTCCTCTAGAGGTGAGGCAGACAGGCACGTGCAGGCCTTAAGTAACTGGATTACGTGTCCCTCCTCAGTTTGCAATGTTGGCATTCAAATGCCATTCGAAAAGAGAATGCTCTCGGTGCATAACTATGCCATGTAATTGCTTCTTCAAGATAGTTGTAAATTCTGCACGTCTTCTGCTAAGAACTGTTCGATGTTTTCTTCTTATGTTTACGACACAGTTCTGGTGAAATCTTTTTATGGTACATAGATATATACATAACTTCACACCAAATCCCTTGCGGGGTAGGCAGAGAGAACAGAGCGCCATAAGGCACGATTTGATTGACTTTATGGTGGCAGTCGAAAATCATCTTTCTGTCCTACTAAACAGAAGGCCAATCAATAATGTCACTGGATATCGATGGCATAGGGCCGTGAGTTGTGGGGTTCCATTGGGGAGGTCTACGTTCAACAGTGGACATCCAAAGGCTGATGACGATGATGTTACTGAATACAACTAGTTCTTTAATTTCTAATTGGAAATATTAGATAAAATTATTAAAACAACTTTTTATGGATTATATCGCGTTTACATATTACTTATTTTTATTTATTTTCCGTTTTTTATTTTTACGTTTCGAACTCTTTACAGAGATCATTTTCACAAGTGATGAACAAAAAGATGGTAGTCCTTCAGAAGCTATTTTCAAGTTAAAGTAAACTATCCTGTTGATTAGTATTTTTCTTAACAGTTTTCTCATCGAATTTTGACAAGTACCCACAAACATCAAAGTATATCGTGATCATATTGAAAACAAATATGCAACAGTGAAGTGTGAGAGCTGCTGTATGTTTACGTGAACCATCATAGTATATCGATTTTACAAGTTCTATATTGCGTAACTAATTTCGATGCAGTTTCCAGCAATATGTAGAGTGATTTAGGAGAAAGGTTTTGGTAGATGAGCAGATTAAAAAGAGAATTTAATATTATTTATGTTTGTTTTGTTCGCAGGTAATATGCAGTATCTTCGTAAGTTAGAACGCGATAATGTGTGTATATTTCAAAATATAGACTTTTTATGTGAGAGGAGGGCAAACTAGCAGGCGTGGCACCTGATGGTAAATGACCAGCGCCGCCCATGGACACCTGCAACACATAATATGTACTTTGTTTTATACTATTTAATTATATGTAATTTATATATCTATATATTTACTACTAGTGCTAGCATAAGACCTTTATATTAACAATAACTTTTTATAATACGTGAGTTTTTGAAGAAACAAGATTTAATTAGCGACCTCATATGCTTAATCATGCTCCAAGCTCTAAAAGACCGGAAGAGTACCGATACTGTAGACACGTAGATATTGTAGTAACAGGTATTTCTTTTTCAATGAAAAGAAGATTTGATTAAGATGCACCTTATCAAGCAAGCGATTTAGTCTGCTAAAAAAATATACTCAAAAAACCATAACCTCCCGTTAACGTTAAAGTCGGGTATAATTAAACGAGACCACAAAGATTTCTCTCTTTCTTAAAAAGGAAGAATTTATTATTTTATTATTACAAAGCCGCACATCAGTTTGATTTAAGATGTTTCTATAAACATATCGTTCGTGAGACGGGAACCGAACCCGTTATAATAAACATTGTACACGATCACTTTAATTGTCATGTTAACAGTAAAATGCGTAACACATGCTTTTGTAAAATGTTGTTTACAAGATACTAACAAGTTTGTTTACAAATTTATCAATGGGAACATTTTTTGTTTAACTTTGATGAAATTTATTACGGTGAGATCTTAAGTTGTAAGTGGTTCTGAAGAAAAGTGAATGCTATAGAACTATTCGGAAAACTTAGTCAGTGGGGGTAACTATTGAAACGTCTTACTACATACATAGTCTCGGTGGACCAGTGGGTAAGCACACGGCTCTGAATCCAGAGGTCGCGGGTTCGAATCCTGGCACACACCAATGACTTTTCGAAATTAATTACGAAAGTTATGTGTGATAAATATCCATGACTAAAAAAAACTTTGTGCCCGGTATGGCAATAGGTTCGCCACATTTTCCATTTGGGACTTAACATAACGGCGAGTTGAAGCTTAACAGCCATTGCCTGCAAAAAAGGCGTAAAGTTATATATTAACATGTTAACTTTACGCCTTTTTCCACCCAAAGGGTAATAATAAATTACTACTTATTTATGTAAAGATGCATAATGTTGTTGCATCTTACGCTCAGGGACTTTTCAGTCAATTCGAAATATTATTTTTGTAATACTTAACTCGTTTATGGGGCAGGGAAAGGGCAAATTTATAATCATTGTACTTCGCAAGGTAGCGGAACAGTGATCATGTCAGAATCCCATTTTCTGAAAAGTTAAAGTTCAGTAAGGATAATGCTATAGCCGGGGAAATGGATTTTTACGCTATCACAGCTGTAACAACTAATCTGACATAAAATTGATTTAAGAGAAATCAGTTGGAGAATTAAGGCAAAAGTAATAACAGAAATAATATTTGATAGAATTTAGAGATAAATATATGAGAGATCAGAGGAAGATATGATTTTGTATTTATAAATCTTTATGAATACCACCCTATTCATATAGGTATACTTAATCGGTGGTGTTGCTCAGAGTATATAATTTCTCCAGAATAGACAACAAATAAAAACAAATAAATCCTAAAATAATATGAACCTAATCGTATATTATAGAATTTGAAGGGTGTGCGATGATATTAAAAGTGCCATTCCAGCCGTCACCGCTAACCCCCCGAATGCGTTATTACAAAATAATTCGGTATGTAAACGTACAGGGTCTGAAGGACCGGTGTTTGTGGAGTGGTAATCAATACGAGACGTGTGGACGGCGGATGTAATCCTCGTGACTAATGACTCAAGAGGCTAACGACTAAACTTCTACGAGCCAATGTTTGTTGACGGGACATACTAGATGACGGATGGCTTTTGTTTTAGACCGTGTCAGCTATTGAACGGATAACAATTACTTGGTTTTTGGGAGATTAGTTTCTTAGAAGTGTTTGCTGGTGGCGTTAAGTGATGTAAGAACGGTGACGTAGCTTGTTTAGTACCTACTATTGTTCTTCTAATATTGAGTATGATAATATCACTTAGAATTTCGATGAATTCCTCATTATTATTCTCAGTTAAAAACAGTTAAAACTCCTGTAAAAGAGTAATATCTACTAATATAGATAATATTAGTTTACTTTAACACTAAACTAATTAAATATAACGAACGACTTTTTCTAAGTTTAAGTTGATTCACGATTAAATTTTAAAAAACTTTCAAATTTATAATATTCTCTACTAAGAGCTTAAAATGAAATAGGTAGCTAATTAAATTCCAACAAACGACTAAGTTGTTGGAGTTAACCCTTCAAAGGCTACACTAATATCAAACAGTACCTACACAACAATAACATTGTTTAATAAATGCTCAGAATACTTTTGTTGCCGGTGAGATATAAAAATATCTAGACACGGTATTCTATTCACGTTTTTATTGATGTGAAAACCTCGAAAGAGTTGCATCGACACATTTTATTGCATTCTGTACAATGTATCGGCTCAGTTATGGCTTTTAGTGTGTATTTTCTTACATAAAAAGCTTTAAAGGAAAAGAAACAATGACATAAAATCTGGATAGTGTCTTTGAATGTATGTTGTTTGGATATTAGCTTTTCTTTATTTTCACACGCGTACAACTAGTCCATATCCGATCCCGTTATTAATTAATAATGCGTATTTACATAACATATAACATAACTTCACGCCTTTTGTTACCCGAAGGTGTGGGCAGCGGCTGTTAAGCCTCGTCTCGCCGTTATGTTTACGGCCCGAATGGAATAGGTGTACTTTTGTTTTGCCCTTCACGCTCTCTATACTAACTTATATTTTACTTAATACTAAAAAGTAGCCCCCTTTATCGTTGCAATATACAAATGAATTATATGACACCAAGGAATAGGTGGCGCGCCCCTCATCGTGCCCGCTATTTGTTCAGTAATCTATACTATACACTTAACTTCTGAAGAGGTTCCGATAATTGGTAACCAGGTATTGAATACGAGATTTTCCGCAGAAAAGTCCTTATATATTCATATAAGACGATCATGAATTTCTTTCCGTTTATCTATTCAACCTTTCGAAAAACACAGCATTTGGTATTCGGTTACATTGACGTTTCGTAGGTATCAATACTCCTATATCTTTCTTCGGTATAAATAAATAAACGGTATAAAAAGTACCCGTCGGGCATGTCACACTGTATTATCACTATTTAACACGCATCACTGGTGTTAGTTTGGATCGATCACTAATTCAGAGGCCGTCTGTCGGCCGCACACTCATCCGATGACACTCCACTATGTATTGGAACTAACATTGAAAAGTATGGCAAAATATGGCGTGTGTTAGTTTTTATTTCTTTAAAAAACTTAAATTTCATGAAAAAATCATCCGATTATATGCGGAATATGCATTCGTTGACACCAACCCGGGAAATATACAATAATTCTTTAATTGTAAATTTACCGGGTTGGTGTCAACGAATGCATATTCCGCAGATTTTGCGCAGTGCCCTCATTTGGACCGCGTTTATCGTACTTTCTTTCGTGCATACTCTGCCATACCCAGCTCGCGTTTCCATTGTTGTTTAAATATTTTAATAAGTAAATTAATTTTAAGAGTTCATCGAATTTAAACAAATTGTTAGTACTTATAGACTACTAATAGATGTACTTAGTATAAAATGGCAATTAAAACTTGAGTCCATCATTATTTTATGTATATTGCTGTAGCGCATACCGCTTGGTGGCGCTGCACGCACACGGTGAGCAGCACGCACGCACGCACGCAATTTGTGGTCGACAGTAAATGCGACCACAACGCATGCATTTTGTGACCACAATAACCACCATAACTGTACTGCACTATTTTGAAATTTACTTATATATATATATAAGGCAGAGGACATGAAGCTAAAATCCAGACAGATCAGTGTTATAACTTGTGTGTCTTACATGTGTGTTTGTCTGTTGCATTGTAGCACTCAGAATAGCTGAACAAATTTACCGTTTAATTTTGTTTATATAATAACCTGAGATTTGTTTGATATACCATTCTCACGTATGTCTTGAGAGCATTTCATTACTTTTTAGGATTATATCGCGTTTATTTAGGGCTTATTTTTATTTATTTCCCGACGTTTCCATCTCTTTACAGAGATCATTTTCACGAGTTCGAATCGTCGGGAAAGAAATAAAAATAAGTTCTAAATAAACGCCATATAATCCTAAAAAGTTTTAATGTTATGAGTGTGATTCGCGAAAATCTAAGAAATAAATATAGGTGTAACTAATTTGAAGTCTTCCTCCAGGATTACTGTGTAACGAATTTTTTTTTACAATACAGGCAGCGTTTAGTTTACGTTAAGCTAAGCAACTAAATGCTTGTCTCCATAATTATTACACACTTAATAAACAATAAACATTCATGCCGGATGGAACCCGCCGATCTCGATTCGACAGTCGGTCGTTTCACCAATACACCACGAGGCAGTCCGCACTTTTGTAATTATTTTGATTCAACTGATCTGTGGTTATTCAATATTAATTTTAAAAGCTTTTACAGACACTATGCCGCGTGTATTTGATTTATTCATGTTTAAACACAAATATTACGTGTACTGGTGTACAAACATATTAACTTTGTATATCCAAACACAATTATGAACACACACAATAGTACACATACAACACACAGAGGGAAACAATATATTAGTCACTGAAGAAAATATTATTTTTAGGTACCATTCATGGATTTGTTATAATTTTTTTCCGACAGCACCTAAAGGGTTAAGTTTTTCGAGTGTATAGATATATTTCTTTAGCGCTCTCTATGCATGCCAGATTCTTCACTTGAAAAGGTTCTTGTTGACTTCGAGAATGACATAGGCTTCATTATTTCCCTAAATTCCTCGCACAAATTAACATCTATTATTTTTTTCGTTTATACTTTTCTGCCTTGAGTTTTTTGCCAGTTCTTTTCAAGAAGCTCTAACCACAGAACTGGCACTTAGATTCGCTTTCACATTCAATACAATGTGATGATAGGGAATATAAGCTCCGCGTATTTTTGATAGTCGTTTTCTATGACAATTGTAATTACTTTGTAAAATCTAAACAATAAAGATAATTTGAATTTAATATGTAATATTGCATTTTCTAAAAGGTTTTAGGGCGTGGGAAATATGAAATCTGGAGGATGTGTTTATTTCTGCGCGGGTGAAGCTATAGAGGTAGAAATATACTATAATAATATATTAGTACATATTCATGTTTATGGATTTGTGAATTCTGTTGCGAAAGTTAAAAGTTTGAACTCCTCTATTAATTGAGATTGAAGTCTCAAAACACGCTTTCATACTCGCTGAATGTCTTCTCAATTTGACTTATGTAGAACACAAGGAAAGCAATATTGTAGTGTAACGAAACTTATTATTTGTTACTATGATGTATGGCTGTGGATGAGGCGGAAGAAGTGTGTCAGGATTGTAGCTTGTGGATAGCTGTCCCTAGTCTGTCTACCCCTATTGGATAAAGGCGTGAGTTTACGTATGTCTGTATGTATGTTGTAAATTTTAATTAGTCGAAAGCTGCTAGTGAGTGTGATGTTGATGATGATGACGAAACTCTACTGAAACTAATGTGTCGTAATTCGTTCAGATATTTTGAATGTTATAAATAAATTAAATCGATTTCGTAATTGTTTTTGTAACTCGCATCTGTTTCACTTCACTAATATCGATAGCTGGCGGTGCGCGATCATGACACATTTAGAGTCGCTTCAAATTTTAATATCACGAGATATTTTCGGGATACATTGAGGAGTTGAATCTCATGTGTGCTATTAACAGTTACCGATATTTATTTATACCAACTAATAAATGAAGCTGTTGTGTAGTATCTTCACGTCTTTAACTCTTGAAGGTGTCGGCAGCATTGTGCCTAAATTTGGTGAACTCTTAAGCAGAAACTTGTCCAGTAAACCCACCACTAGTAACTAGGATGTCTTGAATACTGCGATAGTTTTATATCATAACATATCTTCGCGCCTTTTTCTACCCGAAGGTGTAGGTAGCAGCAGGTAAGCCTCGTCTCGCCGTTATGTTTTCGTCCCAAATGGAATAGGTGGCAAACCTATTGCCATACCGGGCACAAAATTTTCAGTCATCGATTTCACACAACTTCTGAAAATAACTTCGAAAATTCATTGGTGTGAGCCAGTGCTAGGTTTGAAACCTGCGACCTCTAGATTAAGAAGCGGGTGCTCGACCACTGGACAACCGAGAACTCATAGTTTTATAATTACTCTAAATATGATATTTTACAATACAATATTATAATATACAATTAATATACAAAATAACATATAATATACAATTTATCGTTTTACTATTTTCATTTACTATATAATTGAAGCATTTAGAAGTTGTGAGACTATTTAAATGTTTTGTTCACCAAACGACATGAAGTAGGTGCTCATATTTGAGCAAAATGTATTTATACATTTCCCGAGAAGACAGGTGTTTTCTGTTTAAATCTTGTAAATAATTCAGCAAAATTTATTACTCTTGCACTTGTAAAGAAGCAATAAAGTGGTGCAATTGAGCCAAGTGCCATTCAATACTGTTGCGGAGCAGTTGCAACCGACTGATGTTTTATCTTGCGAGGATGTTCTATACAACATACTAACAGACCGCGCGAACTTCGTACCGCCATATTTTATACATTTTCTACTAAAAAGATTATTGCCGCGATCATATTAATACACCAAAGCTTTCCTCATAAATAGAATATCTAACACTAATATTTTTTTCAATTCATGTCACGCCAGATCCCTTGCGGGGTAGGTAGAGAGTAAGAGCGCATAAGTCACGATTATTACACACCTTACTTGCTTAGCTTGATATTAGCGACTAACAACCTAGATATGAGGAAAATAATAAGCAGTTAGCTGCATGAATGGGCCGGCTCAACCGGTGAAATACCACCACGTCTCAGAAGATCGACGTAAAGTGGCTCATGCCGCGTTTCGTTCGGTGAGAGAGGTACCCGTAGGTCCACCTCCCTTCTCCATCTTTCTCCCTTAAAGGTCAGCAACGCAACGGTAGCACTATAAGTGTTGCCGGTGTCCATGGGCGGGGCAGGTTGCTTACCATCAGGTGACACGCTTGCTCCTTTGCCCTCTTATCCCATAAAAAAAATGTTATCAACTTCAATCAACAGCAAGAACAGGGACTTTGTCAGAAGTTTTTTGTCAACCTTTAGTTTTTTTTAATACTATTTGAACCTTTTTTTTTAATTGGTCATTTTCGTCGATAAAAAAACCTGGTCACCACATTTTCTTAACAGTATGTCTAACTCACAGAGAGTATTTTTTTTATAATTTAAATGATGTCGATTTGGCACCTCATAACAAAATAAATTCACTAAATTTTAAAAGAGATCACGATATTAAAAATTTAAATATAGATGGGCATCTCTATGTGGTATGCAGTCGTGTAACAAACCCGCAAAGTCTTTATATTTTGCAAAAGACGCCAAAATCGAGGTGTGTAGGCATATCTTGCGCTTCGTCCATTTATATGAAGTTGCAATAGATAATATGTATTATAATATCTGCGTGAAGAACAACTGTAAACAACTCTAGCTTTGACCCATGACTTTGGTTACTTAGTATGAAAAATTTTTTTATTTGAATATTCGCGTTGCATATTACATAAATATAATGAACCGAAAATAACGCGACACATTTAGATAAACAAATTATCTGTCTGCTTGTGACTACGGCCAGTGCAACCATGCTGAAACGTTAAGCTAATAATAAAAGTAATTACCTAAACGTGTATGATTTAATAATTAAAAGTTGTTATTATTAAATATATATGTATGTTATTAATATGTTATTATTATATATATAAAAGTTAATTTGTAATAATTTAATAATAACAACTTTTACTTATTAAATCATACAACAAAGGATCTTTAGAAGCAGGATATATGAATGCATCTTATAAATAAGTATTTAACTTTTGTTCTCATGGTCTGATGTGGGTTACCAATAGTAAAAATCATTTTTTTGACATCAACTTTTAGATTTTTATTTCCAAAAAGTGGGTGCTCTCTGTATCAATGAAGATAGCTTTTGAACAACTACCATCTTTTTGTTCGTCACTCGTGAAAATGATCTCTGTAAAGAGTTCGAAACGTCGGGAAATAAATATAAATAAGTAAGAAATAAACGCGATACAATCCTAAAAAGTTGTTTTAATGAAATTCAACTATTATTTGTATAAGATATGAAATTTCATTCTAATAACCTTCATTTAAAAAAAAGCTTACGTGTCTAAAACTTTATTTAACGTTTCCCAAAAATTTTCATTTTCGGAATAGGTCACTATAATTCTAAGGGTGCGATATAGTGTCGCGGACTTTTTAGTCGACAATTATATGTTCTGTAAAAGTGTAGTAAATTGTTTTGTTCTATAATCAATAATTTTTGCAGCGTTCGCGATGTAAGATTTTTTTCGGGTCTTTTTCTTACACCTTGGGTTACATTATTGGAGTTATAGTAAAGTTCCCTAATTTATTTGAAAATAAAATATAGCCTAAAGCCTTCCTCGATAAATGGACTATACACCAGTGAAAGAATTTTTGAAATCGGACCGGTGGCGGTGGTTTCTGAGATTAGCGCGTTCAAACAAACAAACTCTTCCGCTTTATAATATAAGTATAGATATACCTATGGACTGGAAGTGCACTGATTGAACTATCCTTCGAATATTTATTACCTCCATGTATATGAGAACTCTCTTGTGGGTTGGCAGAAAGGACTGTGCACCATCTAACCCCTATTCTTACAAATCTCACACGCTTTAACTCTTTTCAAGCACGCTCGTGGATCATTAAGAATCCTTACATCACCTTCAGGTTTATCCAGGAATGTCTTTCGTGGCATTCCTTACTTTGTGTATGTCATTTCGCTTGTGTATCTGCTTAGTCATTCTTTAATTTCGGTTTTTTACGATGATGCCGCATAAATTTCGTTACCCTGATACCGTCAGTCATATGGAAGAGATCCTTAACTTATTTTACAAATTATATTCCTTTTGATTGATTGCTTTTGAAAGCAGTCTGGCTTGAGACATGTGACTTCCACTTGTGAGAGACCTATGGGTGGTAGGCCATGTAGTCTTCAATGTATGCAATGAAAATGGGTTTTTTTTTAGGAAAAATAGTGCGAATAATTTCTCTTCGAAATTCACGTGATTGTAGTCGTCTCGGTGGTACAGTGGATGAATGACAACATCATGGCCGATGTATGATAATAGGTTCCGCCATTTATTCCACTTGGGATTTTCTTTTACCTTGGGTTAGAAAAAGGCGTACAGTTACAAAAAAATATCCACGCAAGTTAATCGTGCAATTACGTAATAATGTTTGTTTGTTTGTGGTTAGATATTTTTTGTAGATAATAACGTTTGGATGCCACGTGAACACCTTGTTGTGATTGCACGCCTCCACCTCGATGTTATATAACGCGATAGCTGCCAGATGTGACGTCATAAGGTACGATAATCACAACACCTTATCATTGGATTACTTTCTTGATAATAACAAGTAAAAAGTTGATAATATATATTTATTTATATCATTATAACAGTGAGTTTTGTTTTTATATTAAAAGGGATCTCATTGTGACGGGGTATTTCTTGAAAAATCAAACAACTTATATACGTATTAATAAATATTGTACAATAAATAGATATAGTGAAGTAAAAATATTGCATAAAATCGTACCTACCTGTAAGATCTTGCACTAGAAGGCTAGTGCAAGATTTTACAGGTAGGTACGAATTTGCGCTCGGCAAGTTTCTTACTTAGCAAATGTTTTTGTTGGGCGAGAAAGCCAAAATAACAAACACAACTCGGCTCCCAACAGGACTTTGACAGATCCGCTCGAAGAAAATGCTCGCATTTCTTGCAATGTTGTTCAAAGTGAGGCGGGGCTTCAGATGGAGCGTTAAGCGTAGCGATTCGCTTTTAACGATAACGGATAAGTCCAAAAAATTGTCGCTGCGAGCCTGACGGTAGATTCACTCGTATTTGAGTTGAATGTTTTAAAGTAATATTTAAAAGAAATTAGAAAATAATGTAAAATAAACAAAAATATTGCTTATTTTTGAATCGCTCTCCTAGTATTTTAAAAACACAAACAAGTTGTACTAGGTAATTGTTTTGACTCTGACCTTCTAAGTTGAAAGAGATGATCCGGGACAAAGGTTTGCATGACGATAGTCAGAATTTCTTAATATATATGAGTCATTTTCAGTTTAAGATGCCCTAAACAACGTATTTTGTCAATTTTCTAATGAACTGCAGTCTTAAGTGTAGCTAATCATACATTAATTAAAAGACATATAACAAAACCAATGCATAATATTTGTTCCTATGGGTTTTCCAGAAAATAATACCGTCCATATCACTCTTAGATCAATCTAAAATTTCTCTAATTACGCTGCTGTGGTTTCTAACGATATCAAAAAGTTTACTTACATAAACATGATCTTCCTGCTTACACATAAGAAAACGTAGATAATTGTTTTATAAACAAAAGAAGAAACATATTTACAACTATTTAGGTAATTAGTCTGGATATTGGTAATTTATTATTCTAGTTAAAAAATAAAACAAATATTACATAGTCGCACAGTAATAAGTCCTAATTCCTTCTTTGTCTACGATTCCACGAAGTATATTTGCCAACCCTAATGTCGTAAGAGTATTATATAGTGACACGTAAAACGGTATGGTATCGCACGGAAGTTAATAAAGGGCGTCGGGTGTTGGACGATCAGTTGGCAGAACAAAGAATTGCCCTCGGCTCGTGGCGCACGTCAACTGTATCGATCGAGCGGCGGCCCTGCGCCCTGCACCCTCGGCCCTGAATGTAGCCCGCGCGTACATCCAACGGAACCGCTCCGCTACACGCAGACAACCCACTGAAACAGAGATTCACATATCGCTCTTTTCATAATCCTACTCTATCGTCACGCTAAATCATCTATAGGTCAACCAGCAAGAACCCAGAGACATAAAACGCGATCCTTATACTGATAAACCCAATTCTTGGATTTAATATTTTTAATGTATTCCTGTTTTATCAAGAATATTGACGTCGTTTTATAAAACACGCCAATTACACTTTCGCTTTACTACTCGGTAGCTCGAGTAAATATTTTATCAAGAAAATTACACTAATTACACAAATTTGTCGACACAGAAAAGTATGATAACGCAGATTGAATTGGAACCAAAGATTTATGTACAACGTTCTTTAACAATCATCGCTGCTAACTCAATTATAACTGCTAATCTTGATCTTAACATGTATATAAGCATAAATACTAATTTATACACACGTACATACACTAATTTTAACTTATCTTTACTAGAATCGGTAATAAAAATTACCGTTTATAACTTCCCCTTATCGATTAGGGTGGGTGCTTACTGCTTAGTTATTTTATGATGTAAGTATCAATTTATTACTACTTAATATATACGGTAAGGCTAACACAATCTTGATATATATGTAGTATATAAACGAAAGCGATTAATTATAAACAGACACTTAAATATTTGATTAAGTTTATCATAGCTTCCACGGAATGTACAGCGAGTATTAATCACTAAAATTAATATGGCTCCATTTGAGTGAAGTGGTTAACTTAAGTGGTTTGGCAAAAGCCTTGGAGAGTATGAATTTACGTTATTTGAACTAGATTTTAATGTATAATATTCTGTTCTGGTAGCGTTTGGTTTTCAACTAAATTGAGAGTCGGGGAAGAGTTGTTTCTGATCTCTGTTACACGAGTTTCTTGATTATCCGGATTTATAACCATAATACCTAACGACTATCTACCATCATGTATGATTGTCAATTCCTTAATGGTTATTGCAATTTTTATCTATTTATTAAGAACGTACCAACAATCTGTAACACCAGTCAAATTTCAAGTATAGTCGACTTTCATCTCCGGATAAATTGCCTATTTTTTTTTTTACAATTGTGTTGTTGTTGCCCTTTAAGATTGGATAGAGACACAGGGGTTGGGCATTCCGGTACCTCTCTTACCGCATGAATCGAGGCCTGAGCTACTTTACGTCGATATTAGGAGAGGTCGTGGTATTATATCGGTCGAGCCGGATTCATGCAGTGAACTGTGTGGCTCTGTCACAGTAAATGTGTGAATAAATAATTTAAATTCATATATTACCATGTTTTTTTCGATGGAAATTGTCTAGAGCTTTTTTTAATTTATGATAGTTGGATACGGATATAGATAGGTAGTTTTATGGCCATATATGGTGGCTCTGAAAAGCCATGCATTCTTCGTATTTACATTACTGCATTTCGCGCTTACGACGAACAAAGAGAACCGCCGGTGTACGGCTCTGCTGTACTTGACTATGATCGAATATCCTTTTATAGTAAATTTTACAATATTAATTTCTTGATATATTTAAAAGTGTAATACATAATATGGATTGGATTTTTCGGATCAATTCCAATGATTACAGAATTTGGCACTTTGTTTGTACAACAAATGTATGTAACAATTTAATGCGTAATTTATTTGCTATAAAGATTTAGTACATTGGTATTTTTTACCACTATATAGTAGTAGTCTGTAGTGAGAAGAAGAAATTTTAAATTCCTTACGTACACGAATGGGGAATAATTCAGGGAGATCTGTGTTAACGACTAGCGATATTTTCTCTTGTATATATGCTAATCAGCTGCGTGGACTTTATAATCGCGATTTAAGATTATCGTCATTGTTGCATAAGCTTTACTAGTTACTGAGCAAATCGATGACAAAATATTCCGCCATTATCTACAAAAGCAAAATCTTTCATCGCCTTCTTATTCCCTCAGGTTGTTATTATTATCAGCACCAGTCTTGTGAAGGTGGCCACATTCCCAAACCCTCTTTACTAATACTGTCTCACAAACAGAAAAATGTAACAGAGCAAATTACCTGTTTTGGTTTTGGTTAAAATATTTTTAATGAAACTTAAAGAAAACCGTTTTAAAATTTACTATTTAACGTTTTTCTATCCTTTCTAGAACATGATACCAATGGTCCTCGCGCAATTACCTAATCTGTTTCATTGTTCCACAAACAATTTAGTCCAGCAAAGTCCTTGAAATTTCAAGTTATCAATAAATCACCGGGCGAAGATATACTAAGTAATATAGTTGTAGGTGACAGCTAGTGTATCCCATAAAGTAGTATTACAAAGGAGGAAGAAGGAAGGAGTGCCTCGAGACGCGAATGTTCCGCGGTAAATCCATTCTGTAAGACATATCCATTTTGCTTAATAATAAATGATGCCTCGGCGCACATGTCTGCCCGTGCACTTATACATTATTTACTTGCATAAGTACCACCAGTTACCATCATCTACTGAATATATTACCACCAAAGAAACTATGAACTCTTATAGTTTAAATCAATATTATGAATAAAATTTACAATAACAAGAAGAAGTAAATTAATTACATTATTTACAATATTTACAATTAAAAAACTACCTGAAATCAAATTTCTTCGCATCTCGGTCTGAATAAAATTACTTTTAATTTCCCTCACTTATCACTTTTTTTATGGGATAGGAGGGCAAACGAGCAGACGTGTCACCTGATGGTAAGCAACCAACGCCGCCCATGGACACCAGCAACACATATTGTGTTACTGTTGCGTTTAATGGATAGGGGATAGGGAAGGATGGGGAAGGGGGGTGGGTTTGTGTGGCAGACATGTTTGTTGCACAAATGATACGACAATATTGTTACAGAAGTGACCACATTTTACTCTTCATAAAATAAATTGATATTATTTATTATTTATAAAAGACCCAGATCCTGAAATAAAAAGAACGTTACAATATTCATTTCTCACCTAATTCTTTTTCTAATGCATACTTTCACAGTCTTGTTCCTGTTAAAATTTGAAGACTGTAACTTGACTGCGTTTCTATTACTATAGCCAGGAGTAGATACTGTAAGTACTTCTGTTTTAACGTGGCTTTGCAAAGAGTATTCTCTCTCCTTCGACATGTACTTCTGTTTTAACGTGGCTTTGCAAAGAGTATTCTCTCTCCTTCGACATTTCGTATTTAGTCCCCTCCATTGTTACCGCCCTGTCGATATTTTTACGTCAAATGAAGTTTTTTTTATTCACGAGTGCAGCGGTAACAAGCTTTGTGGATTCGATGATGCGTTCTGAAAGAGTTTCTCCATATACAAACGTTGTGTTCCGATGTCCCGGGTAAGTAATTTATTTCCCGTGTTTGCTGCTTCACTTGTGAGAAGTGCCTGTTTGAAAACATACGGTAATTAAAACATGACACAACTTTTTTTTTTCAATCTACATAGAAAACTATATTTGTCGTACTATTGCGCTGACAGTGAATTATAGTAACAGTGCTTCAGAAAAATCTAACATAATCTCGTACTACAGTGGATCATGGCAGCTAATTCTCTTTGACCACCCCGCATAAAACATGCCTTGATGATAATTACGTAAAATGTACACAAAATACACAATTTTGTTGGTAAATGTAATAATTTTTTACAACATTAATTTGTATTATTATAAGTTTAATATTTTTTTATTTACAACGCGAACAAATTCTCGAATAGCGGCTAGTTAAATAATATAACCCCATAATAATATGTCCTCTTAAATCTGACATTTGTTGCTTCTCAGCCTCTCTCCAAGTCGGTTGCCAACTCTCATAGAGATAAACCGTCTCGCTAAACGGCGTGCGTTAAAAATCACAATGTAACATGATTTATTTACAACGTATTTTGATGTACGATGTTCTTACCGCTCGCCGGACTATAATTAATGTTTTATTTTATAGAGCCGATGTGATTTATGTGTTATAATATAATAGCCCGGGGATGTATTATTTGGTCGCCTTTTGTTTTATATAATTTCTTTTTAAAACAAAACTGTTCTAGTATTTACCGTGTTTAAAGAATGTGACTTTTTAACGACTTCAAAAAAGTCGTAAATACTTGATAAAGTAATACTCTTCATAAAGTAATACTTCAAAAAATATTCTTAATTCACCGAATTCTTTTCGAACTGATTATGTTAGGTATCTGACCAGTATGTTATTGTCTTATATACACCTGATATTATTTTATTCAGTCTAGTATTGGATTCAAATTCACAGCTTTCTAAAAAATACGGTATTGGATCGAATAAGTTATTTGTAGCTTCTGCGTTAACAAAATGGATCCATATAAACAAAATGTCTTTTTCATACTTATTTTGTCTGCGGTTTGGCGTTAGTTTGTTGCGTGAGCGTGTCAAATGAGAGCGCGTGTGTTTCCAACGAAGGTGGAGTTTTCAGTGGTGGCGCTCGTAAATCAGTCGAGGTTGAAACGAACGATATTAATGTACCGACGCGACCACCTTCGGCAAATACGTGAAATGTGCCCCTGAACCGCCTTCCAAGTGGCTACTGCGATCAATTGAACAGACTTTCAACGCGCACTGTGAGTAATTTATAAAGAGGGTGTAAATATACACTTACGATAATCTTACAATAGGAAATCTCAATTATATTTGTTAAGCTCTTTTCCTAAAGGAAGAAAGTATACGTTGTTTCATTAATATCTTCAAGAAGATAAAATTAAAACGTATTCCAAATTTGAAATTTGCTAAATGGCAAATATATGTAATTAGTGACAAAAAAAATTACCCTGACAATTCGCAAAAGTGTCAGAATAGCATGTTCCTAATTCAAATGACATTTTGAAAGATTCACAATTTTTTCGATTTCTCTATATATCGGCAAGTCACTTACTGGTTACTGTTGCAATATTCCTTCGATATAAATATAAGTCTGTAGTAGATTAAAGTGTCGAAAGTCGTTCTAATAAGCGCAGCCAGGCCGCAGGTGCTGAGTAATTGGCCGGCGCGCCGATATGACAGCCCATCAGCCCATCGCGCTCCACCTCGGATTGGTTCAGACACGAAACGAACACGTTTCGATCCCTGGATGTGACATGCTCTTATATCTTTCTTATTTTTTTTTCATTATTTTTCTGTTTTTGCAGTTGCAATATAAATAGAAGATTATTTTTGTGGAGAAGATAGAAAGGTTGAATAATAATAATAAAATGTCCGGTGTGAGAAATACAATGATCACGCAATAGATCATTTTTCATTAAAATTTTCACTTAGAGCTATGTGTAAATAAAGTAAATATTTTTTCAATAAATATATGCTGCTAGAGATATGCGAACAAAAATAAAAAAAATATAATATACATTTTTTTTCGCCCTGTCACTCTTTATTTATATTATGTGTTGGATTTTGCAGTGCCTAAATTAAAACTAGCTGTTGAGTAATTGCTTACTGAAGCGACATGACAGGCGACAGCCGTCCGTGAATGGCTAAAGCGAGTCTGATAACTCTGTACGAGTGGCTATACTGAAATACAATAGTGATGGCTAGTAATGAATAAATATGATATAAATAAAGAATTATCTCAGTAATATTCTTTTTAAGTATAAAATATACTTGTCTGTAAAAACAGAGTCAGTGAATACATTTTTTTTTTGGGTTTGACAGTTCATCCAAACGACTTAGTAATTATAATGCTATAAGAACAACATTCAAGGTGTAACTGCAAGTACTGCGAGATTAACATCTTAGCACCTTCATTGAAGGAATTAAATATATGTTTTGATTTTGTTGATCTTATATTGATTGTTATGATTGAGTTATACGTATTGTTATAAACAAAACATATAATAATATGTTAATTAAATAACCGTCAAAAAAACTAAGTTACTGATGTGCTTATGTCATATTCTCAACCTTCCTATCCTACAGATATCATCTGATAATGTTTTCTAAAAGATTTAATGTGGTGGCTTTCCGGATTTTACGTGTGTAGTTGAGTGATTGACTTGAGCGTAGTTGTGACATTTGGTCGCTTCCAGTTATTATTAGATGTCGCCAACTAGCTTTGTGTCGACTTGTGTTATAGTGTCGTGTTATATTTTTTTTCTTGTATCCATTGAAATAGTGTTTAATTTGTTAATCTTGGAAATGTCAGCGGCCATGATGATGATTACTTCCGATCTATAATAGTGTATCTTAATAAATATTTAATTAAACAGTACGCAGCACGATTGCCACTGCCTGTACCTTCGGGTGCTAATTAATGTCTTGAATTTAAAAAAGTAATCTTGTAGGTATAATTGGGTATGATGCACCCCTATACATTGCCCTTGGCCCTAGGGCATTTCATTCGCGGCAATAAAAAATTATAGGTATGTACAGGTACGTCCCATAGTAACTCTCTTGTCGCTGGTATTGTGTAGGCAACGTGTAAATTGTTTACCGATACATAACAGGGAAGCGATATGTTCACGACAACATAGTGAGGGAGCTCGGCAAACCTGTCAAGTGCTACAAGAGTCTCCGCGCATTTCACGAGTGCTGGCGACGTGAACGTGCGGACGACGCGGGTCTTAATGCGTCTGTAGGGTTGACTCGTTGCATAGCTTTTTTTAATTATCAATTTTGCAAGCATGGAAGCAAAGTTATTTTGACCTAAGACGCAAATACCTGTTTAGGAGTTATATTGACTATGTTCAAAAAGTTTAGTTTTTGCAATACTAGATGGCGTGGTCGTCCAAAATAGATTACGCTATGGTTGCGTTGTCACCTGCTTAATAAGATCAAAAATATTGTGTTTGTATACGACGAGGATAAGACATGGCGGTTTAACCCACCAGTTCAATAAACGTCTATCCATCCAGCAGTCCATTAGCCGGTAGTTTTTTTTAGTACAACCTACCCCTAGTTCAAGGCTACTGGCTAAACTAACATTGGTCCGTCGAGCCAGGATTGGATAGACCTTTTTTTAAGCGGTTAAGCCGCTACTCCCGTGTAACCCGCAGTGGATCGCTGCAGAAGGGTACACGACAAAGCGCAAGAACGCTTGCGCTAATCAGCGGTTGCCAACAAGTAGGTAAATCGTCTGAAGATCAACCAGCGTGCGAATCGATTGAGAGCAGCCATCGATTAGTTCAAGGTGTGGCCAGAAGAGGACGCCACAGGAAGTACAACAATCTGTGTTTGTGTGCAGTATAACTCTGTGAGTACAATATTTTTATTTACTAAAGTGAACAAGTGATTAAGATCAAGATTTAAATCAGCAATTTAAGTAATTTGAACCTTATTTCAATCGAAGTTTTATCTTAGAAAAATACAAGAACAATCTGGGACTTATACATTTTGCGAATATTTTTAATGTTTAGTTTCAAGAATTTATGTGCATGTTAATTTAGGACTTAGAATAGTTTCTTAAAAAGCCAATAGACGGGGAATCTATGTCCAATTATCACCCGATTTGTATGTTTCCAAAACACTTGTAAAATTTTTAACTTTTTGCTGGACTTAGAAAATTTTCGGATTAATATTTACTCACTTAGAATTTGTAAAGCTCACCACTCAACATTATATTTGTATTTATTTTAACTCCTGTACAATCTTCACATACCTCTTTAAATAGTCTGTATCAACTTTGACTTCAGAGCTCTGTAGTTTCTAGTATATTTATTTTATTAATCAAGTACAAGATGGAAGGATTAATCAACCTTTTAAAAAATTTACACAATAATATTAGCAAGGGGCTGACAAATTTTAAGAAGAGTCCCAAAGACAGACTATCTATAGAGTATGTTGAGGCAAGACAAGAGCTTTTGGAACAAGATTGGATTAAATTTAAGGAAACTCAATGTAAACTTCATGAGGAATATTCTATTGAAGATTTTGAAAAGGTTTTAGGTAACATTTATAATACAACAGAGGACAATTATATTGATTACAAAGTATTAATGAAAACCATGCTTAACAAACTTGTTATACAAGCGCCGGTAAAGGATAAGCCCAATGACAATTCGTCTATAAAATCATCTAGCACGTTTGTCAAATTGCCAAAAATTACGATCCCTACTTTCTCTGGTAAATACAGTGAATGGACAACCTTTAATGACTTGTTTACAGCACTAGTGCATAAGAATGATTCATTAGACAATTGTCAAAAGTTACATTATCTTAAGAACCACCTTACCGGAGAAGCTGAACAGCTGATCAGGCACACGCCTATCAGTGATGCGAATTATATACAATGTTGGGCTTTACTAGAAAAACGATATAACAATAAGAAGTACCTAGCCAATTGTATTTTAAAACGACTGTTCGGTCAAAAGCGTATGTATGCAGAGTCAGGTTTGGCACTTAAAGAATTATTAGATACCACTAACGATTGTCTCAATGCATTGAAGAATTTGAATGTAGATGTGACCACGTGGGACATTATCATTATTCACATAGTCGCGGATAGGTTAGATTTAGAGACGCGCAAACAATGGGAATTAAATGTTAGTCCAGTCAGTAGTAATGAGTTGCCAACGCTTGAACAGTTTAGACAGTTCCTCGAAACTCGTTACCGTGCATTAGAATTTATAGAGCCAAAAAGGGCATCGGTTCAACAGGTCAAATATATTAATGACTCTCATAGCTACCATCGCTCGAAGGCAATGGTCGCCACAAGTTCATCGAACGTGCAATGTGAATACTGCTCCGAATCACACAAACTTAGCTTTTGCAAAAAATTCGCGAAGTTGCCTATCGATAATAGACGAGAATACGTCCTAAAAAATCGTATTTGCTTTAATTGTTTAGGTAGTAATCACACGGTGCGTAATTGTAAAAAGGTCACCACTTGTAAATTATGTCAAAAACGGCATCATTCCTTGTTACATCTCATTCGTGAATCTGAGGACAAAGTGCAAACGAATTTGGCAACACCAACTATCGATAATACCAATAAAATTGCTGGTTCTAGTCCGATAGTTTCGTGTTTGTCTACAGGAAGACTCCCTAAGCCGCGACAGGTTTTATTAGCCACCGCCCTAATAAAAGCCGAGTCAAAAACAGGTCAATATCAGCTAATTCGTGCGTTAATCGACCAAGGCTCCCAAGCTTGTTTCGTGACTGAAGCTACCGTACAATTACTTAATTTAAAAAAAATCCCTATTCAAGGATGCGTTTCTGGATTAGGAGACAATAGTGCAACCATCGCAAAGCATTTAGTACATTTAACTATACGTTCACGAGTAAATCCTAACTTTGAACTTAAAGTACAAGCGTACGTGCTGCGTAAAATAACGTCATACTTACCTGAACGTGTTATTGATACCCCTTTGGATTGGGTGGGTGTTGGAGATCTACATCTTGCCGATCCAGCATTCAATACACCCAACAAAATTGATATTTTGTTAGGTGCAGATGTTTATGGCTGTATCATTACTGAAGGCATTAAGAAGAGTCCGTCAGGTACCCTCATCGCCCAGAACACTACGCTCGGTTGGGTTCTGTCTGGTGCAGTTCAAGCGGAAGATAGTTATAGGTCAAATATAAAGGTAATGCACCTCCATGTCAATGAAGATAATATGCTAAGAAAGTCCTGGGAAATAGAAGAGCAAATTACTTCCAAAAAAATACTTTCGCTGGAAGAGCAGAAATGCGAAGAGTTTTATAGTAAAACAACCAGAAGGGATAGTACCGGGAGATATATAGTGAGGTTACCTTTCCGCGATGAGAACCCCCCGCAAAAGTCTAGCAATTCACGGTCCATAGCTGAAAAAAGATACATATCATTAGAAAGGAGATTGGGCAATGATTTAGATCTAAAGAAAAAATATTCACAAGTAATACATGAATACTTACAGCTAGGTCACATGAGAGTAGTACCGAAGGATCAGATGTACAATGAGGAGGCTATCTACTTGCCTCATCACGCCGTAATACGAGAGGACAAGTCGACAACAAAGGTTCGTGTAGTTTTTAACGTATCGGAGAAAAACTGTCACGGCGTCTCGCTAAACGACACGTTAATGGTTGGACCTACGCTGCGGGCTGACTTGCGACACACGGTACTGAGATGGAGAGTTAACTCGATAGCCCTTGTAGCGGATGTGATCAAAATGTATCGCCAAGTCAGAATTGCTGAGCAGGATGTGAAGTATCAGCGCATACTTTGGCGAGATAGCCCTGAAAAAGAGATTAGGGAGTGCGAGTTAAAGACAGTAACGTTTGGCACTGCTTCTGCTCCCCATCAAGCCGTTAGAACTTTGCATCGAATTGCCTTTGTTGAAGGCAAGCACTACCCACTAGCTACAAATAAGGTACTTCATAGTTTTTATATGGATGATTTGATGACCGGTTGTGAAAGCGTTGAGGAAGGTTTGGAAATATTCAAACAAATGAAAGGTTTGTTAGCGAAAGGCTGTTTTGAGTTACAGAAGTGGAATAGCAATAATTTAGAGCTAGTAGAACATATAAATACAATAGAACAAAGAGAAATTAAAGAACAAACACACAAACAACAAACACATAAAGAAAATCAGAACAAAGTACAACTATACATAGCGACTAATACACATCATAAGAGATCAATGGAAATTAAGTACAACGAACAGAGAGTAATTGAAATAAAATTAGATAGTACGATTAAAATATTAGGACTTACCTGGGACCGGATTGAAGACTCGTTCCAATATGTGGTTCAGTTGCCACCCTTGACTAGCGCACCTCTAACAAAAAGAGCCATAATATCAGATATTGCTCGACTGTTTGATCCATTAGGTTGGTTAGCACCGAGTGTAGTGATGGCAAAGATTTTAATCCAGAAGTTATGGCTTGCAGGTGTTGGATGGGATGAGGAAATTACCACTCTACTTAGCCAGATAGAAGCGTGTCTAAACTCGCGACCCATGAGCGTTATTCATGTATCCGATCCTGGTGAACCTTTGCCCTTAACCCCTGGACACTTTTTAATAGGAGAGCCGCTGGTTAATGTACCAGATGATCGCGACGATACGTTAAGTGCCAGTCAGTTGACTCGTTGGCAATTCATACAACGAATGCTACTATCGTTTTGGAAACGTTGGTCCAGCGAATACTTGTCTACCCTGATGAATCGGTATAAATGGTCTGTCCAAGTTCCAGAACCCAAAATTGGAGACATAGTTTTAATAAAGGAGGACCATTTACCACCCAGTCGTTGGTTGTTGGGTCGCGTATTGCAAAAGCATCCCGGTGATGACGGTGTCACTCGCGTGGTCACGATACGTACCAAGTCTTCTGTTATAAAAAGGCCAACCTCAAAACTGTGTATCCTGCCAGTAGCAGAATAAAATTGTTTGGTTGTGTAAAATTTGTTTGTTTTTCGAATGCTTTTACTTCTGTCGAGTTAAACTTTTATTGAGTTCAAGATATATTGTTTCTTGACACCAAAATGAAACATAAGTGTTTAACTGTTTGTTTACATTGTCAAGTTTATTTTTGTTTAAGATTAGGTTGTTACGTGTAGAGTTAAACTTACATTTGTTATTAATTTAAAGTGTTAGATCAAATTATTGTTTTAGTTATTGTAATTATTATTATAGCTGGTTACAACGTACAACCTTACGATTCATTTATGAAGGACGTTCCTTCAGTAACGTCCTTGGTGGGCGGTATGTTTAGGAGTTATATTGACTATGTTCAAAAAGTTTAGTTTTTGCAATACTAGATGGCGTGGTCGTCCAAAATAGATTACGCTATGGTTGCGTTGTCACCTGCTTAATAAGATCAAAAATATTGTGTTTGTATACGACGAGGATAAGACATGGCGGTTTAACCCACCAGTTCAATAAACGTCTATCCATCCAGCAGTCCATTAGCCGGTAGTTTTTTTTAGTACAACCTACCCCTAGTTCAAGGCTACTGGCTAAACTAACATACCATTTATGGTTTTATTTTATACTAATCAAGAATTACCTGTAAACATGTACCTTGAAAACATACGCTAGTAGGTATTGTGTTAGTGTTGTCCAGCCATGTCAAGAATTTCTAGAAATCAGATTTTCGCTATTTCCACGTTTTTGGTCGTGAAGAATCTCTCAAACAGTACAAAGCTTTCACAAATTAATACGCGAAGAAGTTAAAGACGTTAACTCCAAGTTAATAAATGGTTTTTAACGTTCACCCCAAAATTATTCTCATTACGTTACTGAAATTTCTTTTGTGAACGCAAAAAGACGCAACAAAGATAATTATTAATGTGCCTTATTTCGTTCGGTATTTCTTTAGTTTTTTTTTCCGTTTTTATCAAGTCACGTTAGTCTTGTTCTTAACCATCACACGTGCAGATGGAGACAATCAGGAGTAATTAATTACATTTGACGTTTAAGTTAAAATTAAAGTTTATTAATGCTGCATTTTGTTTCAACAAAAAACTATGAAAATTAACATTTGACTGACTAATTTTGACAATCCTGTATCAGAAGCCGAACTATTGACTATTTTGACAATGCTGTATGGGTTGTCAAACAAATAAATAAATCATTTGAGAAAATCTAAACTTGCTATTTCAAATACGACCAAGTACGGCAAGGGAAGGCATTATGTAATTAATATTCATGGAGCTTATTTTTACGTTAAATTATTATTATATTACAGAATTATGTAATTACATTATCACGATAACGAGTGTTGTCGTAAATTCTATTGTGAGGTAACGAGTAACTCGAGCCATTAACTGCCAAGTAGTAAGTAGGCTTTATATATATTTTTTAACGTTAAATACTGGACTTATTTGAATGAAATACCAATTGAGCTTTTGTGTCACGCGAAGTTAATGATGTCAAATGATTTAATGTAATTTTAATGAGAGTTACGAACGCATCGACAGTTTTTTAAAGGTTCAACATTTACAATTACGGTTTCGTTTAATTGATGATTAACAATTACGCAATAGTTAAGTTTTGGTTTTTGTTAGAATTTGTGGTAAGACTTTATGGTCTATACAAATCTATAATAAAAGAAAATGTATCAAAAAATTCCTAAATTTACAAAGAATTTCATGATTATAATTATAATATATTGCTTTATTGTTTTTGATACTAATTTTTTTAATGGGATAGGAGGGCAAACGAGCAGGCGTGTCATCTGATGGCAAGCAACCATCGCCGCCCATGGACACCAGCAACACATATATTGTTACTGTTGCGCTGCCGACCTTTAGGGGATAAGGGAAAGGAAAGGATGGGGAAAGGGGGTGGGCCTCCGGGTACCTCTCTCACCGAACGAAACGCGGCATGAGCCACTTTACGTCGATCTTCCGAGAGGTCGTGGTATTTCACCGGTCGATACCGTTGAAAATAAGGAGTGACGGATATTGACTGGTGTGATCCCACAACTTTTCACTCAGAAGCGGGGAGCTCGACCTTTGGACGACGGAGACTGTACTATTTCTTAAATTTCTTCCAAAGGCAAAAACATAACACATAACTTACATAACTTCACGTCTTTTTGTAATGTTTACGCCCTAAATGGATTAGATGGCGAACCTTTGGCGATTGGCATTTGCCATTTGGCCATTGTCAAGTCATCGATATTTATCACACATATCTTTCGAAATTATTTAATTACAAAGTCATTGATGTGTGCCAGGATTCGAACCCGCAACCTCTGGATTCAGTAACAGTGTGCTCGACTACTGGACCACCGAGACTATTGCTACATCCAAAATATTTATTTGCGGTAAACTTTCCAATAGCATGTGCCTTTATAGATTACTACAGAGAAGCATTTTACTGGAGTGTGCGAGAAGGAAAGTTATATTAAGCGTTAACATCATGTAAAGTGTTAAAGCCTGGATAAATTTTAGGCTTCGTCGTGTTTCAGTTATGTAAATTTATCTTCATAAGTTTTTTATTTGTTCGTTCCTTCACATGATGGTCATGACTACTCTTTAGGCGAATTTTTCTTTGGCGAATATACAGACATGCTAAACTGCTATTTTCTTAAATTTTTAAAATTATAACACCCATCACAATTCACAAAAAGGTTGCCTCACACAAAACAAAAACGTCCGCACGAATCATGTTCACCGCTGTGACAGTTCACGTTACGTCACATTTCACATCTAACCTCTTTTTGCTTTGTTATCTCTGTCTATCTCACTCTCTCTCTATGGCACATCTCTGTCTGACACAGCACTTCTACCGTGCATGTTCAAAATATACCACCCCCGCACAAACCCACCCAAATTAAGCAAGTTTATAGTTCAATTTAAAATTTTGATATGAACTACGTAACACGTCCAAAGTTCCCGTGTTTATGTAATTCATTGTTTTGTAATGTGTGTTCAGGGCTTAGATATGTTCCTGTTGGGTTTTATTTAATAAATATGTGTTTAGATGAGATATTGGGCAGTTTACAACTATAATATAGAGGTCCTAGGTATAGAGAAAGGTCTTTGTAATGGATTGAGATATAATTTCAAGATGTTAATATGTATCAAGCTAAATTTTAAGTCTTAATCCTCAAATGATTGTTGATTAAGTTGGGATAAGTAGATACCGAGCTACAAATTGGTTGTGAGAATTAATTGCCTCAGTAGATTTAAGATAAGAAATATCTTGTGCTATTTTATTTAAAGGCACAGTACAAACAATTTAATCAAGATATTATATGTCCTTAGTTAGAGAGGAGGGATGTTTTTACAGTGCGTAAGAGGAAACTCAAACAAATCGACAAATACGCGGCCCGGTATCGATAATATGTAGGCTGAAACGCTCGTTCAATGTTGGGTTAGGTTAGCATACTTCGGCAAAAAGTTATTACTGTACCCAACGGTACCCAAAGTGAGTTTGCTCAAGTCCTTTAACGATATGGGCTCTCGCCGGCGGAGGATTTGCGGATAATTACGCGCTTCTTATTAAGCTGTCTGCAAATACTTTTTTGGATGGGGTAATTTTGTTCCCCGCCCGCGTTTATGGGTTAACATTTATTTTTTTCTCAGTTTGTATTAGATAGATCGGGTGGCGTGTTTTGACTGAGTTCGGAACATTCAACGTATATTAATTTTCATTTCAAAACATAGCTTTGTTGTGCGACTTCATGTTATTATTTCGTAACATACTCGTAAGTTAGACATATCCGTTATTTATGCCTGTTCGTAAATTTTTTGCAGCGAAGCTAGAAAAAACCTGACCTCATTCCACGGGACTTTGAAAGAATAATTGCTTTACTATTTAAAAATAGTAATTATTTCGTCAGGCAGTTATCTGGAACGAGAGCCCAAACCTTACTTACCACGTGGACGAAAAGACACCTGATGGTGAATATTAAAAATCTCCATGCTATCTTCGTCTCGCAACTGGTACAAAAGTTACATTATGCAAATTAAGATTTATACAGCTGAAGGGTGGAGAGTCTCTGTTATCTGCGGATATATAAAGACTAGGAGGAGAGAGAGTGAGAGAGATTACTTGTTTCTCATAAAACATCACGACTCAAATTACTTTGTGTTTTAGGATATTTTATCACCGGCGCGAGGAGGTCTTGTTAATATTTTTTATAAGTTCACGCCTTTTTCATTTGAGGGATTCTTTGTGTCTTTGAATGAAATATATGAATTGCGGTATAGCATACGAACTAAGATTTGTTGGGTTTGAAATTAGAGTAAACTGAGATAATATTGTTGTATAATTAATATTGTTATTGCAATATGACGGGCCTCGTGGCGCATTGGTAAAACTACCGGCTGCAGCAATGAGATCGGGGGTTCGATTCCCACCCGAGCACAAATATTTGTGACAAACCTGAATATTTGTATGGCGTCTGGGTGTTTTTCTATGTATTATAAGTATGTATTTACAAAAGAAAAGTATATATGTATTCATATCCGTTATCTAGTATCTATAACAAGCATTTAGTTGCTTAGCTTGGAACTAGAGGGCGCTGTGTGTACTGTGTCCAGGATATTATTATTTACTGGATAACGTAAAAATGCGCCCATAATTTTACTAACTAAATAAATATATAAAAGCAAAACTTATTATATAACAGTCTCGGTGGCCCAGTGGTCGAGCACACGGCTTCTGATCAGAGGTCCGGGTTCGATTCCTGACACTGGCTCACACCAATGACTTTTCGAAATTGTTTTCGGAAATTATGTGTGATAAGTATCGATGACTGAAAAACTTTGTGCTCGGTATGGCAATAGGTTCGCCTATTCCACCTATTATTATTTTCCCTATTATTATTATTCTCGCCACCTATTCCATTTGGGACGTAAACATAACGGTGAGACGAGGCTTAACAGCCGCTGCCTACACCTTCGGGTAACAAAAGGCTTGAAGTTATATAACATAACTTCATCGTTGTTATTATATCGTTACAAAACCTGGATTGAAAGGTTCCCGAGGTATTGGAAATAGAACTGGTTAGAATTCGCATGGTTCCTCAAAGGAACCTCCATCTTCGCAAAACCTTATTCTAATCTGTATTTATATCTGATCTCGTCTAGTTTTTATTCCTATGTATACTGCAAATCAGCGGACTTTAATTCTCAGCCACAATTTACAAAACAAAATGTATTTCTCTTTGTTTAGCTGATCAGAATCATAACATACATAACTTCACGCCTTTTTTACCCGAAGGTGTAGGCAGCGGCTGTTAAGCCTCGTCTCGCCGTTAGGTTTACGTCCCAAATGGAATAGGTGGCGAACCTATTGCCATACCGGGCACAAGGTTTTCAGTCATCGATATTTATCACACATAACTTCCGAAAACAATTTCGAAAAGTCATTGGTGTGAGCCAGTGTCAGTAATCGAACCCGGACCTCTGGATCAGAAGCCGTGTGCTCGACCACTGGGCCACTGAGACTATCAGTTTAGATTAATTAGTCGTAAGTATAACTATTAAACATCAATTATCTCGCTCAGTTTAAATTCATTACGATTACATACTTTCATTGATTATGAAAAAACATATATTAAAACTAGCTAACCCGGCGAACATTGTTCCGCATCAAAAGTAATAACTGCTGTCCCGCTATGTTAATACTGCAATATCTTCGAAAATATTCGTTTAAATTGCATGCTGTAAAAGGCCAGGATCATCTATATTACATGCACAATCTATTTAAGACACCTAATTGGACGAAAATTAATGCTGTAATGTTTAAAATCGCTTGGTAAATAGGCCATTATTTCTCGTAAAAAATAAAAAAATAAAAATGATCATTGTGGGTTATCCCTAAGAGATAGATATATGCCCTCGTGGACTTTTTTGTAGACCTTTTTAAGGTGTATAATAATGTAGTACATTGTTTTGATTTATCACTTACGGTTCAGGCAGCGTTTGGGATTAAAGTTCTAAATCTTGAAAATTATCACTTTTTTTTCTACACTATACATGAGTTATAGATCAAAACCACCCCATTGACACCCTCTAACTATTAAAAAACCCGCATCAAAATCTGTTGCGTAGTTTTGAAGATATGCGCATAAAGTGGACAGACAGCGGAAAGTGACTTTGTTTTATACTATGGAAAATTAAGGAAACGAAAAGGAATATTTATTTCTTAGATTTTCTCTAATCACATTCATAACATTGAAACAACTTTTAGGATTATATCGCGCTTATTTATAATTTATTTTCTATTTATTTCCCGACGTTTCGAACTCTTTACAGAGATCATTTTCATGAGTAATGAACAAAAAGATGGTAGTCGTTCAGAAGCTATTTTCATTGATACAGAGAGTACCCACTTTTTGGAAATAAAAATCAAAAAGTTGATGTTAAAAATATGATTTTTACTATTGGTAACCCACATCAGAACATGAAACAAAATTTAAATATTTAATTATAAAATATATTTACAAAACAAAAATTTTGTTTGTTTGTAAAGATCCTTTGTTATATGATTTAATAGGTAACAGTTGTTATTTTTAATTATTGGATAATTATCTTATTTTAAGTTAGTTGAATACACAGTATAACTATTATTAAATATTGAATGATTTTAAATTTAAAGGTAAGTATTTGTTAAAAAAGCTACCACTACACTACACTACTCCCTACACTTTTATCTTCTAATTACTCACATTTTATCCTTTCAAGCTCTCCGAAATGGGTACGCACTCGCCAATGTCTCCACTTCTTGAAAAGGCCCACGAAACGGCTTACCACCAGGTAGTGGTCCGTATTAAGAGTGGGGCCTCTGTAGGCTCTGGTATCCCTTAGTATTTCGGAGACGACTATCTACCAAAATCAAATCAATCATACTCTTTTGTGCATTCCGTTTCCACGTATACGTGTGAATATCTTTATGACCGAATAATGTGTTAGACACAAGGAGGTTCCGTTCCAGGCATACGGCTTACCAGCATCATTCACTCTCTTGTCACCATTCGGACCAAGGACAGCCTCCAGGCCATCTCTCTTGGTTCCGAACCATCCATTAAGATCGCCATTTCCCTCAACCAAATTCAGAATATCCCTAACAGTTTCCCAAAAATCCTCGAGTTCCCGGGGATCGGTGGAGCTGACGGGAGCATAAGCTGCGACCAGGAAGACTCGCGATCCCCAGTTTTATTCGAACCCAAAGATGTCTCGGGCCTACCAACTCATAATCTTTCACTCCGGAAGCAAAGCGGGAGGAGAGAACGACTCCAACACCCCCACTGGCACGGACGTCCGGGTCCATTCCGGACCATAGGGCTACCATGCCACCGGGGAGGTCCTCGGTCTCACTCCCCTTCCGATTTGTCTCCGTCAAACATAAGGCATCGAGGCATCTTTTATTTATTACATCCATCATCTCATTCATCTTTTTTGTCATACTTCCTCTTACATTCCACGTGCCTATACGGCACCCTCCACTCCTCGTCCCGCCAGATTTGGCGCTGCGTGAAGAGTGGCGGCCCCCTTCGCCGCATGCGCATGCAGTCGCACCTACGGGGCCTAATCTGTGCCCGTCGCTTACGGGGCACGCCCTAGCTGCCCGTCCGGCTGTGTTTGTTTCGGTCAAGATTGCGTCCCACTGGGACGGCAGGGGTCGCGACGTGCACGTTCTTGACATGACCCCCATTTTGATTGTATACTGCACTATTCAAAATTCTACATTATTTTGGTTTCTGATGTGGGTCTGACCTGCAAATTATACTAATGGTAGGTATCTCGCTGTCTTGAGCTGTTTGATTGTGGGCTAGGTTTGATGAGACTTAGGTTTCAGCTAGGTGATAGTTTCCAGCCATCTTCACTATTGAAACTTTTTGGATGTTTTTTGATTTCAATAGCCTCGCATATCATCCTGGGACGATAATGTTGTTCTTTGGCGAGGATTTGTGGTTTGGCAAACCTGATGTAATGTTTTGGGCCCTCCCTACAGTGTCCACAAACAACAGACTTCAAACGTGGGGAAATAAATAGAAAATAATTTCTAAATGAACGCGATATAATCCATAACAAGTTGTTTCAATGTTACGAAAAGGAATATATCAGTCAAATGTATATATGGTAGTCAGAGTAGGGCAATTGCCCTGCTTATATGTCAATTTTTATTTTTACGTATATGTCGTTCACGAGTTAGTCGTGTGAGTTAATTATACATCAGTTAGAAGGGTGTTGTCACCTCGTGATTCCGATTTGGGGGGTGTTACAAATATGTTGAATAATTTATTTTGTAAACTGTGTGTAGGGGATGGGAGCGGTGTGGTGGGTAGTTTCACTAATGTAATGTGAGTTACGTGCTTATTACACGTTGACAGGTGACATCCTTAGCCTATGAAATTTGAGTTAGATTTTGTTTATGCCGATTGTTGCTAGCCGGCGAGTTTATTATTAGTAGTTAGTTTAGTTGAGTAAGTGTCTAGTAAGTAATAATCTTTTTTTATTCAAATTTCAATGTAGAAATAATTAGTTTGTAGTAATAATGCTCTGCGGTGGATGTTGTTCGTGTCTAATTCCTTCTAAAACTGTTTTTTTATAATGTCGCGCATTTTTCAAACTCGAAAATTTGCAAACTCAAGTTGTACCGCTAAAGTGCACCGTGTTATTGACTATTTATCCTCAGTCAGAGATGAAACCTTCAAGCTAAGCTTTGAAGAAGGTACAAATTACCTAGTAGGACTCTGTGTTCGAAAATGCTGAGTTGGAGATGATATTAAACATATTTAATGTTTCGTATCATCTAAGATATATTAATCGTCATGTGAGTTCAGGCTGTTATTTATTGATAAAACCAAGTTTCAAATTAACAATACAACTAAAACTATTATTCTAACACTTGAATTTACCAAGTTTCCTTAGATTTAATCAATTAAAACTTAATACAACTTTGTTCTGTTTACGTAGCCGGCCTTTGGTTTCTAGTGAGAACCTTATAATTAAAATATTGTACCTACATAGAATTTCAAACTAGTTTTTATTGAAATCTTCATGATTAGCATAGATATTAAGTCTGTGGTCATGAAGTTTGATAACCAGTGGAGATTAAGCCTTTCACAGTTTTATTTTTTGATATTTCAAATAACAATTAAATTGCCTTATTAATATATTCACCTAGGATCAAATTAGAAGATTAACTGCTCCAGAAGTTCCACTTCCATATGAGCTGATGTTTGAATCGGAAGTACGATACGAAATTGATAAATCGCTTTTGCACTTGCACTATAGGACGTATGGGTCTGAAGGTCGAGACTGTAGCTGCCGCAGCTTTTTTCTCTTTTTTATTCATTTCAAACTGAGTATACATAACTGAGAACATAAATCTAATAGATGTTCACCCGAACGATATTTAGTTTTGATGTGGAATCGCTTTTATGATTGTCCTCGACGAGTTAATCTCGACATCTCCATCTATGATTCCGATCGTGACGCATCTTGGATGTCCCATCATACAACCACCAACGCCGGCGACTCACCCTTGTTATAAAAAAAAGAAGCTTATCGCGAATCCACCCGCTATAGTTACTGAACAAAATTGGATCCGATAAAAAAGTTTCTGCCATTTTTTTGTGACTCGTAAAAAGATATCGCGTTTGCTTCGGGCGAATGTCATTGAAATTTCAACAAGGATATGAGAAGATTGTTGTGTCGTCCCAAGGGTGCCTTGCAATACGATATATTTATAGTATTATAGTATGGTTTGCTAAACTAATTCCTATGGGACAACGTGTCACATGGCGCCTGGAATCCGAAGAATATCGGCACATATTTGAAATCACCAGTAACTAGAATTGACAGTGCTCCTGTTCTATCACGACACCTCCTAGGTAACTTACTGGTTTCTGAGGTACTCTGTCAGGTTATGGCTTGATTTTAGTATTTTAAACCGTTATGTATTTGTCATATAATATCTATTTTCAAATTTCGCACATCTATGATCTGCCTTATTTATTATTATTAAATCACTTGACTTTATAATAATATTGGTCATTGGTTCCTTCGGACAAGACCTAGTTCTCACATCTTACTCGCTTCCTTGATTTTCGTTACTTTTTTCATGCCTAATTTAATTCTAATCAACATTATTCTCTCATTAACCTTTTTAGCTACAAATAACTTCTGTTAGTAAGTTAAAACATGTACAACAATGTCTTTCGAAATGCTGACCATCTTCTTCCATTGGCATTATAGACAATTCATTATTCCTAGTCCTCTATTTTATGTTGTGCCCACCCTCATTTACACTCTTGTATCAATTTGGAACTTTGTCTCAGTAGATTTAAATCACTACGCTATCAATACTATCGCTGATATATATACACATAATCCACGCACCAAATGCCAGCATAAATAATAATCACATTATTTTATTGCCTATAATTTTAGCAAAGTATCCAAGAGACCGCAGAGGTCGTCTCGAAAAAAAAAACATGGTCGCTAAAATTATCTCGATCTGTGCGTATTTCCTGTGGGTGAATGACATCGAGTAACATTAATACTTGTATAAAAATCATTCTAAGACGTAATATTACGAGACTTTACATTTCTGGCGAGACGAATCGCGAGAATATGTATGCGGGAAAGAAAAAAAACAGGCTCTCTGGTCGTCGCCGACTTGTTTTGTCTATTACCATACTGTTATGTTAAGATTTGTATGATATGCTATGATATATACACTATTAAATTTAATGTATCTAGTACTGTAACATCATATAATTCAGTAAATACATTTGAAAGTATTTTCTATCATACATTTTATATAGTGAGATCACGCGTACAGATTAAATTTACAATACAAAAAATGTAAGTAATGTTTGGAATAATATTATATTCCACTACCTTTTTGAGAAGGTTTTATTTTTGGTTGCACATCTGAGGTCATTGGCACTTAAGGTTTATTGGGCCGCTGGTTGATACTTGCATTGCTTATAAAATGCTTTGTCTTTTTGTGACGCCAAAAGCCAAGAATATCTTGATTGATTAGAACAATACTTGAGAACACAACAAAAATCTGTCACAAAACTACCTAATGCATAATAAAACTACTACAGATCATGAAGGCTACGTTAAAACTTTATGAGCAATTGTGTGCAGATGTAGTTTCCTATCGTAAACCCTGATCGCACTTCCTTGAGTATTGATATTTCGCAATAGTTTACGATACATGATGTTGGGTGTTTAGTCATAAACAATGTTGCCGTTTAATTAAGGAATTTTGGGGTTGCCATTAAAAACTTATATGCTGTTGTAAATTCCTGAACATTATGACTTACAAATATCTCTCTAGATACTAAGACATATTGTTGGTGTCATGTAAAACGAAACACAAGTTGTAATTTGCTAATGGAGATACGAGAAGACGCATAAGTTACGGAAATTTGCAATTCGAAAGAAGTTCCCGACCTCTTTTATTTCATAAGTAATATTGCTGCAATCGTGACGTGGCAAACGTTCGCTTCCAGGGTTGTCACGTTACAACTATTTTATTCTTGTTATTTTACATATGAGAAAAGTGCATAATGTGACGTATTAACACAGGATTCTGCAATTCAATTGTCACGAGACGGAAAATAAGAAAATAACGCAACTACTAATGCCATTCTTCTCGTAGTAAATAACTAATTTACCTCGGAAGGTTACATAGAAGCTTCTACCCTATTATGCTGCTATCAAAGAGAGTAGAGCAGTATAGTTTAACATACACATGTCAGTCAAAGGGCCAAACTTTAATTATAACAAAGGGTCAGCTGGTTTGTTATTTTATTTCTGTCTGTTATTTTTATTGCTTTTATTTCTTTGTGTTTCACGTTTCATACGCACACTAAAATAATTTTGTAAACTTTTAATTGATCTTTGTAAACTCAAGTAAAGAATGTGGTGAGCTTATTATATTCTATTTAGCTAAAAGTTGCTAATAATCTTAAAATATCTGTCTAAGATACTTTCGAAAAATTGTTGGGTTTCGAGTAGTTTGAACCTTGGGCGATCTAAACAGAAGTCCATCTGCTATGTGAATGTGCTACCAAGCGTACTAGCTATGTATGTTAGGAAAATGTGTGGTGTACCAGCCCTATTTTCTTTTCCCGTTGACGGTGAAGTCTGTCTGTCGCTTGTCCCTCCCAAGGGACTGCACTGGCGTGTAACTTTATATATTTCGATATTCTGTTATCTTAATTTCACAAAAGCCTTACCATATTACTATTTATGGACTGTTTATTGTTAGACAGATCCGACAGCTTTGTATATTGTATAGACGTTACTAACTTTCTAGTAACTTCAAGCCAATTTCAATACAATTCTTCGAGTTTTCCGAGTTCATTCAATTGAATTAGGCCAATAGCTTCGTTTTAAAGCTACGCTTGCTATGGTTAAGTCTACATGTGAGTAGGTCATTATCAATATTGAAAAGAATAAAAAAGGCCTGAAAAGAATTTGTTTTAATTGTATATACGCTATTCGCATAGGTTTAAGAAATATTAATTATATTTTTAAGTACTCATAATAACTTTACCTCCTCTAAAAGGTGATGCTTTTTAGCAATATTTATTTGGGTTTGTTTTCTCATATCGAATACCTATGCAGCATACATGAAGTTAATCAGTATATTAGCTACTTTTATATTATATTTGTAATAAATTCATGTCCAAATCCAAAAATTAAAAGACATTTTTAAATATCTTTTTTTTAACTTCCCCAATTTTAGTTATTTATTGACCTCACCTTGGTCATAAGATCCGTTTCATTCATGTAGCGGCAATACGTAGTGGTAGTATAAAGACACCGTATTTTTTTATTGTGCAATTTAAATTTAATATTTAGAGATCCTTGTGCAAAAGTGTCGTCTACACCGCGCCGTTGCGAGAGAATTTTGTTGCGAATTTTCGTTATCATTTGCAGTATAGTCTAATTATCTGCCCGAATACCTCCTCTCACGAGTGTCCTTGACGTGTTCTATTAAAAAAGTAGCTTCAAGCCAATTTAGTCTGTTGGTATTGTCCGCGGAGGGTCTAAAATTAGATTTCACGAACAACTCGTATATTATTTAATGAATAAAAAATAAATTAGTTGTAAGGGAATCTCGGGTAAGTCACTTGTAAAATGTTGAAAATTGTAAGAAAATGTATGGAAATAACCGTAGACTTATTTGATAAATATTTACTAAAGAGATAAGATATTTTGTCAGTTGTTTTGTAATGTTGAAATAAGTATAAAAACCGAAAAAAAAAACAAAATAATGTATCTTTATGATATCAGCATTCATTATTATAGATTACTTTATCTGACCCTACTGCAGGGTCGGCTATAGTGGACTGGTATTCAACGACTCTTTAACATAAGATCATAAATCCTTCAAAAGCTTATTCTAAAAATGGATATAGTTAATTTTCGGGTTTTCCACTTTGTGTTACACACATTCTTCGTTCCACGGTTTCTTTATGGATTACTATTCAACCCTCCGTGTATTGTGTGCGGCCACGTGCCCCGAAGTTGTACGCGAATGGGTTAACAATTATGATAATGAAAAGCGCACCGGACTTACACACCCCCGCCACTCACCATGATCCCCTCCTTCCCACCAGACGATTTGTGAAGCGTTATCATTCTAACGACTTAAACAACTTTTACATCATAACCGTTACGAGTCAAATTGTTTTAGGTGAAACATTCATTTAGAATCAGGAGTTGTTTTCTGTTTGGTTTAAAAAAAAATCGGTGTATTTCAGAGTCTATTTACAGTATTGCTATGTACATTTACCGATATTCGTACTCGGGCCCTTTTAGTAGCAAACAGAAGTGCTGCACGACTGAGCGAATCCATACTAACAGACTGGTTTCGGCTCTGTTCAGTTGGGTCCCATAAATTCTTATCTAGAACTAAAAGTACTAAAACCTATAACTCAATCGATCCTGAGTTATTTACTATAAAGCAGCTTTATGTTGTTGTTTTGGAACTAACACTACACCAACATACGCCATAACTTATTAATCAGATAAGAAAATATTCGTGACAAAATGTAACAAACACCAAATATAATTCCCCGAGGATGTCGTTTCCGCATACTGAACAGCGACCCTTGGCAATTCGTTTAAAATATTTAACTATATATTTACATACGTAACTATACCTTTACACTTTTACATACTTTAGTACATGTATATAGAAGTGGTCTTTTACTAAGAGGAGTTCTCTTACAACAGTGGTAGTGCCACGCAGTTTGCTGCATGAATGGGCTGGGTCGACCGGTGAAATACGAACTCTCAGTATATCGACGTAAAGCGGCTCATGCCAAGTGTCGCTCGGTGAGAAAATACCCCATGACCAACCCGTCACCCCACCCATACCACTTTCGACCCGTATCCTAACCTATTTTAAAAATAGGCAACGCGACTGTAACTCTATCTGTTTTGCAAGTGTCCATGGGCGGCGACAGGTGACACACCTGCTGGTTTTCCCTCCTATCCCAAAAAAGATTGGTATAGCGTCTCCAATTATGGATTAATTATAAGTTAAGAACCAACGATGTATGTTTTAATAAACAGTTGCATGTAGGATGCGTGTCGGAATTGTTTACTAAGAGATTACTTTAACGTTTAATAGATGGCGCTTTATCATGACATAGCAGGCTTTATTGATTCATATCCGGCTATATATAATATTAATATGACATTGGCGTAGGTATTAATATTGCAACTTGTCAATACCATGTAGACAATGTATCGTGAATAAGTGCATTGTGTTAATAACTTAGAGACGATTATTTCTCTACGAAATTTTTCACCCGACGGTGTAGGCAGCCGCTGTTAAGCATCGACTCGTCGTTATGTTTATATCCCAAATGGAATAAGTGGCGAACCTATTGCCTAACACCGCGCACAAAGTTGTCAGTCATCGATTATTTATCACACATAATTTCGGAAAAGAATTTTCGAAAAGTCATTGGTGTGAGTCAGGATTCGAACTCGCTAGCCTTTGGTGTCGAAGTGGGGTGCTCGACCACTGGACCACCGAAACCTTTTTAAAATATTTGTTAGTGTCAATTTTTTAAAGTTTTGGGTAAAAGCTTTCGTTTAAAGCTTTTAAGAAAAAAATACTAGTTTTATTAAAGTAATGTATATAATTGTTTCAGGTAATTTGAAAATGGCTGCCTGGTGCCTGGTGCCTGGTATGAACCTGAATGTAACGTACATATGCTAATCATTTACAACGTAAACACTTGTATTGTTTCGCTCCTGTTTGCTTTGTCTGTGAACATTGTTTATTTACAATGACGACAAATCTATCAATTATACTATACTTAGGTACTTACTGTGTGAATATTTACTAAAACATTAGCAATACAAATTGAACAGAAATCACCATTTATTTGTCTTAAATCATATAATTCTCAGTAATTCACGAATTTTAAATATTTTTCTATTTGCAAGGCAATTTGCTTTCTATATAGAAAATGTCTTGCTGTTGGTAAGTTTGTAATGGTTCAAACCCTCCCGACTTCTGACTGAGGGGTCCGAGTTCAACGACACCAATCATGTGTTGCCAATATTTTCAGAAATCATGTGTTAAAAAAATCATTTTAAAATTGTGTGTAAAAATAGGCTATATTTTAGAATCAAATATATCATTAAGGCATAATTACCATGGCCTACACCTTCGGGTCATTAGGGCGTTAAGATAAAAAGAAACAATTACACTGGTTTCGCAAAGATTTTCCAGATAATTATAAAAACCCCGAGGGAATAATTGGTAATAATTTGTCAGCTGCTTAATTAATTCAATTATATACAAAAACCACCACCAGGAGGGACCACCAGCAATTATCATAATAAGTTAAGGAAAAAAGATTTGATGACACAAAAAAATATATATAGAGAGAGAGATGGAACTCCCGAAAACCATTACGGTCTCCCTTTTAACAATATTACTGTTAGAAAGGGCATAGTAGTTGTAAGGTTAGTAACGGTGCTGAGGTCAGTGGGTTCGACCACCACGCTAGGTAATAAATACTGGTGTTTGTATGACACCTGATTGTGCGTATGTACTTTTGTAAGGGCAATTACTTGAGCAGTCAGTCACTTCAGCAATATTGCAAAAATGTCTGCAAACACCTTAACGTATAATAGTAAACTAAATAAACTTTTAAATATTATAATTCATCAGTTTCTTATTTAAATAAGACGTTTGCAAAATATATTTGAACTAGAAATACAATATTTTTCATCTAAATCTTTCATCTTGTTTTCAAATCGTATGTGCGTTTCACACAATTGAGTTATTTACTAGTTGAGAATGGCGTCTTATCTCGAACAAACATCTGTATCCGACACAATCTAAATGTGATTTATCCTTACATAACTTATTTTATGTCACTGTTGGGTATTTCGCTACAAATGTCCGAGTTTCTGTTGGAAACTTTCCCAAGGTACAATTATTTTGTCCCTTCCAGTTCCTGCTAATATGTAGGGAATGTGTCAAATTGCTTACGCAGCTCGCTCTCTCTCTGTCTAGGAAATTGTCTCCGGAGTTATCTGAACTAACTGTAATTGAAAAGTTACGATCAAACGCAATTTTGTATTATTTGCTTACAGTTTTTTCTAATAATCGGGCCCAAATATATTACTTTAAATTAGTTTGCAGTTGATTTAATTAAAACCATGGGAAATATATTTTATGCATTACACGTAGTATAATTTTAGTTCGAAATGAATTTTGATTTTTTTTTAGTAACATACATACATACATAACTTCACGCCAAATCCCTTGCGGGGTAGGCAGAGAGAACAGAAATTAACAAAAACTTTTTGCTTGAAAACAGAAGAGGTTTTGTTAAATATTGACAGTTTTAAAAAACTTTTATTACTTTTTAAGATCTCCTACTGTTGTAATTGATTGGACTTATCGATAACGAGGTGAACGGTAAAGTGGATAAGACTGATGAAATCCCAATGTATCCCATAGTTTTAAATGAATATTGTGACATTTGATTATAATTGAATGAATTAATGAAGCCTTTATTCTCTGACCAAATTAAATAAATTTACAGAAAAACAATTGAATTAAACAACAGCGTATTTTCAGCAATCAGTTTGTTGGTCAGGTTGTCTTATGACATAAACCTCCCCTAGTTTCTTCCACTTGTCTCTATCTTGGGTTAATCTTCTCCAACCTTTTGGCAAGTCATCTTTCCACCGTTTTATTTGTCGTCCTTTCTGTCGAACTCCATTTCTAGGATACCACTCTATTATATCTTTTGCCCATTTTGTTCCATTAGCTCGCATCACATGTCCAGTCCAACTCCATTTCAGTTTTTTATTTCTATTAATTTATCTCTGACGCCTGTTTTTTCTCTTATTTTTGAAGTGGTCCACTTGTCGCGAAGCGTTATGTTTAGCATGCTACGTTCCATGTTGTGTTGACAAACTCTCAGTTTTTGGTAGTTTTTAATTGTAACAGGCCAGGTTTCTCATCCATAAGTGAGACATGGAAGAATACAAGTGTTAAATAATTTGCTTCTGACTGACATTGGTATTTTTTTGACTATTTCCTTTAAGGACCAGTATCGTTTCCATGTATTACCTATTCTTCTATCATTATAATTATAAGAAATTAAAAGAATTGCCACATTATACGACAGCGTCTTTAAAACTTCCAAAAAAATATTTATGACAGAGACGAGACACCTCAAACTGGTTTTGTGTACGTGGTGGTGGAACCACGTGGTGTCGTACCACGGTGGCGGGGTGAGTGGCCGATGTATGGCACCCACCGTTAGGAGCGGATTAGGTAAGCATCGAGAGCACGTGACTGGCGCTTAGCGATATTGCAAACATGTTAAGTACTTCGCCAGCGAGCGACGGAGGCTTATACCGGCAACTGTTACGTACAGGTCCAAGTTCAAATCCAAACAACATTATGTATATGTACTTAATTGATAAGCTTAGTTGTATCACTTGGCACGCTATATAGATTTTAGTTTCATAGAGATCTTGACTCATTTCTTTTTCAAAATTATGATATTTTTTCATCAGTTGTTTGCAGGTCCTATTTTGAGTATTTTTGTTGTACCGGTATTCTCAAAACTCAGGTAACTGTAGATGGAGTGTTCTCCGTGTGTCTCTATCTGGCGCCTCCGCTCCCCCTCGAGAGGATTATGGGGGATAACATCAGTATCTTGGATTATCCACTGGTCGTGTGTACGCTACTTTGTAATAGTAATTACTATGGCTTTACTGCGTTCTTCGCTTTAACAGAGTGTTCGCGGAGCTACTTAAATATTCCATCTTAGCTTAGGGCGCTTACACACCAGCTTAATTGCATATCAGCATAACGCTTCTTCAATTCTGATGTTTCTGGGGAAATTTTTGAGGAATATAACTGACTGCCTTTAGATGACAGAGTTATTTTTTATTTATATGATATGATTCTAGAATTCATCGATGAGAAATTAATCATAATTTCAGCCAGTCTAAATGATGACTATCAAGCAATAGCAAAAACTTTTCAAACCGATCTGGTACTTTAAGCTTTTGCTCTTGTTGTTGATTTAACACTGCTCCAGTTGGACAAACTTTAGCAAACTATTTGAAATTTGTCTTTTAAAATTTTTCAGTACCTGCGTGTCAATTTCGCCAAGTAAACCCGTGATGAATCATCAAATTCCTTCACCCTACTCGCAGAAACTCGCTAATCAATTAACACATCGTTTTCACGTCTTGAGTGAAGCCGTATAAAGCGCTAATACCAAATTACACCGAAAATACCTGTTTATTCATAAAAAAGGCAAATAAAAACTGAACGGTTGTCACGCGCCGGTGGGCTCTCACCTTTATCGCGATCAATTCGCCACCAGCTCTTCAGTTTACACTCGCGTTTATTTTAATGATGTCGTTCAAGATTTAAGGATTATTATACACAGTTTGATAACTTGCGTCGTCGTCACACCGCTTAATGCCTGTATCAAAAAGTTCAGTTTTAATTATGTTACAGTTAATACCCCAGAGATTATGTTGGCAGTTATTAGATAATCATGCCGACGTAGGATAGTCAGCAGGACCATTCGCTTTTTCATGTAATCTCTTCCTTGCTTAGTTTACCTTGACATACCTGAAACTTTGGATATTTAAGTGTTACAACTTATAGAAGTAGTTTCTTTCATATAATTCGGGAAAATGATTGTCGTTTTAGATTTATGTTAGTCGATTGTTAAATAGTAGACAAGTTTTAGTGTTCTCTTAATGTGAATGTAGCACTATCCGGAGCGCCATCGCGGCATTTACGACATTTGAGTGCCGCTCTGCCCCGCGGGGCAATGAGACTATAGATCAATTTGACATAACTATTCCTGTATTGGTATAAAATTGTTTATTGCCAATGAAATTGACGTTATGCCGCATAGTAAATAACAAGTTGGATATTATATTGAACGACAGTGAAACACTGGATGTGTCTCTAAACAACATAGTTGCCTTTATACTTGGATAAACTGCGGAAGTTTTTGATTCCTATCGGTAATTATATTTGTGTATTGTATTAATATAATGTGTTTTCTTGTTGGTATTTTTTTCATGTGCGCAAACAATGTAAGAATTATTCGCTTCCTCTCATCGAATTAAAATTAGTTGATAGATAGATAACTCTTTATTTGTACACCTTATAGAATAGGAAAACAAGAAAATACATTAGACTAAATAAATAAAAATACAAATGGCGGCCTTATCACTAAAAGCAATTTCTTACAGGCAACCTTTGGATGGACAATAGTAAATACAAGACACGGGTAATCAGGTGTAATAATCGACAAACATAATTAATAAATACATCATTCAGAATATACATAAATACATTAATGAACAAATAGATATATACATAATTAAATATATAATATATAAATTAGTTGGTCTAGATAAGTGAATATAGCCATGTTACTTATTAATATATTGTTTAGAATTAATTAATGCGACTTTCCCTACGCATATCAAGACTTGTTGAAAATAACATTCTTTATTGCATTATTGTCTTTAAATTTCTATGCGCACATACAAACATACAATGTAAAAAAAATATATTTAGAATATTTATTATTGGACATATAATTATTTCTAGGGCTTGTTGAACACAAATTACGCCCTCCTGAAAACCTCGGTTTTTGTCTTGGCCTTATTTATATACTTAAGAACCCTCTATTTTTCCCTCCTTTTAATATATCATAAATGTAAACTAGAGAAAATAAAATAGAATAATATTATATAATCAATCAGTTAAAATTACACCAACATTTATAAAAAGGGTGACTCGTGACTCGCCATATCCAGTAAAAATATATCATGAAGCTTGTAGTTGGGTAGCGTAATAAAATGCAAAGGGAAAATAAACCAGCACATCGTATCGTCCGCGGAGAGGTGGTGAAGTGGTGAGAGGTGGTGACATGACGACTGTACCACTCGTTAAACGAACAGCAAGTACCTACCATCTGTTATTATGCCAACATAATATTAGTTGATTATTCATATATATTCATTTATTTACTTTTATTTAGTCGGCTCATATATCTTTTGTTACCATGCGTTATTTTTATGAACGCGTGGGTTTCCTCTCCCATGTTAAGTGGGATTAGAAATGTCAAACTGTCTGTACGCGGTATTGTCAATATGTATAGTCATTTCTTTGTTTATTATTTGTTTAAGTAGATTTAAATCGTAACTAAAGATTACATCGACTTATACTAGTTTTACGGTTGTCGTGAAATCTGACATGATAAATCCGTATTGTGTTGGTATCAAGTGGTACTAACTCGCAGAAAACGAGTTGGTAAATGATCTCTTAATCATCTGTCACCCACCACTTGCGCTCTTTGAACAAATCAAGTAGCGTCCCATCCCAGTATCTCATTTGTTTCAGTTCCTTCTCACAAAATCATTCCGAGCAACCCAGAGAGGTTATATGTACCAAAAAATACAAACAGAACAAACATTGTTACCTCAAAGTTAAAAAAAGACATTAGTATTGTATCCTCATTATTAGCCTGTTGCAGGCCACATCTGGACATAGGCCTCTCCCAATTTGCGCCACAACATCTGATCCTCTTTCTGAGATCGTCTGACCATCGAGCTGGTGAGCGTATTGTATATTGACATAAAATTATTATACTAACTACAATACCTTCAGCTGACGACACCGGCCTCAACTTATTTTGAATGTAGCAAAATATGTTTCTTGCGAGTGACACTTTTATTCAAAAGAAAAACGTTTTATTTTTAGCGATACCAAACTTTCGCCGTATGTTATGACAACTTGGAAATATCACATTTGGGTTCTAAATATCTACGGCAAAATATACAATAAATTGTATTCAGAAAATAAAAGTCTAAAAACCGAAGAGCGTCTATGATAAGAGTTCAAGAAATCAAAGAAGCTAGTTAGGTGTTTAAGAATCGTGCGGCGTTCTGTTCTCGCTGCCTACCCCGCAAGGGACTCGGCGTGTGGTTATGTATGTATTCAGAAAATATTCCAATGTGTCCGTACGTCAACGGTATGGTCATTTATATTTGAACACGGTATCTTTATACCGTATTGTCCGTACTCGGTGTTTTATGAGTGGTCCGGCCTTAGACCTTTGTGCTTACGGTTAAGTCTATATGCTGGGCCCCATCTTTTTAGGGTTGCCACCTAAATATTTGACACTTTTAATTATTAATTAGGATACATTTTATCTCTAATTTGGAATCATACATGTGCTTACATACATACAAAAATGAATCTAAATGCTATTTTATAGAGGATACTTCAAAATATCTGTAATAATTCTGTCTCATCTTGATTTATTCTTTGGTTCATCCATGAATGTAAATGAGATGGATATTTTCACGTTTTTCTTGTCCGTTTGAATTCCAGTATCGAGGCAGTAAGTATTATTGTTTAAATATGATTCAGCACTATCAAGCAGTCGCAGATTCGAATCGTGGCCAATGACTTTTACATATTATTTTAAAAAGTTATGTTGTGGTAAATATCAATGACTGAAAACTTTGTGGCCGGTATGGCAATAGGTTTGCCACCTATTCCATTTGAGGGTTAAAAGCCGCTGCTTACACCTTCGGGTAGAAAAGTCGTGAAGTTATGTTATGATTCAGCAATTAACAAATCGGTAAGAATCTCTAGGCCCACATACACACATGTTCATTACAAATATTTGTTTGGTTTTAAGTGAATTTAAAGAAATATGTGAGTTTGGTGTGGGCTGTGGGCACATCCTTAACGAGCCGAGGATCACGTGGATATTTGTCTTCCTTTGTTCGATGTGCAAATATTACACAGGCCTGTACTGTACACGTCTTTGCACCGTACGTCCAATTTATTCAAGTATATGTTTATTTTAGCCAAGAGTGACATCAGTGTGGACTGTCAACTCCCCTGGAGGTGGAGGCGAGGTCTCTTTGAATTCAAATCGATATCAAACCGAATCTACATGTGATTGAGGAAGACATTTTCTTTTTCAATTTCTATCTCCAACTATTTGAGAATCACACTTTGTTTGAAACAGAGATGCTCAAATCTGTAGTCTTTTTAAAAGGTACACAAACGTTTTGAGAAGTCTGATGTGAATGGATTAATAAAGCGAAGGAAAAAATACTAATCAATAAGGAATCAATCAATCGAAGAATAACAAATGCATACAATTTTTTTTTTCCTCAAAATATTACAAATAATAGTACTATCAATAGCCCGTTCAAAATGAAATAATAATCAGTTTTGAAGAACAGCCGCTGAGTTTTCTTCCTGGGTCTTCTTCAGGACTGGCCGCGTTTTTGACCAAGTGGTAGATTTTTTAAAAAATACTTTACCTTTAAATTTAATCAATTAATATTTACTAATAGTTATACTTTGATTTCAACCAACTTTAATCTATTAAATCATACAAACAAAAAAAAAATTTCTCAGGTGAATACATCTTATAAATAAGTATTTAACTTTTGTTTTCATGGTCTGATGTGGGTTACCAATAGTAAAAATCATATTTTGAACAACTACTATCTTTTAGTTCATAACTCGTGAAAATGATCGCTGTAAAGAGTTCGAAACGTCGGGAAATAAATATAAATAAGTAATAAATAAACGCGATATAATCCTAAAAGTTGTTTTGGTCTATGAGTGAGATTCGCGAAAGTCTTAGAAATAAATATGTACCTACAAGTTTCTTTTTATTTACATATAATAAATACAGAGTTTAAAATGGCAAAGATCAACTTGAAATGTATAGTATTATGTATTAATAAAAACATCATTTTTATTATTTAAGATGCCGCCAGATTGTGTCTGTGGCCGTGACCTCTCCATTTAACAACGTCATGCTTCCAAACACATGACCGGTAGCTAGGTTTGTTTTTTTATCGTCTCAATGTAACAAAAACTAATATTTTTGCAGTCACTAACAAGCACTAGACAAACTCTATTTAAAAAATATCTTAAGGATCCAATGATTCAATGATAAATACAGATTTGCAAGCCTTTTCATTATTAATTGTATTACTTTTCAATTCCAACCGTACCAAAAAAATATGATGATACGCATCCCTCAAACGTATCCCTAGAACCTTACTTACACGCAGTAGTAGCAAGTATTTATTCAGTAAGGCTGGTGTAGTATAACCACCACATACATTTACTCTCATTCCAGCTGAATAAATCCTGGTACAGAACTCAACTTTGACAACATGGATAGTTCGTGGTGGTTCATGGAACCAACCAGCAACCAAACATTCCCAAGGACAGTTGTCGTCAGGCAGGCGGTTGGTCATAAAAGCACAGCCAAATATTTTCACAACATCGATTGTTCGAGAGGATGACATGTTGTGCCGACCCCACTAAGAATGGGATTCCTAGTATTCCTACCCAATCCCTGAATTAAAATCATAAAAGATCAAACAAATTTCAATAACATTTTATGTAGCGTTGATAATTATTATTGAATAAAATGATAGATCAGACAAAATAAACGGCCGTCAATTCACGTGATTGAATTTATTGAAAGGCGGCCATTGTGCTGGTGCTGCTGGACAACCTTCGTTACGAAATGTTCTCAATAATCACGATAACACTCTTATACATTTATATACGTCAAGGTCATACCAAGGTCTTTATGTTATAAATAAATGTAACTCGCTATTCAATAAATAATCATCTGGGGATTCTGGTTTATAAAAAAAAAAACAATTCTGCACCTTGATGCCCTTATCACGTCCAGCGAAAAGAATACCATGGATTTTGTTAGGTATTAGATATTGTTAGTTTAGTTAGAGATTAATTAATTTGCGAAAATAACTTTGAAAAGTCACTTGCGTGTAGAATCCGGCATTTTTGTATGTGTAGTAATATATGAATTTTAACGTATCTAAACGCCTAACGCTATCTCCATCTAGTCTGTGAAGGCTCTTACCAAATTTCATCCAAACTCAGTCTGAATAATTTAGAAAGAATCCAAAGAGTTCGCAGTAGTACATATAAATTCTAATATTTATAACACAAACATTCCTGTCGTTAAGTACAATTCCAACATTCAAATGAGTCAGTCAACCCTGAATGAAATTGGACTTTTATAAGTCTATCATAATAATATGCCGTGAATTAGTTCGGACAAAGTTTTTAGCACTGGCGTGTGGATTTCAGGAATTCTTAACAATTTGGCATGTTCCCGGTTTTCGGTCGTATGGTACGAGTGTGCGATGTTAAGAAGTTAATTCCTCTAACCACGGAAGGACGCTTTGAAAATTCAAGATTGGCCGTTAATACTGTTCATCAACTGTTATCGGGTCTCTAGCAACATGCTGTTATAATTTTTCTATAAAATTAAAATAGTAAACATATATGCCCATCTAGGGAACACCAGACGTATTTACATATTTAATATATTTATTCGTGGTAAGTATTTATCGCTTTTCACGTAGAGCGCGCGTATATTTGGTGCGCACAACACGAGTGCGCATTATGCTATAATACACATTTTATGCGCCCGTTGACGCATTTTCAACTGCACCCCGCAGCTGTCACTATACAAATTAATTACTGTCAAAGTGGAGGCATTTTCGTTACAGTTTCTTTTTCGAATTAACACATAACATAACTTCACGCCTTTTGTTACCCGAAGGTGTAGGCAGCGGCTGTTAAGCCTCGTCTCGCCGTTATGTTACGTCCCAAATGGAATAGGTGGCGAACCTATTGCCATACCGTGCACAAAGTTTTTCAGTCATCGATATTTATCACACGTAACTTCCGAAAACAATTTCGAAAAGTCATTGGTGAATTATAAGTTTAATATTTTAAGTGTGAATACTGTTTTTCATGATACTAGGCTTCTGTTTCCTATCGACGACGCTACTGTAATACCTGTACCTGAAAATGTTTGTTGCATATACATGTACTTTAATTATCAAGTCAATATAATACTATAAAACTATCAATCTATATTCTTCTTCAGTAGTATTTGTTGTGATGAATGTATGTGGATTTTAATTATAGACTAATCGTTCGGTTCTAATTTCATCGAGTTTCCTTTAGTTGTGACCCGCTGTAATCTGTTTAACTGTTTGAATGTTTTCTGTTACTTTGCAAATGAATAGATATCATTATCTTTAATGCTATCTGACTGAAAATTTTCTGTTCTATGCAAGCTATATGCTATTAAGCAAATGTTTTGGCTTAATGGAATCGACTCACTGAATATATAATATGGTGATTTATTCCATGATAGAGTCCTAACAAAAAGGTGTTACAATTTTAGTGGCATATATGAAATTGTTCCTTTGAATGTTCAATATCACGTTTTAGATGTAATGTTATGTATGCTCGTTTAAATTAAAGTATTGTGTCAACGCTGAAGACTTACTGTTCGTGTGCTGGATCAATATCAATAGATGCTGTGCCGCGTATTTTTGTGTTGCGCTCGCTATTTCTGAACGCGCCCTTGACATTGACAGCGGACGCGCGCGGCGCTGCTCACTCCCGCGCAAACGGCAACCATAGATTAACAAACTACACGTCATAGATAAGTCAATCACATCCATTATTATTTGTGTGTTGATGTTTTTATGAGTTCGACTCATAAATATTTATTACATGCATGCTAATCCGGCTACTGTATAATTCGTGTTTAATTAATATAAAGCTCAATCATTCGTCATTGATATTTTTAATACATTTTTAATTTAAATTGTGAGATTATAATCACAAACAATTTGTAGATTGATGAACGATGTTGAAATCGTTTCTCGCGGTTCAATCGAATGGAAAAAGCGATGGAATAAATTCTTGAAGGTCGTGGAATGGAATCATATTAATATCGTTTGTGATATTCATATTTTGTTATTTATACGTTTCGATTGTGTCTTTGAAATACGAATCATTGATTTATGTTTTCGGTTATTACGCCTATTTGTATAACCTACTGGATGTAAGACTAAAGGATAGAGCATGTTCGTAGTTTTCCACGGATATAAAAAAAATGTTTTTCAAACTTGTTACTAGACATCGCCGAATGGGGGAATTACAGTTTTAGAAATTAGCGTAAGATACATTTGTTTGATAAGTATAACGTTTCATCAATCCATTTGAAATAAAACCCTCTATCACAATTTGTTAATCTATTCATGTTGTTGTAGTGTGCGTGTGTATAGTAATAATATCGATAGTCAAATTGAGAATGTAGTGGTGTAGCTATATAAATGGCGCAACCTTGACATTGACGCATGCGCAGTCACCCCGCACTCCTGCGCACACCCGCATACTCCATGCTGATACATCGCTCTACATTCATTAATTAATACGAAATGGAAATCTATACAAGTATGTGTTTATAGAAATATCAGATTGTAAGCGCAAGTTGGGAGAACGAGTACCAAATAAAACGAGGAAGGGGGGAAAAGGAGCCATAATGAGAAGAGTTATGGATGTTATGACGGTGGATGTTATGTTAGGATGTTAGGACGATGAATAGCTCCTTATGTCGCTCTGTTCCCTCTGCCTTCCTTGCGAGGGATATGGCGTGTAGTTATTTTTATTTCTTTAGTAACATTTTTAGCCACATAACGTTGTAAAGGTATGATGCATAATCTCTGTTACTTACAGTCAGTGAGTGTCAGGAATACATTGCCCTTAAAATAGCGTTGCTGTTGCAGTGAACTGTATCTTTTAAAAAGCGCCAAATAATACAGTGGTACAGAGGTACAAAAGTGAAACTACACATCCAGAATATTCGTCTCATCATAGGATGATGTTAGCATTTGTATCCATAATAACATGAGTTTTGATAGTTTGATTATTTTTACATATTAAATTAGTTTTTGCTTATTTCATTCAATTGCCTATTGCTTATACATCCAGTAACATTTCGTTAGTCAGCAATACATATCGAACCCGGACACGTACCCGGCACCTCTTTTGCCGTATCACTAAGACACGAGAGATATATGCGGATCTTATTAGAAGTGGTATAGTATAGGTCAAGTGTAGACACCACGGGAAGAATAAATTTAAGTCTAATACACCTTATTATAGAAACTCTTGTGACTTTTCAAAAAACAAGATGGCCACTGGTTATTATTAACCTATGGTATAATATTATTATACATGTTACATCGAGGTTGTTTTCGTGGATCTGTAATTATTAAAATCTTTTGAATGTAAAATATTTCTCAAACATTTAGAGCGAGTGTTATGTTCTAATATATTATGTTGATATTAATATGTAACGGGTGACATTTAAAAATAAATCAGTCGCGTGCCAGCATGTCCCTCACCTAAATATGCTGCACGCTATCTGATATACCAGCACTAGGAAAAAAAAGAAATTATATAATATTGTATGTATTTTTATTTTTTCAAACCGTGTTTAGACAGAAATAATACATAATAATATATACATAGATCACCGCCAAGTCCATGCCATCAGAGCCATGCCAAACGCCTCACTCGCTTCTCTCACTTTAAAAACTCTTGTCACACACGTGTGTGCGTTTTCAAGGCTCCTGACATCACCTTCCTCAAAAACTCGTTTAAATCATATTCTTTCTACATGTCTGAATCATTGGAGTTTCGGTGTTAAAGAAAAAAGGGGCATCCCTTCTTACTTTAACACCTACGCTCTCTTTCAATTGAACTTCCTTCCTTACAACCTTGTTTTTAACGCGGTTGGCGAGCATCATGCCGCAAATTTTGCGCAGTGCCCTCATTTCGACCATGTTTATCCTACTATCGTGCAGACTACCATACTCAACTCTTGCTTCCATAAGTTAGCATTGGGAATAACGAACTGGGCTTTTCTGCTCAAATTTTTGGCGTCCAAATAGCTGCCCAACTTCAGAAAAAATGCTTTTATAAAACACGTGACGGTTCTCTATCGTAATTCGTACATAAATATAACTTCACGCCTTTGTTACCCGAAGGTGTAGGCAGCGGCTGTTAAGCCTCGTCTCGTCGTTATGTTTACGTCCCAAATAGAATAGGTGGCGAACCTATTGCCATACCGGGCACAAAGTTTTCAGTCATCGATATTTATCACACTTAACTTACGAAAACAATTTCGAGTAATCATTGGTGTGAGTCAGTATCAGGATTCGAACCCGGACCTCTGGATCTGAAGCCGTGTGCTCGACCCACTGGACCACCGAGGTTCTCTATCTTTTCCTATATATTTTATCTGATTTTCAATCTAGAAAGAAATGACAGAAAATGGATAACTTAAACCGATATTGGAGCGTCTAGAATTTTCAATATAATATTCTCTATAAAATTCTAAAATAACCGAGCCAGTAAGAAAATAAAGTCTCTAGCTGTATAAATATTGTACTTCTATTATAAACAATTTTCAGCGAGTAAACAAGATGCAGTCTGCGTTATCTTGGCTTCGAAACTTGTTCTGCCCGCACTCATTGTTCGGCCACAAGTGAAGTTTACGTCAGAAACATACTATTTACAACTTAGTACTGGAATTATTATTATCTAGTAAATATTATAAATTAAAAGTTGCAGTTTGATTATGTTGTCGAATCTTTCGAAGTAGCGGGGTGCGCCGCCCCTCTTCACCTTGCTCGGTGGTGTGTATAAAACACAGCTCAGTGCACTCTCTGCCTCCAGCACAACCTTATTTTATAGGCACTGCATTACACGAGTACCTACTATAGCGGAATATATGAATATTACGGAAAAAGTAAAATCTTATCGGATATTGCGATTATATAAAATCTTCTTTATGTATCTTACGTACATACACACACGCCAACTCCCTCGCGGGGTAGGCAAAGAGAATAGAGCACCATAAGACACAATTCTTACACACCCCTCAATCGCTCCTTTGACTTTCATAATTCTTGTCATACATGCTCGTCGTATTTAGGGCTTCTGACGTCACCTTCCTCCAGGAATCGTTCTATTTAGCCATGGAAGGTGAGTCGTGGTCCATCCGCTTTTGGATTGTATTTCTGCTTAGTCAATCTTACACCATCCATTCACAGACACATTTTAAATGATGTATCTTGTCGCCTGAAGTGTTTGTTCAAAATTCAATACTGTTGATCAGCGACCAGTGTCAGTATTTTTTTTGAAGTTTGAAATCTTTCTAATGTTAAGTCTTGATGGCAATATTAATATCGTGAAAGAAATTGTATATAATAAGTTTTTAAGTAGTAATGAATCGTCTTACGGTCTAGTCTCCGCGCGATGTCGAAATATAATTTGTATAATATTATTTTTAGATTGTTATTTATTAAATTTGATAGATACCATCACTACTAACGCTGTTACATAATTTTGATTGAAGTATCTCAGTTGTTTACTTTGCGGCGCGCGGCGGTGAGCGCGCAAATAATCTGGCACCATTTCAAATGTTACGTTACAGGTGGGGATTTTTTTGTACGTACGCGCTCGGTGCGTACTGCGTATAGAAAAAAAAACATTTTCACATGTTTTGGTTATTTTAGGGATTATTTCTCCTGCTTTTAATAAATAAGCAGTAATCCGCGACGTGGATACATTAAAACGGTTTATAGATATCAGCTGTCGATATTCTGTATAGTCTCTGTGGTAACAAATTGGCATTCGACTTGACTCGTCATCAATTTGAGGAATACATGCCTGCGTCATCCCGGTGACACATCAAATCAACAATTGCAATTTTATAATGAAATAAATAAATTGAAAACCTATGTTAACCTTCTAGTTTAGTTTTCGAGATACATAATTTGCGATGCATTAATTATGTTTGAGAAAAAAAAAATAGAAGTCGGTTAATTTATCTATTTGCCAGTTTCTAGTTGCTATATACAAGGTTGTTGCCTAGATATTACAACTAGCATTACTGCACAGAATAAACATGAAATAATAAAATGATTTATCTAAATGCATTGTGATGCAATTTGTAAATAGCTTTATCAGTTTTACAACGATATGCGCATGCAGTAACGATAACATATATCACACGGCCGCCATGTTGGTTTCGCCTCGAACACTAATGGTACTTGTGTTGAATGTTGAATTAGTTGTTTGAAATTAAATTGAGCTGATCTCGTAGCCGAGGTGTGAAACTGTTTTATTACGCTAGTATTTATATTTTAGTTCTCAAAAACAATTATTATAACGTTATACTGTCACGCTAAATGAGTAGAAAATGTGCCATTTAAAACATTTATCAAACTAATTGCAAATATTAAAAAAAATAAATTTTTTATCATTTAAAGACTAATTTTAATATGTCAATATGACTAAGTCCCCGGTGGGCCAGTGGTCCAGCACCGCGCTTCTGAATCAAGAGGCTCAAACTAATGACTTCGGAATTAATTTCGAAGGTTATGCCGGCGTGATAAATATCTAAAACTGAAAACTTAGTGCCCGTTATGGCAATAGGTTCGCTACCTATTCCATTTGGAACATAACATAACGGCGAGTCGAGGCTTAGCAGCCCCTGCCTACACCTTCGGGTAGAAAAAGGCGTGAAGTTATGTTAAATGTTAATTTTAATATGACATAAAGAAAATTTGATAAAACTATAACGTTAGTTGCCGAGAAACAGATTGCTGGGTAGGTAGAGATGATGCTAACATAACTCAGTCAGTCATGCACACTTGTTGGTTTTTATGGCTTATATAAGTATGACGTCATCTTACGATAAGACGCGGTCTATTTGGTCATGAAAAGTGTGTGGCCCTCCTCGACTCTTAGTTCCTTTAAATAATCCACTGGGTATTCGTAGTTTTCAACAACTGCCTATTTTTACAATGACCACTTGGCATGCCGATTTATTATGCCAGTAACCATGGTTAATAGGACCACGAATTACCCGTAGATCGTGATTGCCCACAGAAACTGGTCCCACACAATACACCAGGGACAGTTTACGAGCTCAGAGCCGATGAAACGAACTGATAAGTATTCTAATAACGTTACCTGATGTTTTGTTAATTAATGCAACGTTTTAAAAAAACTTGTTTGTGTGGGGTCAGCGGTCACGCCACGGCACAGAATGTTAAAGTTAACACTGGTATAGTATTGGCACCTCCATGAGAGCTTTGTGGTAAGAACTCTCCTGTCGTGTTCTCTACATTTGTGTTCAAATCCTTCTTCTAATCTTTATGATAAATATAAATATCGATGATGACTCCTTCATCGACTTCGGAGCGAACCAAATATTAGAGAGAACATAACGCTGCAAATACCATCGCGTATCAAAAGTGTTAAGGTATAAAGAAAAGTGAAATTAAAGTTAGCTTAAAAAGAAACGACCCAAAATCGCTTACAAATTAACAATAAACAAATTGTATCCTAAAAACAGATTAATCTCTATATTATTTAGGCTCATTTTATTGAAGCAATTTATTTAGTTAACGGTCAGTAGAAAGTTTGACAAACACTGTGCTAACACTATAAATTCCCAAAATAAATACGTTATCTCGAATCTATAAATTATCACGAGTTTTTTGTTCTCCTGCTGTAATTCTTTTCGAGCGTCACACCGTCACACCGAATAGAGTGCTCCACGCGAATATTTTGTTTTAATACCTGTTTTTTAGTAAAGGGGGGAGCTCCACACAAAGGGTCCGGTGATGTATGGCTTGTTTAAAAGTGTGTAACTGTGAATAAAAATAGTACATTTTCTATGGGCGTTATAAAATACCCTACGGCCCTGATTGACTGATAGGCCAGGCCTGTCCGCCGATCGATCCTGTTTAGTTTCCACTAGCTGAACAGAGGCGTTATCAAAATTTGAAATCTATAGTAATATTATAAATCTGAAAAGGTTATTTGTATCTAGGAAGGCTTTAGGATATATTAAATAATGCTGCGCCCAATATGAGCGGAGAACTGACTTTTTTACTGGTTAAAATACGGCGTTCGGCAAGTTGTATAAAAAATTTGGTTGCTAAGCTGTAATTGTTCTTGTATACTTTGTACATATTATTTAAACTCTGTTCATTTTTTTTATTGAAACTTCTCCTCGGTGTCTACAGTTCATAGTTACAAAGTAGGTACGTGCCGTTCAAGCTCCCGACTTAATAGAACTTGATCTCGTCTTTACATAACTTTAATTGCGTGCCGTGTTTGCTCTCTTTCGTGTAATTTTTTTACAAGTCGGGATAGTTTAAAGTTGAAGATTGTTTTTATTTTTGTATTAGTACTTGCTTGCGGCTACGCTAGCTTGGTCATACGATTCGCATTCGGTCAACCATAGTTTAAAAATGCCCTGTGTATATAACTTCGTAAATATTTAATATCTAGTCAATATATCGTTTTCTATTGCTATTTCTGCATTGGTAAAGTACCGACTTGTAAATAGGAGTCAGCGGGTAATCCCCACTTGACTACCCTCTTTTAGGTTGGTAGAGCAAAGCTGCTGCCCACGGTCGTGCACACAGTATACAACGTTCATATTATTATGTCAGTTCAGATTGAGAGTACCTCATAAATCAATTTATAAAAAGAAAATATCTATATACTATCAGCTTATTCATATCTGGTACGGAATTAGTCTTTATATGACCTTTCTCAATAAACTGACTAACCATGAAGTTAATCAAAATACTTCAAAAATGAATCATCTTATTTATATCATCCCAACTTATTTAGCAATTTTTATATCATTTGAGTTGTAAAATTTCGCTTATGCTTTTCCAATCTATTTAAAATATTGATACCGCAAAAAGCGGCTACTCACGGTCGTTCCATTTTCTGATATTAACTTTGACACCCAACATCGCCGTGACCTTTATAGTCCAGCAGAATGTTTATGATGTCTGTCTAGACACAATTTGGTGTAAAACAAATAAATGTACATTATGGAAGCTGCTGTTCACCACGCCGATAGTTTGTGATATTACAGGATTATTAATAGAAATTTTGGATTGTAATTTCTATAGGAATATGTCATTTGTTCGTTTGGGGAAATCGGAGATAACAGATTGTCGTACGGTTACAACTAATAATAATGATAGTATAAAGCTTTAAGATATTTAACTGTGTAAGTCAGTGTTTCAAATTCAAACTATATGTTGTTGTTGTTTTTTTTAACTTTTATGTCACTTTTGAAAATGAAATATACCTCTTTCTTTAAATCCACCGAAATGTGCGAAATTTAAATTGTAAAGTTTGTGTAAAGGACATAGAAAAAATAAAGCTTTAAGATATTTAACCTTGTAAGTCAGTGTTTCAAATTCAAACTATATGTTGTTGTTTTTTTTTAACTTTTATGTCACTTTTGAAAATGAAATATACCTCTTTCTTTAAATCCACCGAAATGTGCGAAATTTAAATTGTAAAGTTTGTGTAAAGCACATAGAAATAATAGAACGTTCGAATTTCAAATTCAAATATTCGCGGCGAATACCAAATATGTATGTACCTATTGACATAACTTCAAGGGAATTCCCGTCTGGGGTTGCTATAAGGTAGTATACGCTGGCTTCTCATTTGATATTTAATTGTCCCAGTCATAATTGAAGCTTTAAGCAGGAGTCAATGAGTAATTGGTTGGGAAGCGCAATATAAAAATGCACAGGACAAAGGTAGGTAGGTATTCAATAAATCGTATCGAGCGTGTTATAGGTACCTACACGTTCGTGGGAGCGCTATGCGATGGGGGCTCCGCAGCTCCGTCGCAAAATACAAACGTTCATTAATATTATTTCCGATAACAGAACTGTGGAAACCAACAATGGGAGTCTGGCGGTACTACGAGAAAAATGATAAATAATATTACTGTGCTTCTCTTTTGCTAGGGTTGACACTTGAACACATTTTTTTTTGTTTACAATATATAATTATTACTTTCACAATAGAGGCTTGAATAGGATTTTGGAGTGATTTTGAACGCACAATATGACCAAGTTCCGTGCACACTTAACTGGACCAAACTATAATTAATGAATACTATGACAATGAGTTAGTTGTAAAGTTTGTAAAACATCTTGAACGTCGGAATAAATTACTTAAATAAGCGCGATAAACTTCGAGAAAAAGTGTTTTGCTTGTTATGAATAATGAATATTTCCTTTGTTACAGGTAAGTTCCAGAAATAAACGGGTACAGAATGGTCCCGATATGATAAGGTACCTTGTCAATGGTGATGTAGATTTGTAGTTTTGTTATTGTTTGAAAAGTATACAAGAATGTTATCGTAATTTGAAACATTTAAAATTCCATAGCGTATGTCGGAAAGGAAATTGTTATATAATGGTTTAAATAATTACTAATATTCTTTAGAAAATTACAGATAACATGTTAGTCTTTAATAGATAGTTTTTTCTATTTTTTTTTTCGATAGAAGTCTAGGGCTCCACGTCGTATTTATGCTATTACAAAAATTTCGCTTCCAATTAAACGCAGGCACGATTAATAACAGTAGTATAAAAAAAACAAAAAAATAAATAATGTGAGGTGTGACAACCCTAAACCATTTGTATCGATACCGCAATAATGATTATTGTGAGGCGCAGCATAATAAATGCTTGGCAACAAAGATACCGGCGATATTACACAGCTCTCGAGCAGCCAGAAGTAGTGCAATCAATTGTGCCTACCTTGCTCTGCCTATCTACTTAGCTACCTCGGATATTATTGCACATATATAATACTATTTTAGTAGACTAGCATCGAATTGGTTGTCGAATTTTCTAGAGATGTGCCACGATATTTGGATGTCTAAATCGATAAATATTCCACATGGCTCGTGTTAAACATTGTTGAGAAATATATAATAGTTATACAGAATATTCATGCTTCTTCACATAATTAGCTGATTAAGTGCTTCATTCAAACGTGTAGGGTTCGGTTCCGGCTCAACAAAATGTCTTATCAAAATTAAGTGATTTTCATGTCGTTCCAGAATAAAGTAAATTTTGCTCTTTTTACTAATACTGGAAAAAAATAAGTCGTATTAGTTATTTCGAAGATGATCTGCTTCGTTATTAATATCAGTATAAATAGTTTTAAGTATATTTTATATTGTCTGGTTACTGTTACCGAAAGTTTTCAAATTAACTTAAAACTAGATGCCGCCGTGTAGATTGTCTATCACAAGTGCAATATGACAACAATATCGAAGTGCCAATTTGTAAACTATTAACGAACAACGTATCTATTAGTGAGCTCCTGAAATTTGGACAAGTTAGTTGTGAACTTCAGATATTTTAGAGAACCACGACGGATATTACAAAATTTTACCAACTCATGCCCCGCAGAGTAGACTTGCAAGTCTTAGGCATATTAGCTAATGGTGGCGGCTGCTTCAACTATATTCCGGTCTCGGTGGTCCAGTGATTGAGCACCCTGCTTCTGAATCTAATCTAATCTAATCTGTATAGTGGCGGTTTCGAATCCTGGCTCACACCAATGACTTTTCCATATTATTTTTAGGAAGTTATGTGTGATAAATATGCCCGGTGCCCGGTTTGGCAAAAGGTTCGCCACCTATTCCATTTGGGACGTAAACATAACGGCGAAACGAGGCTTAACAGCCACTGCCTACATCTTCGGGTAGAAAAAGGCGTCAAGTTATGTTATGTATGTAAGTCACAAACGCTGGTCGGTTTTTAAGGCTCCTGGCGTTACCTTCCTATAGAACTTGAACTCGGCTCCTACATCCTTCCGCAATCATCCATGTCATTCTTATAGATTACTTATATCACAAATAGTTTTCAAAAAGCTTCCCAATCTCGACCAGCCTTTAGTTTCACAGGCAAGCATTTCATAGTCAAGATCTTTGATACAGAAGTCCGCGCGCCAAACCATTACTCTACCCAAGACACACATTTTTTTTTCTAACGTGTTTGCGTGACACGCGAGAACATTCTTTTTCTAGACTTATAATTTATCGATTGTGAACTGAGTCTACATTAGTATTAATGTCGCATATAATGTATATATGAATATATAATTATACACGTGAATTGTGATACTGAATAATATGTAAAAAAACCTGTTCGCTCTACGTTACATGCAAATATTTATAAATATGTTATGAAATTATATAAAGTTCTGCTGTCACGGTGTTCCTAATTCTACTCGACCGAACTGAAATTTTGTGTATATATCTGGTAGGTCTGAGAAATAACACAACATCTATATTTCAAAAATACTTATAACTCCAAATTGTCATCTTCCTACGATTATTGTTTTTTTTATTTCTTTGCCAAGAAAACGTTTTGCTGGGTCAGCTACTATGTAAAAGTGTAATGAATATCTCTGTATACACCGGTTCATTTGAATTCCCATTTATTGAGAAGGAACCCTAAATATTTAAGAATTAAACAATGCCTAGTACGTAATATACTAGGTGCATGACAAGAATTATGAACATCAAAGAAGCGAGTGAGGCCTGTAAAAATTGTACCGTAAATCGCTATGTTCTCTCTGTCTACTCTGCACGGGACTGGGCTTGAAGTAGTGTATGTTTATACTAAGTCTATCAATGTTTTTTTTTAGTAAAGATTCGGAATTATACTACCCATACCTATTTTCCTAAGTTCTTCTGGTATACTTGAGTCCTTCAAGAGTCCCGGAGACGTATTCCAGAACTGTACCAGTTAAACCATCATTTCAAGTAAATATACGTTGCAATGCAGCCTACATCTCCGAGCATGGAATAGCGTGAAGATATAAGAAAACGTCCATAAAAAGAAACCCTCCGTGCGTGTAGATTTATTTATATTCTAAACAAAATGTGTGTACAAATTTAGAAGAAAAACTTTTCGTTTTTGTACATAATTTATTTACGTACTTATATTTACTTACGAAAGCTTTTCCAAACGAATGAATAAATAAAATCGGTATACGATACATATGCACACGTATATATATATTGTTTGTTTGTTTATATGGAAGTTACCAGCTAAGAGAACTTCTAGCGGTAGTAATGAGAGATGGTAAGTGGTATAAGAAAGACAGTTAAGGTAAATTGTTAATTACTGAATTTAACATTACAGGCACGGCAAAAAAGGTACGAAACGTCGGTAATTTTTAAATGCCAAATATTTATAGTTTTCTATTTATGGGTGAAGGATAAGCGATTTTTTTATAGTGGCATGGATTTAGAGTTGTTTAGGTCATACAAGAAAGACTCCTTGACAAAGGCTATGAAATGATTTTCAAACGATTTTTTTTATGCCCATTCTGAAATTTATTATTAAATTTATTAATTTATTATTTGTTGGTCATAAAAAGTGTAAGGTGAAGGTTTGACACACCCTTCCTTGAATATGTCTTTTCGTTTTTGCATTGTATATGGATCTCTATTCCTCTGAACTGAAAAAGAGTCGATCATGCAATAATGCCTTTTTTACCTGAATAACAACTCTCTTTTTCAGACCAGCTATTGCCCTTACACCATTGTTTCGAACTGCTAATAATAATCTTAAATAAACCGTGCGGAAATTATAAGTTGATCTTTTTTTATTGACATATATTTAGTCAGTTCACTCCTCCTTGAGGATCGCCTACGCGTCCCTCCTCACTGTGCACCCTCCGACTCCCTCGCCCACTTCTTGTCCTCTTTAGTCAATTATTCCTGCCCGCTCATCTGCAATAAGTAATTTGATTTTTTTTTATCAATTCTTTATTGTGAACAGTTTGTGGATGAACTGTTCCGTTATTAATTACTCACTTCTAATATAGAGAAGAAGAAGGTTTTTCTGGACTCATTTAACAGGAGAGTAATTTTATTTCTTACTTACGGATAGTGTATAGTATCTTTTGGGTTGCAACGACTGTACCAAAACCCGTAAATATATCTACTTCTTTGTAATGTGTTGGTAGATTATCCGTAATTGGGATTCATAGATTTTCTTTAAGATTTATATATGATCCTTTAAACGAGGTATCTATTAATTGCCGCTGTCTATGTCTTCTTATGTTGAGAGCATGAGGATACTGGAGCTATCTGTTTGAATTTGTCTCTTATAATAGTGGAAATATTATTTAACCTTGTATGAAAACACGTATTCATTTGTGCCCTAAATATTAGCTGTATTGATATTTTGCTGAGTTATTAATATCTGCCAATGTTTGCTATAAATGCTGACTTTGTACAATTTATTCGCTGATTTTGCTAATCAATTTGCATTTATATGCAAGCCGTGAGCAGTTTTGCCGGAATTAGAATTGTTGTAATAGACATAACGTTTTGTATGTTGTGCAGAGCATGGTCAAACAATATTATTATATCTAAAGAAATTAAATAATTTGACTAATGTTTGTTAAGATAATTACTTTAGAACTGCTTAACAGTTTTGATTGCATTTTGCATAACACGCTGTTTTGATAAAATATTGGTTATGAGGAAAGTTTTTAGGAATACAAGGTTCGGAATTCTGACTTTTGTTTGTTAATTTGAGAATGTTTAAACAAATCCAGCTACATGTCCGCCAAGACCACAAACTTTGTTTATATGACCTAAGAAATACATACAATGAAAAAGGGGTAACCTTGCTAATACACGAACAGACAACGTTCCAAGAAACATGGAAGCCTTTTCGTTGTAACCAGCCTTAGTTCTCACATTACACTGTGCCAGTCCAGACAGTCGCCGCGCCGTGCAGTCTGAAAAGCCTCCCTTCATGGACTACAAGTGTAAAGATTAATTACTACGTTACTACATTCATAGTAAACTTTACGACATATCTATTCAAGTACTACTTCGGGAATTCCATCAATTGTAATGACAACATTGCCTCCGGAGGAATACTGATTGCTATGGTGTTGCTAAATTATGGTCCATATTTTAATTGATACCTCTAGCTATATATTACTGAAAACTATATCAAAGACGATTTTCGATTTTTTGACGATTGTGTCTTTTGTAAAGATATCGTATTAGTTCTCCTTTATGTCCTTCGCTAATGTATCGTCGACCTTACTGTATATAAATATGACATGTGTAGATAATTTTGTGCGAGTATTTTATTTTTACAGGACAACGTCTTTAGGGACCACTTGATATTTATTTTATTTTCTTATGTTTAGCTAAGTTGTTCCTGTTTCGTCCCTCGTCTTCATCAAACGAAATTAAACATTTTGTTGCGCTTGCCTAACTACGTAAAACCTTAACCGAGTGACTGAGATAGAGAGTTAAAATATATGACATCTGTTTCTGACACCATTAGTTTTCATTATGGCGGACATCAAAGCGTGGGCTGTCAAAATTGGACGAGTGAAATGTCGTTCGGAAAGACGCGTCACGCGACGTTCGCAAACGTGTAGAAAATATTTCGTTACAAATTAATGTGTGATCAACGTAAACAAGCTGTTAGTATACGTATTGATGGTGGTTGGGCTTTTTTGCGATTGTTCAATTCTAGTTTCTTAGTCATTGTTCAAAATGTTGAGAACGTAGTTAACGTAACGTTTCCGATGCAGATTTTTCTCGACGCGACATATCGAAAGATCAAATCGATTTATTCTTATTACTGTTGTTCTTTTTTTGAAAATAGTAACGAATGACGATGCCATAATAAACTTTTTTCATCTAATTAATATTTCTTCCCTTTTTTTTATGCCTGGTAGCATGGAAGTCTTGGAACTGTGACAATTCTGCCAACTACAAATTGCTTTCAATAAAAATCTCGGTGGTTCTGTAATCATTCAATTCCTGTGAAGATGAAAGTCATTGTAAACATATATACAATGTTAAAATACATTTAATACCTAATTCTTGAAATTAGTATTAAACACAATTAAAAGCAAATTTTCGTTATAGATATTATGTTTATCGAAAATTTGCGTGAATATCAAGAAAGTATTTATACGAGCGTATATGTCAACTCGACAAATATAATAATATGTTAATTTGCCAATATAAACACATCTGTGTAAATAAATATTTATATTATAAGTGACATTGACATTGGTCGATACCACGACACACAATCTCACGACCTTCGCGAATCTGTGACGTGTGAGCGATATCATTGTATTATGTCATGCCTATATAAATGTGTAATAATATTTCCTTGAATTACCATCCTCTACTGGCGACTTCTACTTAGAGCCCAGTGTCCCAGGAATCCAGTGTGGTTTGGAACCCAATGGGGTTACACCACTTCTTTTTTAGAAGTAAATACTTTCATTGGATAACCGAGCTAATGAATTATATAGTGTCACAAAAACTGCGTATCTTTTTAAAAGGATTTATTCGATTCCTCATATCCTAATACTACATTATTATTTTACTTGTTATAGTTTAAAATGCTGTGGTAAAATGGAATAATGTCTTGTGGCCTCGACAACTTCTAGTATTGGATACATACAACATATATTATGGTAGTTAAAATATTACAAGCGGAGAAGGTGGCGAGTTTCCATCGTACTTGGTACTTTTCTTTTACATGGAAGAATTTGCTCTATTATCCTCAATTTTTCTCTCTTGTTCTCCAGGTTCAGAAGGTTTATTCCGGTTATATATTCATGTCTTTTGTATAATAAAGTACAGGTGTGTTCCACGAGATTGTCAGATTAAATATTCCTAATATCCTCATCCTAGGAGTTGGTGATGGGTAAAGGTAAATCCAGACTTAATGCTTTCGTCTTACATAAATGTTTGTGTTTAGGTGGAATTGAAGTCTCTACAACAGTCAGTAATACTCAGTAAGTCAATACTGCTGGCTGCTGCAACTCGCAGGAGTAAAAAAGCAAATTCAAAGCATATTTAACAGTCTCGGTGGTCCAGTGGTATAGCGCCTCGTTTCTGAATCAAGAAGTCGTGGGTTCGAATCTGGGCTGACCAATGACTTTTCGGATTCTTTTCGGATGTTTTGTGTGATGAATATAGATGACTGAAACTTTGTGCCTTTGTGCTGTGTGTATGGCAGCAGGTTCGCCACCATTCTATTTGGGATATAAACATAACGGCAGGTCGAGTCTTAACAGCCGCTGTGGCCGCTGCCTACACCTTCTGGCATAAAAAGTCGTGAAGTTATATGTTATTTATTTATAAAATTAAAACAACTTTTTAGGATATCGCGATATTATTATATCGCGTTTATTTAGAACTTATTTTTATTTATTTCCCGACGTTTCGAACTCTTTACAGAGATCATTTTCACGAGTGATGAACAAAAATATGTTTTAATGTTATGAGTGTTATTCGCGAAAAATCTAAGAAATAAATATGTTATTTATTTGTTCTTAAGATAGATATAATAATTATTAAGATCGTGTCTAGCTGGTTAAGCAAGTGGCACTTGGCCTTGCACGTCTCGAATGTCACTCGCTCCATGACTCAATAAGAGACTAGAACAAAACTGGTGTCAGGCTTAGCTCCTATTATGTAACACTTGTTTAGCTTACATAGGTATTTATTTTTAATATAATATACACTATCAAATGTTTTCTATCTTTGATATAATACACACAGCGCCATCTATTTTCCAACCTAGGCAACGAACGTATGGCCTTGGAACTAAAAAAAGATAATAGTGCATGTTTAATTTATCTTTTAATGTAAGTCGGCACATCATGTCATCTTCGTCATGTCTTTCGAAAAAATCTCTGACGCATGCACATCATAGAGCTCGAGTTCGATTCCGGTGCGAGTACCTACAATATAAATATATTTATATTGTAGGTACTCGAACTCGAGCTCTACTCAACAGTTCATAATCTAGAACGGAATGAAAATATGACAAAATAGAACGGGTTTTTAAGGAAGCTGCTGTCCTGAATTTTAAGTCTCCGTCTCCGTCTTAAAAGTCGTCAACAAGAGTTATGAAAGTCAATGAAGTGAGTGAGGCGTGTAACAATCGTGCCTTATGGCGCGCTGTTCTCTCAGCCTACCCCGCAAGAGATTCGGTGTGCAGCTGTGATGTATGCATATGACATAAATTATTTAGTTCTAGGAACTAGAAAACTGAACTGTGAGGCATGTAAATGTTGGGAACTCATATCTTTCTACCTAGTCTGCTGATGCGTTAAGCGTGAAGTTATGCAGTATGTATGATTTTGTATACCTTCAGTATAGTTAGTTACAAATATATGATCAGTTATCAAGGCTGGTACGTGCTCGGAGACATGTGCCGCGCTGTCTGTACTCTCGCGGCCGACCTTGCCGGCGTGACCTCACATGACCCACCCTCTCAGCTCTTAGCTCGCGGCTGGCTCGCGATACTGTTGCTATTTCACGACTACTATTGCTAAATTGAAAACGTTGAAACAGTTCCTCAGTGATTTCGATAGATGGCGCCGGAATTCAATCCTTTGCAGTGATAAACTTTCTTTTTTTTGTGGGATTTGAGCCATAGACACCTGATATACTGATAGTGTTCCAGTTGCGTTGCTGGCCTTTTAGATTGCCGGAGAGGAAGGGAGGGGAAGGATGGTGGACCTGCAGGTACCTCTCTCACCGAGCAAAAAGCGACATGTGCCACTTTACGTCGATATTCTGAGAGGTCGTGGTATTTCATCGGTCGAGCCGGTCTATTCCTGAGTGACTGAGAGTCCTGGTCCGGCTGAGTGGTTCCATTACTATTATTTAATTCGTTCATTGTTTTTAGTATATGTATTTATGTTATTTTTTCAGGCGTCTGTAAGCTAAACAGCTTTATGGATTCTCAACAATTCAACGGCCTTATGCTCTGTTCTCTCTGCCTGCCCGCAAGGGATTTGGCGAAGTTATGTATGTATGGATTGTCGATTAAAAAGTGTTGCTAGAATAGACTTAACCCTTAAGTCAGTGGTACCTACATTATGTCCCAGAACTTGTACTAAGTTAAACTATAGCTACGGGTGTTTTTGCATAGTCGGGTAATTTTTTTTTTTAAATATTTATAATATTGGTTTTATGGAACGTAAACAGAACAGAATTGTTTTATTCAAATAGATAATGTTGTATTTATAAACTTGTAATTATTACTGTTAGTTTAAGTTACTGCGCATTAACAAACGTAATTAATATAAATATACCATTATCGTGTCGTTGTGGAAACTCGTATTAATTATTTTCATATTTCATTAAAATTGCTTGCAAAAATAATAATAAAATAACTTTACACAAGTCCCAATACATCATAATAACAACATAACTTCACGCCTTTTGTTACCCGAAGGTGTAGGCAGCGGCTGTTAAGCCTCGTCTCGCCGTTATGTTATGTCAGATGAGCGCGATTAGGGTTCCGTATATTTTTTCTATGTAGCTTAAAATAGTTTCACATTTCTTTTACCAGAAAGTATAACCTCTTAAACTTTAACCGTATCTCTTAAAGTGTCTACGCGGTTGAAAAATATGATATCCACTATCTCAGGTCGTTAGGAGTGTGATATATCGCTGGGCTTTCAGACATTAGGGGCTGGTATTAAGGTCAGTTAAAATACTACCTGTACTGAATAACTAGTTGTGGCCTGCAGTTCCGCCTGCTGCTACTGTAACATTACAATATGATTCTTGTTTTATTAGGCGAAGGTATATCACATCCAGTCTCATCTTGGTGAGATGCCAACGTTTAACTGCTTGTTTAATTTAGGTAAAAGTCTCTTCTATATGAGGAGTCATGTTTAGTGCTACAATATTCGTATCATCTTCCACAGAAACTCTTATTTAATGTTTTTAATTTATATTCTGGATTTTGTACATTGTGATAGTCACTTTTCTCGGTCCTTCTCGATGCACAGGCAATTGCTGCTGCCTTGTAATGTAGCTCACAATTTTCATACATAAAATAAATAAAAATAAAAAGCGAGTCGCCACGGGACACATGTTATTTTTATTAAGGCTGACGAAATTATTTTATTCTGACGAAATACTAAAATTGACAAGAAACATAAAGAACAATTAAATTAATTTAATTGTCATTATACTAATGAGAGGTAAACCGACAGTTGTCACCCAGACCTCACCTCACCTACACAGACTTTGTCACAGAGTTAAAACACATTAACTAAACTTTCATCTAACTATAGAGGAGATTCCATTTGTGGACTCCCTCATCACGAAATCTCAGTAACTATAAGACTTAAAATTTGGTAGGAGTATTCCTTACGCGGTATACAGGCTAGCTATCAGGATTTTATGAAATTCCGTCAGCAAAGGGAAATAGCTGGGCCGCGTATTAAAAAAAAACGCGTTTTTAAAGTACTGCTTCCATTCGTGTGAATTACTAAGAAACTCATAATGACTCGACCGATTTTGATGAAATTTTGTGTGCATATCTGATAGGTCCAAGAAAATGTTCTCCCTAAATGTTAAGAGTGTTGTCTTCGTTCTTTTTTTGCAAAACAAAGGTTTGCCGGGTCAGCCAGTATTATTATAAAACGCACCAGAATATTGGCCAACAACAAGAATAATATATAAATTATGTATAAAGTAAATAATTTGCGCACAGCGCAGCGTCGCAATTTATTAGGGGCCAAATTAATTTAGCGGAGGCTCCGTGTAATCCGGCCGCATCTGCGCGCACACCCACACCACTTCATAATAAAGATATTAAAAAACATTTGCGATTCCATTATCCCTAACTTGTGTTTCTTTATTTTTCTTCTTTTTTAAAATAAAATATTCGATATTCAAATATTTATTATGCCGAGAGTTTGTTGTTTTGGTTCCAATTTTGAAAGCGACGTTTCCGGTCTGTAGTACGGATTGTTGACTTTTTAATATTGTATTTTTTTTTGTTGGCTAACTCTGAATCAACTCGCGACACGTCACTTTGGCCCAGTTGGGACTTGATGCGTTTCTGAATCAGATTAACACTTTTATTTCACCTATCCATAGAAATATACCTGTCACGAATTAATATCATCTTTGAGTGAAGATTTTTATGATAATGTGATGATTGATGTAGTTGTGGCCGATGTTTGACGAAAGGCAAGCTTCTTATTCCATAGGATTATAAGAGTTGAGTTGAACATCCAGCGAGCAGTCAGGAGGAAATTGTTGTTATTTTAAATTAATGCCATTAATTATTTTAATAGCCGAACATATGAAACATCAATTTTGTTATTTACCGCAGATAGCTTCCGAAAAGAAAAGAACTTCCTTTCGTAAAGCTATTCCTATGCATGTGAATTAGAATCCAAGGCTTCCGAGTCTGAAAAAGGGATTTGAACGAACTAATTAAGCTCTTTTTAAAAGTGGATTTTCAGAGATCTTTCAGTTCTCTGTCGTTTGTCTTGTTTGAATGAACCTACGTCTTAAGTTTTTCACAGCTTGGCGTGCAGTTTTCAGTATTTATTTTCGTAGCCGGAATGTATTTTATTGTAACTGTTATTCCTAGTAATTGGGTTATAAAATGTTTCAGGTATAAATTAGAAAATTAATTAACGTTAGATAACAAAGTAACATTCATTTTTTAATTTCACAAATGAGCGCTTGACCTCGCTTCACCTTTATGGTAACCGATACTGAGGTCGTGGGTGGTAAAGCGCACTGACCTATTAGAATACTATCCACGCATCGACACTTTATCTTTTTATTATTTATTACTTTATAAAAACACTATTATGGAAGTACAGATGCATATGTAAATACTAGACTCGTAGGTATAGGCAGTGAAAATTATGAAATGAATCCCACATATCATATTTTTCACTAATTCAGTCAATATTTTTTTGATAGATAAATAGGTATTTCAGAAACTCAATAAAAGTAATAAATAACATTGACCGCAAGTAAACACGAATGTGGATTCAAATATACATCGTTCGAAATTCGAAAACTCCAATTAAAACTATTCATTCCACCGCACGGAGTTTATATTCATAAATGGAATTCAACGTGATTTCGAATTTCGAATCGTTCACAACATCAAAGGCACATTACATACACACACACAGACGCATACATCTCCGCGAATTAACGCTATTCAAATTTGGAACACAGCTTTATAAATGCACCTTGCAAATATTTGGCACAGACTAAACACACAGAAACTGTGTCTCACGGTGTTTACCGAGCTAGTGTATTTTAGGTTTGGTGTGTGTCTAGTTGGAAAACGTAAGACCCGAGGTGTTTGCGTTCAGAAATTCACAAACACGTATTTTGTATAGAAAATCTCAAACAGAATTAATATAGTGCCCACTTATTCAATGTTCAATTTTTGCAAACATGTATTTCGTGATACTTTTTAAATAAAATATTAAAAAAGTAGGAAGACCGTTTGTTGCATTTTTGTTTTCAGATAAGTAAGTAATAAATACAATCATTGAGTAACAAATTATTGTGCGATAAAAAGAAGATTTACTTTCTTTTTTAAGAATTATAAAAATATTTAGTATTCAAAACATTTATACATCAAAACCAGACAGTTGTCTATAAACATTAGAAACCATGACTAATCTTCTTAAAGAATTAATAGCGTTTCGCGATAGATGTTGTTTTGAGTAAGAATTTATAATCAATCACCCCAGGGTCACTGCTTAGTGTTAACCCCGTAATAGGAGCCGAGTGACCCAAAACCAAAAATCTGTTCAAATCATAACAAACCTGTTTTTTTTTAATTATGTCTGACTTTTTTATCTGTCGTCTATAAAAAAAGAATAATTTTAATATTGGTGTATACAAATGATTCTTTGGAAAATTGTTCCCAGAAGTTAAGGCGAATGACTTTTCGTAATTCTCTTCGAAAGTTTTTCGTTACACATCGATGACTGACGATATTTGTGCCCGGTGTATAGCAATATGCCTGGTATGCCTATCCCATCAGTCGTTATCATTAATTATTAACAGGCATTTTGCGTGCCAAGATATTTTGTAAGTTCCACTTTCTACGGCAGACATCTTGGATAAAATATATCGTTTACATTTTGGAACACCTCAAACACGATGCGAATAGCGAAGTTTAATAGAAAATAAAAACATCTTGTTATCGATAATTCAATATCTAACAAACAAATTCTACTGGAGCGCGAGAAAATTCACGGCGTTATATATATATTTTTTCCTTGTCGAAAGAAACGTTATACTCGATAAAAAGATTTTTCCCCAAAGTCCTAGGCTTTGTTGACGCAAGCATTACTTGTGCAAACGTGTCGAGAACATTTTTATTGAGACTGGCAACCCGAAAACAACTTTATTGTCACACTGCAAGTATATGTGTGTGCGTGTGTGTTTGTGTGTATGTGTGACCTGTGGCCGACTGAGGTTTTTAATGTTTTTTTTTTTTAGTGCTAAATGCGCTTAATATCTTAAAACAGATTATATTTTTGTAAGCCTATATGATAAGAAAGGACTGTATCAATTTTGCTGTTGCTTTTATTTATTTATTTTTAGGAATTCAAGGAAGATACTTACGTAGAGTCTTTATGGTTGGCTGGCCACTATCTGATTCCAAGATTGTCGAGTTTATATCCAGGTTAGTCCAGACATGATTGTTTTAGATTAAAAGGTAGCACACACAATTTCCGAAAATAAATTCGGAAATTGTCTGTGCCGTCTATTAATCTATAAAAATCATTTTAACTTCGGCTATCCAAAATATGTAGTAATATAAATTGAAGTTTTAATTTGCCAACAAAGGATCCAACCCACATCTTAATATGGTCCGATTTCTGAAGTGTGATATTTAGATTTTAGAAGCGACATAAACAAATAGTTCATATACAACTAAAAGATTTACTTAAATCCAATTAATATTTGATAAAATTAAAGTCTAAAAACAAACTCTACTTCCCTAATATTTGTTTGGTGTGAAACCGATGGACGCAGCTAGCCTTCACCATAATCTAATAATTAGATTAAAACCCTAAGAATTAATCATATTAATATATAAACATAATAATGAACACAAGTCAAGAATCTTTATAATTTCACTAAATAAATATATATAAGTAAAAATATATAATAAATAAGGCTGTTATTTGAACATTATACGTTCCCGAGCCGGTCTCAAGGAATTTGGTATTTAAATAATGTATCGAGAAAATTTATGATAAGTAATTATTTGGCTTATTTTGTTTGAATTAATTATGGGAATTTACAACGTGCCGAAGTTAGTTAAAGAAGCTTTTATCATAGCGTTTTGTTATATTGAAAATAAATGTTCTTTAAATTGACGTGTTTGAATGGACTGTAAACATTTAACATTTGCAGACTGTATTTACTTTTTTCTTGGACATTGCATTATAGAGATGTTGGAAGGTAAAGTAAATCAATACCTAAAAGTCGTAATTTTAACCATTTATAAGTGTGCATGGATTCCAGATCGACATCAAAAATCAATATTTTTTTTTACGGGATTGGACGGCAAACGAGCAGGCATGTCACCTGATGGTAAGCAACCAATATCGCCCATGGACATCAGCAAAATAAATAGTGTTACTGTTGCGTTGCCGACCTTCAAGGGATAGGGGATAGGGAAGGGAGGTGGGCCTCCGGGTACCTCTCTCACCGAACGAAACGCAGCATGAGCCACTTTACGTCGGTCTTCTGAGAGGTCGTGGTATTTCTTTTTGTGTTTCGCTATTCTGTTTTAACTTTACACATTTTGCATTCGATGGAGATACGACTTTAATCTTACTGTCTCCTTCCTAAACAATATAACTTCTTATGCTGACCGTCTAGTTCTACGAGATGACTCAAAATAAATTTTGTTATAAACAAATATGTTAGGAACAAACACCTATGCCTAGTTTACAAGTCACAGTGTATATTTATCACTAAACTTATCAACATAAAAAGAAAACACCTAAATAAACAATTTTATTTATTGACAACCCTGAATCCTAATAAATTAACTCGCGTAAAAACATACGTAACAAAAGGGAAACTCATACATAGCGGAATGTTACTTAGGAACACTGTTATATGTATCGGGGCGGGTGGCGGGCCCGGTAGGGTTGCAACTTACCAAATAACTAAGTTTTAGTTCGACGTAAAAAGTTTTTATTGTCCGGACCTTTTTCATTGACGATTGTTTCTTGAGTCTTGTAACTTGATGGTGATTGCTATTGGTGAAGTAAATAGAATGAAAGAAAGATATTTCCAAACTTGGGAAAAAAAAAAAAATTATTGGTTCCGATCAGATTTCCAAATTGTGGCGTCAGTATTACGAGGGGTTGGTTTAGCAAGGTGCCTTCCGCGTGGACTGCGTTGGGTTCCAACGATTGTTTTTTTATTTATTTTTTCTGATGGTGAACGTAATTGCACTGCATAATCCAACTTAAAAAAAATTATTGATAGCTTTGATATTGCTGTTGTGTTAATTATTTTAAAACGTTCAAATATTTTCATTACATCAATATAATGAAAACTTGATAGTTTCCTCGTTTCTCCAAAGTTTACAGAATAAAAAACCACGCCATGCCCCACACACACACACGCCATGTGGTCCAGGGGTCGAGCACCCGCTTCTAAAGCTAGAGGTCGCTGATTCGAATACACTGGCTCACACCAATGACTTTTTCGAAGTTCTTTTCGGAAGTTCTTTTCGGAAGTTATTTGTGATAAATATCGATGACTGAAAACTCTGTGGCCGGTATGGCAATAGGTTCACCAACTATTCCATTTGGGACGTAAACATAACAGTGAGACGAGGCTTAACGGATGCTGCCTACATCTTCGGGTAGAAAAAGGCGTGAAGTTATGTTACGTTAAATTTTTTAATAGATTTTCTCGAAAAGTGCTTAAATATTCTTCTACTTACAACTTATTGAGTGATTATATAAAAAGAAAATACACACCGATAATAAATTGTTTAGTGGGTGGGAATCGAACCTACAGCCGATCGCATTTATCCAAATTGCACATTATTTAAGCGACGCAAAATTACCTATAATGTGACTTTCTGTTACGGTAAAGTGAATTTTAAGTGAGGTTGTCGTGTTACATGTGTGGAAAATCAATTTTAAAGAACCCTTCACACTGTTCGAAAAAAAATCCATGTAGTATTTGTATTTTTATGGAGTAACTAGTCAATACAGTCTCATACAGTCTCGGTGGTCCACTGGCCGATCTCGAATTTACATACATTTCAAGGAATATTATACTAATACTATAACATTCCTTGAAAAGTAGAATTGATGCCATATTTTTCAATGTTAATCAGCATTTACAAAAGCGAAGAAACTGCAGCTTATTTCGGTGTAGACAGCGATGTACCTTGAGATACGTGTATAACCTTAATCTCGCGGATAACTTTCATAGCGCTTGTCATACTTCTGCTCGAACACATTCATTCATAGAAATTATGTCGTGACCTTCTTCGACTCCTACCAACATCTAATAATCTGTAATCTAGTAATCTGTATACACCCATTCAAAGTAATACTCGTGTGAATGATATGAGTAAATACTCGAGTGAGTGCTGTGTGCAGGCTCCTCTATACACGTGAGCAAGCCGAATGATAGGGAAGCCACCCTTTCCGCCGTCGAAATATCGATTATTACACATTTTGCATTTTATTATTTACGATCAGTTCGCTGTCGGCTATTTATTGGTTGTGGCGAAATCGACGGGGTTTCTTCAATACACATATACATAATACACAGACACACACACCGGGTTTATTGATTCTGTCGACGTTTGCAAATTATATCTTTGACGACGATAGGTACCGACTTGCGTGTAGGAGTGTGTGTGTGTATGTACTTTACGAGTACAAATGTCAGCTTTTTGTGTGTACGGACAGACTGTTAACTCTATATAAAATGGTTAAGAATCTTCGATGAATATTAATAGACTTGCATTGATTTGACAAATGTTAAATTTAAAGTTTGGAATGATAAATTTATGATAGATGTTCAGAGACGACATGATTAAAACGGGGTGTTAATGTGGAAGATGCGAATGATAGGGAAGTGTAGTCAAGAAAAAGCTGTTGAGCCTACCCCACTTGATGGGAACAGGGAATAAGGTGGTGAGATGACGACGATGATCCTTTTAAACAATTAGTACCTATTTGAACGTCGCAGGTTCCCACAAGTTAACTCTGCCTTCGCATCCGCGTATCAAAGATGTGAAGTTTTATAAAATAATATTAAACTATAACATTCTAATAAATCGTTTGAATATTATGTTTAATTTTATGTGACCTTCAAATGTCATTCGCAGTCAGAAGTGGCAAAGCAAGGTAAGGTCTTTTGACAGTTGTGACGTGCCTGGAAGTAGGAGGAGGGGGAGTCTTTGTGCCATAAACACAATTAAAATTTGAACTTTCGACAATAAATCGCTTTAGATTTTCAATTAAATGAATATTTAAACAGCGAGGATTTTTCCACCCGAACGATTTATGTACCCGATTTATATGTGTATGATTTACCCGAATTGGAAACATTGAGCTAAAACTTTTATTAAAGATCTTATCAAGATTCGATGACTTGGTTTATTTTGACAGCTTCCTTGGGAACGGAAGGTTACTTGATTGAGATGTCTCTGTATATCCCATTGCTTGAAATGAACCCGTTATCTCATTCCATAGGGCCAAAATCTTTTTACGGTCACACAAGGGAGCACTATCTACTATCTTATTAACAGGTTTGAAAATTTAATTTAAATATGTGATATTTCAATTCTCTCTGCCTACCCCGATATGAATTCTGCGTGAAGTTGTCCCGTTTTTGTCTCTATTGACCCTCTCTATACCCGAAACGCAATCGTTTACTCAAAATCGGGTAAAAAAACTATCCAATTCACAAACGTACATATATACAAGTCACCCAAAATTTAATCAAATACATACCAATAAATTTCATCACCATCCCCAGTTCTAATATGTGACCTATAATGTGATACACGACTGCCGATAAAATCCCACGTACTGGCATAGCGTGCGGGTCCGCCTGCCAAATTATTAACATGAACATCACTCGACAGAACACACGGACCGTTCAAGATATTGACTGTATGCAATTTTGTTCTTGGCGTGTGTAGCTCTCCAATTTAGAGACTTATCTGTAAATCGAGATTACTTCTTATTGGCTGAGCAGGTTGTGTGACACCAAAGAAATATTTAATATCCATACATAAGGGAGCACTATTCCTGGATTCCAATTATCCAGTTAAGCAGGACTAAGAAACGATTCCAATAGGCGCAAGACATTTTCAAATTTAAGAAATTTCCATTTTTACTCAGCAGTGTCAGATAGCGTTTTATTGTAGGAAATTAACCTAGGAGCCGAGTACACAGTAGACGTCGGAATAATACGGGGAAGAGGGAACACACTGTGGTTGCATAATGCATAATATTCCAGCACTCCAATAACCCTCTCCTTTCTACTTTATTATATTACAATAAGCAGCCGACGACGTCTGATTTTACTCACAAATCATGATAATATAAATCGAAGCGAGATTTATAGGAATTATTCATATCTACTATCTGCTATGATTTCATATACAACTAGGGGATTGATCACATTCTTAAAATTGCGAACCGAGAACAAATACATTATGAACAACATAGTGATTATCATAATTATGTTGCTTTTTAAAAATGGATACCCTTAAGATAGCACATGTTTTTGATAAATTGACAGTTTAAATTGCATTGAATGTTTTAAGCGCAACCGGGTTTTTTTAATTAAAATATAATTCAGTTGGTTTGGTGACTTACCATTCTGGTATAAATATTTTTATGTTATGAGTGTGGATTTTGGAAGGCGTCTGTTTGCTTTTTCTGTTTAAAATAAAAACACTCACGCAGTACACAGATATTATGTTCGTTTCATACTTAAGTTTCATTAAACATAATGATTTAGTGGTGGTTTTGGACTTTGAACAGTGAATTGAGTCCAAATACATTAGTGTCGAAATTTAATAACTTTTTTGTTAAAAAACAAGTATCGTTCATCAATTTGGATTTGTATGACTGAATCTTATAATTTAATATTGAACAGCTTTTTAGGTGGCTGAATAATTTATTCAAAGAAGAGATTTAAAAACGGCTGGAGTTTGGTACTTTTTGTTTCAAAATAGAACTTTTTTTATCTGATGTTCATTAAAATTGTACGTATTTACAATTAGACAGCTGTTACATTAAATTTATTTATTCATTAATATATATAGTTGACTGTGACTATGGCTGAATTCACATAATTAAATATTTAGAAATCATTATTATAAATATTTTTTAAGGAATCCTATCGGTAATTTGATGGTTATTTTTGATGGTATTAGGGAAAAATTATTGAAGTATAACAAAGTTTTATGTAGCTTTTTGCGTAGTCTACTATTTTTTTTAATACTGATATAAATCTAATGATCTAAGAATGTTATATTTTTTGTTTCAGGTATGGACACAATGCCATGATGCTACGAGTTTTCCTAGTCTATTACCACGTAAGAATTTAATAAATAATTAATTATTTTCGTATTGTCGATACACTGTATAAAAGCTTCTTTCCTATTGAGAAACAAAAGTCCAAGGCAAACAAAAACTAGAATAGTGTATCGCTGCAAACTTCATAAAGTCACCTTTATTCATGAGGAAGCTTTTGATACCACAGATAGGATTTAATTAAAAACCAAACGCGAATGTGATGTGGATTTCGTTTCGTTATTGGAAATAAATAATATACTAGTAAACTCTGTTCTGATATTGCAATAAATAATTATAAACAAAGACCATCTGGATAAATGCGGGCGTTATCTGTACGAGTTCACAAGATAACGTCTTACTATTAATGTATGGATTAAATGTCTTTGAGATGCTGCGCCAGAGATAATGGTATTATCTTAAGGGAACAGACGCTCGGTTTATGAGAGATGAAGAGGATGATTAACGATACAGACTATAGTAATGCTAGATACATTCTATTATAGGTATGTATTTACCTAAAATAGGAAAATTCAGCAAAAGCTTTTTTTTTCAAATGATTTAGTTGGCGTGGTATAGACATGTCAGGAGAATGAAAGAAAGTCATGTTACACTAAGAGTGATGAGAGTGAGTGTAGATGCACACATTGGTAGAGGAAAACCAAGAGATGGATGGACTGTATAAAATTTGATATAAGTATGAAGAGAGTAAGTGAGGAAATGACGAGTGATAGAAAAGATTGGCAAAGGATGATATGTTGTGCCGACCCCAATTAGAGTGGGATAAGGAAGGACACATAATATTTCTGCTGAAAATTTATGTTTACTATTCAAAAATTTGTTTTTAATTCATAAATTTTAAATTCGTACCAAAACGCTTCAAAGTGTCATGGTGTCACTTTTGACGTCACGTTACCAGTAAGAGTTGTAAACATTGAGACGCTCTTGTTAATTTCGAATTTCGCAGATAGAAACATGAATTCTGCCATATCTTAATTCGTACCAAATCCTGCTTTTATGTTGCTCCCTTGTTTCTTGTTCGATATTGTTGATGTCATCAGACAATATCACTTTTCCTAAAAATGTATCACAAGATCTTTCATTATATTTTAGCACCAAGTTGTCCATCGAAAGACTTTGTAGTCTGTCCAAAACATAATCATTTTGGTATTTCATAAGTTCACACTTGTTAAGCCTTCTTCTCTTCCCTTCCACTAAAAATTCTTCAAATACTTCAGTATTTGACTGTAAGCTAGGGCTGACCTTAGACAACTCCTTAGCAGTTATGTATTTAAGGCTCCCAACACGGGAAAGCTTGGATTTTTTCCAGTAGCATGCTATGGATGTACAAGATGGTTCCTCACTCCTGCGATGAACCCGCATTAAGGATGCCATGGCATGTTTGCAACCTCCTTGAGAAGCCACACAATCATGACACTCTACTGACTTCACTGTTTCTTCCTGCTCGTCGACTACCAAAGACACTCCATACAACTTTCCATGTACTTTATGTTCTGGGTAGATTTTTGCTTTTATTGTGCACACGTTTCCTTCACATAGCTGGACCTGGCAGACCTGGAATAAACAAAGCAATTACTTAGTTCCAGAAAGAAATATGTGACATACACATAATCTCAAAATGTAACATTGGAGCTTAAACTGAAATAGGTACAACAGCTATGGTCTTATTTTTAATTATTTAAATAACTAGGTAATGAACTGTTTAATAGAAGGTACTGACTGGGAAACCTTAACATTTCTAAATTCTGCTGAACAAAAGTCATTAATAATATCTTGGACATAAATCACACAGCGCCCTCCAGTTCCAAACTAAGCAACTAAATGCTTGTGCTATGGATACTAGATAACGGATACTAATACATATATACTTTTCTTTTGTAAATACATACTTATAATACATAGAAAAACACCCAGACGCCGCACAAATATTCATGTTTGTCACAAATATTTGTGCTCGGGTGGGAATCGAACCCCCGACCTCAGTGCTGCAGCCGGTAGTTTTACCAATGCGCCACGAGGCCCGTTGTTTGATCGCAGAAACTCTCCTAGCATTAGTACGTCGATCCTCGGTAAATATGCGCTGGAAGCCTTTAGAAATCCTTGTTCCATGACTGAGTGTATCAAATAGATTTACACAAAACAAATTGAAGTCGCAAACAAAACTAAAACGGCGTTTTTAGTGGCAAAAGTAAGCGAGAGTCGTAGTTATCTATTGAATTACGAATAAACAATTTGACAACTACTCTAACGTAACGTCTCGCATTCTGATTGGCGTTCAATATTACATGGCGGATTGCCGTATTTAGTGATTTTATTTTATCAATAAAAAAAATAATCTCGGTTTTAAATTTAAAAAAAAATCAATATTTTATTTCAAGAAATTATTTCAATAAAATTTACTTGCTGTCATCATACCTATTGGAGTCGTTAAATTATGCGTAACATGTTAGTCTCAAGACTCTCAGACTATATGAATATTTAGTAATGTTTAATATAAGTATGCTTAGTAATGATTTTACACAAACCACTTTCGCTATATTAAGCCTTCTTTTGTTCCTGCCCGAAGCTAAAACTCAACAAGAGATATATGTTCTACGCTTATTAAAGGAAAATATGAGGGGAAAAAATAACATCATTTTGATATCAAAGATAAGTTAAATGTACTCACGAAATTCGTATAGATAATTGAATTACAATATTCTTTCTTACGTTTTTTTTTCTCGTACAGATATGAAATTGTAATATTTTAAGCATATTAAAAGTATGTAAATAAATGTAACTAGGTGGATGGATGGATATACGGGAGGGTAGGAAGTATTATTACCGTGAAGAATATACAGAATGAATCAAAGTAATGAGAAAAACATTAAAATGGTGCAATGATTATTATTTTACACATTTAATATATTTTCACGAATATAATTGATACTAGTATCAGATATTGTTTTTGTTCTGTAATTTAATTACTAAAAATTATTAGTAAAACTAACCTATAAATGCCATTAAGGAAATATGACTACGTAACACGAATAGTTTACCACGACTACAAGCAGTGTTCTATCAGAATGTAATGTCAGAAGATTAAATATAGTTTAGATTAAATAGATTTGTCTATTATTGAGTGAATATTTTACATGCAATTCACTAACTGCCATCTACTTCCAAGGGAAGGTAGCTGGCGCTGGAGCTGTAATTGGAGCTTATAAATTTATTATGAATTTTCACAATAATTATTCATACATGATTACTTAAAGTAGAAATCGGTATACGAATGAAAACCACCGATCGAAATGTAAGGACACCGCGTCTTGTGGTATTCAGTATTCACTGCCTACCTCGCGGGGCCTCTAGCGTGATGATATACAGGTAGTTCTATTGCGTGATATTGAAGTGAAGCAAGAAGACATATAACGTATTTTGTTGAATAGTTTCTATTGATCTTGTGAACGAAGTCGTAGTAGACAGTTGATGGGTGAGCTGGTGATATTATTTGCTGTAGTGGAAATTGATTATGTAACGTTATTTATTACAGGTATGTAACAAGATTCTAATATAAATATATCCACTAATGGTTATTTCGCTGAAATTTGGATACATAGGGTTGGCACCGTAATATACTTATTCACTCGTATTTACGTAGTCGATAGGCATCGTTGGTTAGTTTTGTGTCTGGAATACGAGTCTCTATATGGTGGCCATCCATTCAAAAAGTCATACGGCTAGTTTACAATAATCTAGGCATAGTTTGGACTTAAATACGAGTGAAATATAAAGTCATATAGATATTGAATTAAATCAAAATTAATACTTGACTATCAAAGCGGTTAACAGAGGCTTCAAAACATTTCATACATCAGTATAAATGCAATATGTGAAAAATTTAATATTGTAATATGTTATACAATTATCGATATAACATCACGTGCCAACCCTAATATATATCTAAAATGTATCTCGTTCGCACCATTTGACGATTCCGCTCGTTCTCGCGTCGCCTTTTTACAATTTATGTCCTACTGATTTCTCGGCCTACCCTCAAATTTATAGATATTCTTGTCACACCCTCCCCGGCTTCTTCACCTACAGATTAAATATTCTTAGTTGAAAAAAAAAATGGAATTAGGGATGCCGCGCCACTGGTGAGACAATTTATGATGTCATAATTGAAATAGATCGCATTTGTATCGTGAAATCTCTTACACTTTCCCTATAAGACTTTATCTTGGGTAATATTTAAGAGATATAATACATTAAGTGTCACGGTTATATATTACATGTCACTTGTCTCGGTGGTCCAGTGGTCGAGTATCCCGCTTCTGATTCAATCAAAAAGTCGTGGGTTCGAGTCCCGGCTCACACCAATGACTTTTTAGATATTCTTTTCGGAAGCTATGTACGGTACGCCACCCACCTATTTCATTTGAGAAGTAAACATAAATGCGAGTCGAGGCTTAACAGACGCTGCCTAAGCCTTCAGGTATAAAAAGGCTTAAAGTAATGTATGTATATAATTGCTACTAAGTTCCAATTCTAGCACATACTTGTGATATTTGGAAACCTTTTCGTCAGTTATATGTGATAGCAGTGTTTGTCTACGACACTAAAGAACACTGCCTAGGTCTGGCATTAATAAAAGCGTGAATACAATTACATTTAGATTTTCAAATTATTAGAATAAGTGTGAATGGTCAGACAAGCTTGTCGAATCTCAACTGTACCGATCAGTGAACATAAATGTGTATTATGAGAGCTCGAACGAACGACTTTATCAAAACTAGTATCTCGCCCCTTATCGAGTGGGAGGCGGTACAGAAGGCATTAATCACGGCTAAATCGCGTAAATTTATTTGGGAGGGTCGGCTTGTCATATTCCACCGTATTAAATGGCGAAAAAGTATCCGTTTATACTTTCAACGGTAAGCATAGATTAATATCTATAGTCGTTGGCAGCTGTTGTTAATTTTAACGTTAAAGAACTTGAGTGATTCTTTAATCAATTAGCAAATGTAACCGCACATCGCTTGTTAAAGTATTTTGTTTTTTTTTAATTAGGAGATTTTTTGAAATATTAAATTATTTGTGTTGTCAGCAGCATCGTCGTGTGGCTTTTCTTTCTTTCTAATTGTTTCAGGAAACAGAACCTGTTTACTGTTTAAAGAGCTCCCTAATTTTATCGCGGGATGAAGTTAGATTACCCTGTGGTAACCTTATAATTTAGACCTCATAACTCTTTTAATGAACACAGGAAATGCATCATCTTAATCTAAATATGAAAACGTGCATGAAAATCCTTGAGTGATTTCAGAGAGTCACGATTTTATTGCAACTTGCGCAATCGGGTCTAAAGTTATCATAAACATTACGTAATTAATGGACAGCCCTTAAGCGCGGCGTGGTCTCCCACCACGTGGGTATCGCGTGCCGTGCCCCGGGCTTGCGTGCCCCGCGTTGCCCTGCGCACAGAAGTTAATCTTTACGATGTTCACGCGAACTGTGAATTCAAATAATCCACTTGAGTGATTATTTTACGGCGATATCATTAAAACGCTGTTGGTGTGTGTATTCTTTCTGACGCAAGTACTTCTGTAGAAGCCCACGAATGAACAACTGCGCTTGTCTGACACTGTTCAACTTTCTTCAAATAAATTCAAGCGGTAAAAGAACATTCTAGCAGAATATCTATCCATATATCTATTACTTGTTGTATATAACTTGTCAACGTTGATGGCTCGCTGCGCGGAAATATTTGGTCCGGCTTTCCTAAACGTAATTCTTGTGTACCTACTCGAATACGAATTTAGGACTCACCAAACAATTCGTCCACATAACCATTTGGTTATATAGGTAGCTGAGTAAACACATAAAAAAAAATAGTACTTTATTAGCCTCCATCGTAAAAAAACGTCTTACAAGCCGCCGGGCTGTTATAATATGTATTAAATATATTAATAGCAAATGAACAGTCTTAACATAAACAATGTTTTTAAGTTAAGTATGCGTACGTAATGTGTTACGTAACCTCACACCTTTAATGTCTGAAGAGGTAGGCAGCGGTAGTAATGCCACGACACGACGATGTTGCTGGTATTAGCATTTATCTCTCACAACTACTGAAAAGGTATCGTTGATATGGTCCGTAGCAGGATTCTAACTCGTTGCAGATAGTCCAAATCCACCTAAAATAGACCTTTTGGTGCATTGGTACCAACTGCGGAATCCAGATTGGCGGATCCAATCCCGACCCGAGTACTAACATTTATGACAAGCATGAATGTTTGTATGGTGTCTGGGTGTTCTGTGTATATATTTTATGTATTAATTTCACTTATCTAGTTTCCATAACATAAGCATTCAGAGCATTACTACTTCTATTACTACTAGAGGGCGCTGTGTGTATGTGTCCAAGATATTATTATTATAATTCAACCTCATATAATGGTTCTAATGTTAATTTATCACTCCCCACCCGTATAGGTACTACACTTTCAGATACCTACTATATGTATGTATATATACTAGTTATATAATCTGGCGTCGTCTCGTGTCCCCATCATTTAATCTGTCTCATTCCTAGCTCCCGATATTTGCTACTTGTATGAGATACGATACGTAACTGTTATCTTTGCAATTATCTCAGTAATGAGTCGTTAGTTTATTGATGTCGGTATTATTTCCTATCTCTGCATCAGCACCTATAGACCTTTCTCCATGTTTGCTGTAGTGCATCGTTTGTAGTAAATATTAAGGTGAATTAGCACTTCTTGAATGTTCATTTTGGATGTTCATTTAACTGTATACACCAAAGATTTTTTTTTGTAATTCTACGCCATATTTAATAGCTGACAGCGCAAATATCGGTCGAAACAATATATTGCCGTGGCTAAAGCAAAATCAGTTATGGCATTCATATAAAATTAAACAAAAACAATGTTTCCAAAAATTTTAGTAACGTGAAAACATTTAGCAGGTTTTACATTAAGTCCATGCTACAATATTTCAATGTCGCCAAGAATTAAAAAAAAAAAAGAAATTATTAAAGTCGTAAGAAATTTGCCAGGATATAAGTTGCTTTAGACTGTATAAATGTATTTTTTCTTATCGATTATGAGTTATTTCACTTAAAGGTAGTCGCGGGCGTCAACTGGTTTAATATAAATCAGAATAAAACCTTTTTTTTTTCATGAAAATGGCGGCGGTGAATAACGACCGCTTTTAAATTACAATAAGTAATTAGATTCCTAGATAAGTCGTTGGTACACTAGCGCAATGTTTCACAGAGAAAAATTACACTTAATAAAATTTTAAGTGTTATAAAAAGTAATAAATTCACCATGAATAATGTTGTAATATTGTTGTATTATATATTTATAAATATTTTTATGCCCCTGCCGTAGCCTTCATACCTGATCAAGTTAATTAGGGTCGATTACCTAATCTAACTAGATTTGGTACAATAATAATTATTTCCGGAATGACTTCTGTGGGATCTCCATAATCCAAGGAACATGGTTTTTATAGGGCTTAGGCTAGGATATTCAAAAATGCGAGCATGCGTGTCACCTGATAATAAGTGACCAGCGCCGCCCATGGACACCTGCAACACATATAGTGTTACAGTTGCGTTGCCGACCTTTAACGACATCGACATCCTGAATATGAATTTCCTGACTTCCATCACATCCAAACTAACTCGAAACCTAAAAGTGCTTTGCATAAGTCTAAAGTCTAACATACAAATATATAACAAACTACAACATCCGAGCTATCAAAGTGTTAAAACATTTTTTTCCAAAGCTTCTCCTAAGTAGCTGAACAACAAAAAAACCCGTATGACACGAATGTTTTAACCCGTCCGCGCTTCCATGGCGCAGTGGACTTTAAAAACTTTCCTTTTTAGCTCGAGGGGACTTAAGTGGTAGTGTGGTCGACGATAAATCCGCCACAAAGTCGTCGTCGGCGGCGGCTATCTCGATCGGCGACCGGTCACCTAACAACCGCTGTTTTTCTTTTAAAGGCTTCGAAATTTGAGGCTTTTTTTATTTTGCAGCTGGCTTTCACCGACACTTGAATGTCTGAAATGTTTTAGACGCACCAGAGGTCGACCTATTCGCTAATGGATTAGGCATAATAACTAATATTATTTAATGTCTAGGTGACACGCCAATGTTTTTCAGAAGTAATGTATTATAAATATCGATAAACTAGCTGACCCGGCGATCTTTGTTTCGCATCAAAAGTAATAAATGAGTAAAATTTGTATATTAAAAAGTTCATATTGTGCTATTTATCGGCACGCGTTTTGGCGCGCAACGCAACTACTATGTCCCGCTATGTTAATACTGTAATATCTTCTAGTGTATAACAATGTAGTACATTATTTTGTTTTATCACTTAGGGTTCAGGCAGCGTTTGCGATTAAAGATCTAAATCTTGAAAATTATCACTTTTTTTTTACACTTTTTATGTATAGTGATACATAAATTATAGATCAAAACCACCCCGTTGACACCCTCTAACTATTAAAAAAAACACCGCATCAAAATCCGTTGCGTAGTTTTAAATATATACGCATATACAGACAGCGGAAAGTGACTTTGTTTTATACTATGTAACTAGCTGACCCAGCGAACTTTGTTCCGCATCAAAAGTAATAAATGAGTAAAATTTGAATTTTATAAAGTTCAATTTGTGCTATTTATCCGCACGCGTTTTGGCGGGCAACGCAACTTCTATGTCCCGCTATGTTTATACTGTAATATCTTCGTAAATGTTCGTTTAAATTACATACTGTAAAGGGCAATATTGATCTATATTAAATGCACAATCTTTTTAATACACTTAACTGGATGAAAATTAATGCTGTAATGTTTAAAATCGCTTCGTAAATAAGCCCTTATTTCTCGTAAAAAATAAAAATGGTCATTGTGGGTTATCCCTAAGAGATAGACATATGCCCTGGCGGTCTTTTTTGTAGATCTTTTGAAGGTGTATAACAATGTAGTACATTATTTTGTTTTATCACTTAGGTTTCAGGCAGCGTTTGCGATTAAAGATCTAAATCTGGAAAATTATCACTTTTTTTTTACTACACTATATATGAATTATAGGTCAAAACCACCTCGTTGACACCCTCAAACTATTAAAAAAAACGCATTAAAATCTGTTGCGTAGTTTTAAAGATATACGCATATAAGGGGACAGACAGCGGAAAGTGACTTTGTTTTATACTATGTAATGATGATGACAACACTAATGGCTTTTATAATAATTCACAAGTCCTGGTATAACTATCGTTGGCTACATCTACTGATAGAGGAGGTGCAGTCATGCTAATAAGAAAACAATAACCTTGACATTTTCCAGTCATTTAATAAATAAAAACGCATCATCAAAACAATATTCAAATGTTCTACGACAATTATCCGTGCTACACATAATTCTATCATAAAATCAATGGCACCATCTAACCCGTAAACTGTCAATTTAAAATAACCTCATAAAACGATATAACCATTAGCAATAATACTTGAACTTACGGGTTAGAACGATACACGGCACATTTAACCCGTCGATGCTGTGTTTCATTGCATGTCGTTAACTCGAAACGCCTCGGTATTGCCGACATTATTGCGACTGCACGTGCGAGTGGTAGGTAGACGATATTTGGCACTGATATCTTTATATATAGACGAGTACAAGCTCACTGCTGATAACCACTTCAATGCTTTTATCGTCAAGATTGCGAATAGGCTCTGATGTGTTGTATAGTTTGTGTGTATTGTATAGGGCTTTGTTATATGTTTTTGCATTGTATTAACGCAATTTCTTGTGGGATAGACAGTATACTTTTTGTCAATAATTAGGGTATAAGAATTGGTTTGTCTATTATTGTATTTCTTCTGCACAAAATTCTTTAGAAAGAAAATGAAGATGATGATGATTCAATATATGTGTATCAAAATAAATATCGCTACCACCTGAACCCAGAAAAAAAACTGAAAGAAATTTTCATCGACTAAAAATGTCAGATGTACTTACTACCGATACAGTAAGTAAAAAAAAGATTAAAATATTAAAGTTGCCGAATATCTACTACATATTAAGTTATATATAACTTTTTAACCTTATTTTAACAAATTACGCATACTTAATGATGGGGTACACTGAAATAGGTGCCTTCAGAACACATAGAAACAATACAATGAAACAATGCATGAATAATATGAATATTCATCACTGTAATATGTATTAGATTAAGAATACCATTAGTATTGTAATTCGTACATTCAACTGTAACACAAATCATTAATTACAATAATCGTTAACGTTAGTATAAATCATTTTTATTCAATAAATGTTGCATGATTGACGATAATTATAAGGAAATAAATTGCCTTAAGGCTTCTCCGGTGCCTTACCCGCCACAATAATTCGGGTGCGGTATATAATTTTATAAAATTACAGCTCTGTAATGATCATTGATACTTCCACGTGACACGCAGCCATCTTAACCCTTTAACGGCCGATAGTAATGTTATTGTTTTATTTATTACATTAAATTGCTTACGGAAACGGTGGCCATATTTAATATTGCTCAATTCTCCTTTCATATTTTACATTCGTATTGTTTTATTTTTGGCTTTATTTTGTGATTTATATGGGGTAATTAATTTTATTTGTTTTGTTGACCAGCTTTTATTTATCTATCCTTTTTTTAGCGGTACAATAATATCAATATTTACTGACCTCGTGGTGTATACGTAAGAATGCCGGCTTCCGATTCATACCCGAGTTTAAAAAACTTTATGGAGAGTGTGAATGATTTTTTTTTGTTTTTGAAAAATCCAATCAATAAACGTTGATTGCCTACTTTCTTAAGTACTAGTTGATATTAAGATCTCGGTAATAATGTGTAACGAAATCTTACAAGCTGACGAAACTGGAACAGCACATTCGGCAATAAATCTATATTCGCATTTAGTAAATCCTTGGCTGTTTGTCAGTGATAGAGTCGTCTCGGCCAATGTTCACTCTCGCCAAATTGCTGACTATATAATATAATATAACAAAACTAGCAAATTTTACTTTTCACATAAAATATCTGACTTTTCATAGACTTTTGACATAAAATTTGTGAGCCAGCGTATGTACTAATAACAAGACGGACTGCGCACGTCACGGGTTATTTGTAAAATTTCATACAGTAAAGAAAAAATATGTATAGGATAGGATTTATTTAAAAAAATACGAAAAATATAATACAGTACAATATATAATATTTTGTCAGTCTTTTTTTTTATGGCATAGGAGGGCAAACGAGCAGGCGTGTCACCTGATGTTAAGTGACCAACGCCGCCCATGGACACCTGCAACACATATAGTGTTACAGTTGCGTTGCCAACCTTTAAATGAGTAGGATAGGAAGGGATGGAGAAGGGGGATGGGCCTCCGGGTACCTCTCTCACCGAACGAAACGCGGCATGAGCCACTTTACGTCGATTTTCTGAGAGGTGGTGGTATTTCAACGGTCGAGGCGGCCCATTCATGCAGCGAATATAAAAATATTGCTTGGATTTCTTCTTATCTCTTAGGGGTTGATTACCCTAAGCTTTGCTAGTCTTTTTAGCCATTTATAGTCATGTATAAGTACGACTCTGTAAAGACCAAAGTCTTTTCAAAAGTTATTTGCAATATCTTTTATATTATTAATTAAATTTCGCAAGATGCACGGATATATATTAAAGAGTAGGTGAGAGTGGTAGATCTAAGCTGCATGAATGGGCCGGCTCGACCGGTGAAATACCACGACCTCTCAGAAGAGTGTAAGTAAAGGAAAGTCTCAGTAACGTGGCTCATGCCGCGTTTCGTTCGGTGAGAGAGGTACCCGGAGGCCCACCCCCCTTCCCCATCCCTTATCCCTTAAAGGTCCTCAACGCAACAGTAGCTCTATATGTGTTGCTGGTGTCCATGGGTGGCGTTGGTTGCTTACCGTCAGGTGACACGCCTGCTCGTTTGCCCTCCTATCGCATAACAAAAAAAAAGTAATTGCCAAGACAAGGTATATAAATAAAACGTCTCGAAATATTCAAGTTAAAGACAGCCGTTTGTGATTGAGTGAATTGAATGAACGACAAACAGTTTCCTTAATACAATCACAGAGAAACATTTCTATATAAACCGCAACAGACGTTCTATCGACAGTATGAATTTGATTTGTACAAGTACATACATACAACATGAAAAACATTTTTACTCTCGCCCATAAATAAGATATCTCTTTATTGTGTTCGCAGTGTCTCCGGCGAATAAATTTATTCATAGTGACACACTAGTGACGTCATCTTTACATACGTGCCTCGCAACCAATCAAAATGGTAACCGTAATTGTTAGCTTTTTTTTTTGCCGTAATTTTCCTTACGTAAACTCCAAGAGAAGGGTTTCCCTTTGTTGGTTGGTGAAAAAGAAAATAGTGTAAATATTGAAAGGGTATATATTGTGTTTGATAAAATTACGTAGGGCAGAGGGAACAAAGAAAAAAAAATCTTGTTATCAACCGCTAAAAGCTCCTCGACTACATTTTTCTTTTTTGCGGAAATAGACAAATAATAACATCTTAGATGAGTTGTTCTAATTGAGCTACAAGGAAACACGCTGTTTATATCATACTTTTTTTTATTTTATTTAGGTGCTTATAGCCTTATTTATAGGTTCGGTCTATCGACAATCTGAAGTCAAGTACCTATTTATAGGTCTATTTCACTAATCCGATTATTTCAAATTCTGGGCCGATTGCGAGTACATTTATAACAAATTGTGGTTTTAGTGACAAATAAGTAGACAACAATTAGCAGTCATGAAGAAAGTAATGTTCTATAAATGGGCCCTGTTTCTTTTACTGCTTAGAATATGAAGTGACTTGGAACGACTCTACAGTGCTATGAAGCGTGTGTCTATATAGAAGAACAGAGCATGCAACCGTCTTCTCCTCTCTGGATCTCTCTCTCTCTCTGCTCGACGTGGCCATCTTTTAATATAATCAATTAATCGCTGGAGTCGAGGGCTGCTTGCCAACAATTAATACTCTCGTTTAAAGTCACATTCATTTCTTCAAACTTCACTCAATCACCATCCACGGAGTGTTGACATTATATTATATTCTTAATTCCCTATATATATATGAAGGTAATAATTTTCTTTATCGATATTGTCGGTAGTCGCGTGTCCAACGCCATTATCTAGTATCATATTCTGTTTTGACATTAGGAACTTACGTACATTGCAGTCATTCTTTTTCAAATTACTCACCACAGGGTTACTAAGTCTTTGATTATATATTACTGGCTGTATGGTCTCTTTGATGTTCCATTGTAATGTCATTATTTTAATATGTTTTTTTGTTCATATGAAATGAGTTCATGTAAACAAATGACTGTTGGCTGCGAGTTCCTCATAATTTTCCGGTCTTCTTTTATTTCTATGTCGATGCAAAATATACGGATTGTGGTAGAAACAGTGTTGTTTATCAGAAGGCTTACCTTCTGATAAACACAGACTTATCTTTAAGTGAGTGTTAAGTATTGAGATATGAGAGTAGGCTGATTACATCAGGTACAGTACAGGTATCATTTATTCTTATTCATGTTAATCGCCAGTCTGTCAGTAAGTCTCTCTTAGTCAAAATGTTGTGCTCTTTTTTCACCGATCTATAAGCTAAATTTATCAGCAACGTTGCCAATTCAGAAGACTGTGTGTTATAAGATTATTGTAATAGACTATTAAATTCTGCAAGCTGTATCGAGCTAGGTGTCGAGTGTGGTATCCTTAATCGGTATAATTTGCTCTCAACGTAGATATCTGAATATTATATGTAGAGAAATATACCTAATTTCGTTGATAGATTAAAATGAAACTAAAATTATTTTCTGTTCTTGGTAAAATTCAGAGCTTTATGAGGATAAATTGACAAAAAGAGGACAATGCGTTTTTGGCTAAATTACTCTCGAAACCCTACGGACAACTATTTTCAATTATAGTTTGATGCAAAATGCATGTGATAACTCTCAAGCAACGTAAATCTACCCTTAAAGAGTGACAACCAGTTATTATAAAGTGGGGAGTGTGTTTTCTTCCAATGTTCGTAGTTAAAAAATGATGTAACTAAATTATTAATACCATATAGAAACTCGTTCGTCTGTACAGTGTTCACTTGCAACTTTGATGTCCTATTTATAAAATCCAGTAGTTGAAAAAAAGTTACAATAATTTCAAATTTATACACAAAAAAGCAACCTTTGAATTCCTTCTTTCTCTTGTTACATCTACAGTCTGACTCAGACTTCTTATTCGATGTTTTTTGAATGCTCTTAATCAGTGTTACAACACGCTCTTTCAACTTGAAACAAAGCGTTCCTTTATTTTAACAAATAAAAGGATTAACTTTTGAACCTTAATCCGATCGTGACGATGCGTTATATCTCACAAAAGAGTGACAAATACTGTCGTTTGTCAAAGTGAACTCTATAGACTCGGAGCCATTTTGTTCAGTGCGCTTTTCGTTGTCAATTTTGACAGATGACAGTCACTGTCACATCATTAAAATTTATTGCTGATAAAGTTATATATCAAGATTATTTTCGTGGTACAAAACCTCTTTTAACTTATTTAATGCCAAGTAATTTTGAAACAAATTAATTAATTATTAGACTTAAGGCTAGTGTGCCGCCGCATCGGTCGGTGGCGTTTCGAGGTAGTTTTAGGTTTGCGGCGTCTAAGTGCTGGAATGATATCCCCCCACCCATCCTAGGAGTGACTAGCAGGTACACCTTTGGGCGAAAGCTTAAAGGTTATTTGTTGTCATTTCAGAAAACCTAATTCTTCGCCTTTCCAGCACTTTTTCACAAAACTATTTTGATTTTCATTCACAGTTATTTCACTTATGGTTTTAGTCCGCGCAGTGTTGTATACTTGGCTAGTGGGTTATGTTATGTTTATGGTATTTTATATTTAATTATGTGTTGGTCGTTTTGCTGAAGTTAACCGTTACACTATCATGAATTTACTTGATGTAGCTTATCATTTTTATATTATATTATACGTGTACAGTTTATCTATCTGTGTGGCGTTCCGGGTATTATCTACCAACGGTGCTGGCTGAAAATCAGCGCTGGGGTGTCTAACATACATCTCAGCATTATGCTGAGCTAGTGTCCAATTTGCAACCACAATGACACACACTATTTTGAACCTTTGTATTGTCCCATTTTTTTGTAAAACATTTGTGTGTCTTGTGTTGTGTAAATAAATTTATTTTCTTTCTTTCTTTCTTTCTTTCAAACAACATCGACAAGTACGATTCAAATAATCGTGAGCCGATGATAGTAATTAAACAGTTCCATTGTCTCCGAAGGCTGACTATCTTCATTCATTATTCATCTTTGTGAAATTTGAATTGCAATATTTCTTGCTCTATACAATGAAGTTATAACTATATAAACAATTTTTAATGAATAACCGTGTCTTTTCTTGAAGTCTTTTCTTATTTAACACTATAATAGTGGAATCGATAAACGTAGTTCTACTTAAAATAACATAAAATTTCGTGAAATTTGATCCAGAAATCGTTACAATTTAGTGTCTATCACATTAAGAGTTCTTCAAAGTTCATTGCAGCGTCCATCTATATATTGAAAATCATGAACTGTTCTGCCTACCGCATTCAAGGTTTAGTACCATATTTATACGAAGTTATTTTATATATATTCCACACTAAGTTCACCAGTTGTTAAGGCGAAGACAACCAGCAGGAACATGTGTTAATAATTGATTGCAATAGTACGAGGAAAGGTTCCAACTCTGCGATGGCTGCAACTGATGACCTTCCGTGCTGGTACCTACCGACATTAGTCTGTGGTGTACGATTCAATTCAGAAGAGAGCGCGATAAGCCATTTCATATTTTTCACTAATGTTTTAATTCATTATACGTTGTATAAATGTTTGTTTAAACAGAACTTGTTTAAAGTGGACGTCAAGGTCTAATAATAACCTGGCCAAAATCTAGTTGCTTAAGCATTACCGCATTAATGGTTCAAGAATCTATGGACATTTGAAAATGAATATATATCATCATCATCATTAGCCTTTTTTTGAGGTCCACTGCTGGACATAGGCCTCCCCCATAGAGCGCCACAACTGCCGGTCCGCTCAATCATGGGGGGTTTTTGCCATAATCGCCACGCTTGGCAGGCGGGTTGGCGATCGCAGTAGGCTGTATTTTCTTCAAAGAGAATGCTGCTGCCCATTCTTCTAGCTTTTCCCTTAGTCGCCTTTTACGACACCCATGGGAAGAGATGGGGTGGCGGTATTCTAAGCCTATATAACTTAGCAGATATACAATTCAAAAATGGAAGAACTTGGGAGTCGTGGGAGACAGCTACGCACTTTTATTTTTACGGCGTAATAGATCAGACATCTAATGGGTTAGTCAGAAGGCGAGCGAATGAATTTACGTAATGCTCCATTCACGCTATTTGACTCATGCTGTGTATCTTCCAGTCCTGCTGCATCTATTTGTTCCAGTACACGTAACTTTACATTTGTTCCGACTTCTACATCTGTATATTATAATATCTCCTATAAATCAGAGCACACACCGCTCCCGTGTCGGTTTCAGCACAAACTCATTCCATACTCGTTAACTCACCAACTACCAAACAAGATTTTAAACTACCCTCAATATTTTATACGAATCGTTAATCTATGGAAGGACTTGAAGCGATATATAGTTTTGAGATGCTCGTAATTTTTGCACCACCGCTGTTAGAAACTTTTGATGTATCTTGTGTCTGGGGAACCGTTTAAGATTTAAAAATGAAATGGAATGTAAAGTGTTTGTTTAAGGAAATGCGGATGAATAATGTTTCATTCCAGGTTCTGAAATAATCTATGGTACATAATGGTAATGATTCATATATATTATAATAATGTTATGTGAATGTATTATTGATAATGTTCATTGTTGAGTGGCATTGCTTGAGCGCTTGCTAGAAGGTGTTGATATAGTGTTGATCGCTCAATAAATTTACTCCCCATTTTCACACGCTGAACAGGGAATTTCATTGATAAATAACTATAGCTTTCCTTGAATCGTAAACTTACAATACTCTATGGTAACTTTTCTTTTTAAATTTATATTTCTTGATAAAAATATTTGAGACGTCATGTAGGTATTGTCTCTCCTGATGACTTGGTGTTGTGGCTTAGTGATTTCGGATATTAATTTTATTAAATTCAGGAAAATTTACGAAAATTATTCATATTTATTAATTATACATGTCTAAAGCAAGTAAATCCGAAGTATGGCATCGGTGTCATGTATTTGTGTAATGTATTTTAGAATTGGTAGAGCCAAGCAGTTCGCTCCATGATTGGGCCGGCCCGACCCACGACCTCTCAGAAAATTGACGTAAAGTGGCTCTCGCCGCGTTTTGTTCGGTGAGCGAGGTACCCGGAGGCCCACCCCCCTTCCCCATCCTTTCCTATCCTACTCCCTTAAAGGTCGGCTACGTAACGGTAACACTATATGTGTTCTGGTGTCCATGGGCGCGCAGGTTGCTTATTATCAGATGTAGCGCTTGCTCGTTTGCCGTTGATATTTTTATGGGATAGCAAAAAAAAATTCTCTGAGACCAAATAATAGGTCGGGGAAAAAGTCTTTTCGCATAACGTAGGTATAAACTTATTATAAAATTTCTTTGACTGTACTATTTGTGTCTGGCTGGTTTTGGTAACATTAAAAAGGTTACATTATAAAGAAAAGAAAAAAATAAAAAAAAGTTGTTTCCCGCTATTTTTCATTTGTTTTTCTCTCCGTAAAAATGAGTGAATCTAATGAAGAAATTCGATACATTTTAAAATTTTATTATAAAAAAGGCAAAAATGCAACTCAAGCAGTGAAAAAAATTTGTGATGTTTATGGACCTGATGCAGTGTCAGTAAGAGTAGCACAAATTTGGTTCAAACGTTTTCAGTCCGGAAATTTTGATGTTAAAGATGCACCTCGCTCTGGTCGCCCTGTTACGAATAAAATGGACGCCATTTTTGAAAGAGTGGAGCAAGATCGGCATATTAGTAGTTACGATGTAGCTGATAAACTGGGAATTGACCACAAAACAGTTTTGACCCATTTGAAGAAAGCTGGTTATACAAAAAAGCTCGATATTTGGGTGCCACACGAGCTCACTCAAAGAAACTTAATGAACCGTGTACTCATTTGCGATTCATTATTGAGACGTAATGAAACCGAGCCGTTTTTGAAGAGATTGATAACTGGCGATGAAAAGTGGATCACGTACGACAAGAACGTGCGAAAAAGGTCGTGGTCGAAAGTTGGCCAGGCTTCACAGACTGTGGCCAAACCTGGCCTAACACGAAATAAGGTGATGCTGTGTGTATGGTGGGATTGGAAGGGCATTGTTCATTATGAGCTTTTACCGTCCGGCAAAACCATCGATTCTGATCTTTACTGCCAGCAACTGATGAGATTAAAGGAAGCAGTCGAGAGAAAACGGCCGGAATTGATCAACAGGAAGGGTGTGGTCTTTCATCACGATAACGCTAGACCACACACATCTTTAGCCACTCAGCAAAAATTAAGAGAGTTCGACTAGGAGGTCCTAGTGCTTCCACCATATAGCCCTGACCTTGCGCCTTCAGATTTTCACCTGTTTCGGTCTCTTCAGAATTCTTTAGGTTCTGTAAGGTTGACCTCAAGAGAGGACTGCCAAAACTATTTGTCCCGTTTTTTTGATCAGAAGTCCCAAAGTTTCTACAGTAACGGGATAATGTCTCTGCCCACAAAATGGCAGAAAGTTATTCAACAAAACGGTACATATATATTGTAAATAAATGTAAATAAACTTTGAAAAAAATGTCTTGACTTTTCATACAAAAATACGAAAATACTTTTTCCCCAACCTATTATTTACACATAGGAATATTAAGTGTGTGACGATAAAAAAACATTGCGCTGAAAACGACTTGCGAATTTTATACTGAAAAAACCCTAGAGGTCTTTAAAAGCTTGGGATATGAAAGTATAAACAATTTTTTACTTTTTTATTTAAATTGTCTCCCGTAAATGTACCTGTATAACTCCTTAAATCGCTGGAAATCACAGCGCAGCTGAGCAATGGCGTCCATTTGACATTTATGGTGCAATCTATATTTACGCCGCGGACAAAGCCAACCCTTATCTCGGAACCCACATGCACGTAGGGTTGCCAGCGCTATAATTAAAATGGGTCGTAAGTACTAATATGTGTCATTTTTCGTATTATCTGTGAAAATATCACTGCTCCTATTGTGAATTAATTATTAATTTTAAATGAATGATACCTACTACAATGTAATCAAATAAATTATAATAACACGCCTCTTTCATGTTTCATGTAATTAATGCGTTTTTTTGTACTAAAACGTAACCAGATAGATGATCTTAAAAACTATAACATAACTTCAACTTTTTTTCTACCCGAAGGTGTAGGCAGTGGCTGTTAAGCAAAAATGTCAAAGAAACTATATTGTTATTGGTAGAGAGTAAGAGAATTTCATATAAATAATAATTGCATATCTCGTATTCTATTGTATCTGTATTATTATGTATCAATCAAATCACCAAATGGATTACAAAATGGTGCCTCACACGCCTCTACGGTGTTTTAATTGGAATACTACGCTGAATAGCTGGTTAAATGTAGGTTATTGTTTTCAGATCCCTTGAATTAAATTCCTCCCCGCAAACATCTCCCTTCGGGCGTATTCCTGAATAGTCACGGATGTAAATAAATCTGATGAATGCGCCTATTCTAAATCCGTCACCACAATTTACTTTTAATCAATGTAAATAAGGTTGTTGTATATGGTGGCAACCCTGAATACAAAGGATGCCACAGCGCGGGTACACACAGTAAATCAAGTGTGTATTGTTCGTCAAATAATTATGCGGTGCTGTGCGGTATGCATTTCCGACAATATGTTATTTGTATACTACATACCAGAGCTTCTGTTTACTACTCTATTGTTGCATAGAATTTTCTCATACATATAATATTTAGTTTTTTGTTTACAAAATGTACCTAAAATATATTAATACACGATTTTTTAAAAGAACATTCTCTGTGTGGAAGTTAAGTACACGTGTTACTAACGAGTAAGTTAATAAATATATTCAATACTATCTATGTTTTTGCTTTTCTCGCCTTTTCTCCACGAAATTTCACCCAGAAAGGTTTTCTAACCAGGTCTCCCCCATAGGATCATCTGTGAAATTTCATTTTTTACCTACCTTGATATTCTTACCTATCTACGGATATTTTAAACTAACCTGTTTTCTTCTGCTTCATTGCTTTTTATCTTCGTAAGCCTTCAAACTCTGGTTATCTTACATAAATGACTCGTGAGGAACGGTGTGGTGATTGCATCAGCATTAAATAGGTAACTTCATGCAGTTTGTTGCGCGCACCAAACGGCCCCCAGATGTATTGTATAGTGATCTGTAATGCCGATATACATCCTTCTGCCTTGCCTTATTACTCCCAAGCGTGCTAATTTGGCTCCAGTTCTAGCACCTACATCTATATCTCGAGACCTGTTCCATATTTTGCTGTATATAAATGAACATTTATCATTATACAAAGTTCATATAAATAGCATAATTATTTGTTTCTTTTTAAACAATTAGAATTGCTAAAAACAAATGAACACGGTAAATTGTTTTTATTTTGACAAGCTACTTATAATTCTTTTCTTATCTGCTTATTATTTTGTGTTTTTAAACAAGTAGTAAAGAGGAAAAAATACTCAGAAACGTTTACTTTTCTCAAGTACAACGTTGAAGATAATTTTATTCAAATATTAAACAAGACTATTATAAAAAAAAAATCTCGCGGAGTGGTATATAAGAACGCATTAATTTTAATTCCACGATTTTATCTAGACGATTTGGCGACATAACCACGCAGGGAGAGGAGAGGCCACAACAAAAAGAGAGAATTGCGTCGTTAATGCTAAACCAAAAACATTTGACACTCACATTTCTTTGGTAAATGAAAAATAAGAGAGGTGCTGGAACGGGGAGAAGTCATTTCTAAACGAATTATGTTCTTAAGTAGATAATAAACGCTACGGAATTGCCGTTTCCAATGTTCGGCCAGACACGACACACTTTTGTGTCTTGAAACTCGGACGTGTTTAAGGAAAATGTTATTATTGCATTCAGTTAGTTGTTGAAAATGTTATCACACTAAAGAGTGGTACAGTTTTGTAGGTTTAATACGACTACATATTTTAAATAATCTTGGTTCTAAAGGGATTTGAATAGATTTTCGAAGGATCTGGGGCGCACCTGTTATTATTGGTAAACGTGATCGAGTTCAGACCCCTGTAGATACCCTGATATCTTGGCTACGCTTACGTGTAAATGTAGAGAAGGGTGCCATCTATGGTGCTAGGTGAATGCCTAGAACTGAGTGAAGATCATGTGTCCAGATACAGAGGGCAAAAGCTGAAAAAAATAGGAATCTAGGAATGTTACATCACAGTTTCCATGATCAAATTAGGAGTATCCATTCGAAAGGTGATGTCAGGGGCCAGAAAAACCGACAAGCGTGTATGTAGTTATGTAAACTCAGGAACTCGCACTTCATATCTAGTTCGAATCTGGGTACCTCACCAACGTTTTCGGCAGCTAAGTATGTTAACTATTGTAGCACATAGCATAGTTCAGTTCATCAGCAATAAGCTCCGTCATCCATGACAATCAATTAAAATTAGAAGGTCAAAGGTGTGCCTGTGACCGTCACATATTAATAGCTTGATGGTACATCAACTAAAGTTAACATTGTGTACATTCAATCATGTTTTAAGTACAAACATTATGTGAACGGTACCTTTATTGAACCCAAATATAAATGGTAAGTACTTTTATACAACCTTCAGTTAATTCTTAAGTGGTAGTGTACCGAATGTAGACATTAAAACTCAAGAAATAAACAGTTCTCTTTCCTTACCTCTAAGCCGAGTTAGGAAATATTTGCTATCGCTACAATGTAATACTAAAAGCTAAAGTACATACCTACTCGTATTACGCGCGTTTGGACCTCAGCTACTTACTACTCGACGTATTTATTTTAATCTTAGCTATAAACATAAAAGCTTCTGTCTACCTCCTTTTTACTGTGTTGCAAGGCCGGGGATAAAAGAAAAATTCAGTCAAGCGTGAATCGGACCGAAAATGACGTTGTTATGGGTCCGCAATCACGCACGTACCCTACGTAGGTCCCTTTAATACTTACAATTTTATTTTTTTGTTGAATTTAAATAATCAAGCAGCTTGACTATTTGATATTAACTATTTTACTCAACTGCTCCAAAAGGAGAGTTAAGTTTAATCGAGTGTATGCCTGTTTTTTGGCTTAATCATGTTTTAAATTGTTATTATTTTAAGATTTATTTTAACAGGTACAGTAATAAAAAATTTTGTATGGTAAACCCTGATAAAGAGTTGCAGTGAAATCTGTTTGAGTATTTATAGCTACACGTGGCGGACTCGGTATACCAGCTCCGGGGTACACACTCTGTGAAAATATCAAACTCAAATGCCAAATTAGGAGAGTGAACTATAATTTATTAAACGTACAGACAAAGGTGTGTTTAGAATTATGGTACCTTTGATCACGATACATACGGAACGGATACTAAAATAAAGAAAAAAGTCTACCAACAAAGTCGCAAAACACATTCAAAACTACACCCCAAGGAATTACAATCACAATGGTGCGGCACATTTAATCTTACAGCACAATTACGCCGTCTATTCAGTTCAATACCAGTTTGTCAGTATACCAAATTGCGTACGGCTCCGAGGGGATATTTACGGCTAACCACCGCGCTGGTCGAGACGTCTCCATCAACGGCCCGGCCGTAAATTAACGGCACCACACAATACCACACCACCGCAGACATTAACATAATAAAAAGGAGCCATTCATATGGTGGCTCGTAAATACTGTTTTATGGTCATCGCTCTAATGCTTCCAAAAATGTCGCCTCAAGGGGTACCGAACTTACGGGCAGAAATGCAAATATTATTTATATAATAGTCGTGGGCCGGCAGCTGCGTGCGCCTCGGCGAGGTTCAGGGCACCGCGCAACAAATCTGGTGATTTATATCCCTAAGCTATTGGGTGACTGGTTATAAAAATCCAAAGTATCCATGACACTGTTAACTAGTTACTGAATACTTACCTCAAACCATTAACGTTTCATTAACCATAACCATTAACCATAAATGTTTCTGCTGACTCTATTTAGATTAGTAAATTGACGATCCACTCCGTTGTAAATAGTAATCATAACTATGGCACTCATAAGTCCAATATTTGTTTCATGTAGTGAGAGAAAACACTGCCTAAATCTTACGATATTAAATCCAAGAAGTTACAAAAACTGGGTTTATTATTTTTTGAATTAATTAATCATTTGACGTTAATAAATAAATAAATTCTCTACTATGACAGGTATACATTGATTAAATAATATATTACATTGATTAATTATTAATATTTTAATATTTATCAAAAATGTTTCGATGTTAGATAATTTTACATTTTTAAAAAGTGTCTCGTCCCAGCGATGACATAATATTACGTACTTAATAAAATTGTAGGGTATCCATAGCGAAATATTAAAAATCCGGACATTCCACGACCCGTGTGTGCACAGATAGCGGCGTTATAAAAACGCCATCAAATTTACGAGAATCGGTGCGCATACTACCCGCGTGAAGTCATCAAAAAATATTTTACGAATATAAATATGTGCGCACACAACTTTTTTTTCGTTCCTCCATTAATTCCTTTATTATGCCATCTATATTTTTTATGTAAACATGTAATCTCTCGGAGAAATACATGAATACATTTCTTCCGATCATAAAAATACATGAGTTTTGAATGATAATATAAGCAAATGTCTTCAGTCCATATTATATGAGTATTCTCACATGTGCGTCATAAAAATGCCATATTTTATTACTAATGATGATAGCTACGCTAAATTGTAACTGCCAAAGACGTCAAGCTATGCCTCTGCTATTTTAACAACATGTCTTATTGCAAATGAATATATATTAAAATATTTATCTAGATATTATCATGTGCATGTAATATTATTACAACAACATCAAGTAGATTTTGTAGAATATACAAATATTCTTGGAATAATAATTCAACTTGGGATGATTCGACTAGTATGTAAAAAACATCATCCATAAAATAAATTTTACCTTCAACACATAGCATGGTTTTAATTTATTCAGATGTAATAAGAAATGAAATTAGATCTAGGTGCAAAAATGATATCAACAATGATGAAATTAATGATAATATTGACGTGACGTTACAAGTTAAATTTATAAATAAAGTTATTATCATATCAGGTTAATTTGATGTTTGTCCAAACAAGCTTACGAGGTGACCAAGGATGTTGGTCGTCTGGTCTTCTATCAGCAAGAGTTGAATTGAACATGTCACTCTTCGACTTGTAAGTGACAGTTTAGTTCAGTTTTTTTATATAAAACTTATGATACTCTTGTTCGAATGAAATTACGAGTACTTCAATGATTTTTATCACTCCCTGGACAAGCTTACAAGCTTTGAATAGATAAGACATTACCTTGACAGGACTTTCTGAATGTGGAATTATTTCCATCGTTATTTGGTGCCACCATTTTTTTATTTCAAAATAGTAGTAATAATATGTAATATATGATGCATATATGGGCGTTTTATCTGAAGGCATAAATTAAGATGACATTTCTATATTATCTGCGTTTTGTCTACAAATTTATGTTAGTTAGTTCTTTTGTTGGCGACTACTACCCTACTGGTATAGTCACTATTGGCCATTAAGCCTACTGATATACTTGTGTATAAGTGACATCTGTCATGTGTAATTGGCTTGACATGTGTCAAAAGTAAGTTAAATTTACAATTTAGATAAGTATAAAGGGTTTATCTGCAGATACAATTAGATATTCTAATTCGCCGTAAACATGATTAAACTTCAAGCTTAGCTATTATTGGATTTTCCTCAGCAACGTTTTGGAATAATTTAGCGTGTGTAATATCCTGTGTAATACTGAATTATGGTTACTATACCTACTATATAAGCTATTTGGTCGGTAGTTTAATGACCCATACACGCCAGTAAATAGGCTGGAAATGATTTTTTTTTTCAAACACACAAAAACCCAACTTTGTCCATTTCATAGATAATATCAACGGTGTCACATTTTACGAGATGTGGTTATTTTCTATGTGAATTATCGATGTGACCGTCATATTTTTCTGCGAACAGTGCGGAGATACTGTGTCATTGTATGTAAATGGACTGTCATTATAATATATTTTATACGGCGTATATGTCTACAGATATTACAGTTTTAATTGGAATTGTATTACAAAAAAAAAAAATCTGGTTGCCTGTAAAGTCGGTTTTACGGGCGAAGATTTTACGTGACAACGTCTTTTTCTCGGTAGAATATTTATTGATATGAATATAATTAAGTTGAAGGCATTTGCTCGTCCGTTTCCATTGTTTTGAGAGTGGTGATTCCTGTTGAACATTTGAAATTGAATGGATGAATTTTTAATTTTAAAGAATCAATTTGAAAATCAAAACGCTTATTCAGATCGAAGGTTCAAATTTTTGCTAAATAAATTTGAAATTAATTAAAATTTGTAATTGTAAATGATGAAGTTGAAAATTAAAACATTTACTTAAATTAGATGTTAAAATTCTTGCTCAACACAGTTTAAATCAAGTTTTCTTATATCTGCCACTTTTTCTTAATATTTGTAATTTTAAAGAATCAATTCGAAAATCAAAACATTTATTCAGATCGAAGGTTCAAATTTTTGCTAAATAAATTTGAAATTAATGAAAATTTGTAAAATAATAATTAATTAATTAATTAATTTTAAACTAATAATTTACTTAACACTATCAACATTTATCAATAGTATGACATTGACATATGGCATTCGGCGGGCCTCTCTCTCGTTCGGTGACTCATCGTAACGTTACCGAGCGTTACACTTTTTCATAAGTGACTCCCAGCCGCAACCTAATTTAAGACGTTGTCACGTCAAAAAGTAATGTGTGACTATTGACTTCTCTACAACATTATGAACAAATCATAATGTTGTAGAAAAAAGTCAATAGTCAGCATTATTATGAACCAATGACTTTTCGAAAGTTATGTGTGATAAGTATCGAAGAATGTGCTGTGATTATTTGCAAAGAGCGATATTGCTTGATGGAAATTGACAATCGACGTGTGTGACCTGAACTATACTCTGGCCACGATAAGAATGGTTTTTTGACAGGTCGCCAACTGACAAAATTGGTGATGTCCGAATGTTCGTACTATTTAATCGATTTATTAAATCTTAATTACTTATACGATTAAGCATTTTTTTCTGTCGTTCATCAAAAACGCCTTTATTTCAAGGAATTAGAAAGCAGTTATTTCAATATTATAAACAAACACTTCAATTTTATTTATATGTATAGTTATAAATAAAATTGATTAACTAGCATTTATTTCTATCGATTATATACCGATATATATTTCTGTAGCACAATTGTAGAAATTGTTATTTTTGGCTCATCACTAAGTGGGCGGTACCCTTTCATGAAGTACATGATTTTATGTATTAAATTTAATGAAATTTTATCCGACACAATACGAAACTTCTTTGGTATGAGCTGTCAAAAAACCATTCTTATCGTGGATAGAGTATAATTATCTATATTCTTTTGTCGTATATTACTGCTAACAAGTATCTAATTGTCTTAGCTTTCTTTACCTTTTAAATGTACAATTGTATATATTTTACTTATTTCGTCCTCAACTTGCCTCAGCTATTTCTTTTAAACGTAAATAATAATGAATTACTGATTAAAAAAATGTGGTTTATTTCCGATTGCTAGTAACACAGGAAAAATAAGGGAAAACTGTACTTAATAATAATAGTGATGTAATTACTCGCTCTGATTACGGTCATTTCTAAAATATTCTTCGTGGCAACTTCGTGACTCGCTGCCATTCAAGTTTCGAATTGAGTATAATTAATCGATAACTCGCATCGAGACACTATTTTGTGTAAATAAATCGAGTTATAATGGCGGTGGCACGTGTATCGTTTTGTTTTTATGTTAATGCGGAATAACTTAACATAATTTACATATTTCTTTGTAAGATTAATACGAGAAATTCCTTTGTTGGATTGTGGAATTCATTGGACTTGGTGTCTGAAGACACATATAGCATTATTTAGTACATACCATATTTTTTATAAATTTAAGAGCAGAAATTAATGACTAGTTAACAGAGAGAGGGGGGGGGGCTTCTCCTAATATAAGAATAATATTTCATGAAATAAGTTAAAAATCGGGCATCAGTGAACTATTCTATAATATATAAAAATTTAGCTAATCTCACTAAAGACCACTTCAGTGAATGACCCCCGTATTTAGAACATTATCATGGTTAAAACCTCTTCAAACCTGATGGAGTAATTAAGTATGTTTTAAATAATCACATACATAGGAGTGATCGTTACTTCCTCTAATGTGATGAATTAATTAGATGTTATGTAAGTATGTAAAAAGACAAACACATATTTCGGAAACCTAAAATCCAAATGAAATCGTATTCGCGTTATATTGATATTATATTGAGAATGTTTTATCAAAAATGTTCTCTGGAATTCGCTCTTAAATTTGGGCAAATTCTCCACTACCAAACCTCAAATAAAACGTTTGTCGTTGAATAAAATTCAAATATTTCCGTTTTTTATAGGATAACAGTTCCCTGTAATATGTAATCAAACAGATTTAATAGCACATTAGTAGGGAGGCGAGAAGATTTATTCAATTTTAACATAAACGTTTGTCGAGCACGCGTCACATCCCTATACAAATATTTTGTACGAATTTAATAAAATACGTCATTACTAAAAACGCGGGAGCGTTCGGGATTTGTCGTCCGTGAGTTCTGATTTCAAATTCGGCGGCCATTTTCTTTATTTGAACATGTGGCGGTTTGGTAAATGGATTCGTTATTTAATTTCGCGCGCTCGGTGAATGGTTGTAAACTTGCATAATTCAATATTAGCATTTCATATGTTCACAACGGGACAAATGTGTCCCATTAGTTGATAACCAAAAACCTCTTGAAAGTCCACTCACAGCTCTTTTCAAAGGGTAAATAATATCCCGATATCTACATGCCATGTTTAGTAGGAGATGTAGGAGATTGAGATAGTATGTGTTGTTCTTAATTTTATTAAATGTACACTAACAATAAAATCAGTAGAGTAAAAATTCACATCATCATCGTAGAAGATAGTCGTCTTTCTTCTTTCTTACATCTAATTATGGCTTACGTATAGAAGACTGCAAGGCAAGGCAAGGCATGATCGTGGAATTGAGAAAGTCGGCAGTGTAATATATCTGTGTTCACAGCTTGATGGTACTATAAGTACCCATGGCCTGACTCTCTCTGGGTTTTATTCCTTGAAGAACTTCTTTCACAGATTGCTGTTTTTTCCTTTATGAATTTATACTATAGCTTTACGCTACTGTGCTACGTGGTTGCTTAATCGATTTGAAATTGAAAAAAAAAAACAACACAAAATACCAACTATAATCAAAATACTTTTTTCTTTATAAGGAAAACGTACTAATGTAACAAAAGGATATCTCAAACAGAGCGTAAAAATAAATAGCAAATAAAATATATTAAGAATATCGAGCGAAATTCAGGGAGGACTAGAAGCTTTACAAAACAATATTTATTACCCATTAATTTGAGTCTCTGGGGCGATAAAAATAAAAACCAAATAAACGTAAAATTTCACTGTTACAAATGACATCCTATGTATTGTCAACGTTTTACAAAATGATGTTATTTATTAACGAATTCATTGGGGCCGTTACAAAAATAAAAATAACAATGGATTTTATTTATGAACACCCTGTATTTTACGATAAGTTCAATCTCTTTGTTACGAGTTTTGTCAACAAGATGTACAAGGAACTCTGGGAGTGAATATGTGTATAAATAATTTGGTCAAGGGTGAATCGGAAACTGCAATTGCAGGGCCTGTACATATAGTTATGTAGTATGTACGCTAGTCTTTTACGAGAAAACTTTCCAGAGGGAATGAAGTCGTCTTAACCTGTCTTATTAATGCAAAAACGAATAATAATTATTAATCGATTAGATATAACTAAGAAGCCTTGCTACCTATAAGTTCATTGACACCAATAGACTTCTTTGTTCTTAGGAAAAATGTAGGAACTATCTCATCTGACATGAGTTATTTATAACGGTATACTTATGAAAGATTAAGATTACTTTTGATATTCAAACTTGAGACCACTGCACACTGTGGATCAGATAAGAATAATCTCTTAAAATCTATAAAATCTTCAAGATTTATAACTAAACATCTGATGGTAAACAACTACAATCTTACCAAATGTCACCTAGTTTCTCCCCTCTTGTTGAATTTACTGATGGCGCTCCTTTCACTTGGTGATAAAATCATAAGTATTTTGCTCTAGAATGAAGTAAAATCCAAGAGAGTATATTTAGTAAATTTGTCAGACGTCAGAATTTTAGTTTTTTTTATAACTATGCTATATTTTCAACCCTCGTCCAAAGCGTAGAGAGGGATAGGAAAATTGAAAAGTCAGAATTAATATTGTATTAATTTTCCATATACAATGTGTTACTATGAGACAGTTATATCAACGGATCTAGAGTGGGCGTAAATAAATCGATGAATCGATGATCTGTCACTTTCAAACTCGCATTTCAGGAAGAGATAGGCAGAATTACCTCTATCGCTAAATAGAATAGGTCCCAGTATAAATATAGTATAAGTCCCACAGAATAGTTAAGGCTAATCTAATTTAAGTTAGTTACGTTCTTTAAATACATCTGGTACAATTTGTAGAAAAAGAAACCGTCCGCAAAATGTTTTTTTTTTTTCATAATATATAAATCCCATTTACAATTAATATGACATACAGTAAGCCGTCTTAATTAATAGATATGACTTGATTACATTTTAAACAATAAATGTGTACACAATTTATCATAATAAAGGTCGCGGCAGGGGGGCGTTGGGGGGTCCGGCTGGCGGGGGGCACGCTGCACGCTGCGCGCTCATACATAACCATTTATATCTTGGCCGTTTAAATTGGGGACAAAATCGGTGAAATTGTCTAGAAGATCGCCGAGCTGTGCCAAACTTTTGACTTCTTACCGACTACGGTGTGGTTATTAAATTTCACATTTAAACCATGTAAATAATATATGTACAGGAGTACATTTTTAGGATTAGACTCTTAGTTTATATTATTATAACAAAGAAAGGCATCTTTTCATCTTTTTGTATGTTGTATTGTAAACTATGGAACTACTGGTTGGATTCTAATGCATAGTTAAAAAGCTGAATTATTTCTGAGTTACCTTGGCAATACTGCGAAATATTAGTTTCCTGTGTAAAATAAGTATCTATCTGAGTCTTATAAATATGTAAATCATATTACACAGCTAGCAATCAATACATCGTCAATATAATTAGTCTATTGGTTTAAACAACTCACGGAGCATTCAATAGATATGCTGTATATGGATATGACAGGGGATTATGTAAACTACGGCTGGGACAATAGACGCCGCTATCGAGATAATCGATTCAATCGTATTATTGCCGATTGTCAGTTACAGTTTAGGGTCATTGTCGTAAATACTTTGTTATATTTTAACGTCTTTTATTATCCGAATGTTTAGGCAGTGTTTACTATTATTGCCGATTGTATTACATGCCTTTATAGAATGATGGCGGGACTTTGCTTTATACAACAGTTGCAATTTGTGTCACCCAGTATGCCAGAATTCGATGCCGGGACCTAAACAGAGGACAAACTTGAGGATGATGAGATGATAGAATAAACTTGTTTTGAATCCCATTTACTGTAGCTATACTTGATATTAGGCCTTGCTATTACCACCTTCACCCTGCACGTAAAAGTATGGTGAAATATCGCGTAAATGAAAACCTGTTCAAATATAATTTGAAGAAGAGTTACGGCTTCAATTAATATTCAATCTGTTGTATTTATACCTTCACGCTTATAATACACGACGATTTAGGTAGCGAAATTATCTCGTCTCACCGAGTGAAATATCTGGTCCCTAAAATGTAATATCCATTATGTAATGAGAATTATAATTTGTTTTAGTTGTGTTGTTCGTTTTCATTTCCATGTCTAGTTTTGATTTGTATTCCAAATGACATTGAAACATTTGTCAAGTAAAACACGCAATGTATTGTGAATTTACTAGATTTTGTATTTGTTTTATTTAAATTTTAGTTATAACGGTACTAAATCTGTAGAAAGTGTAATTATGACACAATACCAGGTGTGCTGTACCAAAATTAATAACTTCGTACGGAAAAGAAATTAAATATAACTTTAAAGTTGTTAATATTGCTGTTTAATACGCGAAGTATTTTTCTGTATTCGGTGAAAAAATATTGACCCCTATGGAAGAGCAATCGGAATGGAATCATGTGCCAGAATAGACCATTATATATATATTCTTCACCTATTCTGGCACATGATTCCGTTATTGATACTAACCTATGATGCGATAGATAGTTCGCATCGGATGGTATCGCTATTATCCGCTTATTGAAGAAGACGAAGAAGACCGGCGGAATTTGAAGGGTATACTTTTTTCTTTATGCTCCAGTTCACTTAGGTTCGATGTGTATTCGATCGCTTGTCAATCTTCCTTGACAATCGAATAACACATTGAACCTAGGACGATCTAGGCACATCACTAGCGAAAGTTTCCAATTCGACCCGGATATAACGAACCACTCTCTGTTTTCCAGCTCACAACACTAGAATAGAATTTAGTTACATATTTCTGCTCCCTCGTGCACTAACGCTATAACGTCTGGATTTCACAAAATTGAGTTATGGTTATTACCATAATCAGATCAGATCAAATTTTGCGTGAAACTTGTTATGAGACTTCGTCCAGTTTCGGAATATGGTTTTCTACATGTTGTGGGGTGATGACGGGCTAATATTATTCGATGGAAGAAAATGAATATGGCAAGAGGAAACAAAACTCTATGATAACTTTGAGACCTCCATATAAATATGGCAACAGACCACGTGAAATCGGTCATTTGAGTTCGGATGTTTCCGAATGACGAATGTTTTATGTTTGGAATGAAATCAGTGTCTATTTTCGGGTATCGTTACGACCTTATTTTATATAATTTGCTAACCGAAATTGTACCAGACGCAAGTTTATATTTTATCATAAAACCCGACTTATACCAGTTCTCGTTAGCATGTTTTCTGTTTAGCCAAACGACAACGGCTCTTGGGAATAGGTTGGCTGAACATTTTGTACTATATCAATGTTCATTATGACAGGTACGGCAGAAAACTTTTCTTCATATATGGATTCTCGGTGTGTCTGGTCAAATGTTCACTTTACTTTCTGACGATATCATATTATAGTGGAAAATATGTTGTTTATCGATCCTGCGTTAGCTATTTCGTATTATATCTAGTCTTTCATAGAATGTCGTCAAAAACAAATATAATATGCCTTTTGGATTTGTTACTAGTGGAGCTTATTGACAGCTGTGCTACGCTGAGTGCGGTAGGCTTGATCACAAATCAAGTCTGTATTCGATTCTCTTATTATATCTGCATATCAGAACGATACATTTCACATTTTTAAGTTAGTCTTAGTTTGAAAACGCGCTAGATTAGTTTTTTGCTCAGAATGACCAGGGACATATTATATACGGATTTTTTGTTGATTATATGAAATTATATAGACATGTTATTTAATAAAAGAATGATTTTTTTATGTTAATGTATAATATTTTATTTTTCAGGTAAGCACAAACGATTGGATACGCCAATTTCTTATTTAAAGGTAATTTAATTTAATGAATACAAATTTAATAGTAGAAAGTACTGAACTTCTTCCTTCCTTTGATTGAGAGTGAATATAATTCAAATATGAAAGAGTTATGAAAGTCAACGAAGCGAGTGAGGTGTGTAAGAATCGTGCCCTGTGGCGCTCTGTTCTCTCTGCCTACCCCGCAAGGGATCTGGCGTGAAGTTATGTATGTATGTATGTATGTATAATTCAAATCTTTAATATGATGTTTTTTTTTTCATTTTAAACACTATTTTATATGTATATTATTAATAAATATACAAGTAATGCCATTCGAGAAAATTTACCCTGAGCAGGTAATATTTACGCATCGTAAGTTGGGCATGAAATATAATCTTCATTTCATTCAGTATTCTGTTGGGCGTGTGCTAATATTTTATCCCAGAGCTGGCCTGGTGAACTTCCTACCTCCATATAATTTATTATTTTGCAGAAGACACGAATTGCTGCCAGTTCAATGGCGATAAGTTCTATAACTTTTTAACCAGTCCCGGGGCTTATTATCCCATTTACAAGTCTGGGGTGACATCTACTCTGGAGTTTTTTCAAAATTGGTCCAACATTCTAGACTTTTCAGGAATAAGCAGATTGTCTTGTGTAATCTCGTTCACTCCATCTATTTTTTTAAAAAACGTATACTTTTATTTTTGGTTTTTAACAGTACGTATTTGATGCATAATTCGCGCAATCCCATTAGTTCCTGGTCATCCAATACTGCACTTCATGAATTATTAATAATACAAAACGCACCATTGTGATATAAAACAATGAAGATACATAATTTAATCTGAATCAATTTTGAAGGTCATTACCGAGGGTTGCAGCCGTGGGAGGTCGATCGATCGGGGCACGGGCGCCGGGTGCCGGGCGGGGCGATCCGGCACCGGCCCCGCCACGGCCCCGGCCCCGGCTCGTAACAATCGTAACTCACCAAATGGTGTAATTGTGAACGTGAACAACTAATGGCCGACCAGACCTCTGCTTAATGGCCCGTACCGCTTTCATTACCCACCGCTTGCCGGATGCCAAAACTTTTAATCTTTTTTTAAACCACAAAGGTGGCAAACAGCCACGGCATTATCTGTGCTTACCGTGATCTGCGGACGGCTGCACCACGTTTTCAATACTTTAGAAGTCTATTCATGTCTCACTTGTATAAGTAGTGTACCCATGATGAAAAAAAAATTCTGGGAAAACTTCAGTTGCAGTTTCGGATTTTTGTAAACTTTTCAGCGTTTTGTATTTTTTCCACGGTGTTATTTATTAATAGTTTCTAACGGATAAGTAAATCGAACAAATAAATGATTCAGTAAAAGCGTATATATAAATGTGTGTCAGAGTTATGCCCGAACATACATAGAATAAATCCTTAATGTCAGTTAAAAAGCTTTCTCGGAGAGGCTTGATATCACTTAGATTATCTGTTGTCAAACTTACCGAAACGTGTTCGTAACTTTTACTATATTAACTTAACTTACTAACTTCGCATATCCAAGTACCTATCGACCTTCGATCTTTCCAAGCAATGTGTGCTGTATGCCAAGTGTGGTGAACATTAGGAATGCTTAATGATTAAGTTTTAAATCACTACACCGTCGGTGAATTCAAAAATTATTTCAGTAAATTTGTGTCCTCCCTCCGGCGTGGATTCTCTTCTTAAGTGCCTCGGTATTATCGTTCATAATGGACCCTAAACAGCTTTTAGGGGGGGATCGTTTAGTGCGTTCATTCGTCGGCGTTAACGATGTAGAAACGATAACTTTTAGACATAGAATAAACATGATACCGTGTCGTTAGGAAGTTCGCTGAGGCGAGTCGCGACACCACGCGTTTGCTACTTGTGTTATGCTGGTGTGTCTCCAGATCAGTGGTTACACCACCATTTATTGACCTGGCCTTTCAGTCTTTAGATCTAACAATGTCTACCATATCACGAAAGGATACATATATATCACGATAACATATTTTTTTAGATTTTTGTGCCGTGCAGACAAAACTGTTAGTTTCATTTTTATTTATATAAACCTCAGGATGATTAGAAAAGATCCATGCCCATTAGCGGGGTGTTATTTGCTGTGGTGGTGAATGATCGGTGTTTATATAGGTACATCAACCGAGTGCCAACCCTACTTACAACCCTTTGCCACTTGTCGATAGCAACCGACAACGAGCTAGCAGCGAGTTTGCAAATACATATCTACCTATACACCACGTTCTATAAATACCCGATCAGGGCTGTCGAATTGGATTGGTTTTTGTTTAAAAATAAGATTTTGTCCCGAGAGAAACAATTTATAAGATTTTTAAAACCATTTATTAAAACAAAATATAAAGACTAAGCACTTCGATCATAAAATAAAAGTACTTGGCTTGAAGTTAAGTGATTAAATAAGTATTATAAATGTATGAGTTATCGTTAGCTATGCTTTCACGCTTAAACCACTTAACGGAAGGTTTTAAGTTTTTATGCACACATTAACAGTGGCTTAGAACAGAAGATGGAGGGAGTCTTGGGAGAAAAGAAGTCACTAAAATATTCAAAAACATGCACTGAGGGGTTTTACCTACTGCTATTAATTCCCTTAATATTTTATACGTATTGACGACGATAACGAAAGCCGGTGAATAAAAGTTAGTATGGTTGTCAAGCAAGTTATTATGTTGACAACCTTCTTTCAGAACGGAGTGTAGCCTAGCTAGCTACGTTTGACTACTCAGCATTGCGGGGAGATTTTCTAGATCAGATTATTTTTATTTTTTACAGCGAAGCGAAGTTGGCTTTTGAAGTGTTTCCCTATAATGGATTTTTTTTTGACCGATTGCTGCAGAAGGATGTTTTTATGAATAAGTATTTTTAAATTGAGTACTGGCAGATATTTAAAAAATCCACCCGAATACAACCCCTTACGTACAAAAATATTTCTGCGAAATCTTTTGCGTTATATTTGAAAATCTTTTCACAGAGATAGACATTGATAGCAAAAACATACTTAATTAATTATATTAAATGATTTGAAAACTTTTAAAATTTAGAAATACCTAAATTTAAATAATAAATGTACTGTAGATCTATTGTGAAAACATAAAATTCTCTTAACACATTAGTTCATTTCGATGTAAGATTCAATATCTGACCCGAGCTGTGAAGAAGTAATGGCTGGTTATTGATGTCATAAATTATAATAATAATCTCTAATGCCGGAGAGAATATCTGATATTGCAATAAAATTACATTTGTAAGCATTATAACACTTTTGTAATTCACGAATTTATGAATAACATTTCTTTTTAATTTTCTCAAGAAACTAGACAACGCCATCTATTCCCAATTTAAACTTTCCATGCATGTTTGTTTATGTTGCACAAATATTTTTTTGAGACTGAGTATTGAACTCGTCAGCTCCCGGGAATTCAGCAAAATGTAATCTATTTAAAAACATTCAACCCAACGCCAACATTCGCGTAAGTAACGTATCATATTTATAAAATGGCTTTTCATCGTCGTTCCACATCAAACTTTAATGATATTGATTCACAACTTTGCCCTGAGGACTTGCAACTTTGCTAATTACGACGACCTCTCTGTTACACGTTGGTGTTAGAGCGAGATGGCGACAGTGTGTGACGCTCCGATATCTATCGGCTTTCCAGACCATTACTTTCGATGCATCTATATCGCGCGCCATATTTTGTTGTTCCATATTTAAATATTTGACATTTAATCATGTCAATATGTTTAAATTTATCATTTTTTATGAGATTGTTGGGCAATTTGGGTAACCAACTTGCATTGGCCATGGATGGATGGGAAGGGTAGTGGGATTTCGGATACCTCTCTCACCGAACGAAACGTGACTTGTGGCACTTTACGCCAATATTCTTAGAAGTCATGGTATTTCCCCTGTCGAGCCGGCACATTCATGCAGCAAAATGCTTGGCTCTTCCACTGTTGTTAATAATAATAGTAATATATATTCATCCTAGATAATATGCGTCTAAGAAACTAATATTATTAAACAGATTCAATTCACCTAACTTACTTTTTTTATTGTGAAATAGACTATTTGTTTTATTTTTTATATATGACTGGTCGAAATCACGTAGATGCATATCACACACTCATATAAACAAAAACAATGAAACACCGGATACTAAATAGATTAAATTCATGGCATTAGTTAGATTGGAGCATTGTTTTGTGTTACCTACTTGTAGTGTAGTGGAAAGTGCTATTATCTGCGGTGCTGAAGTCAGCACGTTCATTGCCCGTACAACTGAACATATAAATACTAGTGTAATAGTTCTCGTATGTTTTCTGGCATTCCAATAAATTGCCGCTTATCCCAAAATGGGTAGAAAAACGTGTAAAGAAAAAACAGTTAAGTCGTTTTACACTACACGTTAGAAATAAACATTAATAATTAACAAATAGTTCCTCGAGCACAGAGCAGTGGGATCTAGTATAGCTAAAATCCCCACTGCTCTTTGCCTGAAAGTTTAAATATAAATAGCATATTTTTTTACATACTGGAAGTATAAGTCTATCTTTTCTGACTCATATTATTAATTTTTCAGATTGATAAAATATTTATCCATTTAATTCACTAGCAACTGGTCATTCGGTCCGGATTATTTAGTTAAAATCCCAATACTAGTCGACCCCATAAGTGAATACTGAACTAAAGCCGGCACGATTTGCATGAAAATGAGAGATTCGCTGTAATGGCACATCGCACTATTGTTTCTGGAAACTGGGATTTGGACGCTGTCTGTAGAGATACATGTATCCACACAGCTACCGCACTTTTAATAAAAGAGAAAAATTATTTGGACCGATCTCGAGGGAAAATAACCAGTGATACAGATTCCATTAAGAAAAATGGAAGTTAGAAAAAAATCATTATTGAAGATTATTTTAAATTATCTATTACAATTTATGTTTTGAAAATTAATCCAAATGTTTTCTAGGAACCTTATGTATGATGAAGGTCGTATGAAGCGTCGTAAATTGTTTTACTTGTGGACGCTCGTAAAGATTTAGACACTTCAAAGCTTTCCAAATTGTGTTCAGCGCCCATACGAAATCGTAGGGACCAGCTACTTAATAATTTAAGTGTTTATGAATTAGATATAAAACATAAACACATTCCGCGCGCGTGAGTTCAAAGCTTGTGTCGGTAAAACAGTAAATCACGTGGCAGTGTTCCAGCCCTTCAAATTATCGATGCCAATCTTCAGTGACAGCCGATACAGATTTTACGATCTCTTAATCTCCAACCGGTCTTTCGTTTTATGTGTCCGGCAATTTAAGTCTTTTATTACCCTGGGTGTAGTGTGGGAATAGGTCGTGACCCCCCCCCCACACCGTGCCCCACTCTGGTCGTTTGACCAAAATCAGTAGCCGTATTCTGCAATTGTTCGTTTTGGTTTATAGCGTTGCGTTAAGGTATCACGGTTTGTTGCTTTCGTTTGTCGGTTATCGGGATTGAATCGATGGGGAGGTAACTTTATTGGACATATTTATAGTTTGGCCTTTATTTGTGATGTTTTCAACTACCACAGCTCTTATGTTTGAACCTGTGAAGATTAGTGTTCATTCAGAAGTGTTTACTAAGATTTTCAGTTATTCTATCTTATGTCGATTTTTTAGTATTTATTTGTAGCAAATGTTTGTTTAGACTAAACAAACATTTGCTACAAATAAATACTAAAAAATCGATTATGATTTTCTTTGCCATGAACATTTCTCAGAGCTTAATTTAACAGCCACCACTATTCTGACTGAAACCATGTCTTTCAGGGCTAACCATGTCGATTACGTTTCCACGTAACATAATTCTAAATTTCACTTTTGAGACTAAATATATTCTATTTTAGAAGACTTTTTGGCTTTTCTAAACTTTTGAACTGTGATAAAAGTAAGAAGTTCATTTGGTTTACTAAAATATTTTATACTGGGGGAAAACCGTGGTGAAATGTGGCTCATAACTCATAATATCTAACAAAATATAAGCTATGATGGTTGAGCGGACCCGACGGAACTGTAACTTCACAGACGGGGTTCACCTTAACGAACTGAAGATGACTCCGAGTGGCCAATATGGCGATTGCCATTTCCACCATTACTAATAACGAAATACTCGAAAATTTCATTTGTTTATGTGATATCTTACTTGAATAATCAAATTCAGGTAATGTTTTAATCGACTCTGCCGTCCTCCGCTACAAATTATTGATGTGGATAAAATATTGTTGACTTTGTTATTAGTTAAGTTATTAGGAAAGTTATGTTTTTCAGATGTATTTTTTATTTATTTCTTCATTGTACACCATATAATTACAATATATATAAAATTTACAAGGTTGTAAGGAAAGAAGCTGGTTTGAAAGAGAGTGTCGGTGTAAAAGTAAGAAAGGGCATGCTCCGATGGTTCAGACATGTAGAAAGAATGGATGATGCCAGACTGACTAAGCAGATATACAATGCAAAAGCGGATGGAAGTAGGAGTCGAGGACGGCCAAGACACACATTCCATGACCAAATAGAACGTGTTCTGGAGGAAGGTGATGTTAGAAGCCTCAAAAACCGACGCGCGTGCATTAAAAGAGTTATGAAAGTCAACGAAGCGAGTGAGGCGTGTAAGAATCGTTGTGTTTGAAATAAAGGGCAGTGTGGTGCACAAACGAATATACAATTATAAAATAATATAAAACATATAATATAAAATACATAATAATATTAAAATAGTATAAATATCCATAAAATAATTGCCGTAGCTAAAAATTCTGAACATAAAATCACACATTAATTACAAAAACAAAACATACACGACTACATCTATCTATTTACAAAACTACATATCATACAACAACTTTGTATATTTCTTTGACAATTTCAGATTTTGTAGTTTGTGGGGTTAACCATATCATTAACAATAACATGTTGAAGAACAAAATTAACATAGGTTTTTACAGAAACAGCTAGCTTTCCTTTCCTTATTTGTTTTCTCGATTTCACGTTTGGATAGATAATCATTGAATATACCTTTTTAAAAAAAAAATATTATGACTAATTCTCCAGTCAACATCTCTTTACTTGAAATATTCAATGTTATGGAAATTCTCCCATTAAAGCTGCTCCCAAAAAAAACACTCTTCAAAATTTGAACTTCCAAAAACAACAACTTTTTCATATTCTTTACTTTTGAAAGTCGTAAAGTGTAAATGTAAAAATTTACTTTTCTATTAAAATTTACAAAAAAAAATTACGACGTAGCAACCCGACAGTTACAAATAATAATGCCTCAAGAAAGTTGGTCCATTGTGGAAGTTGCCAACGGAGGCACAACTTTTCACCTACACTTTCCTACCTAATAGCAGCCAGGGGAAAGACGGTAATGAAACATTCTCTTACCATACACCCGCCTAAATCTTCAAGCATCAGCTGCTTCAAGGGAAACTGTTTAATCTGGAAAAAAGGAATAATAATCCCCCGGGAAAAATAGGAAAGACTTTTGTCAATGTTCGACAGAAGCGATGAATATTGCAAAGGTACTTGTTAATGGCCGTGAAGCGCTTTCTACAAGTTTTTGAAACAATTTACTGTTCAGGCTTTTTGTTTTATCGCTTAAGTGTTTCAAGTAAAAAATAATTATACAGAGTACTTACTTGTCTGCTGAATTATATCACTAGAAACAATTCAAACGAGCATGCCACAAATATTTGTGTGATGAAAATGAATGTTTGTGTATTGTCAAATTCATACCTGCAATATCCATAGATATAGGAAGCGTTAATCATGCCAAGTCATTGGTCATTTAACAAATGGTATAGTTGATTTGGGAATTCCTTTGTCGATCTGAAACACTTGTTTTAATCAATTTTAATTTTATAATTCTTGTTATTTGTGCCGTTGTGCAAATAGGGAAATATGTATTGTATTACCTACATGATTTTTTGTGATCAACCAACGATCAATCCAACAGTGGTAGAGCCAAGCAATTCGCTGCATGATTGGGCCGGCTCGACCGGTGAATTATCACGACCTCTCAGAAGATAGCTCATGCCGCGTTTCATTCGGTGCGATAGGTACCCGGAGGCCCACACCCCTTCCCCATCCTTCCATATCCCCTATTCCCTATCCCTTAACGGTCGGTAACGCAACGGTGACACTGTATGTGTTGCTGGTGTCCATGGGTGGTTTCTTACCACCAGGTGACACGGCTGCTCGTTTGCCCTCTTATCCCATAAAAAAATTGTGATCACTTCATCATCATCATCATGAGCCTATTGCAGTCCACTGCTGGACATAAGCCTCTCCCAATGTGCGCCACAACATCCGATTCTCTGCCTTCCGCATCCAGTCTTTTCCAGCAGCCTTTCTCAGGTCATCTGACCATCGGGCTGGTGGGCGTCCTACGCTACGTTTACCAAGACTAGGTCTTCACTCTATGACCTTCTTACTCCATCTACCATGGATCTATCATCACTTGTAATTTAATAATTGTATTTTTAAAGATAAATACAAAAGTGTTAAAATATCGTGTTAGACTATCAGATACGTATCTATCATGTCTAATTAAGAGGGGTTATAGCTGATAAATAAATAGAGCCTTCGTTTATAACCTAACAATGGCACATAAATAAGCCGGTCCTGAATATGTTAATACCACTTCCTATTTCTGTCTTATGTTCCGAACTTACGCTTTTGTTAAACATTTAATGTATGAAAGCCAGTTGAGTTCATTGAAAATGTGAGCTTTGAAATTAATAATGTTTTGTAAAGTTGAGCGTTGCAGTTCAAGAGATTAGATATAATATTTGAATGGTCTTGATAATATTAATAACTATGTTAAGGATTGCTGTAATGTTGAGGAATGATTTAGCGAGATAAATTGCCGGGCAGAGTGCGTCGTAATATTTTATTAAAAGTATTCTTTAATCAATAAACGACAAAATCTATCATTATATAGATTCATAAATTGTTCTGTAATTTTTATGAAATGAAATCAAAAGCCTTTTTATTTGCTGAGTCAAGTTAAAGAAACATGGGCAAATAACTTATTTAACCTTATATCCTATTATTGTGAATTAAAAAACGTTGTCCCCGTTTAATTCATGCCAGTAAAATATATAGTCATTCAGTCCAAAAGCATAACCGTCCTGCCTCTGAGTCGGACAATAAAGTCAATTTATTCAATAAGAATATTTATGTATCAATAGTCATACAAAGTTGCTATAAACTGGCATGTACAGCGAACGTCCCAAAATCTATTCATGAATGGGTCTACATTCAGCGTTCACTAATACCCCGGATGCGTGTAGGATCAGTGCTACCAATCAAACGTGGATGTAAGCAAGCTTCCGGCCCCCCCACATTCACAATCGCAACTGGACGGACCCCTTGTTCCTCTTGAGTCGTAAACTTTATGGTTGGCATGAATCATGCCGTTATTTCCGGTTGATGAATAGAATACGTTTAGTTTATTATGAATAGAATTTACAAAACCCGTTTATGTTTTTCAAACTTGAGTATTTTTCAATTTGATTATAAATTCTCAAGCAAAAGTACTGATACAATTAATAAAATATGAATCCGATACGATATGATTATAAACAATAATTTAAAAACCATTTAACTAATTATTGCCTTATTAATTATTACCAATTGCAACGGACAATAATTTCATTACATATTTTGAAATAAATTCATATTTACTTCATTAATATTAGTAAAATAAAAAAGTATTCTTTTCGGAAATTATACGCAGGTGCGCCTATATTGAAGAAAGACAAAATTGTGCCTGATCTACGCTAAATAATTAGCATAAATTGGCGTAGTTACCGCTGTTTATGCTTTGCGAATAGGTGGCGAACCTATTGCCATCCCGGGCACAGAGTTTTGAATCATCGATATCTATCACACATAACTTTCGAAGTTAATTTCGAAAAGTTATTGGTGAAAGATAATACACACGAAATTACATAATATAAATAATCAAATTTAGTTGTTACAATAACATTGTTGTACAATCGGTGCTGACCATTCCTGGCTGTAGGTACGTACAGTACCCACAGTTAACGGCCGTCGGATAATTCAATTGTGACAGTTTGTAGGCTATATATCATGGGAGCGCGGCTTAATGGATCTGTTTAAAGGGCGGGCCGGGCTGTGTGCACGCGGCTTAAAATTTAACGTTCACTTACTACTTGTCTATACCTATACTACGCGGTTTACTGGAAACGTTACAGTGTTAAAAACATAAATAATAATCATAATCCGCTTCGAATTTAACCTTAGTTATAACGTGCTTACGACTAAGCAGCAATTCCACAACCAGAAAAAATACTTGGTGCCATGGAATAGGGACTTTGCCACTACGATATTGTTCACGCGTCTAGTCTCCATGGATTCAAACTTGAGATCTGTTAATCAGAAGTTGGTGTACAGAGAACCACTAGATCATCAAGACGACACAGAACTTATTTTTTTAGTTGTGGTAGAGCCACGCAGCTTGCTGCATGACTGGGCTGGCTCGACCGGTGAAATACCACGACATCTCTGAAGATCGATGGAAAGTGGCTCTTGCCGCGTTTTGCTTGGTGAGAGAGGCACAATTTAGAGGCCCAATCCCTTTCATCCACTTCTTCCCATCCCACTTCCGACCCCTTCCGTATCCCATTGTAAGAGCCGGCAACGCAACTGTAACACTATATGTGTTCAGGGGTCCATGGGCGGCGTTTGTTTGCCTACCGTCAGGTGACACGCCTGCTCGTTGGCCATAAAAAATCTTACTTATAACTGAATAGATGACTTTTTGATGCAGTTTAAATATAGAACACATCATTTTAACCTTATTAATATAAGTTAGTCCACAGGCTAAGTGATATTAAAAATTTAATTACATAGTCTGTTTTAACACATTGGTAGTAATTACATCGTACAGACAAGTTAATAATGGCGGACATATTAAATGCCATTTAAAAATTCTTACTACCATTTAATTATAGTGAAAATATAACCATTCGTATGATAATAACTTCTGTCTTTTTATTAATTCAAACCCCATTTGTTAGGTGTTGCGTTAGTTAGTACTACATGACCCGGCCGTGTGTTACCTTAGAATAAAAAAAATTCTGCCCAAATTAATGAACTTACATTTGTTAATATTATTAACTTACGTTGTTCCAGTCCACTGATAAGTAGCTTGGTCAAAAAATTAAAAATGATTAAAAGGCCACGATCACTTTTCATGGCCAAGTTGTCTGTGTTCCAAGGTGACGTCAGGAGACTTCAAAAACCTACGAGAATGCTCAACAAGATTTATGAAAGCTCAGGAATCAAATTAGAAGAAGAATCATGTCTTTTGGCGCACTGTTGTCTCTACCTTACCGCAAGAATTTAGCGTGGAGTTATGTTGTTTTATTATATAAAACACGAAGTAAGATTATCTCGGTTTTTTTAGATAGAAGTAAAACTATTCCTAAGCGTCATACAAGTAGAATATCTGACTTCGTACTTTTTCAATCAAAAAATATTTTTCGATTGGCTAACTGTGTTATTACTGCTACGCTTCCTTGGATAAGTAAGTGTACAATTATATATATATATATCCTTCCTCAATAAATTGGTTAACTAATACAAAAATAGATATTCATTCTGTTATTAGGGCGTCCAAACAAACTCATTATTATATTGACGGTTACTTTATAGTACAATTGTTAACTAGTGCAAAAATAATTAAATAATAGGTAAAAAAACCTAAAACGCCCTTTAAAATACATCAGTCAGCGTCAATCATGCCTCGACACGCCGAATTTTTGGTGTCATGTAATGAGTGGAGTCTGTTTCCATCCATCGGGAAAGATCTGGTCAGTCATTCTTATTTATTACACATAACTTCCGAAAAAAAAGTTCCGAAAAGTCATTATTTCGTGCTTAGAGAATTTTAAATATATAGCTCTAAATTGGAGCGGCTTGCTGAACCGACAAGATCCATATGTCGATAAAATTGATGTTAAATCTTATTAAAATATTGATCATTCCAAAGAAGTCTATTTTATTATAGATTAGACGGACCAAAATACAAGGAACGAAAATGAAAAATATATACTAGACACATTTATCGGATCAAAGAAATCGTAGGAAGGAGAAAACTGGAAACCAATCTTTACGCTATTCAAGTGAAATAGTTTATGGAACCAATTATTCTCCATGTATGCTGCTGGAGAGAAGAAGAAGAAGAAGCAATATATATACATTAGGTATTTTCATTACAATGGCGTGCGGTGAACGCGGTGAGACCACACAATACCGGTGCAACTACATAAGTTAACGCAACACTATATAAGGAGTACTTCGAGTTGCTATTTCAATTTATTGAGGAAATTGTCAGGCACTACTGCAAGCGAGGAGCGGGCTAAATGAGCGATAGCGGTTAGCATTTTTATAAGGACATGTCGATTCTGAAATTAATAACAGACATAACAATTTATGTGAAATATTAAATTATACGTTAAATTGCACCTTAACTTAGTCACGGCAGAGACTTTGGTTTTCCACAAGCTACGATTCTGACATACTTCTTTTACCTCATCCAGACATCATGCATCTCATCATGCATTCGCTTCGGCTGGGGGTGCTGCGTATTGTCATTATTAAATAGACCATTTTTTTGGTCGTAGGAGGTTTCTTGGTCTCGCAATCCCGATACTAAATATATTGTAAAGTATAATATTTATATAAATTATGGAAGCTTACTAAAATGAATTGAAAAGAGTGATACACAAAAATAATTAATAAAAAGCTTATATTATTCGTTTTATAAAACTGAGTAAATTTTTAATTATTGGAATAAACCACGGTGAAACTTTCGCCAGCTGTGAAGTAAATTGTTACAGCTCCGTCGTCAGTGACACCTCACCCGTATATATCCGTACATCTCTGTGGCTTCACGAAGCGAAATTAAGGCAAAAGACCCGAAGTAGTTGTATTGGTTCCGTTGAGGTCAGTACACATCAATCTGTTTTGAGTTTCAATTTACCAGACCAAGAGGATAGTTTATTATTAAAAATTGGATGGAATAGTTTAAACTTATTGTTACCATTAGACCAAGTTACTGATTGATTTAAAATTTCATCCTTGAATCAATCATATATTCACAGTTTGGTATTGCCTACGTATCTGATCGCTATATGTACATGAGAAGCCAATATGTGTGGATGGTTTCAATCAAATTGTTAATACCAAAGCAAATACCAATCAGGAAAGGAATTTGTGCGATCGAGTATAACCTTAATATTGTTAATTATATGTTCAGTTGAGCGGGAACTGTTCGCTACTTGGATGGGTGCTCATTTCTCCCTCTCTCTCTGTCTCTCTTCATTTAAATCTTTCAACCGCAAGCACCACAATCCACAATCTTGAACCTCTATGTTTCTACTTACACTAATTCAAGTAATGTTTCATTTTATTAATAAAATTCATTATTTTCCTGTATAATTTCAACTATATGATTTAAAATTTTGAAAACTGGTATTTCAGTCTCTATTTCCTCTCGACTAGAATACGTTGTAGGGTTGCCCACCCTTGTGTTTACTCGGCTGGCCCAAGGAATTGTTTGATTTCGTGATTGTCAACAAGATTTTCAAAACATCGTAGAACTGTATCAGGCCTGTGTCAAACCGTATCTTTAAAACGGTAGGTACCATTTTTTTACGCGAGGAAACGTTTTATGCACACCCCGCGCCTGGAAACTGCAGGAGGTAGTGTGAGACTCCCAAAACAGTAAACTGCAATCCGATCCTAGGGCTACCCACTAAAACCTCGCGGTGGCCTTCCTCCGGCGTTGGAATGGTCCAGGATTCGGATAACCTGTCTGGTCCACCACGCCGTCGCCCCTCCTCTGTCACGAGGTGTGCTCATCCCTGCGAAATCCTCGGCGAGGCTCCCCTGGGCTCCGACCGCGCGCTGTAAAGAGGCGCGCGGCCAGCGGCGCCCCCGACGGCCCACCTCGGCCGCACCGGGGGGTCATCCTCCTTCTGGAGCATCACAGCTTCGCAGAAGGAGACCACAGCCCTCCACTCCTCCTCGCCCGCTAGCATTGCCGCGATCAATGCCGGCGGGGACAAGTATCGCCTGATCCCGTCGACCAGGACTCGACGCTCGGGCGCCCAAGTCGGGCAGACCTTCAGCGTGTGCTGGGCCGAGTCCAGGTCGGATGCGCAATGGTGGCATCTCGCCGTCTCTTCTCGTTTTATTCGACTCAGATACTCACCGAAGCACCCGTGCCCGGTGAGGCCAGAAGGCCTCCCGCCTCCGCACTTCGTGTTCCCACGCGTCCGGGTCCCCCCTCCTCGGCCGAGATCGTACGCGGCTGCGTACATCATGTAGGGGGATCATTCATCACATGATGAAGGGGGGAGGGAACCCGCGAGGACCGTCGCCGCCTCGTATGAAATGGTACGGTAGCCCCGTACGATGCGGATGGCCATGATCCGCTCCAGGTTCCTCAGCAGAGCCCTGGAGCGGGAGGCCCCCGCTAGGTCTCGAGACCAAACGGTAGCCCCGTACAGGGCCACGGACCGCACGACGCCACCGTAGAGGCGGCGAACTCCCTCTCCTGGTCCCCCGAGATTGGGCAGCAGGCGGTGTAACGCGCCTGCCACCCGTCGCGCTCGGGGGACCATCCGCACGAAGTGCTTCTCGAAGCTCCAGCGGCTGTCTAGGGTGAGGCTGAGGTACTTCATGTACCGCCCCACCGGGACAGCCATGTCACCCACCTGGATCCGCCAGGCCGGGGGTTCCCTGCCTCTGGTTGTGGAACCACAGCGCCTCACTCTTGTGAGGCGCCACCTCCCGGACCAGCCCGCGGATCCGTCTGACGACGATCGCCACCCCCAGCTCAGCGAACCTGAGCGTACGCTCGAAGTCGGGCCCCGTGGCGACCACCAGAGTGTCGTCTGCGTAGCAAACGACACTCACGCCACGGGGCAGACTGGTGCGGAGGACTGGGTCATAGGCGAGGTTCCATAGCAGGGGCCCCAGCACGGACCCCTGCGGAACCCCGCACGTAATCTTTTTCCTCTGCTCCGGTACCTACTACCGTTTTGAAGATACGGTATGATACAGGCCATACGGTATGATAAATAGACATACATGAAAATATTTATTTCTCAGACTTTCGCGAATCTCACTCATAGATTAAATCTCTCTGTATCAATGAAAATAGCTTTTGAATTACTACCATCTTTTTGTTCATCACTCGTGAAAATGATCTCTGTAAAGAGTTCGAATCGTCGGGAAATAAATAAAAATAAGTAATAAATAAACGCGATATAATCCTAAAAGTTGTTTTAATCTACACATGAAAATTTTAAGTGTTCAATATTAATATTGCTTCTATTTACACGGAAAATCACGTTACAATTTCGATTTCATTTTATAATGAACAATCATCTTTGTTTCAGGTACTGCCGACACACAAAATACAACAATATTGCGCAAATTTCAGTAAGTTAATCCTATTACACTGGAATGCTTTGTGCTATTAATTAATGCCTATTCAAGTTACAAGTGGCCACCATCAATCAGCTTTGATATACGTCAAATCATTCATCACGAAGATTAAGGTCTGACAAGTTGTGGTTAGCGTAACGAGTTCACTCCTATAATGAATGAAATTTTCAGTCAGTTTCATGAAAGCTAATAAAAAAATAAAATGAATGAACACAGTGTTGTATAATATGTGAATAGGAAGGAGTATTTGGACAACAAACCGTGTTAGGTTTTTATGTACAAGTACCGAAGTCGGAAATTAGAAGTGGGATTTTATGAAATATGTTATTAATATCCCACTTCTGATTTCACTAATTGAAAGGAATAATCCGACCGTATTTTGCTCGTACGAGGTATATAGAGTTTATCAATCTACACTGCTATACACTAGTTTATCCCCCCTCTCATCTTGAAACACCCTTTCCGTGCTCTGAATATTTATAACCTAAGAATGGGTTACTTTTTTTATAGAAATTGTCATGGTGAATTGTCCGCTATATATAGGTAGTTTATTCTGTATTCTCTAGCGAACAAAACAATCCACTTGTTATTCTGCAAGCTTACCGGGTATTTATCAAGTCGTCGATCAAACATGGCAGGATCCGAAGACAACTACATATGGAGGAATCCATGCGAATGGTCATGTCTCTGTTCTGTCCAAAACAAACGGCGGAGTGCGCTTCGTGTTTGTCTACGTGACTGTGCAACAAATCATATTTGCTCGTACGTTAGCAAATGCTCTGGGCAATCTTTACCCACATAGGTACCGGTTATGAAGATTCTTATCCAAGTAAGATATATAATATATAGAAAAGTATTAGAATTGTTTTCGACAGGATGTTGTTATCACCAATTGCGTTCAGGTCTGCTGCGTCCAATAGATTCAGGAAAGTAATCTTTGATTAAGTTATTAGAAGATATAACTTATGGTCACCAATTTTGGGAGTGTTTACATTGTTGTATGGGTATTTTAGGACGACTTATGACTTTTTTCGTCTTCAAGTAGTAGAGACGTTGATATTAAGAAATTTAACTATAAGTGTTGTTTTTTAACCAGCTCTAAAGCAAACTTTATATACTTGACGGCGCACAGATTATGTTTATCGATTTACAATCGAATCGCTGGCTTAGCACCGAGCGCTGGGAGGGCGGCCAATATTGTTTCGAGTTTCATACTGCGCGAGCGCGCCCACGTGTTCTGGTGGACTGTTTTAAATCCAGTTTTACTTTATTAATCATTTAGAATTATAAGTGTTGATTTATTATAGTGAAATTAATAAAGAAGGAGCTAATAGTATCTTGGAATATTTTATAAAATAAAATCTAATCGTAACGCCACATCCAATGATGCCTTTATACTCATGTTTGTTTGTTTTGTGACACTGTGAAGTGCTTTAATTAAAACAATTTCTCAACGTATATGTAAAGTTTAATTTGCAACTGTCCATTCGTGTATCATTGAGGGAACACGCCGGTACATCTCAATTTGCATGTGATGTCCAATAACAGGGGACGTCGCATGAAACATGAAACACTAATTATTTAATATTCAGGCTGATATTACATCGAAATATTTCATTAAAGAGGACCAGAGTCAAATGTTATTTATGCCCCGTCCATCAGTTGAGCTGGAATTACTCACGTTCTCGCCGACATTACATGAAAAGCTACGCTATAATATATGTTACCAGTATCGCTTGTGTTCAAACTTCTCTATCATATAGCACAGCATATCACAGCTGTGATTTATTTTTCATTAGCCTGAAACAATTTTACAACCTGCACAACAGTTCAAGATCTATCTATTAGAATATATTTCAGTTTTAAAAATGATCTGAGCATCCAATTTTAAGGAAAATGGAAGTACCTATATACACCTTTATTAGCATGAAATAAAACGCAATACTCGTAGCATAGTCACAAAATTTACAATAATTTGACAACAAATAAATTTAATGTAGACAATTCATTAATGTCGACTTAACTTATGATTTTTGAAATAATTTATTTTATAATAATATGTAAAATATATATATTCATTTCTAACAAACGTCCTCCTATTTTAAAGTCCACTGAGATATTGCCCAGAATATTTTGAATCTACAGCAAGCACTACAGCAGAACTTAAACGTAAACTTATGTCCATTGTCGAACAAGAATTAGGGTTCCTTACCAAATGGGATTGCGGTCGCTGGCGTAAAATATATTACGTGTAGGTGTAGTTACGTACGTACGGAACTGACCCCGGTAACTTGGAACAAAAAGGTGCGATATAATTTGATAAATTGAATCCCATGGGATTGAGTTTATGTTGTGTACAGGATTAGAGAAAAGGGCCGTTTTGAAGATTGACATTAAAAAAGCGAGATAAGAATGGTGATGTTAGAATATATAGACAATGGACATACATTCATACATGTAATTTGTTTTGCCCAGTCCTTTGCGAGGTAGACAGAGAGAACAGAGTGTAATAAGACACGATTCTTACACGCCTCACTCGCTTCTTTGACTTTTAGATAACTCTTGTCATACACGCTCGTCGGTTTTTAAGGCACCTGACACCACCTTTCTGAATAACAAGTTCCATTTGGTCTTTAAAATGTGTAGTGGCCGTCCTCGACTCATACATCATTCCGCTTTCCATTATTTCTACATGTCCGAACCATCGAAGCATGCCGCTCTTTACTAATTGACAGAGAATTAGAAAATACTGCTTCTCTATGGATACGATCTCCTCACAAAACAGGATCAAAATATTCATCACAATTATTTCAGAACTCACTTCAAAATTATTAGAGACGTGTGTTGACGTCGTCCAGACTGGTGGTTCTATCTGGGTGACAAAATCGTTAGACCGTATTGGTCTGACCACTAAGTTGTCACTCCACTCCAGTACATACGTACTGGAGGAGGGACTATACTACGTATTTATCTAATACAAGTATTGCCGAGGTTAGAATCAGTTTACCTTCAAGCGAGCGGCTTAAAAACATAAGAGGTAGCGATGAATTATTATACTTACACAGCTTAGCTTACAGCAACACATCGCCAAGCCGCTTGTAGGGTAGGCAGAGAGATATGACCCCATGAGACAATTCTTACACCTCTAACTCGTCTCTTTTGACTATTTTTACAAGAGTTATGCATTCTCGTCGGTTTTCAAATATTACTTTCCTACGTATAGCGTATAATAAACAACACTGATTAGTTTATGTCATATTTCTTTAATTAAAATAATGTAATTCTAATTTCCTAGCTGATACAAATCCATATAAAATAGTTCGGCATTATTAATTTTTACATAATATGGTAGAAAAGTTGTATTGCTGTCCTAAAATATTATAAAAGCGTTTAACTGCAAAAAAATAATTTAAAATTATTTAAATCATCAAAAAATCTTCAATACTTTATAACTTGGTCGTCAGTGAACCCACGCGTATGACGTCAGCACCGCAACTATTAGTACTTCGGCATGCAGTCCTAACACCTCCACACACCCCCAACTCCTCGTCACCTCTCCCAACACCCTTGAACACCTCCCCCTCCCCCCGGCAACTCCACGGACCGTCATGAATTAATTACAGCACACCGCACTCGGAGACACACGATGAAATCTCTTTAAGTTGTTGATAATTTCTTAGAACTTCATATTTGCTCTGTTTGTGCTGTTCGTCTTGAGAGGAACTTTGAAAGTATTTAAATATTTGAGACATGTTCTAACAGCGGAACAAAAGTACCTGATGATTCAACAAAAATTAACAACTTTGTTATATAATTGGTGAAAATATAATTGAGGACGCTTATAAACAAAATACGCTCATTTAATAAATAAGATAGACATTTTGTTAAAAAACCATACACTTGCGAGATACACGAGTGTACACCTGTTTAATACATATTAAATATACAATATTGCTAGTAAAAAGGTAAAACAAAATATAACTACATAACTTAATTCACCTGTCTTAAATCATTTAAGGAAATTTTAATCATATAAAAACTATTTAACTTTAATTAACTAAAAACTAACATCATCGATAGAGTTATTGAGAAATGCCACGAATGTCACTTCAAATTAATCTATGTGTATGCCCTTATGGGGTGTGCCTTTGAGTATTAGAACAAAGGGCACGCCGACCCACGGCATCGGGTAAGTATTTGATAATTAAAGGACACCGGTGATGTAGGTATTCCGTCAGCTTTATGCCGAGTGTGTGTTAATTTCTTGGAGTGTGCGAGTGAAATTTAGGTAATTAACAAGTTTATCTCACCCGGATATGGGTTCGATTCCTGTCTATTGTGCGCATGAATTAAATTTAATCTATAAATAATCGCTTGCTTGAACATCCGATTATTTTATGGTGTCTAATGATTATTAACGTTTGTTAAAAACATCGGACTGCACCTTTTTTGCCTTCATGATCTTATTATATAAAGGTGCAGGCAGCAATTAATTTAGTGAGCCCACTTTCAAACATTCTGGGAAATATTTCAAGCCATAGATGTCAAACTTAACTTATCCCACCCCTTTCAAGCTATCGTGGGGAATGCCAAGAAAATATACATCAAAACAAATGAACATACATGCACTCAAAAAAATACCTTCATTGTGGTGCAGTCGGGTAAAAAAAACACAACCAGTAATCAAGAATCCAGTCATTTCATGTAAAAATAAAACATATCCGAGGTGCAGTCTGTCGAGGGTGTCGCTTGGAGTGTTGTGCAAATCATTAGCTGTGCATTCCTGGGGGCGAATAGGGAAGCAGAGCCTCGGGCACTCAGCCTGTGACGTCATCACTCCCCATGCTCTGTACGCCCATTATTAGCAAGGTATTAAGTTGCACCGGGGACGGCAGCAGCCATGACATCGTACCAAAGATAATTTCTACATCAATTTTAAAAATTATGTTAACTTATTTTTTATGTTAGCTTCGCCGTACAGCAGCCGGACGTCGTACAGATGGATTAGTGATAGTTATTTTTGTTCAAAAGTGAGAGGTTTGATTAGAACCACTTCGTGTTAAAATGTTCATATGACACACAGTGGATATACGACGATAGCTTCGCAATCTTTTCAGTTGAACTCAAAGGTGACCCCTATTTTCTTCGGTGATCGAATAAGCAACATATAGGCCACAACTTGAAGGGAATTCAGGGAAAAGATCTTCCAGTTTTAAAAGTTTTGAGTCAGCGGGTTTCGTGAATTACTATTACTACTTACTTTTCTATAAAAACATGGGATTCAAAATCGTAACTTCTAAATTAAAACACAGAATACCAAGCTACTATTTTATCCACTACGTCACGAGACCTTAGTCAGAGGCGTGCAATATGAAATGTTGTAATGCGCCATTAAACTTCATGGGGGCACAACACCAAAAGTCAACACATCGTTGTTTCCCATGGAAACATTAAGATCTGCCTATTTGCTATAGAACGTGATGCTCACCAGGAGTGAGGAACTGTGTAATGTCACACAAAATGGCATTCAAATGTTAAAGTGAATAAGCTTGTAATAAACATTAGCTGAAGAAAGGTCAGAAACGTGTGTTTAAACTTTGTCTAAGTATCGAGCCATTAGGCAAAGTGCTTTGATTCTTCCATTCAATGTTTTCTTTATTGTTAATGCACAAGCCGTGGTCTTCGGCTGCCTTGGTTTTACTTACGTAATGATGGTCCTTCTACCATCGTAGCTAAATTGCGAAAATTGCCAGATTCTCTCCCCTCTTTTTAATTTCAAACCATAAGATATTTATTTATTTTATGTTTATCATGCCAGCACTTTGTTTTGCAGTCCACCACCCATACTTATATCCTGGATAGTTAAAACTATGTGACAGTGACAAAAAAGTAGTTTCGAAATTTGAAAAGTGTCGTATGCCAATAATGGCGATGTCGCGACATCAAACAGTACGTACTGTCCTCTTTTGTCTACCCTCCATTCGAATTCATCCAGCCTTTGTATCCTCGCGCCACTCGCAATTTTAATCACTTAAGCGTGGCGCGCGAGCGGCGGGGGAGGGAATCCCCACTTCAAATAAACTCGTAAAACTCGAAATACTAGTAATAAAACTGGGTTTTATAGTATCGCCTTCAAATCCATGCTTATTATTTCGACGCGAAGCTTAGCAATACTCTTATTGCTCCAATTAACGGGAGTACAAAATTAAATAGATAAATACCAAATTGTGACGCGAGTTATCACCGAGACATCCAAACCTTAACGAATCTATTATTATATCCAAAACAAGTCTTGTCAAACGAGTAATTTCTAAACTCCTTTGCCAGTACTTCTTGGAAAATATTAGATCTGGCATGATAGATTCATTTTCAACATAAATTCTTGTGGAAAGTTTTGAATTTTTCCTCGTAATTTCCTTCGACAGAAATTTATTAAAAGTGTTCATATTATTACTACACTAAAATAAATAATAGTTTAAAAAAACTAAAAAACACGCTTTTTATAGAAAACCGAACTAAAAAATAGAAAAATAAAAAAAAATATTTTATTTAAAAAAAAGCGTGGGGTGCTTTTTAGATATTAACGAAATGATAATCACTCTACTCATATCTGTCAATAAAATATTTATAACTATTCACACCATGCACCCCACGCTTTTTTTAAAATAAAATATTTTTTTTTATTTTTCTATTTTTTAGTTCGGTTTTCTATAAAAAGCGTGTTTTTTAGTTTTTTTAAACTATTATTTATTTTCTATTTTTTAGTTCGGTTTTCTAGTCTAGAACTTTCATAGTTCACAAATCGCACCATCTAGTGGCAATCACCGGAAACTAAAAAAGAAGTCGGTTACAAACAAACATACAAACATACAAACATACAAACCTACAAACATACAAACATACAAACCTACAAACAAACATACAGGTGAAGCTAATAAAAAGCTAATAAAAACTGAAAGTATTTCAAGCAAGAGGAGGACGACAGGAGGTTCATCAACTTATTTTTTCAAACTCATAGTGACATTATTATGTGGTTATCCACATTATAGTATTAATAAAATATATCTATAAAATATATCTATCTACAGTAAATTGTACTCAAAGAATTTCATAGACCGCCGCTCTTTTAACTCTAGTAACTCCCACTTTGTATTCGCCTCTCTAACAAATCGATGTTATACGAACAACAATGTTTCGTTCTAAAATCTGTAACAAGACAAATATGTCGATACGACAACACATATAATCGTATAAGCGCCAACTGTTTCCGAACGTTCTGAAACAAGTGCAGTAAATTGATGTCCGCCCGTCGAGCTCGCGTATTATGCGCGAGCACGAAGCGAGTGATTACATTAAAGAGAAAAAAAAACAAAGAAATGAGGTATTATTATTCACATTAATGTATTTATTAAGTGATATCACGCAAACTTCTCTGTAAAGGTCAGTTCATAGTGTTCATTTCGGTTTTAACCTTATTTGGTTTAGCAGTGGGTAGCAGCACTCAGAGTTTTGACAACGGGCACAATTTTGTCGGTTATCAATACCGGAAAAAATGCCAAAAATTATTAATACGTACCCGAATTCGAGTATGAGACCGCTGAATTAAAATTGTAGCGTTGAACCATTAAACCGAGCGAAAATAATTCGCTATAACAGAATTTGCTACAACAGCAGCTAGAGGTAGACTGGTTGGTCGTTACCAACATAGCAACACTGCAAGATACTGTGTTATTTGGCTGCGGTTTTCTGTGAGGATAATTATTAGGATGGGCTGCTCCATTTTGAGCGAGATAAATCTTGCTGTGGACTTCTCATCCCGTTTACTTTGTCTCACTTAGATATTTAGTCAAATAAAAAATAAAAATCGTTATACGTTTAAAGGTGAAATATATAATTTTTAAAATGTGTTATATTTACAAACTGTAAACTCACTAAGAGTTTATTTCTAACCGGCAATGATTAAATGTTGGAAACAAGTTATTACTTGACATTTGGCTGAATAGTTTATGATTTATTTATGAAACTTACAATACAGTGAGTCGGGCAAGTTGGCAGTGAGCTCACCAGTCTCACGTTAATATATTCAAAGTCTTGGCAAGCGCATTAAATTTATACTTCACTTTGGTCTTTCATTTTACTAATAGTGGTTGGTTTCTGGGAAACAAATCTATTTTATACAATGTTTTTCAAAGTAAACGAAGTTTCGACTATATAATACCGTTTATATAAAACTGATGTGAATAATTGATTACTTTATACTAGACTAATAGAACTTACACCTACACTTTCTAAATAAAAATCAGAAAAGTGTACACTTAACTGCTTTGCAAATCGAAATCATAAAATATTAATAATGCCAAGCTAATCGTTTTAACAATTTCCTTACTAAAAGAAAACAACTCAATAAAACGATATTTTAATTCCATTCGTAACGGTGTGATCACGCCCTAATCGAAAGGCGCGCATTCAGGGTGTAGTTTGAATTTGGAACAATATAATTTTCGTATTCGTGTACATTGCCGCCTCACGTTGCATAATTTAATCGCCATTTTGATTTATAGCATCCAAAGTAATTTCGCAACAAGACCCTATTGGCGTTTTAAAAATTAATATTTATCATGTTGCATAAATATACATTATTATTACTAGTTTTTGATTTTATTGACATTTCTTCTCTGCCCTATATCTATTTAAATTAGATTGCATTTATGGACATTCCGATTAAAAACTGAAAATGTAAATAATTTAAAATTCCATTGAAAGCAGTAAGTGCCGTGGGTGGTATTTGTAGTAGATACCCTGATGCCTGGATTAAATTGTATTTGTATTTCCATTGTTAATTCACGCTAATCGGACGCTCCACGTAAATTGTACGTTGTATGTGAACCATCACGTGTGCCAGCCCTGGGCAGCTGTCAGGGGTGTCACTTATCTTCATGTTACATAATCATAGTTTATGATATCGAACGATACAAACTGATAATTGCGAGACAATTAAAACTTAATAATTATTAACTTAGAATTACAACTTAATATTTTTTGTATATTAATTAAACTCGATTAAAATGGAATGCTACTCAAAAAAATTGAAGCGTTTTTAAATGCAGGATGTACTTTTGTTAATTTTAAAATTCTTTTATGAGCCTTCATGGCCTTAAAAGATTTGCTTGTCTATTTACAAAACCTATATTTCTTTGTATTACGGACGAACTGTTGAATGAATGAATGAAATGAATGTTTTTCATTTCATTTTATTTTTTTTCATTCAATTTATTATAATAAACCATTTTGTTTCAATATATATATACTTATATATATTTATTAATGCTAAACCGCCTTATATCGACATAATGTGTGACAACCCTAACTCGTAAATACATGCACATCTATACAATCGTTAGCGTCTAATGCACTTATAGTATTGCCGTTTCATTTATATTAAATTAGCAGGGCTGACAGACATTTCATTTCAACTGGTACTCCAATTATGGTTGTCAAGCATGGAGTACTGAAATTATTACCTGAGGATTTATAAAATGGAAACAAGTAATTTCTTGTAATCTAGTGTTCGTGATGATAATAACTATGTATAAGTCATTGTAAGTCATCGATCGTGGAGATCGACCCTACTTTACTTTTTTGCTTACCCCAAGAGGGATTTAGCTTGATAATATTGATTTATTTTAAAACTATAGTCCTACTCTATACTTATAAAATATATACCGACAAGCAAAAAGTTTTTCCAATTCCGAATGAGTCTATTGTAAGCGTTGTTTTGTTTCAACTTCGGAAATGATTTCTGAGCTTAACAAAAACACGTAAATGTGAAACGAAACAAAAAAGTTGTAAAAGTAAGGGTATCTGTGCCACTAAAAAGTTTAAGAGAGATGGCTACTTTCTACCTATTTAGTAAGTTAATACTTATTACCGGCAAATGATTACATTGAGTGATTACTTAAATAATTACTCTGCGATGGGTATCGAATACTAAACTGTGCACAAGACCCAAGGCCTATTATAATATTAACAAGTGTTAAATGCCTTCCTTTTAGAAAAAAAAATCTTTATATTGATTACTACCAATTTACATTAACACCGTCCGATTTCTATTCTATAAATATCGTGACAAAATGTCGTTAATTAAAAACGCAAATCGCGCCGATTCAGTGCCGGTGTGATAGGATGACCTCAATATATACTTCAGATAACTGGACAATAATTAAGACAAATCGCTGTGCCAACTAAATTTATTCAAACAAATTACTTTTACAAATAAAATGTAAAGGATTATTCAAATTGGAGAGCTTCAGACATGTTTGATTTATTGCATCTTGTTTTGGGAACTTAAAGATCGGTTTTAAATTAAACACTTTCATTGTCTTTATACCTTTATACTTGAGATATTTAAAAATCTAACTTGTATCCGAATTTCGGATATATATTATTTCGTACTTAATAATGGAATAAATATTCCGAAGTGTCAGTTATTTATGGAGAATAAATCCTGGTCTCGCTGTGAAGTTTACGAACTTTGTATGTATACTAAGATTATAGAAAGCTGCCAGAGTTTGTTTGTTTGAACACGCTAATCTCGGGTACTACTAATCCGATTTGAATTTTTCTTTTTGCATTTAAGTGTCCCTTTTACTGAGAATAGCTATAGGCTGTATATTATTAATCTTTTATAGGGTTAGTTACTCACTTTGCATATAAATTATTTACCCAGTTAACCTGGAAGTAGTGATTTACAAAACTTCTTTCAATTGGGATGTTTTTTTTTTGGAGACAGATATTCAAGTTGTAACACCAACCTGAAGCTGCCTATTGAGTTGATGTATTTTTCTAGACCGGTCTTAATCAGCGTGTTTTTTGGATTTAGGAATAGTCTTGCCATTTTATTATTCCTTTTTGATTTATTTATAAAGGCACCATACACACCGTAGCGTAATAAAACAAAAATAATTCATTCATTGCTCGTTGACCCATGAACGTTATCATATTTAGTACAATGTCTTTGATCGTTTAAGCGTTCTCCGTTTTGAAATGACCTTTAAAGTCCACAGATTTATCTTTCTAATATACTCATAATTTATAATAATAACTTCACGCATTTTTCTACACGAAGGTGTAGGCAACGGCAAGACCTCCAGGGCTTCATCATGGCTCCATCCATGGCTCGTTTAATTTTTATGTCCCAAATGAAAAAGGTGGCATAACCTATTGCTATGAATCGAGCAAAAATTTATCAGGCATTATATTTATCGAGGTCGACTACTGGACCACGGAAACTGTTAATGCAGTGCTGTATATTCATATTGTTCTAAAATTAATAAAAATTAAATAGCTATTCCAGAATTGATTTATTTTCTCACTCTAGCAATTGAAAAAACATTTACCACGTTTGCTAAGGGACGAATATGTCAATCTTTGTGAACTGAAAAATCTCTTATTGAGACTTTTTCGTAACGAAATTTTACGTATTAGATATATTTTGTGTTTAAATGTAATGTTTGTTTTTATAGATTACTTACATTTGAAAAAATACACTTTAAATCAAGGTGTTCTTGATTTATAGTGTATTTTTGTGAAACGTACAATAAAGTCTATCATAACTCGCCTATTTGTAGTTATTTGAAATCGGCCTCTAGTATGCTAATATGGTTAAATAAAAAGCAAATGTTTATTGAACCGGTCTTAATTTATTGTAATTCGAATACGAGGATTTGCAATTCGAATATTGTCTTTTTATCTAACTTAGTAACAGAAGTCTAAAAAGTTTTACCTCTATAACCTTTCTAGTCTATTTTTCAGCCGGTGTTTATTTATTTAAAAACGTTTTTTTTATTTTCATTGGAAGTTTTAAAATTTGAAAATCGAATATTTATATTCTTTTTCTTTATCAGTGAAAGTGAAGTAGATCAAAATTAAATAATATTATAACATTCAAAATCATAGATATAAGAATAATAGATCGGCAATAGTCACCCAAAAAATGAGACCAAAAATGGGTTGTTGATGTGTGAGTGACTTATCAATGTGTTCGTAAAAAGCGCATCAAAGTGTCCACTTTTACATAGTTATTGTTCATGTGTTGAAATGTAAATATCCTGAAAATCTAATATACGCCGTTGCGCTGTCAATTGTGAATATTAGTACCTACATTTTTCCTGACATGTGCCATCTATTATAGTCTATTCTAAATCTATGTTCGAAATAGATAATTGTCTATAGGTTATTGTCTGTGAAACGGTCGTTACTAAGTTTGCTGAACGTACGTGCTCGAAGGCCGCAAATTCAGATACTGAACGGGATATTCGACTTCACATGATTGGTATTTCTGTTAAACTACCAAACTTTGGTTCTTTGTCTGCGATACTATTGTTATTGGCATGACTGAACAATGTGCTTATTTATATCTGTTTAAAATTAACCAAAATTTATTAGCGCTCCATATATCGAAGGCTTTTTCTGAAATTTCGGGTCATCGCGTCATGTCCAATTATATGACTCTGTTTAAGGGTTCACAAATTTATGAGAGTAAAAAATGACCTACTGACAGTACAACGGTAGGACCAAAGAGATTTTAAAATTTTCTGAAAAACTAATAACGATGGCGATTTAGCGCCCTTAAGCTCTTAATCTAATCGTGAACAGAACAGTTCTGATATTAATAACCTTGTAGTAGAATAGAATAAGATATGAATAGAATTTTTTTATTTTTTTAACTAAATAGTTAATTCCTTTTTTTTTAAATTAGAAAACGATGTGTCAAATACTAAAATGTAACATTCAAGAAATGCCAACATTTCATTTAAAGATTGTCGTCCAGTGTCGTAAACCCGAAAATCGCCGTAGCATCTGATCGACGCGCTCGTAAACGCGACGCGATCCTATCGTACCCAATAAATCTTTTCGTTTCACGATATCGCCGTTCATTGGCGTATGCTGAACTATACAGTCACACAATTATACCGACGCGAATGTAATTTAAATATTTAAATTGTATCCGATCTAATAATGTATGATAACATTTCCAACCTAAAATTCCAACCTAATTCGTTTTTCTATAATGTTATTATAGTTGGTTGCTATATTATACTGTGCCACTTATTACCTTAGCACGTAAATAAATATAATAATTAATCATCATTATAAAACTTTGTCAAAAGTTACTAAATCTAATAATAAAATATAGGTTATTATCATGCAAAATTTGTCATACTTACATATATTGATAATCTATCAAATCAAATCATAATAAGTATCTGACTGTATTTTTTTCCGAAATCAATTGGATTGAATTTTTTTTTAATAATATATAGAGATCCATATTGAAAGTCCACCCTAGTAGCGTGAGTGCGTCACACAATGGACCGAATTATGTAATGAGGGGCGAAAAAAAATATTTTGGATGATTTTATATATTATCACATAAGTATCAGAAGCTTTTGGTGTTATTAAATTAATACAATTTCTTGTCTCTGATAAATTTACAATGGAATGTAATTTTCCTACGCCGTAAACAGCTAATAAATACTAAATGTAATTAATTAGTTTAGATGTTTTGTAGAAAAAAACGTACATACGTACATAAATTGCAGTGGGGAGTTGACGTGTCGTGTAAACTCGTGTAGTTTACGTAGCGAGTACAAATGTGCATCCTGTGCGTTGTTTCATTTTGGGACCAAATTAACGCGGTGAGCCACAACGCTCAACGCACAACGCACCCCACCCCTACTGGCCACTGACACTGGTGCTAGATATATTGTTGTTTGCTGGCAATAGAAAGTGGGTAAGTCTTAATTTTATTTTTATAGTAGTATTTGCTGAAATTCATATCTTAACTAAACAATTAAGGAACCAGATTAAAGGTAAATACTAAACCACCCTGTCCCCCCAGTAGATAGCAGATTTTAGATAACAGATTTTAGATAACAGATGTTGACAGATGACTACTATTAATGTAACTGGCAATATCAATATATAATATCTTTATCACCGCTCTCAGTAATATCTTCGTAGATTGTGACTTTAAAAAAAATCTTAAGTATTCAAAATTAAAATTTATTGTTATTCCTAAGATAAGCGTGTCAAAATAAACAAACTGTGCCTATTTTTCGCCGGACAATCTAAATTTTTCAACGAATTCATTACAAATGTCACGCTTCGGTGTGACAGACGGCCCATTCTTTACACTTTCAACGGAATCTCCGCAACATTTTGCAGTCGGATATAAAAAATAACTATTCCGCGCTGCACCCTGGTGGACTATCTCCCGACATTTCAACAATTATTACATCATCTTAATGAAATTCTACGAAATTAGCTTTTTCTATGCGCTGACTTCGTAGTCGTTAGATTTAGGTACGTGTCGTTGAATATCGTTAGATATAATCGTTTGCGACTATCACCGTTGTGATGTCACGGAATAAAATGGTAATAGTTTTTAATTGCCTCTCATATTAAAAAAAATAGCTGAGATTTTAGTGTCTTATAATCCCCAATATTCACAATTAGAATTTAACTAAAAAATAATGGTACTGAACGGAATTTAGGTATACTTTTGTTTATGAAAACGTTACTTATTTTTCCGTTCTAGTCTCATTTCTGGTTCATTGGAATTTGAACGTTTAAATAAAGCATATTGTCTATGTTCTTTTTACTTCTGTCAATGATTTTGTAGTTTTTCATGGTTAGCTCATAAGTAATCAATAGAATGTGCTTAACTTAGATTTTTGATTTAGTTTTAATACATCTTTTCAATTTTGCAATATTTTTCTCTTTGGTAACTATTTTATTTACTTAAAAATATACCTATGACTTTTCGTCTTGACTAATTTTATTTTACACGAGTTTATAAAATGAATTCAACTAAAAACTATTCACAATAAAATATATTTAAGAACGGAAATACAATTGCGCACTTAATATAAGTAAGTAACAATCCTCGGTGAGGCTCTAATGAAATGGAGGTCTTTTTAAAATGAAACTGGCGACGAAAAGAGGGCAATAGAGGGGGAGAGAGGAAAAGGTAGGGGGAGGCTCTTGTCGCGAAGCTCACTCTCAATTAATTACAGACGTAATCCAACACCGACGAATATCTATCTGTTTACAGTCAGTTTGAATGTCACAAGTGCTTCGAGCTTTGTTACGATATTAAATACAATTATATTGAATAGTCATTATTAAAGGAAATTGTTACTTTTCATTCTTAACAGAACAAATAAAGTGTAAAGTTTCCTAAAATTAATGAAGTATATATTACGAAATTTATTGTATAAATATTACAGTGAAACGAAAACAAATTAACTGGATTTTTGGTATTGTGTTATGTTATAATTTGCCCATAAGATAAGGATAGTCGGATCCTCTTATAATATTGACTATGTAACTTCTGATGTATGTTTTAGAAATAATTCAAAAACTTTATTAAAACTTGTATGAATTTGTTTATTAAAAAGTGGCTCATGACATATGGCATATGGCAATATCTTTTAATAAACTTTCTTAATCTTAATGCTGCTGAGTACAGTTCAGTTTCATGAAAATATGTTCTTCAATCACACGAACACTTTCGCGCTTTATAATTCTTAATTAAAATAATCCTATATCCTAATTATAACACATACCATATACATAAACATCAATAATTTATGTCCAACACTATCAACCTTCTGTCACGCTGAACGTATAAAAATAACGGGTTTTTATACGAAAACATCATGATTAGTAAGAAAGTTGGTAAACCCCTAAATCTTGGTGCCGGGACAGTGCCTACGAGCGAGCTATATATCGCATTTAATAAATTGGCGCGAGTTTAACGAGCTACCAACAAATGTATCTCCTGAGAGCTATCTCGGGAAGGCTATGCTGCGAAAAACAGCTTTCTGTATACAAATACCCTTATATATAACACTATTGAATTAGAAATAACTCTTGGTATTACTGGGAGCCTAGTAACTTGCTATATTTTTTGTATGGAATTCAACTATGAAAAAAAAATTCGCTTGGAGTCCCTCCGCGCTATAGAAGTGAAACTTTGTAACATCTTACTTCGTTTCGAACTCTTTATAGAGATCATTTTCACGATGTAAAGAGTTCGAAACGTCGGGAAATAAATATAAATAAGTAATAAATAAACGCGATATACGCGATGGGTTCGATCCGCACTCGAGTATAAATCTCAATATGGGTCTGGGTAGAATTTGGCAATTACTCCTCTATTTAAGAGGATCTGCTTTATTCAGCGTCGCATTAGTCTTTGATTTAGGTACTCCCTAAGCTCAAGCCTATTTGATACCCATATTGTAAAAATGCATTAAAATACTTATTCCGCAATATTGGATTTAGAATGACGTCACATTTTTCAAGATACTATCAAAAAGTCCTTTTATTTGATACCCAAAAAAGCATTAAAACTGTTTGTGAATGAGAGCTAGTGGTATCCAGCCCATTCATGCAGTGGACTGCTTGGCTCCTCGACTGTTAATAATATCTTCCTTAGCGTGTTTAAAAACTTCAAAATTAAGTCCTAAGAACACATAATACGACACACAGACATAGACACAGAATAAGACATTCATAATATATACCTACATACTACATTGCAAATTAAAAATATCGATCCATGCGGATCCATGCGGTTCGCTGCATGAATGGACCGGCTCAACCGGTGAAATTTATTTCTTTAATACCACGATTCAATACACACCAATGAAATATCACGACCTCAGAATATCGACGTAACGTTGCTCGTGCCGCTTTTCCTTTGGTGAGAGAGGTATCCAGAGACCCGAGCCTCTTTCCTTCCTACTCTCTTAAAGGAGGGCAACCGACCACGGTTATCATGCGCGGTGTCAAGTTGCTTACCATCAGGTCACCCACTTACTCGTTTGCCCTCCTATCCCATAAAATTATTAATAATAATTGAATTGTTATTATCATTTTCGAGTGGAGAATTATCCAAATCTCAAATTTTTACCATGGGGTACCTACCCAATAGCAAGTAATTCAGAGAAATCATTGGTCGGGAATGGATCCCACGACTCCAGAATCAGAAGCAGAGAGCTCAACTACTGGACCACAGAGACTATTAATATTAAAATATTATAGGTACTATTAAAAATGGGAATGATAACTAAGTTCCTAACTAGTATTTTAATTTAACTTAGTGTTTAAGAATATAAGAGACTGATCTGAGGCACTTGAAGTTTTGACTGGTTGGTGTAACCTGATGGTATTGTTACATCACAAGTAAAACTAATAATCACTTTGAACTTTGAAAATGTATAATGTAAATTATAGAAGCCATGGCACTTCAAATAGATTGTGATTAACAGACATAAAATAGAATGGTCAACATTATCATAATGGTGTATATTCCAAATAGCTCTGGTTCAGCCATCATATCTAAGATGTTGTAACTTGTAATTGACAAAGCTAATCATGAATAACTACCTATATTTATTAGACTTGAACAACCAAGCAGTATCTTTGTATTTCATAATATAGAGATTATTTCACCGAGGACCAGAAACAGACTATTATAACCCATAATCTGAATATATGTTTCTTTTTATAAGATTAGTTAACCATGAGTATAAACGTTTATCATGTCATGATTGAAGTCAGTTTGTCATCATTATCCTTCAAATATATTAAACTTGAAAATTATTTCTCTTAAAAATGATAAATGAAAATTATACATCAAGTTACTTGATAAATGACATATTTTTATGTAATGTACCTACTAAAGAAAGTAATTATGTTTCTGTATGCTTATAGAGAAAACTGTAAATAGCTAATGTCGTTTAGGTATGTATGAATTAAAAAAGAAAATAGAATTTATAAGTTAATAATTACTAAAATATTCGTAAGTATATCCAGTAACAAGTAATATATATGTTCAAATCACGACTAATTTTGGCTTAAGCACAAGCTCTTTCTCGTATTTTCTTTCACGGAGTAAAATTAATTCATCGTCACTCGTTATGCACTATTTATTTACGTTGATCACTTTTACACTTTACCACAGTACTCCTATCCCACTTTACACATGGAGCATATAGTTGAACATTTTTAATATAAACAAAAAAATAGAGTGGAGTACCTTACTGTCACGATTGACACGAATGTTTACTAATAATATGTTTTTACGTTTTCGGTCATAGAGGTCGCAATACGCCAACTTATTAAATCGCGCTATGGTTTTACTACCGTAGGGTTTATATATGATTGATATTTCAAATCAATTATACTACCTCCACCTGCCACTAGATGTCTGTGTATATCTATTATGATATCTATTAAAATTCAAGCTTAACAAATTGAAAAGTTAACTTTATATATACTTCGATGTTTTACAGTACTATTATATATTAATATACAGGGTTATTTCAAATATACTAATAATTAGCTAAGGGTATATTCTGTAGGTAATTACCTAACACTTTTGTTCTACGACTTTTTAAAAATCACAATTTTATTTTTTTTTTCATTTCAAACAAATTTAAATAATTAAAATCGGTAGTTGTAAAATATTAACTAAGTCTACGTATTGCATTGAGCGCACCGAGTGACAACGGTATGGGGGGGAAGCGGGGCAAGGTCACGCGGCATTTGTACTTTGATTACTCCCGTAGGTCATTAGCCAAACATAATAATATGTTAGTCGCCCGTAAGTTACCGCCCGTGACCTTTGATGTACCGCGCGTGTCATCTCATTGTGTGCGAATTGGTAAAGTGACGAATGCCATTCAGTTGGAGTAAACGTGTGGAGCCGAGATCATGCGCAGGATCACGTTTCGACATGTTTTTAACTTTATGTATGAGTATGTTCGACTTGCGGTGGCAAGTATTTAATAAATGTAATTAGTCGCAGTTGGTATGTCTGAATAATCTCGAATGCTTAATATCGTGGGCGGAATAATCGAGTTTTCACTTAAATACCCACATTAAATAGGTAGGTAAATAATTCAAATTTCCTGAAATACATTAAATTTTAAGTGTATTAGCCTAAAAATACATTTCTAACACCTTTAATTTCATAATCTACACGATATCCGATTGGGTATGTGAATTAAAAGCAGTTTCGTGTAGAAAGCGCGGGAACTCGCTTCTCTTGTTTAGATGCATAAACAGAGCTGCTACTCTGAATGAAAATCGGGTGAAATAGGTACGTTTAGTACAAAATACAGAGTTACAAAGTGTCAGATGGTACAATTAAATCTTAAAAATCGTTTTTTTTACTAGAGTTTTAGGTTTTTGTAAAACTGATAAAAGAGAAGTTGTTTAGAATGACACAAAGGAGCTATGTGTGGAATAGTATTAGTATATTAAAATTAACCCTGTATAACCTCGCGAGGGGGCGTTAAAAGGGTTAAACGCTTTTGCAAGAGACATTAGAAGTTTCACTTCAAAAAATGTTTTTTGGTTAATCGAGTCTTTGTAGCTTAATTTTTACACCCAGCTACTGAATTAGAAGTCTTTGAGTTCTGGTCCGGATCCTCATCCAGGATAAACTTACCAAAGGAAAATATGTATTATGTGAGATTTTTCAGTGTTAGTGAATGATCGCGTCGAAAACAAGGTTGTAAGGAAGTTGGCCTGAAGGTGCAACAGTAAGGAATGGCATTTTCCGTTCGGACATGTGGAAAAAATTGATGATGCTAGATTGATTAAGCAGATATACAGTACAAAAGTGGATGAATGTAGAACACGAGAACGGCCACAACACGCTTTCCATGATAAAATTGCACGATTGCTTGAGGAAGGTGATCTCAGAAGCCCTAAAAACCGACGAGCTTGTATGATAAAGATAAAGAAGCGAGCGAGAAGGTGAGATCCCTCCCTTATGACGCCCTGTTCTATGTACCAAGGGATTTTGTGTGAAGTTATGTGTGTGTAATGAATGAAAATAGTCATGGTTTTGTATTATAAATAAAGCTCTTGGTGTTCTTAAGATCCTAGTACTGTGCTTGTATATCATCCAATGATATTATTTTTTACTTGTCGAAAACAATACTTGAGTATTTTCAATGTATATGTGTAATCAGTACGAGCTGTTATTTGTTTGCTATCGGCAATTCAACCTGTATTGATTTATGACTTTGTTTATTTATTATTTTTTAATATTGAAATATTTGTTATTTCAATATGGGTTTTGAATAAATACATTTTCATTTCTATATTGCTAACTAAATTTTGATACAGGATTTTCAAGACTGAGATTGAAGGACAGATTATGGTCCGCTTAAGAGTTTGACTAAGTGTCTGTCGGATTTACTGGGGAATTATAACAACAGCCACTATTATTATTTACGAAATTTATATTTATACTGTGTATCACTGAAACACAAAGTAAGTGCCTTTTTAAAAGTAAAAATTAGGTAATGTCTTTGTCTACACATGACAAACTGTTGGTGAAATCTTCAATTGCCTCTTATATGGCTTAACCCACAAATTATCTCATACAACTTCACATGATTCCATGATCTTTAAATAAAACAAATACAAGTTGTTAAATGAATACTGAATTCAATAAACCATCACAATATTATATAAGTTTCATTAAAATCTGTTGAATAGTTTAAAGAGATACAGAAACGACATCACAACGACATTTTGTTCTATGTAAAGACTTTTTCATAAAAATATATTATTTTACGACGTCACAACTATCTTTGAAATTTTACAGCATATTTTAATTAATGCTTTTTATGTAACAATTGCGTGTTAATTGCTTTCCTGTGATTTGTAACACATTTGCATTCCTATAGACAATTTTATTTAGATAATGTCTATCTTCTGTCGATTTTAAAATCGGGTAGACGACTACTTGCACTAACACGCTAAATAATTACGTGCCTAACATTTTTAAACACTAAATCAACAAGCAATAGTTAAATGTGATAGAAACATGAAAAAAACCCTAATCGTGTTTGTCTGTGGAGAAATTGCCGAGCGCGGATTGAATTTAGAAGTTGGCCAGGTCGGCGGTGGCGTAGTTACCTCGACTTCTGTGCGAGCAGCACTCGAGACTTCGCGAGATTTTTGCTTTTCTTGCTAATTTCGCTTTCACAATTGGTAGACATTTAAATTTTAACGTTTCAAACTGTTAAATTTGGTAATCGCTAAAACAGAAGTTGCTTTTTTAGATTGATTCTAGAGAAATGAAAAATTATAATCTTATTCTTCTTTTTTTGCGTTATTACTTGCGTTTTTTTCGTTACAGAAACAAATATAATATTTTCAATGCTATCGAATATTTCCCGATACCATTTAACTCTTTATGAACGTATATAAAGTAGTTTCAGAGATAAGATGCGAAATTAATCAAACTAAATCTTTGCTATCCATTTTAATCCTTCCGTCCTTCCGTAACATCATTTTATTATGCATTACATTTGGCTTAATGCCACCAGACTATTAATTATTGCTATGAAAACGCACTCAACGTTAAAAGCTTTTATATTGATTGAAAATTAATTACAAAGTATATAAAATTATAACCTTTGAAATACATTTTTTATATTAATATTCCAAGTTAAGTTCAAAACTGTCGAAGTTTTCATAAATAATGCTCAATTACGAATCGTTCAATGTATTTATATTCATCACTAGCCTGTTGCCGTCCACTGCTGGACGTAGGCCTCTCCCAACTTGCGCCACAACATCCGACTCTAGCACCCCCACTATAACCGGCCAACGGTCGTGGTAACGGTGGGAACCGTTACCACGACCGTTAGCCGGGAATAGTGGGACCACCGGGAACTGGAGGCCGTTGGATTCGCGCTTTATGAGAGGTTTTTGGCCATAGTCCCCACGCTGGGCAGACGTGTTGGAGACCGCAGGGGTGAACCTTTTAAAGATAGGGACGCTGCTGCCCGCCCCTTCTAAGAACATTTAGGTTTATATTGTATAGCAAATTTTATAGTTTTAATTATATTAATAATTTTATAGTTTTAATTATATTAATAATTTTATATGCGATATAAAAGAGTCTTTAATCTGATAGCAGAGTGACGCTTGATAGCAGAGTCATGAGAAATAAATAAAAATGAAACCGAAATAAATGAAAGTCCTTTGTCAGACATTAATAATAATAAGTAACACTAATCGCGGGAAACAAATTTCCGAAAAGTTATTGATCGTGATCGGAATCTGCTAAATACGCAGAAGATTCATTTATATGCCTTTTAATATTATTCAAGGATAAGTTATATTGTTCGGTTAACATAATAATTTTAATTACTAAAACAAATTCAGGGACATGCAAACATAATCCTTTGATTGAACCGACAAGGCTCCGGGCCTCTTATCGACGCTGTTCATCCTGCATATTAATGGCATGCTTACCATGGAAAATATGCATTGTTATGCGGGTGACAGCACGAGCGCCACTTGGTACAGCCGCCCATCAAAATGTCCCTCCGAATGCATTTACCATTAGCAAAACGACAATGGTTACATCTTATGTTCAAAGTGGATTGCTTTTCTGCTATTGTTGCTCAAGTGATAATCTGTAAGTGTCATGTTTATTGATGATAGATATCTGGAAGCCCAACCTTTTTACCTTTTGCTTTTCTCACATCTGATTCCTTCCCTATACCATTTTATAGGCCGGCAACGGCAACTGCAATGATGTCTGTGTTGAGTGTGTCCGTAGGCGGTGTTTGCAGCTTACCATCAGATGACACGCTTGCTCGTTTGCCCTGCTATCACCATAAAAAAATATTTTCTGTATTGGTTTCAAGATGTTTGTTTAAAAACTGTTTGCTTTAATAACAGATGTTATTAAATCCAAAATTACCAAGTAATATTTCGTGTTCGATTTAACAAAACAATGACAAAACATAAGACAAGTAAACAAAGACATTATTTAAGACTAACCATGACGAAACAGAAAAATACATACATGAAAATAAATTACATACATAGACATATCAATTTCGCAATGGAATAATTAAAACAAATAGTGTGCAGTTTTATTTGTATGAATACAAAAGTAAAATGTATTTTTATAAATTAATTGGCACAAAAAATTGCTGTAATTAAATTTACACGGATTCACCCAAATATTTGCGATGCATTTTTTCGGCGGCACGTTGTAAAGAGAAATTGATTTGGACAAAATGGTGGAGGGGTGGGCGGATATCGAAAGCTCATTTCCGGCGAGCGGCGCGCTTCCGACGCCTCGCCTCTCCGGATCCGTTTTCTACTAATATAGTGTAAATAATACCGACAGATTCGTTTTGAGTAAATTTGCCTTTTGTAAGCCTGTTTTGTTACTTGAGGCTTGAAGATGGTTTTGATTAGATAAGATTATATAATGAGTCGGTTAGTTTGTGATAATGATTGCTAACGGTTTTGCTCTCAATTTATATAGCGCCATTTATAAGTTCTTTTCTATAAATACCTGCTTACATTCTTGGTTTACATTCTTATAGACAAAAATCCAACACTATATAAAACTCTGGATGCCAACCGCCGACCTCCGCATTACATAGCAGCTAGTACTACTCTACTAGTTATACCAATAAGGTATTCAGAAATTGCATACTCAACTTTTGAATAATGTTAATGTTTAAATAATGCTTTTTGAAAGAATTTCAGAAAGTTATGTTATAAAAGTTGTTTATGTTAATTTTATCACACTTAAGTTCCGAAAAGAATTTCGAAAAATCATTCTTGGTAGCCTGGATTGGAACCCACGACTTCTTGATCCAGAAGCGGGGTGTTCGACCACAGGACTACCGAGACTAGATAAACATAATATATAGAAAGAACATATTAAAAATAATAAGCCACACATTCCCTGCTATTATTGAAATGAAATGTTTGGATCACAAATATCTCTTGTTATAATAATATGATACACGAGCAAGCCCAGGTCGGCAGGAATGCCTCGGGGCGCTCGCGTACTAATGAAATACAGTTAGAGAATTACATTTTTGTTACAACTCAGCGGAGGATAACTGGTTTTATTGAAAGTGGATACGTTTATCTAGTCATGATTATATTAAATTATGTTTGTTTTTTATTATCAGTTAAAAAAATACATTTTTTTTCTCATATTTCTATAAGGATACACCACAAACTTTGCAACACATTCACACATTATCCTTATCCTAAGTGAAAGTCCATCAATCTCCAGGAAGTATAAGTATCCATGCAGTGGTTTCGAAGTCTTAAACAGTTTTTAGCAAAAAAATACGTATATTAATATTTAAATGAATATTTTCAACATATATGATACCAGAAGTTATACCAGTCCCAATATTTCTGGGACAATTACGTAACATATTAAATTTGTTTTGATTGTATTCTCTCCCTTTGTGGATATTCTATCTCTACCCCTCTAGAATCTCATTTCTTAGATTGTTATTATTTTTGCGTACGTTATCAACCCCTCCATGGATGTTGATGTGTATAAATATTATGTGTCTAATTAGTGACTAGATCAAATATAACTTTTCCCGTTAGCCGGTGTACTTGGCACGTGTCGGCTCAGAATGCTGATCGGAAGAAAATCCCGACATAATTAAGAATAAGCTCGGATTACTAAATAAACGTATCGATGTCGGTCTACCTACTATAGTGTTGTTGCTAATCAATGCGAAATTTATAACAAATTTGTTTAAATTTTGTAAAAAAAAATACTTCTTTTTTGTATTCTTCGCTTTTATCCGACTTCTCAAAATTATTTAGTAGAAGTCTACGTGTACTTGGGTGCGGCCTGTTTCCTAAACGGATTTCAACTTGAGATTAAATCGAAATGTTTGTTATAACTGCAAAATAGGCATACACTTAGGCCCGTAAGATCAATCACAGTTTAAACTATTTTCCCTAGTTTAAACCTCATCTGTCGTTTATTTCGTAAGATCAATGCTAGATAAACTTCCAAATACAGTTTAAACTATAGTTTAGCTTACACCAGGAGATTTTGCCGTTTAAACTGTGGTCCTGCCTAGTTTAAAAATGGCGGTCGTTTATCAGCTGACATCTGACACAACGATTGTGGGTTCATACATAGATTTAGCATAGACTACAATAGATGGTACATGTCAGGAAAAATTTACTAATAGCATCGAATCACTGACAGCGCAACCGCTTATATTAGATTTTGGGAACCGCGTATATTTTATTTACGTTTCCACACATAAACATTAACTTTGTAAAAGTTAACGTTACGAACACATTGATAATAATAATAATATCTTGGACACAAATCACACAGGGCCCTCCAGTTCCAAACTAAGCAACTAAATGCTTGTGCTATGGATACTAGATAACGGATACTAATACATATATATATACTTATATATCTATATATATATATATATATACTTTTCTTTAGTAAATACATACTTATAATACACAGAAAAACACCCAGACGCTGCACAAATATTAATGTTTGTCATAAATATTTGTGCTCGGGTGAAAATCGAACCCCCGACCTCAGTGCACAGAGCATATAATGCTGCAGCCGGTTGTTTTACCAATGCGCCACGAGGCCCGTAAGTCACTCACACATTAACAACCCATTTTCGTCACGTTGTTTGGGTGACTATCGCCGATCTATTATTCTTAGATCTATGGTCACACTATAAAACTTCATAAAAGAAAGAGAAAAAGATTTCTTTGTTTTTGTTTTAATAATTCACTCAATGTGAGTAGGCAAAGGTCGTTGACCATACAGACATTTCTTATGTTATTTCTTGTTATTAGTTGATAGGTAAAAAAAAAATACAAATAGGAATCAAAAAGATTTCTTTTTCACGAAATATGCCACAGACAATGTACAAAAGAGTGAACAATGAGCGAAATATGGACAATAAATAACCAAATGTTGCCATCTGTCGAAAACTAAACTTAGTTTACGTAATCTATGTCCATTTCGCTGTTGATCTTACGGAGCAGGTTTAAACTCTAGATTAAAATTGACTATAGTTTAGAAAATCGACAGTTTTAACTATGATTGATCTTACGGGCCTTACAGTTTTATTATATAACTTGATATGTAAGTATAAAGTTCAATAGTTAAAATTATGATAACTTTACGGCACTGGTTAGAATATACCATCTGAAGTTGTAAATTACAAATGTTAGGGCAGACAAACAAAACTTTGAATAAAAAGTGCCTATAAAATTTCACTATCTCTTGCCGGTATCATTGCTCATCCCTGGAATCTCTTCAAATAAGGAATGTAAGCAAACTATAAGTTTTATATGTTTTCTAACGCACCTTAAGAATCTCTTATTATTCAAGAAGAGAACTCACTAAAAAGAAAATCAGCATATTGTCGTTCTATTTTACGACATTGTCCCCTTGGTGGATAAGCAGGGCTGACACTAGCGCAGTATTAAGGTAGGTGTGATAAAGTACGGGTTTTTGACGCCCGGAGCCCTCGTTTGCATCAGAATGGTGGCGTTTGTTCAATGTGTCACGTGTACGGCCACGAAACTCGCGGGATCCAGCAACTTGGGTGTGACTTTAGGAATAAAAGGGTCTCCTTATCGTTATATTAGAGAGAACTTTTTGCTTTCCATAGAAATGACTTTCATGAAGATTTGCATATAAGACAGGTGGACCAACGAGACCAACTTACAAAAAAAGTATAATCCCTATATGGTGACTTGAAAACACTTAAAAATCTACGAGTGCGATGTAAAAAACCTGAATTAAGGTGATATGTCTATACTGCCTTCCTCTAAGGGAGTTTGAAGTTTTTGATTTGTTATTTGTGAAATGTTAACTGTGACGTTTAAATTTACTTATCGTTTAAAATGTTTACACCTTCATTTTCCACCCACATCCCGTATGAAGGGCGTGTGAGTACAGAAAAAAAAATAATCCCGCGTATTTCACCGCCCTACGAAAACTGTACGTTCATAAATGATGTATGAAAACCATCAGTTATCTGATCACGGAATGTATTACATCCAAACGTACATTGGTGAGTCAAAACTATCATATATCTTCATACTGAAAATGTACACGTGAAACCAGACGAATACATACGACCAGTTTTTTTTTACTAAAAACGGTATTTTTCTATGCCGCCCTACGAGCGTTTCATAATATTTATTTTTGATGTATTTGTTTTTAACTTCGCACTCTTTATTATCGGAAGAAGAATGAATTTTCTACAGAACTGATCGTGTTCAGTTTTCTGTAGACACTTTTTAATTTGTCTGCTTATGAACCTATAATCTTTCTCAATAAACTTGCTATCCAATAGTAAAAAAGTAGGTTCGTGTTAGTAGTTCCAGATATTATTTGTACGTACAACCAAATTAACTCTTCTTTATAAAAATAACCCACTTCTTAGTTTGTCACTGGTCTACAAATTGTTTTACCTTGAGGCTTATTAAGAACAAAATAAGCGTAATACATTTTCTTATAAGACCAAATTAAAGATTATGAATCATTCGCCGGTAAAAATGGAAAGAAATGCGCCTCCTTAATGTAGTATGGAAGGGCTCACAATAAAGATATAAAAAAATAAATCAAAGCCAACTCAGGCGTGCAAAAATGTTAAGATATGCTTAACCCTAACGTGAAGATCCTGCGGAGACCGTAGGGTTGCCACAACACTGGATCTAACTTTTATTAATAATACCACTATAAATATGTAGGAATATTTCCATTGTAGAATAATCTTGCATTATTTCATAAAATAAATAAAACATCTTAATAATTCGTGCACTCTACACGCAGCAATTAAATAACTTGACCCTTATAATATTTGTGATAAAGTATAAGAAATAAAGCTACCCTACTATTTATATTAAAAATATTGAACATCTTCAAGTCACTCGAAAAGGAACTAAAAAGTTTCTAAAAGGAAAGTTCCAGAAAGTTCTGCAAAGTTGGCACAAAGTTACAACAAAGGCATTAATGACTTGTTATAAACTGTATTTCAATATTTGCTTGAATTTCGAAAGAATGATGGTCTATTGAAGTAACGTTTTAATGAAAAATGGCTAGAATGCTTTTTGTCCTAGTATTGCTTCATATCTTAAACTACATTATTGGTAAAAATACTTGTACTCCTAAAAACAATGATATTATTTTTTTTGATATAATACTGGGTAGGAACCCTATGATTGCCGTAGCGCTGTGAGATTCTTTCAAATTCATCCATCTTTTGACAGGCCGGGTGGGTCAGTATGGACGACGGACGTGCCAGGGTAGCGCGCGGGCATTCAGAGGGTGGGAGGAGGCAGGAAATGAGATCCCACCCTCGGGACATTTTGCATACAGATTGGGTTGGACCGCTTGATATGGGGACATACGTGTTTTCAACCAAGAACCCGGTAAAGGTACGGCTCAGTTTTGGCATTATGCCTCGACCGTATATTTCATACTTATATTATTTTTATGATGAAATAGAAATGTTTGTTTGTATATTTTATTTGTGTGTGGCAGAGTAAATTTACTTTCTTGAATATCCTAATTTTACAGCTTATTCTATCTATAAAATTGAATAAGTTGATTTTATTTGTTTGAACCTATCTCCGGTACTTCCAATCTGATTTGAAATAATCTTAACTAAAATAGCCCATTTATTGGCTTATCCATTTTGACGCAAGGAAGGGCATACTCTAGTGAATGGTTAGGGTAAGTAAAAAGAATGAAAGGAGACTAAGCCAATATACAAAACAAAAGGGCAGAATTTTAAGGTTGGAGAAAGGTTACGACTAACTTTTTCTTACCAAATTGATTTGAGAATCCATAACAACACACAAGCCACAAGTGTTTATAATAAGAAAAAGTCAAAGAAGCGAGTAAGAAACATCCCTCAGTACTTTCTGCCTGATTGTATGGACGTTAAGTGGACGTCTAGAGCAGTATATTTACACCGCTTTATAGCTTTCATCAAAGTTTTGAGCTAAATGTATAGCTTTAAGCTGTTATCTTTTGTACAGGCAGAATCGTGTCATATCGGTAATGTTGTTGTTCCTGTTTAAAATATTTCTAATAAATGTTACATTTACCAGTGCAAAAATGTGAATATTACCTCTGTACAAATTTACTCTGTGGTTTCCATAGTTGGGGCGTTGGGAGGAAGTTTAAAAGAGGTCTGTGGCCGTTCGAGGCCCATTACGCTTCGACCCTCAGAGGCTTTGTTCTTCAAAACGGACTATTTGCCCAGCTACATAATTTAGAGACCAGTTGCCACAATGATATTGTAACATTTCACGAAATTTGCACGCAAATATGGCTTCTTCGTGTATTTTATAAGTCGTTGTATAATATTAGTGCTATGGATTAGACAGCGAGTGTACAATCATCATTAAATATATTTATCTCTAAGACTTTCGCAAATCACGTTCATGACACTAAAACAACTTTTAGGATTCTATCGCGTTCATTTATTACTTATTTTTATTTATTTCCCGACGTTTCGAACTCTTTACAGAGATCATTTTCACGAGTGATGAACAAAGAGTTCGAAACCTCCGGGTACCTCTCTCACCTGACGAAACACGGCATGAGCCACTTTACATCGGTCTTCTGAGAGGTCGTGGTATTTCACCGGACGAGCCGGCCCATTCATGCAGCGAACTGCTTGGCTCTACCACTGTTTTCTTGTGATTAATTCATTACATAGTCCTCTTTTTGCTCTGTTGGGTAAAAAGAAGTAAATGAAGAGGTAAAATTAGTAAATAAGTAAACGGTGTAGAGTCTAAAGCATTTTTATGTTATATATTTGTAGTAACTCGTAGCAATGTAATTGTAACGTCGTAGGGTGTCGTAGACGGGCTACGGCGCTACGCTGCACTACGATGCTACGCGGATGTAGCTCTTCATGTAATTAAATTATGATCCCCGTTCCGTTGTTATCGACTAATACTATGAATTTCCGCCGATGTAAGATTATTAATGTTTATTATTTTAGATTGTTAATAGATAATTGAAAGAAGTTATTATTTGCAATTACGATTATTTACGATATGATGATAGTAGCATAATGTTTTTTATTAAACAATTTCAACAACAAATTTGCAATTTCATTCATTTGTAATATTAATAACTTATGGAAGCGAGAGCTGGGTATGGCAGAGCGTGCATGAAAGTAGGATAAACGCGGTCGAAATGAGGGCATTGCGCAAAATCTGCGGAGTGACCCTCGCTGACCGCGTGGAGAACAAGTTTATAAGGAAGGAAGTCGAATTGAAAGAGAGTCGGTGTAAAAGTAAGAAAGGGCATGCTCCGATGGTTCAGACATGTAGAAAGGATGGATGATGCAAGATTGACTAAGCAGATATACAATGCAAAAGCGGATGGATGTAGGAGTCGAGGACGGCCTAGGCACACATTCCATGACCAAATAGAACGTGTTCTGGAGGACGATGATGTTAGGAGCCTCAAAAATCGACGCGCATGCATGAAAAGAGTTATGAAAGTCAACGATGCGAGTGAGTTGTGTAAGAATCGTGCCCTATGGCGCTCCGTTATTATGTAATATTAATCAAATTAGATTTTACCCATATTGATCTTATATTGTATTATTAATCGTTATTATATAGTTGATATAGGCACCTAATAAAGCCGGAGAATGCACTTTACGTAGTATATGCAAATTAGTTTGAAGGCTCTGCCGGCCTCTTCCTGTCGGAAATTGGTTCACTCTAACGAAGCCTGTGTTATTACTTTATAATCGTCTTATATCTCCTGAACATTCGAAGGTATGGGCAGCGGCAATTTATGCCTTAACATGGCGTATTAATTATCTCTGATCCCATACAATTATTTGACGTGTGTACCACATACATCGGGCACAATTTTGTTAATCGTTAATTACCTTCAAAATATTTCTAGAAAGTCATTGCTGTTGTACCCCCAGATTCGAACTCGGAACCTAGCTAACGTGATAAATCACTGGCTCTATTAAATTTGTTATAGACATGTGTACAGATATATATTCGTGTTAACCCATAAGCTGACGATCTATCGCGTGGCAATTTACAGAAATACCTAGTACGGTACATTGTTATCAAGCCTGTATATGCGTAACACGGCAACATTTTACGACGTCGTAAATTACTTGCGCGTAATAACTCGTAAAAAAGTCGTCAACTTGAAATTGGACGCACTCCACTATGATAATGTCCAACAAATGCTGTAATTACGGCATCCAGCCAGCCACTGTGCCCGCTGTGCCCACCGTGCCCTGTCTGCCCGTGAGGGTGCGTGCGAACGCTGGTACGCTTTTTGTCGCATGCCGCACCTGCGCCATTGTTTTTTCATTTGTTAAAATGCCGCAATTCGAATGAGGGAATACGAACAGCTGCGCAATACTTTACTGGAAAATTATGACATTCCTTTTTTTATCATAAGTGAACATCCAGTTTATCATAAGTGAACGAAACAAAATATTTAGTTTCAGGAGACGTATTAATGTAGTCATGTAATTATCCCGTATCTTTTGATTATCTTGTTCCTATATTAAGTTCAAGGTATTAATAATTGATAGCGTTAGAGCTTTTTACTTCGTTTGACGTAATAAAATATGAACCCATTACTATGACATTAAAATATCTAGAACGTTACTGAGAATTATAAGCAAAACTTTCGAAAAAAAAAACTGAAAAATAGGTCGCTTATACAAGTTTTTCCATTTAGCGTAATTAAGTGAATTAATAGATAGAAGGTCTAAGTAAAAAGCTAACTTCACAGACAGATGTCAGGTAAAGGTCGGGAAGCAAAATATCATTAATCACGAGTTCCGAACAACGTGGCCTCGGCCTAGCTAAAAATCTAGGCTCAGAATTACCACGTTAATACAATAAATAGAATTACGATGACTTGGTCTAGGAGTAGAAATTATATGGTTATTTTAAAAAATCTTAGAAATCGAGTATAGGTATAGTTAATGTCTTTTTATGATTAACGCTACGTAACACAACTTTGCAAAACTTTCACAACTAAGGGGCGTTTTGTTTTTATGTAGAACCTTAGCTATAAATAAAAAGGTAGTGAAAGTTGCTCCTGATGACCGTCAAAAACAAATTAATCATTTATAAGATTACTCGGAACAGATACGCCAATTTAGATTAATTTCATAAGGTTTATAAGTCATGAAGGTTGCACTAGTTTTCTCCACTTACGAATGCTACATTGTTATTCTCGTCGAACTTTTAGGCAAAACATCTTCCAACTTTTTAGACGTATTTTCTAGGTTTCTCCCTGCCCTTGGGTACCACTTAATAGTTATTTTGAACTACTTTTCAGTTTCTACTCTTGTCTCATCTAGTATATATGTGACTTGTAGGCTATGCTTTTAGTAGGTTTTAACCCTTATTTCTTATTAGATATAATTTAAGTAGTGTTCTAGTAGTTGTCATTCTTGGCTCGTAGTTGTAAAATGCGTCCGGAGAATATACCTTCTGTGTACTAAGTATCGGGAATTTCTCAATAAAACAAAAAATACAAATTATTCATCTAAATTTATTTTATCGCCTTCAAAGTAGGCCCCATCGCTTGCAATACAACATCTCCACCGCTTCACCCAGTCTTCCATACATTTTTCATAGGCTATTTGCGGTATGGCCTTTAGCTCATTCAGCGAATTTTCTTTTATGGCTTCTATTGACTCAAAACGTTTTCCTCGAAGTGGTAATTTTTACTTGGGAAATAAAAAAAAGTCAGACGGAGCCATATCAGGTGAATAGGGTGCTTGGTCGAGAACGTTTGTTGAATTTTTCGCTAAAAACTCTTTCACTATAATGGCTGTGTGTGATGGTGCATTATCATGGTGCAGCATCCATGAGTTGTGTCGCCACAAATCTGGACGTTTTCGGCGGATACTCTCACGCAAACGCTTCATGACGTCTAAATAATATTCTTTATTCACTGTTTCTCCCTCTGGAAGGAATTCGGAGTGAACCACACCACGGTAGTCAAAAAAAACTGTCAGCATCACCTTGATTTTGGTGAGACTTTGCCGCGGTTTTTTGGGTTTCGGCTCGTTTTCGAGACGCCATTCTGAAGACTTTGGCTTGTTTGCATGTCATACTCATAAACCCATGTCTCGTCGCCAGTTATTATACGTTTCATAAAGGTCGGATCCGTAGAAGCTCGGGAAACCATGTCTTCAGCGACATGCTTTCGCTGCCCTTTTTGAACAAAATTGAGCTCTTTTGGAACTAGTCGAGCGGCGACGAGTTTCATGCCTAAAATGTCAATGAGAATATTGTGGACGGACTTAAAAGATATGTTCACCTCACTAGCCAACTCTCTCAGACTCATACGTCGATTTTCGAGCACTAGCTTCTTCATTCTGTCGATGTTTTCTTTGGTCGTAGCGGTTGAAGGTCTACCAGAACGAGGCAAGTCTACTACTACTTTTCGGCCTTCTTTAAAAGCCTTATACCATTCATAAGCCTTGTTTTCGATATACATGATTCGCCGTAGGTATTTCGCAACATTTTTAGTGATTCACCACATGAAATATCATTCGAAACACAAAATTTAAGGGACACTCTTTGTTCAACAATATTTTCCATTGTAAAAATCGCCGAGGACTCAAAACTATGACCAACAAAAAGTTTAGTTTAAAACAAATTAAATGACAGATCCCGTTCAAATTTTGCGCGCTAAATCAGTACAGTGCTACCAACATGCAGTAAAAAAATTAGAACGACCTCTTTTACGCGGGTCTCTTTATTGACATATTCCGATACTTTTTACACAGAGTAGTAGATATACTTATAGGATATTTTTGTAGAGCTGGTTATGTTTATGTAATACTAGCTGACATGATATCCAAAATTTAGGATTTCATTTGATGCGGAACAAAGTTCGCAACTTTGTTCCGCATCAAATGAAATCCTAAATTTTGGATATCATGAGGTTCAATTTGTGCTATATATTGGCTTTAACTGCTGTCCCGCTATGTTAATACTGCAATATCTTAAAAAATATTCGTTTAAATTGTATGCTGTAAAGGGCCAGGATTATCTATATTACATCCACAATCTATTTAAGAAACTTAATTGGATGAAATTTAATGCTGTAAAGTTTAAAATCGCTTGGTAAATAACCCATTATTTCTCGTAAAAAGTAAAAAAATCAAAATGGTCATTGTGGGTTATCCCTAAGAAATAGACATATGCCCTCGCGGACTTTTTTGTAGACCTTCTGAAGGTGTTTTATAGAACATTGTTTTGATTTATCACTTAGGGTTCATCCAGCGTTTGCAATTAAAGTGCTAAATGTTGAAAATTAACACTTTTTCTTTACAACATCATATTTGTATTATAGATCAATTCCTTGTACACAGACTTTTCTAGCGCTTTTGATAAAGTTAACCATGTTTTATTGATAAAAAAACTGGAAGCACTTGGGATACATGGGAGTCTTTTACAATGGTTTGGGTCTTACCTCAAAGAGAGACCACAGTTTGTGTCGATAAAAGGATATGACTCGAAGCTTTATCATGCTGTTTCCGGAGTTCCACAAGGCTCCCACCTTGGACCGGTGTTATTTTGTATATTTATTAATGATATTGTAGCAGTCATCGAACATTCAAAATTTCTCTTGTTTGCAGACGACTTAAAAATATACCAAACCGTTAATTGCTTACTAGATTCTGACCTTATTCAGCGTGACATTAATATTATTAAGGACTGGTGTATAGCAAATGGTATGGTTCTTAACACCAAAAAGTGCTATCACATAAAGTTCACTAGGAATAAAACAATTATACCATCCTCATACCATATCGATGGTGCCAAACTTGAAGAGGTTCATCAAATCAGGGATCTGGGTGTAACACTGGATGGAAAGTTGAGTTTTTCTCCCCATATCAATGAGGTCACCAAAAAGGCTGCCCAAATGATTGGGTTCATAAAACGTAACACCAAAGAATTTCGCCGTCCTAAATCTAAAATGATTCTGTTCAATTCTCTGGCGCGATGTCACTTGGAGTTTGCATCTGTGGTTTGGAATCCTATGTACGCAAATCATTCACAGAGAGTAGAGAGTATTCAGAGAAAGTTTACCCGATATCTAGCCTTCATATCACCTGGAATTTCTCATAGAGTTTCTTATAGCGATAGATTGAAGTATTTTAAAATGGACACTCTTAAGCACCGGCGCATAATCCATGATTTAATACTATTATACAAGATTATTAACTGTGTCACATATTGCAGCTTCCTTTTGGAAAATACTAAGTTTACTGTACCTAGAAGAGTTCCACGACACCCGCTCTCTAGAACCTTCCACATTCCTCTATGTCGAACTAATGTTGGTCGCAATTCTCCTTTAGCTCGGTTTTGTTCAGAATACAACGACATATGTAGTAACTGCAGTAAAATTGACATTGTACATGATACCTTGCATAGTTTTAAGCGAAGTTTGTTTATGTACTTCAGGGAATGGAAGCTCTAATGTTTAGTTAATTAAATTAATTTTGTATGTCTACTTAATATTTTAACTTCAATCGTAACTGTTATATAAAAATGAATGTTGTGTACGTCTGTAATTGATATTCATATTAGAGCAAAAATTCGGTTATATTTTTTTTGTGAAAATCATATATGTATAATGTTGATGTACCTTAAAATAAATAAATAACTAAATAAATAGATCAAAACCACCTCGTTGACACCCTCTAACTATTGAAAGAAACCGCATCAAAATCCGTTGCGTAGTTTTAAAGAAATACGCATATAAGAGGACAGACAGCGGAAAGTGACTTTATTGTATACTATGTAATGATAAATATGTCATTTTAAGAAACCATTATGTATGTATGTATTTGATCAATAACATTTTGAATATTAATTTATCTTCGCGTCTAATAATAATGAATATGCAAACGGGCGGGGAATTGATAAAAACCTTTTAATTTTTATTCAGACAATTTAACAGTATTGACGTTTGCCAAATGTTAGTTCCAATGTACTTCAGCTGGACTGATCCCGAGTTTGAATCTAATTTAAACAAACATTTTGATAACAAAACAACCGACTAAATGATTAGAAAAAACCTAACCTAACCCGAGCCTCCTAGAAATATAAACCTATCCTTACAAAAACGAAAAACCTAAAAAGTACCTAAAAAAGTTCTTGATTTATTTTCTGGCCAATTCCTAATGTTTATTTAATATGTCCGCCGCGTTTCTGAACGGAATGTTTGTTTATTTTGTTAAAAGCGCCCTCCTGTCACCTGTCAACAGTTACTTCTGCCATTATGCTAACATTATTATTTTTGCTTCCAATTTTTGCTCGTAACGAATAACATGGCAATAAATTTACAATTTTCTATGAAAATATAACCATTTTACGAGCCAAGATAGGAGGTTTTTACGGTTAACTATTATTAGGTAGGATACGGGCTTTATCCGTGTAGAGTCAGGGTTTCTTAAACTTATTGCTATTGCTCCCCCACTTGTCTGTCGATTTTCGCAGACGACAAACTAGGGATACTTGATGGCATAGTTGAGGGCAATAAAAATTGGTTACGAGACTTTTGTGTACACTATTTTTTCGACATTATGTCAACAGCTAACGGTTTTCAACAAAAGTAAGGCGTAAGTAAACTATGCGAAACATTTGTTGGTAGAGGAAGCTTATCCATGACCTTCAAAGGGGTCTTATGATGGAAGGTATTTAAGTCAACGATAGTAATAAAATAGACTAGACTAGATAAAAAAGCTGTGTGGTAGCGGTTACGAATACTACCAACCCAAACTAGCTCACGGGTGTCGTAAAAGGCGACTAAGAGCAAATAATAGACCTAGGTCATAAGAAATCGGTGCCAATGGTCAACAACCACATTTCCCAAGGAGGGTAGGCGTAAAGCAGGCGGCCGGCCGTAATTCTATTGCCAAACCCTACTTACAATATGGTTTCGAATGAAAGAGAGAGAGCGATAACACTAGGGCGTACCCCATATGCAACGCGCAAAAGCAGCACAGGTTAGCCCGAAAGGAGATTAATGTTAGATTAAGGTTTGGGAATTGGAATGTAGGGACGATGACTGGAAGAGCGAGAGAGTTAGCGGAAGTATTGACGAGACGACGAATAAATGTGGCATGCTTGCAAGAAACCAAATGGAGAGGAAAGAAAGGTAAAGAGATAGGAGAAGGATATAAGTTTTACTACAGTGGTGAGGATGGAAGACGTAACGGCGTGGGAGTTATATTAGACCGAGAACTTAAAAAATGTGTCATAGATGTAAAACGGTTAAATGATAGAATAATAGTAGTGAAAATTATGATTGAAATTATGGTGTGGTATATTGCTAGTGTGTATGCTCCCCAGACAGGTTGAGCGTGAAAGATAAGTTTTGGGAGGATTTTGATAGTATGATGATGGGTATACCTGGCGAGGAAGAGATCATTATAGGAGGTGATTTTAATGGTCATGTGGGAAGAACGAACGGAGGATATGAAAGAGTACACGGGGGTTGGGGGTATGGCAGCAACAAGGAAGGAGAGACCTTACTACAGTCTGCGTCTGCCTTTGACCTGGCCATAACCAATACATGGTTCAATAAATAAGACCAGCATTTAGTTACATATAAAAGTGGCCAATATATGACGCAAATTGACTATTTTCTAGTAAAAAGGAATAGAATCAAGTGCGTCAAAAACTGTAAGGTCCTCCCAGGAGAAGAATTAATAAATCAACACAAGCTGGATCTGAGATGGAAAGTTCGAAATAACGGAGACGAGCGGAAACCCCATACCAAGATTAAATGGTACATGTTAGAAAGGCATGGATGTGAGCGTGAGTTTAAGGAACAGGTGTCAAGTTTTATGCTAAATATAAAAGATATGAAGGACAAAACGGTGAACAAGTGTTGAAATGAGACGTCAGAATGCATAAAAGGGGAAGGAAAGAGGAAAAGAATGATGGAAAGAGAAACGTGGTGATGGAATGAAGATGTACAAAAGGTATTGAAAGAAAAGAAGAAGGCTTATAAAGTATGGCAGAAGACGAAAGATGAAAGTACGAGAGATGATAAGGAATATGTATTTAAGAGATGTAAGAAGAATACAAGAAGACCTGTACCAATTGCGAGAGCGTAGGCCCAGGAAAGTTATACAACAGCCTTGACTGTCCTGGGGGGCAAAAACAGTCATTCCGAATCGCAAAAGCTAGAGAAAGGAGTTCTAGGGATATTATGCACGTTAAATGTATAAAAGACGAGAATGGAAGAGTTTAACCAATGACGAGGAAATTAGAAGGCGATGGAAGGGATATTTTGAGGGTTTATTGAATGTTGAGAATAAGTGGGACGGAATGTTAGGAAATTCACCCGAGAATGTGAGTATAGTTAGAAAGATCAGTATACAAGAGGTACAAAAGGCTGTCAATAGTATGAAGAATGGAAAAGCGTTAGGGCCGGATGGAAGATTCTGGGTGTAGATGGATGTCTATGGCTGACTTTATTCTTCGATAAGTTTAACAGTGGTAGAGCCAAGCAGTTCGCTGCATGGATGGGCCGGCTCGACCGGTGAAATACCACGGCCTCTCAGAAGACCGACGTAAAGTGGCTTATGCCGCGTTTCGTTCGGTGAGAGAGGTACCCGGAGACCCACCCCCTTCTCCATCCTTTCCTATCCCCTATCCCTTAAAGGTCGGCAACGCAACAGTAACATTTTATGTGTTGCTGGTGTCCATGGGCGGCGTTGGTTGCTTACCATCAGGTGACACGCCTGCTCGTTTGCCCTCCTATGCCATAAAAAAAAATCGGGTTCATGCCAGGACGAGGGACGACGGATGCCCCTTTCGCATTACGTCAGCTCTGCGAGAAATATAGACGAGTGCATACTAACCTGCACATAGTGGTCGTCGACCTTGAAAAAGCATTCGATCGTGTACCCCGAAAGGTTTTGTGGTGGGCCCTAAGGGAGAAAGGTGTGGTCGAGTGCCCTACCTCTTCCTGCTAGTTATGGGAGCTTTAACTTGGGATCTACAGGAGGATGCACCCTGATGCATGCTCTTTGCGGATGACATCGTGCTCGTTGGAGAAGATGGACAGGATGTACAGAGCAGACTGGAGCAGTGGAGACAGAAGCTGGAGCGAATGATAGGGAAGCATGGAAAAGAAAAACCTGTTTGTGCCGACCCCAAATGATGGGAGAAGGGCAGGAAGATGATGAGTAATAAAATAGACAAATACAAACAAAAAGGTTTTAATGAAATAAAAATTAACCAAGCCCACTAAATCATCGACATTCACCATTCCTGAGACTTACTTTATATATTTATTTTTCACAAAAAGGGGAAAAAGATTTTCAGTATTATATTTCTTTAATCTTTGAGAAACTCTGATATTGACAAAATTAATGATCACAAACACTAAAATGGAATATAATTTTTGGGGTTGCAATAAATTGGTTGTATTTTAGATTAGCTTAGTGGAGTAGAGTGGAGTTGGTTTTATCGTGCTCCCAAAACGGGAAGATAAGTTGATTTATAACCAAAGGTATGGAGTTGATTTTATATTTAGTTATTTTGTTCTATTTAAAAAGTTTTATTTAATTTCTCTCACAGTCAACGGACTCAATAATATTGTGATATTTTTTTTTCCAATACACCTTTTAATTAGTCATTATTTACTGTAAAATAAATTATCTGTTTATTTGTTTAGTTAACGTTTCTTTTGCATTTCGCTTTTCTTTTACTACAATTAATAGTGTTTCGAAAAAACAAAGACTCGTGACATTTCTCTCCTGTTCTTGTAACTAGTGTAACTGTTTTTGTTTAATGAAATAAACTTAATTTTACCTTGGCTTTGCGCCTAAGATTTTCATACGTAATAAACTTGTTTTCAGATATTGTCAATTTTCCACCATTTTGAGAACACTTCTTCAAAGGCACGTAAATCATTTATTTTAATAGGAGAAAAAAGACAAATTTTAAAGACAAATTTAATTATGAGTCCCAGGGGTTGGTTACGATCTTTATCGTTCAGAACAGTAGGCAAATGGCGTGCAATAGTGAACAGGGGAATATCTTGAGTGTTACATATACATAACAGTTATTTGAACTATTCGGAATGAAATTAGTGCGAGCTCAAAGCCAACTGGAGTCGGCTCACGGGCGCGCCCGCTCTGTTCCGCTAACAAAGCTTATTTGTACCGCTACTATTACAACTCGATTGGAACTCGCGAGAATGATAATCGATCGATCTGTAATTAATTTCATGGGAAAGGAAAACCAGCAAGCCCTTTTACCGGTAATAAGTAAGTAGTGCTGCCGCTCTACACTGCCGTGAGGGTGACAGTTTACAGGTCTAAGAACTTCAAAACAGGTTAGGAGGACTTATCGGGAGTCGAGAGATCAAAACGCGGCATGTCAGTTTACTTCGTTTTTCTCAGAGTTCGTGGTATTTCATCGGTCGAACCGACATATTCATGCAGCGAACTGCGTGCTGTACCTTTATTACCAGTATTATTTTTGGTGACTGTTTAAAAGTCATCGGTTGGTAACAGCGTTGAAATTAGGGACCTTCTAAGTAACGGTTTTTGAGTTAAACAACAAGAGAATGAGAAGAATTTAAAATATTCTATGTATTAAACCGGTGTCGTTGGTAGTGGTCCTGCGGTCGCAAATTTCTGTGAAACGAACGAACGCATTACGTTATGCTGAAACGTGAAAACGTACCGCTACTGTAACGTAATAAGCTTTTAGTGGTTGAAATATAACTGTTGTGTATGGTTTGTATAGACACGACAATATCTTAGACATAATTAGGTACAGAAATAGTTTTGGAAAGCTTTGAACAAACCCTTAACTATTAGCGATGATATATATTGGGAGTATTTAATTTATTTTTTTAAACAAGCATACAAGCATACAATACACGTCTTGACTGATAGATAGTAAGCGGTGACATAAGACCCAAGTAACAATAATATGGGCTATTCCTCTCTGAGCTAGAAAACTACCCTAAAATCGTATAGTAAGAATAAAAGCGTGTTAATTATGAACATTGATGAGCCTTTAACAACTGAATTATATTAATCTCGTCTTTCCCCGTCAGTTTAAATCTGATCTCATATTACTAAGGACAGAGCCATCTTAAAAACTAATTTCAACTTTCAAGTAATTAATAGACCTACCCTCAGTTTTTTTCTACAATAATAAACCCAGTTTTATTCAAATATTATTTGTTTCCATACCAAATAAGTGATAATTTTCTGAAGGCTTACCTTTTACTTGTTTGTTGAAGACAAATAAATCACGTAATAATATATCACGTTTAAATGTAACCACAATGTTCTTCTGTCTGGTAACACCACATATAAATACCACAAACAAGTTCCCACTTCCAAGGAACAATATTTTTACATGGCAACACTAATATTTACTATGAAACATGCCGTCGTTCATCAAAACTAGAATAACGTGAAATTATTGCCTTATTACTGTGAGTGCTCGTTATTTATGAGCCGGTGTTGCCAGTTGCCACTACCCACTATCCCTTGTCCTCCAATATAATTAGAGGCGGAGGTAAGCGCTTTTGTTTTTGTTACAAATAATTACATTATATAACAATTTCCCATATTATTTTCATTTAATATTTTCCATGTCTGTGGAGCAATAAAAAATCATTGAAGTTTGTTTAAACAAATAAATTTCAGTTCACTTTATTATTTAATGTCAAATATATTATGCAAGTCGATCACGTGTTTGAATTTTTGTTTGTTTACAAATCTATTTACTGACTTCATTTATGAGGAAAGGAAACAAAGACTAAGCAGGTATACCATGCAAAAGCGAAAGGATGTAGTAGTCGTAAGGGTTAGAGATATAGGAGGATAGAGATATAAACGTATTTAGCTAAATTCACTATGTAAATAAAGTGTAAATGAGCCATAAAAGGCGAAGGAATGAGTGAAATTTGAAACATCCAGTACCTAATTCTGCCTATCCCGCAGAAGACTTTAAAGTAATGTTATATTGGTATTTTATTACAGTATTTTGTAAAAAAAAAAAATTTTTTTTTAATCTAAATATTAATATTGTTTGAGTATTAATATTGTTTTTGTAATGTTTTTTTTTGTTTGTTTCAGGAGAGCACACCTCAGAACCTGCTTGGAAAAATTAAAGGATTTAGTACCACTAGGGCCCGAATCGTCACGACACACAACCTTAGGATTATTAACGAAAGCCAAAAGATTTATAAAGGTCAGTGTACATAATTATCAAACCGTAGCCAACAGTCGGACGGACCTCATGATCCAGTGGTTGTAAGGTCCTGCTGAGCAGAGGTCAGCAGTAAATACTTTAAAGTGTCCAAACTTCAAATATTTCAAGAAAACGTATGTTGAAATTATTTCATGAATCCACTGCCATTTACTAGATTTTACCTGAATTCGATGCCTTCGGTGTTATAAAGTACTCTAAACTACACATATAATTCGCTAGAATATATGTTATGTTGAAGTCGGTTAAATATATTAACTCCAGATTATTCCATACGGGTACAATATTTACTTATTGCCGTCCTGAAGCGAAATACTAAATTGGTATCGGTATTAGAAGTTGACCTTACTCCGATATTGACTTTGACTACAAGTTTCGAAGTCAGTCGAGTATATTTGGGTTTACTTAGTAAGCTAGAACTTAAGTAAATTCTGTTATTGTACATCGATTGTTTTAGGGAGAAGGATTTCCACTGTCTGAGCGTGTCTTTATACTAACTGTTTTAGGATGTCTATTTATTGGATACTGACAAAATTAGCTTTAAATGCACAACAGTGGTAGAGCCAAGCAATTCGCTGCATGAATGGGCCTGGTCGACCGGTAAAACACCACGACCTCTCAGAAGACCGACGTAAAGTGGCTCATGCCGCGTTTCGTTCGGTGAGAGAGGTACCCGGAGGCCCAACCCCCCTTCTCCATTCTTTCCTATCCCCTATCCCTTAAAGGTCGGCAACGCAACAGTAATACTATATCTGTTGCTGGTGTCCATGGGCGGCGTTGGTTGCTTACCATCAGGTGACACGCCTGCTCGTTTGCCCTCGTATCCCATAAAAAAATAAAACAACTTTAATACTCGAAGCTGTTAAAAGCGTTGGTTTTTCTCGCGGAATGATATATCAATATTCGGTCCGACGGCGTCTATTGTCCTTAGGCACAAGTTTTTTAGCCACTATATTATTAGTATTATACTTAGTATAAATCACATAAAAATTCAATAATATCTTTATCGTATGAAAGCCTATGATAAATTTATTGACCAAAAGATGTTACATTGGTTGCCTAGACATAATTCGCTAATTTGTATATACATTATATCAACGTTATATGTCAACTATTTTAAAAGCCAAACGCCTTACGATACAAACTATTTTTGACTTTGATGAAACTGCGAACTGATTGGGAGGGTCTATTCACGGTACCCCGAAAACAGATTATTCGTAAATTACTTTTGACGTTCCAAACTTTTATAATAGCACAAATTTCTGAAAGTTTTCAAAGTAGTACAATTTATGCCAACCATAATTTAGAATATCGCTTAGGTGCTGAATTGAGGTGGAATATTTTAAATGTGATGAATTAATGTAACAAAGAGATTTTCGACGTTACGATAAGAAATGAAAGTATAGTCTTATGGTTCGGGTGCAAATCAGACGATGAAAGCTATCGAACGTTTACAGTTAGTTAACTAAGTACTGGGAATTCTTTTTTTACAACAACGGAAAGAAGTAAATAAAATGGCAAGAAATAAATAAATAGAGTGAAAACCTTAAAACTTATTTCATTAGATACTGAAAGGGAGTTTAAAGATTATTTGGCGGCCTTTAAACGTGAGAGCGAGTGTTGGCGTCGGAACGACATCCGTTTCCTGTTTTGTGTAATAGTTGTGAGAGGACCTTTTGTCGTTAGATATACGAAAGCTGTATATCAAGTCGGCGTGTTGGCCAGGAAACTCCCATATTTGTGATGAATTGCCCCGGAGAAAGAAAATCATAGTTGGTCAAAAAGGAATACATTTTTTTTATAAACCCTTTCAAAAATCTTTTCCTATTGAAAATAAAAATGTATTACTTGTAGGGGAAAGTATTCTTACATACTGCTTTTAATACGAACTAAAATAATTTATCCATTACTTTCACTTGTCTATTAATACATAGGTGAAAGATAGATAACTCCTAAATTGAAATCATTATAGGATAATTTTTTTAGTCTAAGATTAATTAAGAAATATTTTCAAAATTATTATCTAACTGATTTCCTGTTGAGTTCTCTAATGATACTCTATACCTACTCTGTAATTTTAATGATACATACTCCAAGATAATTATCCTCAGTAATCCTCTTCTTATCTGAAATACTCGACGGATTTCACTTTCTCTGTTGCACTATGGCTTCGATAAACAAAGGGCGAGCCAAAGGGTTCGCGCGCTTCCGCCCGACGTCGTTTCCGGCCCGCCACTTCCGTTTCCCCCGACCCCCCTCTTTCGGAAGGATCTCCGAGGCTTGCCCTTGTTGAGGCGTGTTTTTTTTTTGACTGCGTATGCTCTCTGTGATTATGATAAGTGCTTTGTCATAGAAACTCGATGTTCAGAAAAAAATATCTTATAGTAGTAGGTACGCAATAAATTTGTATCGTTTATAAGATTTTATTGTCGCAAGTTAAAATAAGGACCTTACTATATAAGATTATAATGTATTGTATGTATGACAATAAATACTAGGAAAAAAAGATTTTTAAACGATTTAAAGGCTGCTACAAATATTTGTTTGAATACTTAAAATACTTAAAGTTGTCATATTGAAAAGGTCCAGTCTAGCGACGTCTCCTTCAAGCGTTGTCACACTTGTCAGAACTGAACAATGGGCGACCGAATTTTAAAAGTTCCATATAATTTTTACAAAGTTGAAATTAACTTAGTGTAATTGTTAGCTAATTGAATTTTAAACTTTGTATTCAGCTTCACGTTCAATTTGAATTGAAGTTACTCTTCGTTAAATATATAAAGTTGAGATGAACTTTTGGTTTGTTTTAGCTTCATTTAGTCGCGTAAATAAGTAAAATTTTAATAATAAATTCATTTATTAACTAGTTTCAAAACTTTGGACTAGTTATCAAATTATGTTTGAGTCGAACTACAGGCATATTAAATGAGTGTTAATGTTTTTAACTGGCTGCACTTGAAAGAGTGATATGTCTTTTGTGTGTGTCTCTTTGCCAAGCTGTGTAACCTAAACGATTTGATAGATCTTATCGTACGATTCCCATAAGGAATAGGACGTATTATTGTGGCTATTTTTTTTTCAAAAATTTGCTTAATTACATTTAAGTTTACCCGTGCTCCGTAACTGATGGGAATCAAAATTTCACAAAAACTGCCATATTCACATTTATAATATTTTATGTTATTTAGCTTCTTCGCGCCTTTTTCTACTCAAAATATAGGCAGCGGCTGTTAAGCCTCGTCTCGCCGTTATGTTTTCGTCGCAAATGGAATAGGTGGCGAACCTTTTGCCATACCGGGCACAAAGTTTTTAGTCATCGATATTTGTCACACATAAACGAATGACTTTTCGAAATCAGATTCGAAAAGTCATTGGTGTGAGCCAATGTGAGGATTCGAACTCGCGACCTCTGGATTCAGAAGCGGGGTGCTCGACCACTGGACCACCGAGACTATGATATTTATAATTTCACTAAGAATGAGTTTCACATACTTGTTGGAAAAATGTTCTGTTGTCATTCATTTAACATACCAGCACTAATTGGTATATTAAACAAAAGGTGTGAATCATAAATAGTCGTCTGCCAATGCCAGGCAGTATTATGTAACTGTGTACAGTTAGACTGTGTCAGTGTGTTGTATACGGGCTATTGTATTATACTGTGATACATAGTAGTGTGCGTCGAATGGTCCTTCGGAACAGGAACAGTCCGGTCCGGATGGTTGTGAGCGATGGCCGGACACCGGACACTCTGCGCATTCGTCACATCGCCATTCTGAACGTAACCACTACCGCTGGCTTTGTTTATTTGTGGAAAATTCGTAACTCAAATATTTTAGTTATTGCTAATTTTGACTGATAATAATTATATAATTTTAAATGACATTGATATCACACTTTTCTCGTACAAAATTGATGATTTGATGTTGAAGAATCCTTTCATTTGTTTTAAATATATGTTTATATTTGTGAACTATTAAAACTTCGTTTCATAACTTTAACAAGATGTACAAAGTAATGCCGAGCAGAATAATATAAATGTTTAATGATAATCTGTTCCATTCAAATGAAATATTCCTAACAATAAAGTCGGGTCGTGAAATAAGATTTGTTTAAAAATTCACTTTATCTGTCCTTATAATCTTAACTCACAAAAATGTCACTCACAAATTATAATCGAGGATCTGTAGTTAACTCGCTTGCCCTTGTCTCCTCCCCACCCCACCCCGCGCGACGCTATTCGTTTTACACGTCACATTAAACATGACGTCGCTGCTGACCGTACCGATATGACGTACGCTGTATTCTGTGCACCGTACAATAATCATATTCATTTAATATTATTCCTTAGTAAAATAATGCTCTCGATTGAGACTTTGTGCCTGTTCACAGCTTGGTTCATTCGGAACCCATTTTTACCCATCCGCCAAACAGAGACACTCAAATTTGTATAGTATCCCAGTTTTATGTATAAATAACGTTTTTTCCCCGAATACCATTACGCAACTCCACACAAATCCATCCGCCAGTACAGTCTCATTAATGTCGTTGCAATTGTACCCCTAACGCAGTTTATCCCGCTCCGTGGATACCCCGCTTTCAATTAGATACGGTAGTTACAGCTAGTGTTGTCACTCACGTCCCGGGATGTCCCGGAATTTCGAATAAAAAGCGTTCCGTTTGTCCAATTTCGGAATTTAAAATCCCGCCTTTGTTCCAATTTGGAATTTTAAATTCTCCTTTGTTTTCTATAGTGTTGTTAATTCAGGCACATGGACCCCATTAATTTGAAACGTACCCAAAATTTTCAATATCTTTTTTGTGTTTTTTTTTCTTTGTCGTCATAATTACACAGTACAGTACCCGCCGGTAAACAGCCTCTATTGTAATACATATTTCGCCGCAAGCCTCCAACGACTACGTCCTTTCTTTTTAAATGTTGTTGATGGAACTGTGAAAAGTCTATTAAAAATAAGGAATTTATATTTTTTATATTAAATCGGGCTAAATTATGTGTATGTATATATATATATATATATATATATATATTATGGGATAGGAGGTAAAAAAGCAAGCGTCACCTGATGATAAAGCTACTGACTCCCATGGACATCTGGTAATCTGCTACACTAATGTCACAGTTGCGTTGCCGACCCTTAAGGAAGTAGAACGGGAAGGGAGGGGTAAGGAGGTGGGCCACCAGATACCTCTTTCACCGAACATTACGCGGAACTTTACGTTGATATTCTGATCCGACGCATTCATTCATTCATTCATGCAGCCAACTGCGTGACTCTCCACTATCATAAAGCATAAGCATTTGCAGTACAAAGTTTTCAAAGCAATGTAAAAAAGAGACTGACCTTCCTCGGATATTCATTTTAAATTTATAAATTCTTTCTATTCTGTTTTTTTTTAAACTCTAACCTTACTAAATACCTTTTCTATTTAACTCTTTTTTCCTTGGACGGATCGTTACGGAACGTTATACATAGATAGGATAGATAGCTTATTATAATTCCCACAAATTAATCAAAAGTTTTGATTCTGGAGCAATACAATATGAAGTTCGCGGGTTCATGTTATTTTTGGTATTATCCATAAATAATCTCAGTAATAATCGGTGAGTAACAATTGAATATCGAATAATAAATTAGGTTATATATCACAAACACACATCCATTAGTGGTATGGATTAGCCTTTATCATTAAGCTTAAGCCGCCTTTGTAAAAAGGTTTTCTTTGTATTGATGCGAATGTAATGGGCCGAACGAAATCCTATGGGTTGCTAAATGGATTCTCCGCGACGATCTTGTTCTAGCTATCTTTGTTAAAATAATACACAATATATTCACTGCCATTGCTAAATTATATATTTTTGGATTGGCTAAATTAGATATTTATGAAAGCGTGAGTTGAGTATGGCGGAGTATGCATAGAAATAGGATAAACGCGGTCGAAATAAGGGCACTGTGCAAAGTTTGCGGAGTGACTCTTGCTGATCGCGTGGAAAACAAGGAAAGAAGTTGGATTGGTATTCCATTGGAAGAATGAGGAATAAAGAGGATAACTAAGGACGGTCACTAGTCGTTAGGTTCCAGGTTCCATCATTTTTTTTGGATCTAAAAGAAACAAAACAACCTAAAGAGTTAATTAAGCACATTGTGTACAGCTAATATTAAGTAATATAAAATTTGTAAACATTAATTAAAAGTCCCGCAGTATTTGTAGCTCATCCCTACGTACAATGTAGAACTGATATATTGGATTTTCGGTTGAAAATTGAAACGATATGTACTGACGTGCCATTGTGTCGACCTTCTCCAGATATTACACTCGTAATGATTACGTGGAGAATATTGCCAGGCGATGTATACATCGTCTGGCAATGATATATCATTACTACAATAATATAATATTCTAGATATATATTTTAATGGATAAAAGTTCGTTATTTTAAAGTCAGCTATCTTTAAAATGGCTCGTACAAAAATCACCCAAGAAACGACATATGTCTGGTTTTCTTTCAACTTGGCATCTCCGTTGGGGCGTTTGTCGCTTACTGCCTACATTTGCCTTAAATCTACCGAAAAAATAAATCTTTACAAAAATAGTATTATATTAACTATGATATAATTTTATTTATTTTGAAATATTGCGTTAAAACGTATAGTGGAAACTATTGAAAGATTTACAATTTCCGCGTGGCTGGAGCGTGAGGGGTGGTAACCAAATAGCACTACCGGGCGGGGTACACGCCGGAAGTGAGAGGCGTTTCCAGTGTTGCCAAATTAAAAATATATTTTGGCGCAGATATTCAACCTGGATGTTGTTTCTTTTTACAGTCAGAAAATTTTACGTTTGTTACGTTTCGTCAGACTAACCCTGCAAGGGATTTGGCGAGAAGTAAACATTTTTAAGTAGCATAGTAATTGTATAAATATACCTAAAAATATATACTCATGGCCCATTAACAATAGTATTATTGAAATATTCTCAATAGATAAATCCGAATATGAAATAAATAGACAGAATAACAATAATACGTATTCATTATTATAATACATAATATAAATTGGCTAAATGGTAACCCAAAATAGGTAATTAATCGACATACTCAGTATATCTGCCAGCTCGCAGTTTGTAATGGATTTATAGTAAGATTATACAAGCGCGACACTTAAGATATACATAAGATGAACAGCTCAGCTTATTCCTTGAACTAGTTCGTAGACGGAGCTACAGTTTGACGCTGTTAATAACACCCGTAGATGAAGGCAGTATATCCCTATATGCCGAATTATTTTTAGCCCCAAGTGATGGTGAAACCTGGCATAATTTTCTTGTAAATTTATTTTTGCCAATTCTTATTTAATATACTTTATTTTATAAATTTCTGATCCAAATTCAAATTCAAAATATCTTTATTCCTTAGACTTTACAAATTACTTAGAATCGTCACATAAAACTACTAGCTAAAATTCGCGGAGCTTACATTCCCTTTCATCACACTGTCTTGAATGTGAAAGCTAAGCTAAGTGCCAGTTCCGGCGTCAAGGCTTCTTGAGAAGAACTGGCAAGAAACTCAAGGCCGACTCTTTTCAATTTCCAGTTTAACAAATGGTAATAATTACAATCAACACAACACAAAAGGAGCAGTTCAATTCCAAACTTTTTTGTCGTTTATATAATCTGCGATACAATAGTAAGATATAATCTATGACCCTTTGATATAATCTACTTCATTACATAGTATAAAACAAAGTCACTTTCCGCTGTCTGTCCGCTTATATGCGTATATCTTTAAAACTACGCAACGGATTTTGATGCGGTTTTTTTAATAGTTAGAAGGTGTCAACGGGGTGGTTTTGATCTATAATTCATGTATAGTGTAGTAAAAAAGTGCTAATTTTCAAGATTTAGATCTTTAACCGCAAACGCTACCTGAACCCTAAGTGATAAAACAAAATAATGTACTACATTGTTATACACCTTCAAAAGATCTACAAAAAGTCCGCGATGGGATATGTCTATCTCTTAGGGATAACCCACAATGACCATTTTTATTTTTTTACTTTTAACGAGAAATAAGGGCTTATTTATGAAGCGTTTTGAAACATTACTGCATTAATTTTCATCCAGTTACGTGTATTAAATAGATTGTGCTTTTAATATAGATCAATATGGTCCTTTACAGTATGTAATTTAAACGAATATTTACGAAGATATTACAGTATTAACATAGCGGGACATAGTAATTGCGTTGCGCGCAAAAACGCGTGCCGATAAATAGCACAAATTGAACTTTTTAATATCCAAATTTTACTCATTTATTACTTTTTATGCGGAACAAAGTTCGCCGGGTCAGCTAGATTAATATAATTCTTAAATTTACCCATTATCCATGGGTTAATTTATCCAGTATAACAGTCTCGGTGGCGCAGTGGGCGAGCGCACGGCCTCTGATCCAGAGGTCCGGGGTTCGATTCCAAATACTGGCTCACACCAATGACTTTTCGAAATTGTTTTCGGAAGTTATGTGTGATAAATACCGATGACTGACAAACTTTGTGCCCGGTATGGCAATAGGTTCGCCACCTATTCCATTTGGGACGTAAACATAACGGCGAGACGAGGCTTAACAGCCGCTGCCTACACCTTCGTGTAACAAAAGGGGTGAAGTTATGTTATGTTATGTTAATTTATCCATTCAACCTTGACAATTGACCAAATTGACATACCTAAATTAGCACAAAGTAATATGTCAGTCGTTACCAAAACTAGTTAATAGTTTTGAACAAGTCGTGATGTCTCTCGAATCATCATTCGAGAGACACACTTCAACACGGTGTCAAGACACACAGCACTTAGTGCCAAGTCTCCTCACAGAAGATTACCACGATAATGACACAATCAGATAGTTGGAATACAAGTTCAAACTCGAACGAGCCGAAGTCGGTGGCAATGGTATTATAATGTTGAAGTGGTGTTCACTCAATTGCATTGTTGGCTAACTTCACTATTCTTGGAACTCTTGACTCTAATTGTCTCCTCACTTGTACAGTATTGGCCATACTTTTTTTTGCTATCCAATTAAGTAAGTAAAAATTAAAAATTCTCTTAATTGATATATTTTTTTATGGGATAGGAGGACACACGAGCAGACGAGTCATCTGATGGTAAGCAACCAACGCCGCCCATGGACACCAGCAACACATATTACTGTTGCGTTGCCGTTAAAGGTTAAGGGATAGGGGATGGGGAAGGGTACCACTCTCACCGACTTGGCATGAGCCACTTTAGTCGGTCTTCTGAGAGGTCGAGCCGGCCCATTCATGCAGCGAACTGCTTGGCTCTATCACTGTTATACCAATCTATATATATATAAGAGATTTCCACCTATATATTGACTCATCACGATATCTCTGGAACCATAAGGCGTAGCGACTTGAAATTTGGTAGGATTATTCCTTTCGCCGAGTAGAGGTCAGCTAAGAACGGATTTTACGAAATTCCACCCACAAGGGGGTTGCGGGGGTGTTAACAATGGAAAATTCCCATTTTTAACCTATAGCTGCTATCGACTTCAAATTTGTCGAAGATATTGCAGTATTAACATAGCGGGGCAGCAGTTATTACTTTTGATGCGAAACAGAGTTCGCCGGGTCAGCTAGTATCTAATATTCCTGAAAATGAAATGAAAATCGAACTACTTTTTATTAAGTTGTTTAATATCATAACTAAGGGCAATATAGATAAAATAGATAACGTAAATTTTCGTATTAAGACTTTAAGGCGAGTCTCTTATATTGAAATATTTTAGTGCAATAAGAAGCAATCTTTATCCCTATGAAATAATCTTCAGCATCATGAAATAACCAAAATGTTACTATTAAAAATAAACTGCTATCTCTGATATATGTAATATCTAAAATAAAGAGAACTCCATACAGGTGTGTATAAATTAAAATGAATAAAATATTTTTAGGTATTAGCTTGTTGTTTCAAATTAACAAACTCCAATTATAATTTCATTGTATAAACATCATTAATTAACTCGGCTTTTATGGTCGTAATTTTTGTTGTTTAATGGCTCATTTAAATGTCACGTACAGACCAACACGTACACACCACTTAGTTTGTATCAAACACGACGGACGACCTGCTGTTATCTGTATTACTAAATTACTTGTAGTTTGATATAGCTTAGATTATGATGTTTAGATTAAAAATTATTCAACATGGTTGTACTTCCGCCAAGTTCATAACTATATTTATTTATATTTAATTTTACATTACATATAGTCTCGGTAGTCCAGTGGTCAAGCATCCCGCTTCTGAATCCAGAGGTCGCGGGTTCAAATCCTCACGTCAAGTCATTGTGTGAGCCAATCTCACACCAATGACTTTTCGAAATTATTTGCACAAGTTATGTGTGATAAATATCAAACATAACTTCACCCCTTTTTCTACCCGAAGGTGTAGGCACTAGGCAGTGGCTGTTATGCCTCGACTCGCCGTTATGTTTACGTCCCAAATGGAATAGGTGGCGGACCTATTGCCATACCGGGCACAAATTTTTCAGTCATCGATAGGTATCGCACATAACTTCGTCCGCGACTTCTTGATTCGGAAGCGGGTGCTCGACCACTGGACCTCCTACATATTATTAACTATTATCACAATATAATATGATCGTAAGATTACTGTTGTTGACGGGTGTCCTTCGCTTGCCCCCAAACCTATGATTACCAACCACTGTTTTCAATTTGAAGTTTCAGTCCAGCCCATGAACGGTTTTCTTTGTGGGCATTTAAAAAACACACAATATCTTTTCTTCCTGACGTACGGTTCCTTATTAAAGTTTCAAATAAAAATAACAGCATTTTTATTATAATTCTTTCATTCTTTTAATTTAGAAACGTTTTATAGAGTAATATAAATAAATATAAAAGTAATTCTTCTTATAATGAACGGCTCCGTTAAGTCTCTTGAAGGAATAATGAAAGCAAAAATTAATTTTAAAATTAATCATGCTCTTTGTATAGGCTTAGGCTACGTCGGGCAGAAAATAAAGCAATTTCACTACACTTTTAGAAACTGTGTAAAAATAATAGTGACTAGGCACTTTTCATGACGTCACGTCGAAATTAAATATGCCAAGTTTTAATCAACATTAAAATCATCCTATAACTACAAGCCATTAATGTCCGAAGTTATAGGTAGTGGAAGTTATGCCTCGAGACGCAATATCTTTTTCACAAATGATGATAAATACGTTTCCATAGGCTATAATAGGTGTTAGTTAAAATTCTACAATAAACTCTCAAAGTTCTGCTTCTCCACAAAGAAGCCGAAATAAGTACATTAGTATTGATATTCTCCAAATAAATTGATCACATATGAAAGAGCATATAATCTGAAAATTCCATGTAAATTGAACCACATTTTGTTATAACTACTACCAGTCTAATACCTTCTCTATGGCAACGGATTACAAACGTATTACGTACTTACTCAAGACAAGACAGCCTACTGCGATCGCCAACCCGCCTGCCAAGCGTGGCGATTATGGCAAAAACCCCCATGATCGCGCGGACCGGCAGTTGTGACGCTCTATGGGGGGAGGTCTATGTCCAGCAGTGGACCTCAAGAAGGCTTATGATGATATATTTATTTCGTAGGCGCAGAAAGAAATCAGACCTATATATAAAAATAAATCATAAATTTATTTTTTATATTAAATAATATATATACACATAGGTACTGTATATATTGAATAAATATATTTATATTGTAAACACATTTAGAATGTAGAGCGATACTTAATATGTCGCCGGTGACTTTCTTCGACAAAGGATAAAGTTATTTATTCGTTCCCGATTTGCAAGGACATTGACTGATCATCCTCATCCATCCGTAAAGGTATCGATACAACGTTGTATCGAGCTGTGTATCATTTTGTGTGCGAGATTTAGTGTATGTCAAACTCGCTCAGGTTTTTGTTGAACGAACTGTTTTCAATGGGTGATATGTTGCCCTATTTACTTTAGATTGAACGAATTCGATATTATTGTAGAAATGTAGACGATTGATTCCGCGAACCAACGAATGAACGAATGAATTATACGACAACATTTATATAGCGACACACTTTTTGTACAATACATTTTTTATTTATTGCGCCCCAGCTACGTAACAGTTGAAAGTTTTAATTCACACGAGAGGCAGAAAATAAAATATGTAAACTAATTTACCAGCTCTGAATTTTTCTTATCGGATTAAAAAAAAATACCCTGGTCTAAAAATAATTGGTCTGATATTGAATAAAATTGCAAAAGAAAATTAGTTTCGGAAAAATCGTAGGCGTCATTATTAGACCTCTATGAATCAACTAAAGTGCGATATTGGCAGACATTTTTATTCATTCATTGGTACGTTTAATCATAAAGTCTTCGTAATTGGACAAAAGAGGCTTGTCTTATATTTTTGGTGTAGAACCATGTGTTTAGAAAATTATTCATCAGTCAGTCAGAGTTTGTCAATATTTTTTATTCAAATGAGTGATCACTTATAAAACTCACTTTCCCTAATGACTAGATAGGTTAGAGAGGTTATGTCAGAAATATATGGATACAAATATCGTTACTAGTGCGAAAATCATAATTTTCAACTTCATATTTATGAAGTACATAGGAGGGTTGCAAATATACCCCTTGATATCGCGCACATATCCACGTAAAAAACAAGATGAATCTCTTTTATTTTTGCCGACAACTCAATTTAAACGTGTAAAATGAGGCTGTCACTGTCAATTTGTGCCACCAGCCAGTGCTGGGCGTGACGTCTCATCCAATTTTCCGGAGTGTCCCCCCCATACGTAGGTATTTCTGTATTCAGGGAATAGCCACCTTTAAACGTCTACAGTACAACCAATTCTAGGAAATACTTCATAACTATCTGGACTAATAAAGTTTAATATGGTGCTGAAGTAATGTACATTCGAATCGTATGCCTCTCGGGTCCAATTTAAATTCTAACGAAGGCTGCTAGAAGACTCGTGTCCCGTTTAGTTCGGTGAGAGAGGTGTCCGGAGACCCGATACTCTTTCCCCTTTCTTTCTCCCCTACTACTCCCTTAAAGGGCGGCAATGCACCACGGTGTTCATGGGCGGTGAGTAGTTGCTTACCATCAGGTGACCCACTTGCTAGTTTGCCCTCCTATCAGAGAATTAATAAAATAAAACAAAAATAGGTGATGTCAGTAGCCTTAAAAACTGACGAACGTGTATGACTTGAGTTATGAGAATCAAAGAAGCGAGTAAGACGTGTAAGAATCGTGCCTTATAGTGCTCTGCCTTCTCTCTGCCTACCCCTCAAGGGACTTGGTGTGAGGTTATGTATGTATGTAATCTTGATATAACCACCAACGGGGATACTGTGGCACTTTTACAAATTGTTCCACCGCTGGCATTAATGAAAGCTCTCCGCATCCTAATCCTTATCCAAGGGTACCAGTTATTAATCACCAGTATAATTAACTTACCCACAGCCTACCCGTTCCCTTCTCCTGACCTACCTAATAGGGATGCCAACATTGAAAGTGAAAACATCGATGTTCTACTACATACTTAAAGTATCGATTAGACAATAAACAGTAGCGTTAATTAATGTCACCGATTTAGTCGATTAAATATGTCAGTGTTGATGTGGAGCATATACATATATGTATGTGGGAAAAACTATTGAATTTTATCCGAATTCAAACTAGAGACCTCTAATCACATTGAAGAGTTCTGAAACACTAGGCTAGAACATTAAAATATATGCTTTATCGGTCTATCTAATATATCTCGGTTCCTTATCGATATCTAACATCGATATTATCATTGATACCACCCATCACTACCAGCTCCTGTTACGTTTAGGTCAGGATCCTTACACGCACATAAATATCTACTGACATCAGCTAATTAGTTGACTATGGAGGAAGGACTATGGAGGAAGGAGGAAAAGGCGGCTCCTAACGCTTATTTTAACATGAGGTCACACCTTCGCGTCACACCCCGAGGGTTCCGCGTGATGAACTCCCTACTACGTAGTTACGTACGATCGAGATTGATTGTAACAAATTTTATATTAACTTTGCCATGCGCCCTTTGGTATGTATATATAGGTACGCCTAGTATACTTTTTAGGCAATTTAGACGACAAAATGTCGACGTATGTATTAAATATTATTTTTTACTAATTGGACATTGGACACAATCTACTCAGTTAGTCCTCAAAATTTTAGATAAAAGTTCGAAAGTGGTGCGAATTTTAGATTACAGCCCGATACTTTGGACTTGAAGCGGGGTTCTCAACTGCCAGGCCACCAAGTCGACGAATTTAACACAAAAAATGCTTGTATTCATTATTATTACCAGTTACTATTCGTTACTATGCCACGTGGAGGGTCATGAGATTGATTTTTCTCATTCAGATAATTATTTAAATGAAAAAGCTAGAACTATGACTGTGATAAATCAATAAATAGACATAACGTATGTTAGTGTTTGTAAGTTTGTATGCTATTTTGAGAGATGCGAGTTGAAGAAGGTGAAATAGAGAATCGTATTCAATAACCTTTCGGTTTTCCTCCGTGGTGGAGGACGAATGTGGTCCCTTCGTAAATATTTCTTTTAAAAATACGTGTATTATAGAAATAAATATTATCTACTGAAACCCCATAATTGCTTTTAAATAATGTAAAACTTAATTGGAACCTTTTAAATTACAAATTGACTCGCACTTGTATGAGTCATTACTACCATATTCCTCTATATTTCAACTTTAATCCCCGAGCTTTTCTTTCATTGAATGGACACCAGTTTTATCTGAAAAAGTAAGAAAGAGAGAAAAAAAACTTCTTTTGATACCACTAAATACGCATCCCCCGTGTAGCTTGAAAGAGACTTGGAAACAAAAACAGTTCATTATGAAACTTTTAAAAATATTTCTATGAAAAGTTTATTTCAAAGGGACACTCGGAAATCGTAAATCTTTTCACAACAGCAATAAACACTCTCATCATTTATATTTTTTATATGTATACAACCACCACTTTTTTTTTGAAGTCGTTACCAAAGTGCGAGAAATTTATAACACATACACAAACGGACGCATAATCCACACGGCATGGTTCAGCCATAATGAAATGTTGGTAAATCGTAACCCGCCGTAGTAAATTTACGCCACTCGTAAATCAACATTGTATAGCTTGAATTGCTTTGTCTGCACTTAAATAATTCATGGCCTATAAGGTCTCGGTATCGTTATATTTTATTATCGTCACACTTGCTTCTTGTTTTGATGTCAGATTATTATATTAATAATAATAATAACTTTCATTAATTATAACTTTTGAAGTCGACTCCGTTCGCGAGGTAAATACAATGCAACTTCTCACTCGGCGACCAATTAACTATCATTATTTAACTCTAGCCTATTTGATAGTTTTAAATATTTTAAAGTCCTCTATTATCTCTCTACTCGTAATATCTTTTTTTCTGAAATCACAGTACATATGTTCCATATTAAAATTTGCTTAACTTAACATTATAGAAGTACATAGCGACACATTACAGTTAAACAGTTACCAACCTTTAATTACAGTTAATTTCATTTGAAAAAATATTTACTGACTATCATTTCATTTAATTAAATAATAGAGTCACTAGCGTTAAACAGAAAGAGGCGTAAGTAAAGTCCACGCATTATTTCCTTTACCAATACGTAGGTATATTTGTCGCCTTGCAACTGTTCAACGGTTCTACTTCTAGTGATTAATTTTACACCATCAGATTTTCTTTATAGCGGGAATAAAATTCTAAATTTAAGTGGTGAATTTTATATGCTAATTAATCATTAACAGCTTTTGATGAGAAATGAGAAGCACTTTATTGCCTTAACAAGTTTTAATTAGAGTTGGTTTCGAGATTAATATTATTAGACCCATAAAAAATATGGCTATAAATAAGTTAATTTAACACGACAAAAACCAATATAAAGAATAATTATTCAACGTTTGAATTATTTGTTATAAATATTGATTATATTCTCTAGTATATTAATACATAAAGCTAATAAATATAACTTTGGCATATCAGATATATACAGCCTAAGCTCGTAAGGCAATATTTTAAACGTAGCAAGTCACAGCCGATAACCTCATCCACATCTAGAGTATCCGCTTTCACGAAAATTCTCCCAAGGTTTCAGTGCTAGGTTTAGTGTTAAGCCGACTGATATATGCGAACTTGTGATATCTTGAATAGGTATTACTATTATCTGAAGATAGAAAATGGGATTTTTATGGGATTGGGATTATTTGCATGTGGCGTACGAACATCGTGAAATGTGAATTTATCAGATTTAGATAGATAACAGTGGTAGAATATCGACGTAAAGTGTCTCATGCCGAGTTTCGCTCGGTGAGAAAGGTACCTGGTCTGAAAAGGGCTAACCCCTTCCCATCTTCTTTCCGGCCCCTTCCCTATCCCATTGTAAGGGCCAGCAACCTAACTGTAACACTATCTATGTAGAAGGTGTCCATGGGCGGCTTTAGTTGATTACCATCAGGTGACAAGCC